>JARQOC010000008.1:15415984-16013484 GCA_033576535.1 Allobates femoralis
AATACTGCTCCTATGTACAAGAATATAACTACTATAATACTGCTCCTATGTACAAGAATATAGCTACTATAATACTGCCCCTATATACAAGAATATAACTACTATAATACTGCCCCTATGTACAAGAATATAACTACTATAATACTGCCCCTATGTACAAGAATATAACTACTATAATACTGCCCCTATGTACAAGAATATAACTACTATAATACTGCTCCTATGTACAAGAATATTACTACTATAATACTGCTCCTATATACAAGAATATAACTACTATAATACTGCTCCTATGTACAAGAATATAACTACTATAATACTGCTCCTATGTACAAGAATATAACTACTATAATACTGCCCCTATGTACAAGAATTTAACCACTATAATACTGCTCCTATGTACCAGAATATAACCACTATAATACTGCCCCTATATACAAGAATATAACTACTATAATACTGCCCCTATGTACAAGTATATAACTACTATAATACTGCCCCTATGTACAAGAATATAACTACTATAATACTGCCCCAATATACAAGAATATACGGTATCTACTATAATACTGCTCCTATATACAAGAATATAACTACTATAATACTGCCCCTATATACAAGAATATAACTACTATAATACTGCTCCTATATACAAGAATATAACTACTATAATACTGCCCCTATATACAAGAATATAACTACTATAATACTGCCCCTATGTGTAAATGTACACTGTCCAAACTGTGACTGATGCCTTTCCTCAATTAATATCATTCAGGTGCTGAAATACATGGATTACATCTTCACCGGAGTCTTCACCTTCGAGATGGTGATCAAGGTAATATAATGAAGAAGCACTTGTAATTATGTGACTCAGATCTAATCCACCGCCATTTTTTCTTAAGGCCCCGTTACATGGTACGAGATCGTGAACGATATCAGTGAAATGTCACGTGTTTGGAGTCGTTCAAGCGACATCGTTATTACTTCATCCACGATATCTACACATGTGACATCTCACAAGCAATGTCAAAAAGATGTCCTAACGGCCGCGCGCCCCCGAGCTCGTTAGTGAGATCATTTCAACATTGCAGCGTTTAATGGTACCTTAAGACTCTCACCGCTATAGTTAATTTCAATATCTTATTAATCATTCACAAGTGTATGAGAAGTTTAACAAGGAAGTCAAAAGTCAAGACGGCCCCTAGATCCCCCCATTATAATGGCTCCCATTGGTCTGCCGGTTTGGCCATCCTTACATGTCCACCATGTGATCTCCTTCTTTCCTCCCACAGATGATTGACTTGGGACTGCTCCTTCACTCCGGCTCATATTTTCGGGATCTGTGGAATATTCTAGATTTTATCGTAGTCAGCGGCGCACTTGTGGCGTTCGCCTTCTCGTAAGTATTCTTATGCTCCGTCTCAATATTTGCTAAGATCACGGTGACATTGCTGGCGAATGAATTCCCTATTATGGAGCCGGAAGAGGATCTATCACCAGGGGATAAGTGACCGGTTTTTAATCTTATTTCATTCCCGTTGCTCCACTAACTATTTGCTTTGTTGTTTGTTTTAAATCCTCCATACAGTTCCGGAGATAAGAGCCTTTTTATCTAGTGTTAATTTGTATAGTTTTTGCCAATGGGGCATGGCTTACAGGGTAGTTAACCCCTCAACAACTTAAGACTTGCTATACATGTCATAAGTTGTTTCCCTGCCTTTGATGTGGGCTCGCACCCTGAGCCCGCATCTCTCTCGGCAGAAGGCTGAATTATTTAGCCGTCATCTGCCTTGACTCCACTTTTGACTGTTAACCTGTTAAATGTCGGTGTCAAGGATTGAGAGCAGCATTTAATGCCCGCCGACATGCAGTCTTCTGACCCTTCAACCCGCAAGGATCACAGGATGCCGATGAGCTGTCATGACAGCCAGGTGTCTATTTAAGTCCCCCAGTGAAAACAAGCCCATGCTGGCATCATAGGAGACCGTCTTTTCTTCTATATACAGCAATGCTGTGGCTTTACCAAAGGGATGTGGCTTAAAGGGTAGTTAACTCATCAATGACTTAAGATGTATTATAAATGTCATAAGTCATTTCCCTGCCTTTGATGTAGGCTCGCACCCTGAGCCCGCATCTCTCTTGGCAATGCGAGTGCTCTACTTATCCTGTTAAATTTCGCTGTCAATCTCTGACAGTGGCATTTAATGCACACCAGTGTGCGGTCTTCTGACCCTTCATTATTTGAAAGAGAGTTGTGGTCAGACGATAGAGTGCTAATGGACATATAACAGGTTGACAGCTTAGTAAATTCACCTGAGGAAGGCAGCGGACTGCTGTTGAAATTAAAGAGGTTTGTTAACTATTAAAGTTGTTCCTCTGTCATATGTGCATTAGCGCTCCATCATTTTACCACAACTGTCTTTTAAATATCCACAATGCCCTCTCTGGGTTTGTGGCTGGAGCTGCTGGCACCCGTGACGTTGAATTCCCCAGTGAAGGACCTGCAGTGATGTAATATCCGGTGACGTGGACGTCACATGATCGGATGCTTCCCCCACGTGACCTGGACCAGGAAGTGAGCCAGCGAGCGGGCCCGAAGCAACTCCTCACGCTGAACACCGAGGTTGTGCAGGGGTGCGCAGCCAAATAGGGTGAGCGGTAAATCCCCTCATTTCTCAGCCATTGTCCCCACTAGACCACCAGGTACCACTCATGTGTGCGCTCTCTGTACTCTTTAATCTTCTGACCCTTAATTGGCGCACACACAACATGATAACAGGACGCCAATGAGTTGTCATAACAACCAGAGGTCTACTGAAGCCCCCCTGTGAAAACCAGTCTATGCCTGCTTCATAGGAGACTGTGATTTCTTCTATATACAGCAATGCTGTGCCTTTACTAACTCCTCAATGACTTAAGACGTGCTATTCACTTCATAAGTCGTTTCCCTGCCTTTGATGCGGGCTCGCACCCTGAGCTTGCATTTTTCTCAACAGATGAAAGCTGCCATCTGGTTCCAACAGCCAGTGCTCCATTCTCAGCTATCATCCTGTTAAATGCTGCTGTCAGTCTGTGGCAGTGGCATTTAACGTGCACCAGTGTGCGATCTTCTGACCCTTTATCGGCAAGCCTGCAACCAATCCGTGGCCGCCATCATAGGAGACTATGATTTCTTACATATGCAACAAAATAGAACAAAAACTATACATGTTTGGTATCGACGTAATCGTACTGACCTGGAGAATCAAACTACAAGGTCAGATTTATAGTAAAATGAAGGCTGTACATAAAAACACAAAAAAACTATTAAAAATGTTACATTTTTTTGCTATTTTGCCACACTTGGAATTGTTTTCCTATTTACCATTACATCATACGATAAAAGGAATGGTATCATTCGAAAGTACAACTCGTCCCACAAAAAACAAGGCCTCACATGGCTTTGTTAACGGAAAAATAAAAAAGTTATGGCTCTTGGAAGAAGGGGAGGAAAAAAGTAAAGCACCCAGCCTAGAAAGAGTTAAACAGAAGAGCCTAATGACACACCCTAGAGGATCCTGTGAGCCACGCCTCTTTCCCAAAGACCATAAAATTTAGCACTAAATGAAAAGGCCCACATCTCTGGAACAGAAGAAATATATTAAATACTCAGGGAAGCAGATAGAATAACATAAGAGGACATTTTCCTGTGTTTTTCTTTGGTTTCTGCATTAAAAAAAAGTCTCTAAAATTAAAAACACAAATTAATTTAAGATGATTTTATGCTAAGAAAATAGTCTCCATAATCAGTCTAATAAAATCAGGCTTAAGGGGAATCTGTCACTAAATTTTTGCTATGTAATTTAAGAGCAGCATAACTTAGAGACAGGGACCCTAATAAGAGCAATGTGTCACTTACTGGGCTGCGCAGTGTAGCTTTGATAAAAGGGTGGCCGTTATTGGAGGTGAGGCTCTCCTACCTGCTGAGCCGCGCCGAGAGCATGCTGATTGTGGCAGAGGGGCAGAGGAGAGGAGGGGCGGGATCAGGCAAGGGGAGCAGGAAGCTTCCTGCTTCCCTTGCCTGACCCTCCTCTCCTCTGACATCGGGTTACGGGGGTCGGCTGGGGGCCCCCCTGCAGGCCTCAGGGGCCCCCTAGCCGGTCGGGGCCCTGGTGCGACTGAACCAGCTGCACCACAGTAGTTCCGCCCCTGGAAGTCGGTTATACAGTGCACTAAGGAATATCTCTTGAAGAGCCTTTGGAATGTAAGGAGAATGTTACAAGATTGGTTAGGACTGTTATCTATGCAGGGCTCGAATGCTGATTGGTCGAATGTTGTAGAGCAATGCCCAGTTGTTACCTTCCTTTGTGTAGGATAGAACTGATGTTGAAAGTAATAAAAGGCATTTCTGCGCTTTCTCTGGTCAAGAGAAGCTCTACTTTTCTAACTTTGTCTGATATTATTACTTCTTGCATGCACTTGATTAAATTAATTTGACAAGGGATAAGTAAATAGTTGGGGTCCATGGAATCCCACCATAACACAAGTAGTCCAGCAAATTCATGAGCTGCTAAATCCGCAGCAGAGAAAACAGTAATTTTATCAAAATGACAGCATGCAGCTCAGTAAGTGACAAATCGCTGGAATCAGGGCCTGTGTCTCTACATTATTCTGCTTTCAGATGGGTTGGCAAAAACCTGGTGACAGATTCCCTTTAAGGAACACGTTAAAGGGTTATTCCCAATGTCATAAATGGGTATTGAGGTAAAGGGAAATAAATTTGGCTTATTACTAAGTGTAGCTGTTGAGATATTTATGTTTTTCTTTTGTGTACAGGTTGTTCCCTTGGACTCTGACCACCCTTGCAAACAATGTAGCATGGTTATTGCTCTAACACACATCTAAGGCCGGCTTCACACCACGATTTTCAGCTGTCAGGTTCTGTCCGGTTTGAACCCCATGTGCCCCTATGATGCCGGATTGGTCCTATTTGGCTATGCGGTTTTGTGTTTTTTGTCCATGATCTGATTTTGTCCGGTTTTCACCAGGCACAAAATCGGTGCAAAAATCGGGCACAATCAGATCCTCCTGGATCGGGTGCCAGATCCGTTAAAAAATCGTATTGTTTCCTGGATCTGATGTAAATCACAGCACAGGCTCTGAAATGCTTCCACGCTCATTCAGCACCATGGACAGCAGCATTTCAGAGACACAGCTGAATGTTCAGCACCATGGAGAGCAGCACTACACACACGGCTGAAATTTCAGCACCATAGACAGCAGCACTGCACACACAGGCAGACTTCAGCACAGTGGACAGCAGCCTATTTGCCCACACTTTCTGCTCATCCTGTGCTGTCAGGTTCTGTCCAGTGGATCCTGCAAAAAAAACAAACAGAACCTGACAGCTGAAAACCGTGATGGGAAGCCGGCCTAAGGCTACTTTCACACCACGGGTTGTTCACATCAGGCACAGATCCAGTTTTTGCATCCTGAAAGGATCCGATTTTTCCCCTTAACTGGATGGTACCAATCTGAATTTTTTTGCCGGATCCCTTTGCCTGTTCTGGGTGTTCAGGGATGGACCACGGACACGAACTTCAGTGTGAAGTCCATAATTAAAAAAGCATTATACTCACCGCTGCCGTCCCACTCCTTAACCTCATGTAATATTCACTGCACTGACTGCTGAACAGCCAATCACAGACGCCCACTCTCTGTGCCAGCGTCTGCGATTGGCTCTAGTGCCCCATCCATTGCATCTGTGATTGGTTGTGCCCCACCCATTGCCCACTCTCAATGACAGCGTCAGTGATTGGTTGTCGGCACAATGGGTGGGGTGCAACAGTAAATTACAGACACCCACTCCCTGCTACAGCACCTGTGATTGGCTGTTGCGCCCCACTCATTGTACAGGCAATGGGTGGAGCACAGCAGCCAATCACAGATGCTGTCACAGAGAGTGGGCGTCAGCAGTTAGTGCAGTGAATATTACATGAGGTTAATGAGCGGACCCAGAAGTGACTGGCAAGAGCGGAGACTGGCAAGTAGTAAGCTCGGTCTGTGCCCGAAGACTCAGGTGCTCTGTACAGACCCATTTTGGGCTCGCCCATCACTACAGGTGACGATACCTCGCATGATCCTGTAAAACCGGATTTGGCACACATAGACTTCAATTATAACGATGCCGGGCCCGGTACAGATTAGGTACGACGCGGTTTTGTGCTGTGTCCAAAAAAAGTTTCATGAAATGTTCTTTTGGGTACGTCACAAAACCACAACAAACCGGATGAACCAGAATCCATTGAAAATGAAGGCGCAAAAATCGGTTCCTTACAGGATCTGCCGGATTTGAAAAAAACGCTGGTGTGAAAGTAGCCGAAGATCAGTTTTGAAGCTGGCTGGGGTCACTGCTACCTCCTTCAGTGCGATGCTTTCGAGCTAGAAGCGACAGTGGTGGTCGGTCTCCAAGGCAACGAGCTGTAAACAAAAGAACACAAAAGTGGAAATATCTCAAGAACGGCTGCAAATTTTAATAAGCAGCAAATTGCAAAAATGCTCATATTTTCCAGCACTGTCCAACAACATGCGGCAAATCAGTGACCCGACCATCGAAATAAATGACACACATCTATAGATCCAGCATGCAATACAATAGAAACTATATTACATCGATAGATACAGTATAAGATCACATCACTATGTCCAGTGACTTATCAAGAAGCTACAAAATTCAGCCGCTGCCTCCTATAGGAGAATAGCGGCAAAAGCAACCCTTCTGTAATAACACCGTATATCAGTTCGTTTTGCATGCAGTGTTCATCATTGTATGACTTGAGAAGATTGATGACCTTATAAAAATGTGATCATTTATGTACTTGTTGATGAATGGACTATTTGTCTGCTGCGCTGTAAACACTCTGTGCTGCTGTTGAGTCTTTCTTTTTGCACTGTGTATGTCACTGATTATAAGCTCTCTCTTTGTCTCCTTGTCGCTGGATTCTCTCTTTTCTTCTCTAGGAGTTTTGTTGGGTAAATCCAATTTCTTTTTGTTTTTTTTCCCCGACACATACAGGAGTTCCTGTATGTCTTCACTTATAATGTAGCATCATTGAATGACACCATCTGATCCTCTCTCCGCCATTTCAACCTTCCTACAATCAGATGCAATCACGATTCATTAAAGGGGTTTTCCTGTCTGATGACGTATCATTAGAACATACCATAGCTTTATGATCGATGGGGGCGACACCTATACACAGGGGCGTAACTACAATAGGTGCAGAGGTTGCAATCACCCCCAGACCCTGGAGCTTAGGAGACCCCAAAAGTCCCTTTGGCCTATCGAAAGAGACGATTGCTATTAAAGATTTGCAATCATTGGGGGCTCCATTGGAGCTTTTGCATCGGGCCCCACGAGCTTCAAGTTACGCCACTGCCTATATGACTCACACCCATCCTGAGCACTGTGGCCCTTTCCAAGTCTTTCCCGACAGTTCCCCTGCATAGCCGGTTGACCAGGGGGAAACAAAACCCCAAAACTAGACCTCTTCATTGTCAAGATTGGTGGAGGCCCTGGAGGACAGACCTCACTCATCACAAAGCAATGCCATATCCTTGCATAGTCCCTCAGTTTGCAAGATAGGAGTATCCCTTTAAGAGCCCCATTGTGACACATTTTAGAGGCAGGGACGTAACTACAACATGTGCAGGGACTGCCATCGCACCTAGGCCCTGGAGCCTAGGGGGCCCCAAAAGTCTATAGAAAAAGACTAACACTTTTAAAGATTTGCAATAATTAGGGGCCCCATTTGAGTTTTCACATCAGGACCCATGAGCTTCAAGTTACGCCACTGAGTAAACGTAGACCGCCATTTGGGCATTATGCAGTGGTCGTAACTTGAAGCTCATGGGCCCCGATACGAAAGCTCCAATGGGGCCCTCACTTATTGCAAATCTTTTATAGTGTTAGTCTTTTTCTATAGACCAAAGGGACTTTTGGGCCCCCTAGGCTCCAGGGCCCAAGTGCGATTGCAACCCCTGCACCTATTGTAGTTATACCCCTGGCAATTTGCGTAATTACATCCTTAAAAAGCGAAATTGCTGACTGCTGTTTGTAGAGGCAGCAAATACAGTAAATGGTTAACATCTGATTTCCTTACAGCGCCACCACAGGAAAAAATGAAGCATTACACACTCCCCTAAAGAAAAATTATATACGGTACTCGTGTGGCGCTCGAGTTGGGTTCCAATCTTTGTTCAAGAATAGTAATAAAACTCGGCATTGAATGAGATATGTTTGCCGGTGGTGTGGATTTTAACTCGTCGATGTCACAATCTGGAATCTACAGCATATGTCACATTTCGGTGTTGTGTAGGCGGGTTGTGGCACTGCTAGCCCCGCCCTGGAGGATCTTATGACTGTTGATTTCATGTTGTTATAAAATGGAAATGTTGAATACTGTAATGGTGTGATGTGGACACCTTGCAGCCAGTGGGTAACATGACTGCTTTCATGGCGTCCTTGGGTTAGCTTGGGTCAATAGTTGTTGGGTAGTATGCAGTCTCCCTAAGGGTGTAACTAGAGTAACAAAAACGGTTAACAAAATGGGGAGACCGGAGAAAAAAAATGTGTTAAAGTGACACACGCTGCGCCTATGGGAAATGGTGGCAGGTAGGAGCCCCAAGAATCTATTTTGCCAGACCCTTGGGTAAGACTCGGGACCCTGACACATAGGCGTTCTAGAACACAGGAGAACCGGGCGGTGTTAGCCAAGTGACTGCATCCTTCCAGGGTAGAGTCCGTGGGAGTTCCCGGGTGGCACCCAATGTCTACTGGTGGTAACTCAAAGGGCTGTTTCCCAAAGGGCTCTGGTGAGTGGGCCCTATTTGTGTGGTGGAGGAGTGTTGTCTCATTGGCCATTCCAATACTTGTATACTAAATCCCTGTGGGTGGGACGGAGTGGATCCTTATTCCATAGATGTAAAAATGACGCTAATGTGGAAAATGGGAGACTTGAGTACGTATTTCTTCGGGGGTCCAAGTGCAAGGGAAACGGTTGGCCATTAAATTAATTGTGACTTAACGATAAAACTCTAAAGTGCTCACAACATGGTGTGAAACCTCAGTTGTCTTCAATGCAAAGTCAAGATCCCTTGTTGAAAAGAAAGCTTGGAGCGTCTATGTGTCCTTCCGGGAAAGAAAACTGTAACTATGTGCACCGGGGAGGCGGCTGGGGCAAGAATTGACACCAAAGCCCCAAGCCGCCCCCTCAACACTTGTATGGCCCTTCAGCAGCTGAAAATTATATGTTGGAGTATGAAGCCATGACAATCCTACCATACATGCTCATACTCCAACATACAATTTTCAGCTATTATTCTGATGAAGGGCCATGGAAGACCGAAACGTTATATATGGTGTTGATTCCGGAATATTACACTGATGAGGTCAAATCCTCATATCTCATTGAGTATTATTACTATTACAGTCCCCCTGAAGTCATTGGGTTTGATGCCAGTACATGGATGACCCAGGTCTTCCAGACTAAGAGGATAGCCACCCTGGGGGAAAGCTAGTCCCAAGAAATGCACCAGGTTTCAGATTTCTTGAAACATACACAATGTAGTGGCGGAAACCTGGGGCCCATATTTACTTTTATTATGTTGCAGAGTAGTATGGCCATGTTAACCTTGCCACAACTATCACATACCAATGACACGATAGAGGCAAAATAGCAATTTGCATTAATTCTGCAGTGACCAATATAGTTCTTCCAAAAACAAATCAGATGAGTTTCTCTGTTACAACATCTTTTTTCCTTCTGCACCAGACTTCCATAAGTGTCCATGAATGTTGAGTGCCGATCCACCACCTCTCATTATGATCTATTAGGGTTCAAGGCATGATCTCTGCATATAGTAATCCACCCATTCACTTAACTCATTCAACCCTGACTAACCTCAGGAATACAATATAATTGTATTATAAGAGGGGCAACCGTGGCCCACACCCTCTCCTCCGCCATTCCACTCTGATGACTTGTTATACCTGTGCTGTGATGGACACAATTCCCACGCATTACGTTTTGTTTTGTTTTTAACTAAAGGAGGTCATTTTTCAGAATGCTTTAATAATGGAATTAATGGTACAGCTGTATAGGTCCAAATACAACAATAAAATGGTACCAGTCTTGTAGAAATCCGATGTTCCAGTGTGTCACGATAGTCTCTTGGGACCCTTGACGTGTCTCTTTCCTTTGTCAGTTGAGGAATGAATGTCAGTCTCTACTGCTGGCTAGCTAGCTAGTTCTTGTCCAGGTGTAGCTACTCTGTGATCACTCTCATCCCCTTTATATAGTCACATGGTTCCAGCATGCTTTGCTGGTGATTGAACATTCCTGAGGTGAAGGAGGTTTTCTGGAAAGCTGACTACTTCTAAACCGTCTGCTGTCAAGGAGTGTGGCAGCAGACGTGTAGTTGCCATGTTGTTTTCCCTGTCTGTCTGCTCTTCCCTCTTGTCTTCTTTATTGCAGTGTTCGGGACTAGTGCTCCTGCCGGCCATTCCCTATGGAGGGCTAACATCAGGGCTAGAGAGGGAGTAGGTATCCTGCTCGGCGACGAGTTGAACTCGTATAGGGAATGGTAGGGGGATCAGGGCACAGATGCAGGTGAGTGCAGGAGGTCACCTCTTCCCCATTGCCTATAAGCAGGGCCCTCCGCTGTATTTGTATTTCCCCCGGTGTCTCCCTGTCCGTTGTTTTGTGTAGTGCACTGGACATTGTTGGTCCGTGCGTCACTGTCTCACACAGTAGCCAAACATCCCCCTTAGTCCAAACATGACATGATACAGTGCTGAGTAATCACACTTTGAAGCCACAGCATATGCTGGGCGTAGGGGAAACCCAGCGCAGGACCACGGGAGGAGTCCCTGATGCTAAGGGCAGAAGGTAGAATGGTGACCCTAGAAACACTAGCGCTGACACCTAGCTACCCTGACAACCCTATACAGTCTCTGCAACTATTGCCGAGCAGTATACCTTTTCCCTGTCTGTCCCTCAACTAAGACTTCTTAGGGATCAGACAGGGTGAACACTGCTCAACCCAGCAAACAACTAAAGGAAAACACCAGGGAAACAAACAAGGGAAGAGGGAGAAACACTTAGCTGAAAGGAGAGCCAGACAGCAAACTACACCGGACGTCCACAATGCACTGCAGAGCCAGGAAGCAACACCAACTCCAAACCCGTTATCACCAGCAATGCATCATGGGAGGCAAGGGGTATAAATAGAGACAGCTGCCTGCCGGGTCCTAGTGACCTCCAGCTATCACAAGCAGATAAATACCTCTTAAAGGGACAGAACCACAATTCACACGCTGCAACCTTCAGCGAGTGGCTCCAACAGCCTCTTCCGTGGCTCCTGATACACCCGTGACCACAGACAACTTAGACTGCATCAGGGGGGGGTGGGGGGTTCAGTGACACACCAAATACATTGACATGCCCCCAAAGAACTTCCAATAATTAGTACCTTGCTTCAGTGTTTGATTACTCACAGCTGGAACATAAGATTTATACAGGACCAATATCATTTTTATTGTTTTAATAGGAGCTTTACAGCTGTACTACTAGTTTAACTAGTTAGATCATTCTGACGTATTCCGTCTAGTAGTCTTTCATCACACGGTTATGATGTTCAGAAGTGGACCTGTCATTGTCCTCTTCTTTTGTCCAATCCGGCACATGGTATTACTCACAACAGGTCTGCATGAATAACCAGGATACGCATGTGGATCGCATGTTCTGCTTTAGGGGAAGACCCCTATAGGCTGTGGACCAGCACTGGTAAACTTGGGAATCAGGTTTTGGTTAATATTCAACAAGAATGTACATCTGATTTAACCTATAACACGTCAACAGCGCCAGGATTGAATGTTATCCACAATCAGTGAACTGTTGTTAGCGGCGTTGTATAAGGAAATCGAGACGTCTTTCAATCCTGGCCTGCTGCCTCCCTTCTTGCCAATGCTCCTGCATATCCGTCTAGTCAACAGCATGTATGCCTATAATACAGAGCAACCGAATATGATATACTAACGATGTATAAATAGTCTTAAGTTCTTAAAGTGTAAAATTGGTAATGGCCACAACACAATCTTTGTAATTCTACCTTCATGGCATTCTCTAATGTTCTTAATTTTATTGCCTATTCCTAGGATACCGTCAACCTCTTCAGTCTATCAGTGGTGGCAGGTCTTCTAGGCATGGAGTGTAGACATACAAGCTCTTTGCTATAACTTGTAAGCAATGGTCTGATGCTGGCCAGTTTCAGTGCCCTGGTGCTCTTGCATTGGCCTTCAGGGAGATGCTAATGAACCTTAATCCATGACACCATGGCCAAACACATTGATAGAGTTGCCAAACTCTACAGATGTTTGGTCAGCAAACAGTAACCTACTTAGACCATATTATGTCAGTAATGGAAATATCTTGTTAAAAAAGAACAAACAACATATCTCTTTAATGGAAGCCAAGAGCAGACCAGAAGGCCATAGTCGGTTATTTTTTCCTAATTATCCAAGTTGTCAACCGTCACTGACCAGCCATGGATCCCAATGTATGGCGAGCTCTGGACCAAGATTAGACAGCCATAATGTGGGTTGTTAAATGGCTGTACCATAGCTACAATATGCTGGATTGATTGTGATTCCACTAAAAGGGGTTGTCCTGAACTTAAGGTCCCATGGGCATCGAATACACAGTATATATAGAGCCATAAACAGCATAGCTCAGTGCACTGCATAGTGGCTGTTCTGGGTACAGTACAGCTGATTATTGTGGATGCTGGATGTCAGAACCTCACCAATCCTATCCTTTGCAAAGGTCATCAATACATAGTCCTGGACAATTCTTTAAGCACGGTATAGGGCACTGCAGGGACTATACTAACTAGGCTTCATGAGACCCATTCGGTCCTATTTGGGGACCATGAACTGCAACCTGCATAGAGACCTAGAACCAAGGTCTTTGGCACTGGGCATAATTGGTTTTTGTAGCCTATCAGTAATGAAGACATGTCCCATACTGTGAAGGCACAGGGGACAGAAAGGTTTTGGATTGAGGAGCTCCCAAAAGAAGAGGGTTCATTCCTTTCCATTTATGCCCATGGGTAGGGTTTCAATTTTGATTTCACTCACCTAAAAAAAATGACGCCACCAACGATGAGCCAATAAGGTCATAAAGACTACAACATGGACAACATAGATCTAGTTTTATATCACGGTTCTCTGTATTATAAGCAACGGTGGTTGGCAAAGTATGACAACCCTGATGCATAATTCATTCATAAACTGAAGCCGGCTCTCTTCAAAGGAAGAGAACGAGGAACACAACTCCTTCGGGATGTCACTCATTTTGGCGCCCGTTCCTTGTCTTTTGGATGCTGACTGTACCTCTGTGTGTGTGCTCTATAGAGGGAACAAAGGAAAAGATCTGAACACTATCAAATCCCTGCGGGTCCTTCGTGTTCTGCGTCCACTGAAGACCATCAAGAGGCTTCCCAAGCTAAAGGTTGGCTTTGTTCTTACATCATATTTTTCTAGCATCTGATATAAACCCATCTCAAAGAACTTGTCTTTATTCCATGGTAACCCGTCTTATAGTAGTTTCTAAACTTGCCAATTTAGGTAGAATTGGCCAATAATCTGATCTGTTTTAGATCTAGAAAACTAGGATCCAGTGGTCGGCTGCTAGATTTTTGTGGGCCCGCGGCAAAAAGAGATTTCAATGGGCCCCTTTAACCATTAGCGACACATCCGCACCTTAAGCTGCACCCAGGTATAGACAGCAAAAAATAAGAAAACACTTCTTCCTATTAATTAAAGCTTCCCTGGTGGTGTACAAAAGGGAGAATCATTAGCACTAATTTTAATGTACTACGGTAAAATACAGGAGAAATAAATCTATAGTAGTGTCTTTCTGCAAACTACATATGACACACCACAGATTTTGCTACATTGTCCATAACATTAGATAGGCTCTGCTACATGCACACAGCTCTGTTACATGCACATTACACACACACACAGCTCTACTACATGAACACACAGATGCACACACAGCTCTACTACATAAACATACAGATACACACAGACAGTGCTGCTACATGCCCAATACATGCACATATAGATACACACAGCTCTGCTACATTGACACTAAATACCTAGCTCTGCTACATGTACAATACATGCACAAACACACAGAGCTCTGTTACATGCACATACAAATGCACAAGCTCTGCTCACATGTACAATGCATGCACATACAAACACACAGCTCTGTTGCATGGACAATACATGCACATACAAACACACACAGCTTTGCTACATGGACAATGCGTGCACATACAGATACACACACATACACATTGTACATCACCACATCCAGCTGTTCTTCATCGGTGTAGCAGGAGAGGAGCCATAGGAGCTGCATGGAGGCTGCAGAATTTAAGCAAAAGCAAGATCTTCCAAGGCCTTGATTTCAGTCATGTGATCACTCCCATGACTGAAACTGGAAGGTCCTGTAGCCTCTGTTTCAGCTCCCGTAAGCTTCCTCTCCTGCTGTGTACCAACACCTAGATCAGTGCAGAGCAGGAGAGAAGAGAGAGAGAAGCAGATGTCTATGAGCGGGTTCTATGCTTCCGCTCACAGATAGCACATGGGCCCCCTCATTTCTTCAGGGCCCGGCACTGCCCGTGTATTCCGGGTGCTGGCGCCAGGTCTGCTAGGATCGTCATGTCAAAATCCAGATGAGCAATTCTTTCAAGGAAGATAATTTTCCACCAGGGGTAGCTGGTTGAACATCGATCCTTTCCCCACTGTAAACACATATCCTCATTAGGGAGTGGGAAATAAGCCATTCCCAAACTCTGGCGGAAGATTATCTCCTAAGAATTGATACATGCCCGATCCTTCTTATCTCCGACATTTGCCGATGGTTGGAGTAAGGTGGGACATTCTCGTAGACATCAGATGTTGGGCGGGTGAGGCCAAAATCATCAGGTTCATCCATTTCTATCTGATTTTCCAAAGCCAACCCAGAAAAGGATGGAATTGGTCAAGAAATTATAAAAGGGCAATAAAAATAATCTTTGTACACACTCATTGATCTTTGTACAACGACGACATTAATGAATTCTGAGATTTCCGACCACCTTGATTACCAGGAAGAAAGACAATCATAATGCTCTTAAAAGGGATGTCTGAAATTAGACATGTTGGTAGGAAAATGTAAGCCCTGTTAGGAAAAAAGCATGAATGAGAGGAAGGAAAAAATACTTGTGGTTTGGTACTATTGAAGTGAATTTAGATCACCATGAGGCTTTACAATGATCTAAGAGGGTGCAGTGGGCATAATTGTCATGTGTTGACTACTCCGCAGTCCACATGAGTTGCTCTGCTGCAGTTTAAACCAGTGTTTATTTCCTTTGGCTCCGTCGGGGTTAATGCTGAAGCTGCTGTTGCTGTCTATGTCTGGTGTGCGGTTCTGCAAGTGGAGGTATCGGTTTGTAAAGTGACCATGCCCCTGACCATTAAATAGCCTCCCCTTCCTCCAGATGACGTTGCTCATAGAGTTTCTCTGCCTTTGACCAGTTAAGCTGAACACGTCTTTGCACTGCTAAAGTTTATTTATGCTTTTACTTTTGGGATGTTGGTGTTTACCCCGCCATGATAGGAGGTGAGAGGCAGTAGCACAGGGCTGGTTGAGGAGTAGAGGGCAAGGGTAGTGGCCCAGACCTCCTCACCATCTGAGGTACTTCTGGGTACAGGGCTAGCTAGGGACCTCAATCCACAGTTTCTTTGCCCATTCTTCCATCCTGCTTCCTTTCCCTCATCCGCTACACGTGTGACAATAAGGCAGACCAACACTTGTGTATTACAGTTGTCTCAAAGTGGCATTATAAGACCTGATACTAAGGTCAGGAATATAGAGATGCTATTTTTAATGTAAGAAGAGTACATGCTAACATTACCATCTTCTCCTTTTGCCAGGCCGTCTTTGACTGTGTGGTAAACTCTCTGAAGAACGTGTTGAACATCCTCATCGTGTATATGCTTTTCATGTTCATCTTTGCCGTCATCGCAGTTCAACTCTTCAAGGGCAGGTTCTTCTACTGTACAGATGAGTCAAAAGATCTAGAAAAGGACTGCCGGTACGTTTGGCTGCTCCGAGGATACGACCTCATGAATTGTTACTGATTCGATGTTCTCATGGCTTTCTCTTTGTCCAGGGAGAATACTTGAACTATGAAAATGATGATGTGCGCGCCCAAGCCAGGCAATGGAAAAAATATGATTTCCATTACGACAACGTACTCTGGGCTCTTTTAACTCTTTTTACTGTCTCCACCGGAGAAGGGTGGCCCAAGTGAGTATCTCATTCCTATGAATTTAATATTGCTCTTACGTCCTTTCCAAATGTATGTCAGATCATCTAACACAAAAGGTCCCCAACCTTTTTGACCTTGAGAGCCACATATAGCTCTGAAAGAGGATTGGGAACCACATCCTGCTCCCACTCCCCTCACAGTAGTGATCCCCCATTACTGGTATAACGACAGCCAAAGCTTTTCCACAGGAATAACACAGAGGCAATATGGTAAGATCCATGGGTTCCTACTTTACCATGTTTCCTATCTCTTCTCCTATGTTGGGATGCTCGCGAAAGTCACCAGACCTGGTGCTCATACACCAAGCTTGAAGACAGCTACAGGTTGGGGACTACTGATCTAACATATATGGAGTTGTTCCATCAGAGTCAAAGAAAAGTAGGGTCAGCATGTTGATTCAACACTGTTCTTTCGCTCTTCTCACATCGCTGAGACATGAAGGCTTGGTTGAGCATTCATGCTTATGGGGGAAGTGTTGGAAACAATCACCTTGAGCAATTGGCTGACAGCTATCTAAAAACATGGGTAAGGCAGAGTATGGTGTGAATAGGAGAGTGGTGGACATAAGGAAATCATTATGGTTGAAGGTGGACATCAAGAAAAGATTGATAGAGGAGAGTGAATCATTGACAGATTAGGAGTCCACTTTCATCCAATAAGAGAAAAGAGTAGCACTCTTCAACGACTTTATTACTGTGACAAGGCATATACCAGAGGATTCAGGCTACGCCCCTAAGACTACAATATTTCACTCTCAGGTGAACTTCAACTGGTTGGACCCATTGAAGCTCACCTGAGAGGAAATGATTGTAGTCTCAGGAGCGTAGCCCGCATCCTCCGGTACTCCTGCATGTTACCCATGTGTGACTTTCAACATGTTGGATAGTTGAAGCTCACCTGAGAGCGAAACGATTGTAGTCCAGGAGCGTACCCACATCTTCCGGTACTCCTGCATGTTACCCATGTGTACCTTCAAATGTTTGGAACCACGTTGAAGCTCACCTTAGAGCGAAAGATTTGCTATTCCCAGTAGCGTAGCCTGCATCCTCCGGTATGCCTGCATGTTACCCATGTGTTACCTTCAACATGTTGGACCCGTTGAAGCTCACCTGAGAGTGAAACGATTGTAGTCCCAGGAGCATAGCCTGCATCCTCCGGTACTCCTGCATGTTACCCGTGTGTGACTTTCAACATGTTGGACCCGTTGAAGCTCACCTGAGAGCGAAATTATTGTAGTCCCAGAAGCGTAGACTGAATCCTCCGGTACTCCTGCATGTTACCCATATATGACCTTCAACATTTGGACCCGTTGAAGCTCACCTGAGAGCAAAATGATTGTAGTCCCAGGAGAGTAGCCTGCATCCTCCGGTACTCCTGCATGTTACCTGTGTGTGACTTTCAACATGTTGGACCCCTTGAATCTCACCTGAGAGTCAAACGATCGTAGTCCTAGGAGCGTAGCCCACATATTCCGGTACGTCTGTATGTTACCCATGTCACACTAGTAAAGTCTTTGAAGATCACCACGTTGAGTGCTACTCTTCTTCTATCGGATGAAAGTTTGCAATATTGTAGTTAATGAGTATGTACCCGGACATGTGGTAAAAACCATCAGCGTTAAACGACCCCCCCCAATACTAGGGTTCATAAATCCTCACACTTCACCAAGTTAGTGCAGGTAATTAATGAACGCTCTTTCATTGTATCTTTAGATTAGGAGGTCCAATCTGGGAAAGGAACATCAAACATATAAGGAAAGATTTAGTGGGTCAACAGTAATGTACCATATATATGATAGTAATAACGAAAACCAAAGAACAACCTAAACATAGAATATTGATTTTTTTTTATCAGTGTCCTCAAACACTCTGTGGATGCCACCTATGAGGAACAAGGTCCAACCCCCGGCTTCCGAATGGAGATGTCCATCTTCTACGTGGTCTATTTGTGGTCTTTCCTTTCTTCTTTGTGAACATTTTTGTAGCTTTGATTATCATCACGTTCCAAGAGCAAGGCGATAAGGTCATGTCAGAGTGCAGTCTGGAGAAGAACGAGGTGAGAACAGGTTGGGGATGGGAGAAGAGAAATACCAGAACCAGCATAAAATTCATTACATTCCTATACATCAAACGTGTCCTCTGTCAGGTATTGAGTAATTCCAGACATACAAGGTATATCAGTCCAGCTGCTTTGGAACTAAACGTGCCAAGATAGCAGATCATATTCTCACTTTAAGAGAGCTGAACAGGCCAGACACATACCTATATTATACAGATATTTGGCTAATGCCCAAAATGTCAACAAGATGTTGGGTCTTGTTGAGCCATTGACGGTAAACCAGGTTGTCCCATATGAACGGTTGTCCCATACGAAGTATCCGGCATCATTAATGGAGTCAACTAACAAAGATACCTATAATGATAAGTGATTCCTGAGAAAAAGGGAAACCTGTCACGTATTGATTGTTTTTCAGTACTCATGTAATGCTGCTGAAGTTTAATCAGAGTTAATTTCCTTGGGCACTTCCGAGTTAATGCCAGGAAGCTCTGTAGTCTATGCTGTCTACGGCTCTACAGGTGGAGGTGGAGGGGTGTGTCAGAGCTCTGATCTCCACTCCCTCAGCCTTTAAGTAGTTGCACTTCCCTCCACCGGGTGTCGCAGATATAGTTCATTCTCTACTTGGACCCCATGCAGTGAAGACATGCTGAGCTGTGCTGCTGCTATTTCCTTTCATTGGAGTTGCTGGGATTTTCCAGACCGTGGGTGGAGGTAGTCAGGAGCAAAGGGCAAGGATGGCGGTCCGGACATCCTCACCTTCAGAGGTAATTCCAAGAACAGGGTGAGCCCGGGACCCCCAATCAGGGTCAGACTAGTTCCTTAGTCTGCCTTTGCCCATCTTACTATTTTACCTCCTGCTACCCTATTCGCTATACCACCCCTTGACAAAACCCCCTTAAAATTGTGTGATTGTCATAACTTCTCTATGACTAAGGTAACTTCGGGATTTGTTGATCCTGCTAGATATGCCTTCTTTCCAAAAATTTACTTTTGTTTTCCTCCATTTTTACAGAGGGCCTGCATCGACTTTGTTATCAGTGCCAAACCCCTAACACGATACATGCCACAAAATCGGCAGTCATTTCAGTACAAAATGTGGCGATTTGTGGTTTCTCCTCCATTCGAGTACTTCATTATGGTAATGATTGCTTTGAACACCATCGTCCTGATGATGAAGGTAAGACCTCCTCAGGGTATATAGTTTGACATGTAACATAGCCAATGACAAGAATTGAACCAAAGCTTTAGTGACCTTAAAGGTAACTGTCAGCGGGTTTTTGCTACCATAACTGACAACAACATGATATAGGCAAAGTAACCCTGAATCCAACAATGTATCATGTATAAGATTACTGCTGAAGCTGTTATAACACAATCAAATAATTTAGTTTTAGAGACACGGCAGAACTGAGAGAGCTGCCCCTGCCCACACCAGGCTCTGTATGTACAATGTCTATAGACAGAGAGCTGCCCCACCCACACCAGACTCTGTATGTACAATGTCTATAGACAGAGAGCTGCCCCCGCCCACACCAGACTCTGTATGTACAATGTCTATAGACAGTGAGCTGTCCCCGCCCACACCAGGCTCTATATGTACAATATCTATAGATAAAGAGCGGCCTCCGCCCACTTCAGGCTCTGTATATACGATGTCTATAAATAGAGAGCTGCCCTCGCCCACACCAGGCTCTACGTGTACAATGTCTATAGATAGAGTGCTTCCCCGCCCACACCAGGCTCTGTATATACAGTGTCTATAGACAGTGAGGTGTCCCTGCCCACACCAGGCTCTATATTTACAATGTCTATAGACAAAGAGCTGTCTCCACCCACACCAGGCTCTGTATGTACAATTTCCATAGACAGAGAGCTGCCCTCGCCCACACCAGGCTCTACATGTACAATGTCTATAGACAGAGAGCTGCCCTGCCCACACCAGGCTTTGTATGTACAATATCTATAGACAGAGAGCTGCCTCCACCCACACCAGGCTCTGTATGTACAATGTCTATAGACAGAGAGCAGCCTCCGCCCACACCAGGCTCTATATGTACAATGTCTGTAGACAGTGAGCTGCCCTCACCCACACCAGGCTCTCTATAAAGATTGTGCTTTCACAGTGAGGTGTCAATCACAGCACGGGTGTGTTGAACTGCCCTGCACGTGAAACAGTAATCCTGTAATGGTAATCCCCACATCAGAAAAGCTGTCGTTTAAGTAAACAATAGCACACACACTGATAAGAGAAGTACAGTTGCTTTTTGTTTTTTAACCCTTACAGCAGCTGTCCTCATCTTACATAGCAAAAACCTGCTGACATATTCAATTTTAGTAAGGATTACATAAGCAATATGAAATATTTTTGTGTCCCTGTTTTTTTCTAGTTCTATGGAGCATCTGAAACTTACGAAGAAATGCTAAAATGCCTGAATATCATCTTCACATCTATGTTCTCACTGGAGTGTATTTTGAAGATTGTAGCCTTTGGTGTCCTGGTAAGATCCCAACCTGGAGATCACAATTATTGATAGAATGATCCAAGGTTATGATACTATATTGTGCCACGCGTTGACTGTACCGTAGTCCACATGAATTGCACTGCTGCCGTTTACAACAGAGTTTATTTTCCTTTGGTTTAATTGGGGTTAATGCTGAAGCTGCTGTTGTTGTCTATGTGTGGTGGGCGGCTCTGCAGGTGAAGGTATAGATTTATCAGGTGACCATGCCCTTAGCCTTTAAGTAAGCCTCCCGTTCCTGCAGATGACATTGCTGATAGATTTCCACTCTGCCATTGACCGTGTGTGCTGAAGATGCCTTTGCACTTTCTGAAGCTTCTTGCTGTTTATCCTTGTCCACTGTGGGAAGTGAGAGGGAGCAGCACAGAGCTGGTTGAAGAGCATAGGGCAAGGGTAGTGGCCCAGACCTCCTTGCCATCTGAGGTACTTCTGGGTACAGGGTTAGCCAGGGACCCCAGTCTAGGACCAGACTAGCTCCCCAGATTTCTTTACACGTTATACCATCGTGCTTCCTTTCCCTCATTTGCTATACCACGTCCGTGACATATTGTCCATGTTTGAGAAAAGAAAAAATAATTTTTAAATATCGTAGACAACTCAAACGTTTTGATCTTCGGTTGTCCTGGTACCGAGATCCTCACCGGTGTTTGAAAAAAAAGAAACAGATGTGCTTCTCTCAGATTGACTCCATCTTCGATCTTCATTTGATCTTCTCTTGGTTGTCTTGCCACCTTGGTGCCTACTGAACATGTCTTCATGTCAAGTTTTACATTCCCACTTGAGGCTAAAGTTGACCAAACATTCGATAATGATACAAAAAAAAAGCATTTTTGGTTATATTTACCCATGTAGAACATGAGTGGACATTCTGAAGGACTTTTATACCGCAGAGATCGCCAACAAAAGACCAAGGGCCCAGTTCATGTGCCAGAAAACAGACGTGAAACCGTTGTAGAATAGTTGAGGTTTTTGTTGTCTACTGATCGAAACGTTTCACATTTCTCTGTGTCAAGTCTTAATTTTCTACTTAAGGTTGAAACTGACCAAACTTACGATAATTATCAAAAAAAACGCATTTTTGGTTACTGTATATTTACCCGTCTAGAGCATGAGTGGATGTTTTTAAATATCGCGCCCGCAACGTCACCGCTGCGACCCAGTCATGTGACGCCGGGATCGCGTCACTTCCGGTATGATGAAAGGAATACGAGGTGGATGCAAGCGATAAAATAAAATCTTCAAAGTTTATTGAAAAGCTCTACACTACTCAATGCGTCTTTGGGGTTGCATGCCCCTAGTCACTAAGTATCTGAAGAATAGTCACTTAAAGAGAATCTGTCAGGTCAAAAATCCATATGTAACTGATATAATTTTATAATTCCTCTGGGAAGCTCTATCTATTCATGGATTTCTACTATTTATACTCACTCCTATCCTCTGTAAACTGCAAATAAAGAGATTCATTCCATATGTCAATCACAGTGAGTGATCACTTACTTCTCTGCGATCCACTCCCCAGAGAATGAATATTCATGTAGTGACATCACTTCCACACCCTATGTACTGTCCTTCTCTGCAAGCACACAAGGAAAGTTCAGTGGAAATCACTCACATGGGGGGCTCTGTATCTTCCTGTCTGTGCTGCTCCCCTTATATGCAGGAAAACAAATGTTCAAATAAACACAGAATCTCTCACAGACAGCACACACTGTAGCAATCTTCCTACAAGACCTGTAGGTCTTGGGCTTGTCCTCTCCATCAGGTCAGCACAGACATAGGAGACTGCCTTATCTGATAGCGTGGCTAGGTATGTGAGGGGAGAGAATACCAGCTTGGGTGGGTGTGAATATTTAAATACATTTGCATACTATTGACTAGTCAGCAGTGCAAGTAATGGACCGAACTAGTGCAGCCAGCAGCTTGCAGGGTGTGAAGATGCTTATAGCAAGAAAACTACAGAGGGTACAGCAATGATTTTTACATGTTTTAAAAGGTCCGTCCAGTCACTAATCAAGGGTACTATTAGTATCATACTGAAAAATGACCTGCAGAGTGCCTTTAAGAACTATTATACCGCAGAGATCTCCAACAAAAGACCAAGGGCCTGATTCATGAAACATTTTATCCCAGACAACTGATGTGAAAACGTTGCAGAATAATTGAGGTTTTTGACATTTTTCTATCAACTTTTTTTTAACATGCGCTCAAAGTTTAGTGAGACGGAGTACCCTAGTACTGCCGGAATAAACCCATTATATTTCACGACACACAAATGGTGTAAACTACAGCAAAAATGCACAACTGGAGAACATTAAGGTCTCAGGCCGCGCAGCCACAAAAAGAGGCACCAAATTCATTATTAGGTCCGTGCATCTAATTGAATTGACCCAACTTTTTCCAGTGGACGCTGCATCAACTCTGTCAAAACATCAGTTTTGCCAAATTGGTCCCCAAGTAATTTAGAGCCAATCACCTTCACTAGAGGTAGTCCTCAAATAATAGATAATAATGACGCTATGTCTTGTGCGTGACATAACAGATGACGACCAAAATTGGACGTGTACATGTTTCGTATAAGAGAGAATAAGCGACACTCACCCGAATTGCCTAAAACGAGTACTTTATTGGGAGTTCATAAAATCCAGGCAGGTACAGAAGGACGCAATCAGCTCTGGAGGATAACAGCTGTTTCGTGCTTGTCCAGCACTTCAACAGATCCTAAAATCCAGCCAGGTACAGAAGGACGCTAACAGGTCTGGAGGATAACAGCAGTTTCATGCTTGTTTAGCACTTCAACAGATCCTACCTATTAATAGGATCTGTTGAAGTGCTGGAAAAACACGAAACCGCTGTTATCCTCCAGAGCTGTTAGCGTTCTTCTGTACCTGCCTGGATTTTATGAATTCCCAATAAAGGACTCATTTTAGGCAATTCAGATGAGTGCCACTTAGGCTAGGGTTTTCCAGGGACAATGTCCAGGATCCACTCCCTGATGAAGGAGCATAGCAGGCTCCGAAACGCGTTGGATGGATCCAAATAAAGGTATAGAGTGAACTTCTGATTCAGTCTTTTGTGGCCGCGCGGACCGACGACACATTGTCCCTGGAAAACTCTGGAATCTGACCACATAGCACGTGGAGGTGTGGGTCCAGCAGCAGCCGCTATTACATGCTTTCAATACTGGTTGTGTGTCACACAACTAAACCAGGTGAGCAGTTATCATTACGGCTCTTTAGCCGCTGATTGTTAAAAAGATAAGACCCTATCTGCGCTTGCTTCCTTCTTTTAGTAACTTAGGCTAGGGTCACATTTGTGTTAAACTTTTGAGATCCTAATCCAGTTTTGAGCTGTTAAAAAGCTCAAAACCGGATCAGGAACCGCTCCCCATAGGAGCCCATTATAGTATCCGGATTGCACTACATGCAATCCGGTTACCGCTTGCGGATCTGCAGCCTGCGGTAAAAATCATGCAGGCTACAGTTTTCGCAGCGGTTAGGAAACTGCAGCAGGGATTGTTATAATGGGCTCCTATGGGAGCTCATGCGGCTGCCGCAAGGCATATGTGAATGCCTGCGGCAGCCGTATCCTTTATTCATCCCTGCTTCCGCAGGGATGAACAAAGGGTTAATGTTAATAATAGCTGTGGGCAATATGTCTCTAGGGGGTGCCCACCCTCCCTAGAGACATGCTGTCCACTCAAGTGGAGGGGTTAATGTTGTCAGTATAGTATTGCCGGCTATTGTCGGCTTTGTGAATTATATGAATGAATGCGGCGGCTCCTCACAGTAGAGGAGATACTGTATGTAATATACGTACTGTATGAGCCCCTGTCCTTGGTCCTGAAAGTTGTAACATTATTTCTATGGGCAGCGCACTGCCATAGACCTAATGTTACAACTTTCACGACCAGGGACAAGGGCTCGTACAGTACGTACATTACGTACAGTATCTCCTCTACTGTGAGGAGCCGCCGCATTCATTCATATAATTCACAAAGCCGACAATAGTCAGCAATACTATACTGACATTAACCGCTCTCATGCCCACTTGAGTGGACAGCATGTCTCTAGAGAGGGTGGGCACCCCCTAGAGACATGTTGCCCACAGCTATTATTAACATTAACCCTTTGTTCATCCAAGGCAATTGCGGTTACCGCATCCGGATCTGAATGTAGTAATCGCAATTACCTTTCCAAGTGTGACCCCCAGCCTTATTCTCTTTTGTGAAAGTACTACATGTTTTTCTTTGGCAAGCACCACCTGTTGCCATTATCATTCACAACGCTGCAAACAACCATTGCCGTGTACCAGTAAATCTGCCTAAGAACACACAGGGTGGAGTGGATTTTCTCCTTTTTACAACATGTTCCGTATAAGAGTTTGTACTTTTTGATGGAAGATGAAATAGATCTTTCAAATACTTTGCTGTTTTTCGCAGATGTTGAACTTCAAGGCAATCAAATATACAGAAGCGCTGAAAAATTCCATGTATGTTGTTTTCGTCTACAGTACATCTGCTTTGTAGACAGAGCCATGTTGACTGTACAGAGAGCAAATGATTTGGGATCTGAGATCTGAAAACCTATTTATTAGAATTACTTTTCTCCCTATATTTTTCTATGTTACCTTTTTTGATCCACTAGTTTTATTCTCACAGAGGCCCATCAGTAACATGGACTCTGGGGGCCACTGATCAACTGTCACAGGTGTGTCAGGAGGCACGGATGAGACTGTAGAGGCCACTTGCAGAAGGTCCCAGCGTTTGGCCAAACAGTCCACATCCTAAAGAAAAAATGTCTGTCGCTTTAAGAGGCATTTCCCTTTTAGTTAAAGCTGGAGGTCACTAGGACCCAGCTGATTCCTTACCTTGGAGCTGCCTATATATTTCCCTTGACTCCCAGGATTCACTGCTGGTGATAGCCTCAAGTGTTCCTGATTGATTCTTGGATCAAAGCAGTGTTTCTTGGAGCCTGCTGGTTTGCTTCTTGGATCTGCTAAAGCTAAGTGTATCTCTTCCCCACTTTGTATGTTTCCCTTGTGTGTTTTCTAGTTGCTAGCCGGGCTGACTAGTGCTCACCCGCTCTAAGCCCTGTGTAGTGGTAGTCCAGGGACTGTCAGGGAATAGGTATCCTGGCGGCGACAGTTGCGGAAACTGTATAGGGACGTTAGGGGAGCCAGGTGTCAGCGTTAGTTATTCTAGGGGGTCACCATCCCCCCTTTTTGCCCTTAGCATCAGGGACTCCAACCCGTTGTCGTCCAGCGCTGGGTGTCTCCCTAAACCCAGTGTGACATCAACTTCATGCAAATATTACCTTCATAAATTTACCTATGCTTCTCTATAATAATATACTGGGTATTAGTAAAATGAATGGTTAGATGATTCATCTACCTCTACATAGGGAAACAAGTGTATTGTGCCAACTACTGATTATGTTGGGGCAGTAAATGACAGATTACTGCAGAAGGGCTCACCGGGAAATTTCCCTGCCCTCCTGCTGGCCAGTTCGAGCTTGTTCTTAATTATTAATATGCATCAGCTATACAATCATCAATGCTTAATAATCCTTCATGTATAGACTTATCTTCTCCAGGACTGTTTTCCAGAAACATCCCAACACTCATAGGTTCTTTGTTGATTTCTATATAAAGTTAGAGTTTGATGTTGATTTTTCAGAACAGCCATGAAAGTTTTGGGTGACTGCACCGTGTAGATTAATATGCAGCATCTGAGACTCTTCATGTATCAGGACTTACATAGTCACAATTTATCTAATGGCTATAAAAATGATCAGGTGACTATAATTAGGTTAGAATCTGAGAGTCCACAGTGGTGGATACCTTTTAATGGCTAATTGAAAAGATGGTAAAAAATAGCAGCTTTCAAGACTACTCCGGTCTCTTCATCAGGCTGGTAGAACACAAAATCTGAAGAATCACATATTTATAAACAGGAATAGTGTAAATAACATTATTTAAAGAGACACTGTCAGGTCATTTATCAGTATGATACTAATATTACCCTTTAATAGGGCCTGGGCAGACCTTTCAAAAACATGCAAAATCATTATTCTACCATTTGTAGTTTCCTTCCTATCAGCATTTTCAGACCCTGCAGGGAGCTGGTACATTAGTCCCCTCCAATACTTTTACAGAGGAATAGTCCGGCTGCTGTATAAGTGTTATTTAAATACCCACCCAAGCTGGTGTTCTGTCCCTCCCCTCTGTGCTCTGTAATGTGTCCTGCACTGTGTGAACTGTGTAAGAGATTTCTATTGTATGAAGGTTGGTTTTCCTGCAGACATGTAATGTGTGCATCTGCTGAGCAAATGATCAATTGTTCTTATAATCACATAACAATATCTCAGACTGCACACACTGCACATATGTCTCAGATACACACAATAACATGAAGAGTTCAGAGCTTAAGCTAAGCACACATCTCTTCCACCTCATTTCTGCTCTGTCTGTAGACTTTTCAATGAGTATCACATCATACAGATCAGAGAGAAGGGCAGGACAGTGCAACGATGCATGAATATTCATTCCTTTGGGAGTGGCAGCAGAGACCTCATTGTGATTGACAGATGAATTAAACTTTTATTTTGCAGTTTACACAGGATAGGATGTAAGTATAAATAGTAGAAATACATGAATAGAGAGAGCGTAGAGAAAGGAATTAGAAAATGATATCAGTTACATATGGATTTGTGACTTGACAGATTCCCTTTAATGCACTATTCTATGCCTTGTTGTGTATACATTTGTGATTCTTCAGATTTTGTGTTACTATGCCTAATGAAGAGACAAGAGTAGTCTCAAAAGCTGCTATTTATTACCATATTTTCAGTTAGCCATTATAAAGTATTAACCACTGAGGTGTCACGCTTAAGTGAGGGAATGCCCGAAGTGTGGCACAACACAAGGGAAACAACAGGGATGGAAAGAGAGGACAACCCTAACAGTAGGGAGAGGGGAGACGGTCACCTCCTGATGCTCACCTGTGTCTGTACCCTGAGATCCCTATACAGGTTCTCCCACCCCTTCCTCGTCACTGTCACTAGTCTCGTTTCTCACTCACAGTCCCTCCACTCATCCTGGATAATGCAAAAGCCAGTGAGCATGCACCAAAAGAAAGAATATACATTTAAAACCATAGATTCACAAGGCAACATGACCCTCAGGTCCCAGAATCATCAAAGGTCTCCCGAGAACGGGAGACACCCATGACATGAGGACTCTCAAATTGTAATATTTTTCTATCCACTGGCTGTCAAGGTACAAACTAATATTTCCAGGTTATCACTCAAAAGGAATTTCAACTCATGCCTAAGTTAACGGTAGAGCCATGCCGCCTTAAAAGCTAGAGGTTACCTAATAACCATTTATCGCCTTATCCATGCATGTGTACTTAATTGGGAGTTTGACCACTAGGACCCCCAAATATTGCATTAAATGAGGTCCTATGGTCACCTTTATGATTGGAGCACATTCATCATTTCCATTCTGTTTGTGATGTATGCGAGCAATCTTTGCGCATGCACACGGCAACGCGCACCACCTTTTCCATAGAATCATATACAAGTTAATGGAGCTGAAATTAGGCATACATATGGAGAATTTAGGGCCCCCACCTACTGAAAAGGGTCCTAAATTCCCCATATTATTGCCTAATTTCAGCTCCATTAACTTGTATGATTATATGGAAGAGGTGGTGCATGCTGCGGTATGCATGCGCAAACATTGCTATAGTAATTATACGTTTTTCTCCTCAACCATGTTGTTTATGGAGCAACCTCATGTTTAAATCCAATCTTTTAGGCTCCATTTTTGACGTTTTTCTTATCCATGTGGTGCTATGTCTTTTCTTTAAAATTCAATAATCTTCTGTTTTTCACACAGAATTATCTACGGGACGCTTGGAACGTCTTTGACTTTGTCACAGTGTTGGGAAGTATTACTGATATTTTAGTAACGGAGATAGCGGTAAGTAGACTATACTTAAAGGCAAATGAGATACAGACGAAGGACGTGAAACCCGTCCTGGTCATCCAAAGTATATTCATGTGACAGAGACTACAAAATGCATCTATATGGTTTATTGTCTTCGGATACATCCATTAACCAAGCACACTAGTGGTGTTCTTTTTTGTAGGTACCTTCAAGAAATGATGATGGGTGAAAGCAGCCAATGGATTATTCCCCAAATCTCATAGTTTGTAGATAAACTGAGCATAGTTCAAGTCAAAGGGTTGTCCAGGCTTTTTGGATTGTTGTGGGTATATAGACTGCAAATGCTGACAGTTTGTAATTTACATCCTGTTAGCATTTTGCATGTTTACCTAGATATCACCATTCTGCGTGTGGAGGAGCAGCTCAGCCCCCATCTAGAGGTGTGTTTGTTTTTGGAGTCCGGTCATAACATCACAACTGAATGTTATGCCCAGACTCCAGCAGGACCACCCCAGTCTCCAGCAGGACCATCTCCATTGATCTATCTAAATGCTGATTGCACTGAGCTGTAAGGAAGGACACTCCTCTTATATTCACAGCAGGCAACGTAAATACACCAAACAGCTGAATGAGCAGCTCAGTGCAATGAGCGGGGTCATCTCCTTCACCGCGCCCGTGCTGTGTCACTTTACGATCATCTCTCCCTCACTATGCTGAAGCCCTCCTCATATGAAGGGGAGAAGGCTCTGTGTCACTGATGCGGTGCAATATGAGGTGTCTGTGCAGTCATACTCTTCACAAGGGGTTGGCTAGGGTACAGTGAGAGAGAGATGATCGTATGAGTGTCACAGCACGAGCGCGGTGAAGGAGATGACCCCGGCTCATTGCACGATGTCTGCTGTGAATGCAAGTGCAGTGTTGCTCCTCCTTACAGCTCAGAGCAATCAGCGTTTACATAAATTGATGGAAGTGGTCCTGTTGGAGACTGGGGTATGCCTGCTGGAGTCTGGGCGTAATGTCCAGTTGTGACGTTATGACCAGACTCCAAACAACAAACCTCTAGTTGGGGATGAGCAGCTCCTCCACACGCAGAATGGTGATATCTAGGTAACCTGCAAAATGCTAACAGGGTGTAAATTACAAAGTGTTAGCATTCTGCAGCCTATTACACAGAAAAGTATAAAAAGCCTGGACAACCCCTTTATGTCACTCCTAAAAATACAGAGCTGGGTGCTCATAGGAGCCGACCAGTTGATTATCGTGGTGGGGTCAAAGGTTGGATATTGATGAACTATCGTAGGGATAGCACATTATTTTTATAATCCTGGAGGATCATCAGTGCACAATGCTCCTACACTTACAAGATAGCTGGGATCTAACTAGTTGTTTTAGGCAATTGCAGTAGAGTATACCTAAGGCTTCATGTTTTGGTTCATACACTCCAATTTTCATGACGGCAGAGGGTCAACATCACAGATCCCCACAGAACCAACAACTAAAACTATTTGTGGCAACCTTTAACTCAGCTATTCCCCAAGAGCAAAATCAACACTTTCTAAGGTCTAGTTCAGATGTATTTTTTCTTGTACAATTGAAATGTTTTTCACCAATAACACTTCTACTACGACAGTCTATGGATCTGTTTACATATCTGTGCAAGATCACGGAGACATGTCCGCTATTGATCCGAGCATCAGATCAAAATCAGCAAGTCAAACTTGGCCAGTTGAGGACCTAGAGGTCCAAGTCACAGAACCTGGGAACTTGATATGCCGTCATGCAATGTCTGTGCATTTTACTCTTAAGATGGCCGTATACCTTAAAGGAGTAGTCCGGCTAAAACAAGTTATCACCTCTTCACAAGATAGGTCATAACTAGTGATGAGCGAGCACTACAATGCTTATGTGCTCGGTACGTACTCGAAACGAGCAGGTCGGACACTCAGATGGGTTCAACGCGTGTACCAAGTATAATGGAGGTCAACTGGAAACTCAAACATTCTTCTGGTACTATTACGGAACGATGCTCAAGTTTTCCATTGACTTCCATTATACTTGGTAATTGAGTGGGCCCTGTTTGTGAGTACCGAGCACTTGAGCATTGTATTGCTCGCTAATCACTAATGATAATTTGTTTATCGGTGGGGTTTCGAACCGCTCGCACCTGCACCAATCAGCAGAATGGGAAAAATGGGGAAACCGATCAACATGTAGTCATCTTTCCTGTGGATAGGGGATAACTTGTTTTAACTGGAAAACCCCACTAGGGTATCGCCTAGTCATGGTAAACATGATAACTTGTTGATAAGTGATGAGTAACACTACCATGCTCGATGCTCGGTAATTAAATAAGCAGTCAGACGCTTGGGCGGACTCAACTTTAGTCTTCCATAAAAATGCTTGAGTTCCCCATTGACTTCCAAGTCAAAACTCAAGTTGAGCCCATCAAGTGTCTGACCTGTTTGTTTTAATTACGAGTATCCGAGCATGGTAGTGCTTGCTCATCACTTATCAACAGTTATCACATTTACCTTGACTAGGCAATACCCTAGTATGGTTTTCCATTTAAAACAAGTTATCACCTATCCACAGGAAAGATGACTGCTTTTTGGACCGTGGGAGTCTGACTGTAATGAGGATAAACGTTTTCCCATTTTGCTGATTGGTGCAGGTCCCAGCAGTCCGACCCACTGATAAACAAGTCATCCCTAGTGATGAGCGAAGCAATACAATGCTCGAATGCTTGGTACTCAAAACGAACAGGGTCCAACTCAAGTATCAAGTATAATGGAAGTCAATGGAAAACTCAAGCATCGATCCGAAACAGATTCTAGAAGAATGCTCGAGTTTCCAGTTGACGTCCATTACACTCGGTACACGCGTTGAGCCTATCCAAGCATCCGACCTGCTCATTTCGAGTACCAAGCACTCGAATATGGTAGTGCTTGCTCATCACTATTGTTGATCAGTGGGTGTGACCGGTGGGACCCACACCTATCCCTGCACTCCACTATTTCCTATCAATACGCTCAACTTTTTCCGATAGGGAGGATTTGAAGCGGCATAAACATTCCCCATTATGCTGATCGGTGCACGGCTCAGCGTTGAGACACCTATCAAATCCTAACAACCAAGTAGATTCCAGCTGCCATTTTGAAGTATGGTCCTTTAAAGATTTTTTTTTAGGGTTTTGATAAACCTTCAACATTTAGGAGATGACATTCCTCCATGGCTATGATTCAATGTAGAATAATGGTAAACCGGCTGCCATGCTTACCGAAACAGGCACCGTGCCACAGAGGGTATGCAGTAAAGTCCTCAAAACCTTCCCATGTGACACCTGTGCCCATTTTTTCCGCAAGACCAAACTTCATGACTATATGGTAATACTGACTAAATATTTAGGACTGCTATTTACAAAGCATTTTCCCCACAGACTTCTATGTGTCAGCAAAACTTGCGATGTTCACTTTTTTGGTAAATGAACTTTTGATGAAAGCTCATCTGTGATTGGTTGCAACAGAATCCTCCTTATATTTATAAAATAAATAGAACCGGATTGGGAATGTAAAAAAAAAAAAAAAAGTATCTGTATATATGCTTTTTAGTAAGGTTTGTTTGCTTGAGACAAATGGAAATGTTGCTAACGTTGCTGTTCTCCCCTTCATGATTACTAACTGCCTTGTACATTGCATTGTAGAAAGCAATGCAAGAAGTAAAGGCTGCGTCTTGGCATCTTCATCAGAAACGTCATGTGTTCCGGGAAACTGGATTCACTCCACGTTGCTAAACTTTACATTTGCCAATGGATAAATGCAAAAATTAAAACAAATTAAAATTAAAAAACTAAATGTGGAGTGATATCACTTTCCAATATGAACACATGCAAAACCCCTTTTAATTTTATTTTATATATGTCTCAATCCATGGTGTACTAATTAGAAAGATAAATAATGTTTAATTGGTCATAATTGACAATACTGTGATAAGGGAATTATTCTCATTTACTAAAAGGAATCAGTAAAATGCAGTGTGATCCGCCCTTATATTATTATATTATTATATATACTTGCTCTAGAGCCCGGTGTTGCCCAGTCGTAATGCTCATATGTGGTCGTAATGCTCATATATGGTAATATCGCTCATATATGGTGAAATTGCCCATATATGGTAATGTATATAGAGTATGTGTGTATGTATCATAGCCCTGCCCCCTCCTAGTAGCCATGCCCCTTCATAGCTCTGCACCTACCTCCTGGTAGCCCCACTCATTTCATAGCAACACCCCTTCATAGCTTCACACCTACACATAGTCCCAGGGGTGGGGCTATGGGGAGGAGGCAGGGATATGTGTAGATGCAGGCTGCAAAGTGGGTGTGCTATGTTGCCTGGGTGTGGCTATGTGGAGTGGGCATGGCTATGAAGTGGACAGGGCTATGATACATACATACACACACTCAGCTTTAAATCTTAGATATGTATATATAATATAATTATTATTGTATAACGAAAATAATTCAATAAAAATACTTTTGTCTTAAAACCCAAAAATGAGTGCCCCAAAGTAGCAGGCTCTATATCTACCCTGCTTATATTACATCACATATTATCTATTGTGTGCCATTCCAGAATATGTATGAACTATGGTACATTCTATAACATTTAGGTTTAGATCCTACAATTTCTATTCTACCATCCCATGTAACTCTGGGCAAGAAAAAAACACTCAAAACTTACTTGGGTTCCGAAATGTGAAAATCTCAAATGTTCTTCTGACCTTTTCCACTGGGGACAACTTGATGGGTCGGCTTCAAGTGATGGCCCTTGTTTCTGTAATTGTTACACGTTTCTTCTGATATCATGCAGAAGGTCCGTTATGTCTTCGGACATCCTGGAAGAGAAAACACAACCTCGAATTGAAAAGAAAAGATGGGGGATAATTCAGAGTCCTGAGTAAATTTTTTAAAGGCAAGGCTAAGGCAAGATATACTGGTGCTTTAGGCAAATGAAGCTGGTGGCCCCTCTACTCCTTTCTCCACAACAGATGAACCCCAGTCCCCAAGTAAAAGAATGGATAGAAGACCAATGTGACAGGTTCCCCCCAGTGAATCTTCAGCTCCCATGTAAAAGAAAAAATCATAGGCCAAGGTGACAGGTCCCCCCTGATGAACTCTCAGCCTCCATGTAAAATAATAGATCAGTGACCAAGGGAATATGTCCCCCTCCTCCAAACGCTCAGCCACCAAGTAAAAGAAAGGATCAGAGACCAAGGTGACAGGACCCAACCCCCCCCAACGAACCCACAGCCCCCAAGTAAAGGAATGGGTCAGAGACTAATATAACAGGTCCCCTAACACATTTGCATCCACCTACGATGGGTCGTCATCCGTAAATAAATAGGTCACTAGAATCACCATCAATAAATGAATATATCACCAAAACCCCCATGAGTACATGAATACAGAACCAGAACCATCAGTAGTTAAATGCCCCACAATAACCACCACCAGTACATGAATACCTCATCACAACCACCACATGTACATGAATATGGCACTAGAAACCCTATTAGCACATGAATACATCACCAGAACCACCATGAACACATGAATAAAGAACCAGAACCATCAGTAGATAAATACCCCACCATAACTACCACCAGTACTTGAATATCTCATCACAACCACCATGAGTACATGAAAATGGCAATAGAACCCACATTAGTACATGAATATATTACCAGAACCACCATGAATACATCAATACAGAACCAGAACCATCAGTAGATAAATACCCCACTATATCTACCACCAGTACATGAACACCTCATCAGAACCACCAGGAATACATGAATATGGCACTAGAACAGCCATTAGTACATGAATACATTACCAGAACCACCATGAGTACATGAATATGGAACCACAACCATCAGTACAGATAAATTATTAGTGGATTAAGACCCAGAGCTACACAATCCCCTTGGGGATTGTATAGCACTTGGTTTTAATCCATTAATAGTTTATGCAATAGACCAAAAGGAAGTGTCTAACACGGTACCCACCTAAGACTTTCAAGAGCCAACTCTACCAATCAGGGATCTGTCTCACTCACAACCACACCCTCTCCCCTATAGCTATTTAGATCAGTATCAGTATATAAATGTTAGCACCTTCATTTATGTTCGGGTAAGTGTTAGCACCTTCACTTATGTTCAGGTTGTTCGGGTAGGTGTTAGCACCTTCACTTATCTTCGGGTAAGAGTTAGCACCTTCACTTATCTTCGGGTAAGTGTTAGCACCTTTACTTATCTTCGGGTAAGTGTTAGCACCTTCACTTATCTTCGGGTAAGTGTTAGCACCTTCACTTATGTTCGGGTAAGTGGTAGCACCTTCACTTACATTTGGGTAGGTGTTAGCACCTTCATTTATGTTCGGGTAAGTGTTAGCACCTTCACTTATGTTCAAGTAAAAGTGTTAACACCTTCACTTATGTTTGGGTAAGTGTTAGCACCTTCACTTATCTTCGGGTAAGTGTTAGCACCTTCATTTATGTTCGGCTAAGTGTTAGCACCTTCACTTATGTTCAAGTAAAAGTGTTAACACCTTCACTTATCTTCGGGTAAGTGTTAGCACCTTCACTTATCTTCGGGTAAGTGTTAGCACCTTCACTTATGTTTGGGTAAGTGTTAGCACCTTCACTTATCTTCGGGTAAGTGTTAGCACCTTCACTTATCTTCGGGTAAGTGTTAGCACCTTCACTTATCTTCGGGTAAGTGTTAAGGGGCCATCACACGTGTCAATATCGCGTGCAATATAGCTGCTGCACGTGACGTTGCAGCGATATTGACGCGTGTGACAGGGCGCATCAAACAGTGATAAATCGCTGGTTGATGGTTGCCAGGTTTTCGGACTGGACCGAAAACCTGACGATGGTCGCCCGGTGTACACGCAGCATCGCTTTGTGTGACACCGGGAGACGCGATCAGCCAGCTCCCAGCGCCTCTCAGGAAGTGCTGGGAGATGGTATCCATGGTGAACTGCGGGTAACTAGGCAGCGCGCGCTGCCTAGATACCCGATGTATACCTTGGTTACCAGCCTTCTCCGCTCTCCGGCTGGTATCCAAAGTACACAGCGGGTAACTAGGGTCCCTAGTTACCCGCTGTGTACCTTGGATACCAGCCTGTGAGCGGAGAAGACTGGTAACCAAGGTATACATCGGGTATCTAGGCAGCGGCGCGCTGCTTAGTGCCCGCAGTTTACCATGGATACCAGCCTGCAGACATCGTGGAAACGATATTTAAATAATTTCCACGATGTCGCTGGTCCACTGATCGCTGGTGAGTCTGCCTGTGTGACAGCTCACCAGCGATCAGACGTCAATGTCGCCAGCGATCAGATCGCTGACGACAAAGACGTTTGTGATGCCGGCTTTAGCACCTTCACTTATCTTCGGGTAAGTGTTAGCACCTTCACTTATCTTTGGGTAAGTGTTAGCACCTTCACTTATCTTTGGGTAAGTGTTAGCACCTTCACTTATCTTCGGGTAAGTGTTAGCACCTTCACTTATGTTTGGGTGTTTGTTTTATTGGTTTCAATCAAGACTAATAAATTATGAGTAATCCTTTAGTTTATGTAATATGAGATCAAATAGAATCCAAGGAAAGAGGGAAATTAAGGGAGTTTATTGGTAGGATGTTTTTCATGCATTTTTTTAGGTTAAGTGCTCCTTACCGGCAGGACCAGATAAAGTTGAAGAACCTCTGAGATACCCATGATGACATAGTGAAGGGTCTCTGTGAAGGTGAAGCATAGAAATGTTTTTTTCTTGCCTAGAGTTACCCTTTAAGGATGGGAAGGTAGATCTTACGCAAATTTTCCTGCAAGAACATTATGTATCAATGCAAAACAATAACCTATTTTTCTGCAGCAATGTTTAATAACTAACGTTGCCAATTTTTATTTCAAAAAAGAAATTGTAAACCGATTTCACAATATGATATTTTTCCACTTGCAATCATAAAAATCAAGTCGACATAATCTCAATTTATTTGTCTTATGCTCTGTTTAATTTGACTCATCTTTTTTGTGTGTGTTCATATCTCCGTGTTCGTGTCCTTTATTTATTTTCCCTTTTTTGTTTGTTTCACGGCCTGCCGACTCATGCTACGCAATCAACATACACTGCGGAAAAATCTCCACCCTTCCCCCTTTAAAAAAAAAAACACCAAAACCACCTTCTGTCTTTGTATGTTGTATTACCCGCAACACCTGTGTACTGTGTGCCACCAAAATCACCCATGACAACTTCATACCTAGAACACGGTTGGTTCCGTTTTAGAATCTTTGCAATCTTATTTCTGATTATTTGCAGCTTGCCCTTTTCTATCATTTCTTTGCTTGGTTTTTGAATGGGGCATCGAGCTACAGATTTGATAGAGAAGGTTATTGAAGTGCTGAGCAATTCGATTTATTGGGTAGGGGATCCGGTTGAAAAACGTTTCGACTCTTGGAGGCGAATGCTTAGAGCGTGCTTCTTTGATGGTTTTCTCGGAATACCAGACAAAACCAATTTCTAGGCTTCTTTTCACCTGAAAATCTTTCGGCAGCAAAATCCCAAAAGCCAATGAAACTATTAAAAATGCCGACGGGTGGTGTCATCACGAGAACTTAAAAATCTAGAGGAACAATATTCCTTAGGCTGAAAGCTATATGTGCTTTAGAATTCTCTTTATTAAGGGGTACCTATTATTTTCCTTTTTTGCAGATGGATCCAGATGGTGCAGATCCTGAGATTTCAGGACTAGTGATGGGCGAACCTGTTGATGTTCGGTTTCGGCAGACACGCCCGGACTTTTTTAAAACTTCGGGTTCGGGGCTGAACGTAACTCGAACTTGAGTCCGAGCCCCGAACTCGGACTTTAAAGTTATGGGATGGGGGCAGGGGCTGTAACATAAAGCAAATAGTTATTCAGCATACGCGTTATACTTACCGCGTCTACTTCCGTGCCCACTGATTAACTTCCCAGGGAAGTTCATGTTCGGAATCTGTGCCTAAACTGTTATGATCCGGTGACCTTGGAGCTGCATGAATAAAATTCACAGGAGAAGTGGTACCTATACTGACCACAGTTCCTGATTTAACTTCGCAACTAGAAGTAACCTCAACACGGCCGGAGAACTAGCTACCCCTAAAGAAGGAAACAGGAATGCTATCTTGCCTCAGAGCAGAACCCCATAAGGATAGAAAGACCCCCACAAATATTGACTGTGAGTAAGAGGAAAAGACACACTCAGGCAGAAAACAGAATCAAGCAAAGATGAGGCCACTTCTAGCTAGATAGATAAAGACAGGACAGGATACTATTGCAGTCAGTATAAAATCCCTTCAAAAATATCCACTGCAGATAATACAAAAATACCCTGAGTCTACTCAAGACTCGGCGCCCTCTAGATCTGCAAACCTCCAGTGCATCCTACAATTCTCAATATATGTATACTGACACAAAAAGCTGAACAAGCCCATAACAAATGAATAGCAGAAAAATCCTAGGAAGAAAACTTCCTAACAGAGAGCAAGTTAACACAGCATGCACTCTGAGCAAAAATAGACCATTTCAGAAAACAAGCACACAGCATGTGTGTCACAAAAAGACTAAACCATACACTTAGCTTGGAAGTCTTGCAGCAGGGCAGGAGAGACCAGACAGAGGTGAAACACCTCCAGGAACATTGACAACTGGCAAGGACTGAGGAGATACTGCAACCTTAAATACCCCAGTCAGAATTGCAATTATCCAATTCACCTGACCAAGAGAGCAAAACAGGATCAACTGCATTACCAGCCGCAACCACAGGAGGGAGCCCACAAGCAGAATTCACAACACTAAACACTACGTTACAGTTTGGGTTCGCCCATCACTATTCAGGACCAGGGCAGCGGAATCGGTAAGCCTTACCTCCAACTCCTCAATTTCCCTAAATCCGACTTGACCTCCACCAAAAAGGACACTGACTCCACAGTCCTACACAGAACTGAGCACCTTTTCCTCCTTCCTGGCTTAAGGGGGAATAGCATATTAAACAAAACTTTAAATAATAGGTACCCTTTAAGTAAAATTAACCCACTGTTCTACTTTATGCAAAAGCACAGCTAGAACCGTGAGGTTTCATAGACCCTACTGGTAAAGTCTAAGTTAACAGAGGTAGGTCCTATATTCTGGAGCCTCATTAACTGGTATGGACTGAGTCTCTTCTCCTATGGAGGACTTGTCCTGTATTGCACTGACCACCCAATGTAATTCTTATTTTCTCCTGTGGGGTGCTGCTGGAAAACGAAACACTTAACTGATAGAGCTCAATGCTTTTAATATGAAGGAATCATCCAAAGCGAACTCAAAAAGTTGACTATTTTTGCTGCAAGAAAGACACAGAAAGGTGTCTAAATTATTCTCACCTTTGAGTTGCTCGGCATTTGCCTTCTCTTTAAACACTACAAAAGCCTGAATGTGATTCCCAAGGAGGATGAGGGACAGCGGTCACTGTGGAAAGATTCCAGCCAACTAACATTGGGCTCACATAGGGAAGATAAATAAGGGTCAGATTATATAAGAGGAAGGAATTATCTCTTGATCTGAGATTTTTTTTTATTACCGTACAATTCCAATAACAGTGACCTCTGTTTCTCTGCATGTGACCTCAGCCATTGCATGGTGCAGTTCAAGCGAATGTAACTTGTAAGTGGATGGATCATTGAGGGAACACGAGGGAAGCATGGTCTGTGGATCTATATTTACATTTGATTGGTTGAAGCCAACAAAATAGTCATCTATATACCAACAAGAACAAGTGATGATTATTCATCAGGTCTCCAATGAAGAAGAAAAGAAGTCCACATTGCCCAGGGTGGCAGTAAAACCATTGACTTGACTTTTTGTAAAGGACCTTTACAACTGATTATGATACTTTCCCCCTCAAAATCATGAATGCATGCATGATGGTGGTCCAAGTTGGCAAAACGTGACTAATACTTGTGAAAACCATATCTTCTATTATGTCTAATAACATAGTCTGGTTTTATGTTTTGGAAGTTAAATCTTTTATGTCTTTAAAACTTTAAGGTATTCTATTGTTTCACCTCCTCTAAACTCCTTCATGAGTAGGAGCTACGTGACTACAAGCCCTAGACATAAGGCCATCTGGAGAGACTAGACCAACATTGTTTTGGTTTAAAGAATCCATGATGCAAAAACTACATCCCAACCTGATCTGTTATAATTAGTGGTGAGTGAGCTCTACCACGTTCGAGTGCTCGGTACTCGAAATGAGCAGTTGGCCACTCAGACGGGCGAGGAGTCAATTACCCGAGTAATGGAAGTCAATGGGGAACTTGAGCATATTATCAATCTTCCAGAAAAATGCCTGAGGTCTCTATTGACTTCCATTATACTTGAGTCGTGCCTATCCGAGCGTCTAACTGCTTGTTTCGAGTACCGAGCACTTGGGCCTCTTAGTTCTTGGTCATCACTAATTCTAAACTATATAGTAGCTTAAAATAAAATCTAGCCTCCTTCCAGTATATTCTCATTACCAGTTTATTTGCATATATTACAGCATCCAGTTTAATGAAAAAAGTCACTGTCTACCAGAGAACCATCCACAACTACATGTTACTGCCAATGTGAACCAAAGAGGGAGACCAAAATTTGGCCGGTTTTAGATAGACCCTTGATCACACTGTAACTCATTGACCAAGAACACAAGAGGACCCGTAATGATACATTTTGGATTTGAGAATATGTAGATAGTCTGAGGAACAACAAATGTCAAGTGAAGCACCACACGGGCAACGTTTCCAGCCGATAGTCCTCCTGTTGTGGCAAAACGACCCATTCTTTCTCCAGCATATCAAGACAGACACAGCCTTGAGGAATCTGTTGTTTTGCAGTAGGGGTAGGGCTAACATTTGAAGGCCAAACATATACTCTATCAAAATTATCTTTTTTGGGGAGGAGGGGGTGCTTTTTTAATTCTATTTATCCCTATGGTCTCTAAATTCCTAAAATATTTGGTTTCCTTGTATAAAAATTGCAGCTTTTTCACCCTACCTCATTATAAATATGTGATATCTCATTACAATAATGGTTTCCAATAGATGTAGAAGGGAAGTAGAGTATTATTCGTTCAGGCCATTCTTATCGTGCCAAAATCTGTAGAATTCCTCCTTACTTTGCTACATATACATTTTGTTTTCACCTTTTATTTACTCTCCATTGTCCTCGGTTCTATCTTCTCTATGCTTTCATCCCAATCACGTTTCCTTTTTGCTTTCCTGTCAGATTGTAGCCTGCGGGTCTGCTCTTCTGCTTTTAATACTCAGCTTATGTGACCTCGCGGGAAGGGGATTTGTATGAGGAGCATGCTTAGGCTCGGGGGCTTGAGAGGCGCATTGAGTTGTGATGGGGTGGGGGGGAATGTTGAAAGCACGAAATGATAACAGACAAACAAGACCCCACAACCAGTGGCTGAATCGATGAACATGCTCTGCCCTCATAGCTTTATTTTTAGACCCACTTTTATCCCTGCTTTCCTAATCTCCCATACATTTGGTGAAAAACAAGTCCTGTCTCCTGGACTACAATGACTTCGGGGATGATAGCAGAGATCGGTAGCTAACGGAAAACAAAACACAATGATGCATTAACTTTAAGGCCTTTGTATACATGATAATAATGTATGATTAAGATGACTCTCAAGTATGATATGAAATATATTGACCAGGAGATCTAGATATAGTTTGATGGTTTGTTCGTCAAGATTGTTAGTCCTTTAGTCTTACCCAGGGTGCACCACATGGAGGCAGACTAACGGTGCACCCCTTGATCATTCAATGTTGGCATGAGAAGATGACATTCTAATCCCCTAGTAGACGATGTTGCCAAGGTTGTGCAGTTTGAATATAAACGACCAACTCTTCTGTTCTCCTACTGTCTTCATTGGGCAGTGGCTTCCTCCTCTCTCAATATGTGGCCAAGCCGAGCGTTCATTTGTGTGAAGGACTCAGGAGAGATCGCTGTTGGCTGACACTGCAAGTACATGGCCAACTTAAGAGCTATAAACTTCAGATGGTCATAGACATGAAGATGATTTTACCAACCCTGGTTGGATTGTTTAGACAAGAAAACAATTTTACAAATCTTAGTTGGATTGTTATGGATGAATGGATAACGTTACCAAGCCCGGTTGGATTGTCGTAGACAAGAAACCAATTTTACAAATCTTAGTTGGATTGTTATATATGTAATGATAACTTTACCCATCCCAGTTGGATTGTCGTAGGCAAGAAAACGATTTTGCAAATCTTAGTTGGATTGTTATAGATGAATGGACGTTACCAAACCCGGTTGGATTGTCGTAGACAAGAAAACAATTTTACAAATCTTAGTTGGATTGTTATGGATGAATGGATAACGTTACCAAGCCCGGTTGGATTGTCGTAGACAAGAAACCAATTTTACAAATCTTAGTTGGATTGTTATATATGTAATGATAACTTTACCCATCCCAGTTGGATTGTCGTAGGCAAGAAAACGATTTTGCAAATCTTAGTTGGATTGTTATAGATGAATGGACGTTACCAAACCCGGTTGGATTGTCGTAGACAAGAAAACAATTTTACAAATCTTAGTTGGATTGTTATAGATGAATAGATAATGTTACCAAGCCCAGTTGGATTGTCGTAGACAAGAAAACAATTTTACAAATCTTAGTTGGATTGTTATAGATGAAACGATGATTTTACCAATCCTGGTTGGATTGTCGTAGACAAGAAAACAATTTTGCAAATCTTAGTTGGATTGTTATAGATGAAACGATGATTTTACCAATCCTGGTTGGATTGTCGTAGACAAGAAACCAATTTTACAAATCTTAGTTGGATTGTTATATATGTAATGATAACTTTACCCATCCCAGTTGGATTGTCGTAGGCAAGAAAACGATTTTGCAAATCTTAGTTGGATTGTTATAGATGAATGGACGTTACCAAACCCGGTTGGATTGTCGTAGACAAGAAAACAATTTTACAAATCTTAGTTGGATTGTTATAGATGAATAGATAATGTTACCAAGCCCAGTTGGATTGTCGTAGACAAGAAAACAATTTTACAAATCTTAGTTGGATTGTTATAGATGAAACGATGATTTTACCAATCCTGGTTGGATTGTCGTAGACAAGAAAACAATTTTGCAAATCTTAGTCGGATTGTTACAGACAAGAAAGAAAGATAAGTGGCCCTGTGTGGGAGAGCCAGCCGAGATGGCTACTTGCTGAACCACTGGCCAAATCATCGTTCACCTGACAACCATCTAATGTGTACGGCGGCTTTAACCACCATACATAATACATAGCTTGAACTATTCATCAACAGCTCTCTCTCTCCTGACTCTCCAGATACACAGAAAGCTTGAATTTGTTGTGCATTCCTGTGTTCTTTACGATAAAGCAGATACCAGAATATTATGATAGCGGCTTATCTATCTCCACAAAAAAAGATTGTTTGGTACACCTCCAGGTTTCCCGATTCTCTCACACACAGAAGAACTCCATTATGTCAAGTCTTCCGTGTCCTCCTTGATGGAGGCCACTGCCAAAACCACCTGGCAGCGGCTTATCTCCCCAAACAAAAGGATGGGGCAATTATGTTCCCTGACATAATTTGTTGGAGTAAAGTCCAAAGACCCGCATATGCATTCGATGGTGGCCCGATCAAATCTTCTGTGTATGGTAGCTTTTACTTTTCCTAACTCTGAATCCTCAAGTATACCTACCTTTGAGACATCCCTCAGACTAGCTAAAATGGCTCCATTGACCTTCCTCTTGGGACATCTGAATTTACACATGGCAACACCTCATCCTTGAAAGCTAGTAAAGGAAAATTTGCATTAGTTTGGGTAGGACCTCATCCCCATGTAATGCCACCCATTTTGCTCCTTAACCGGCTCTCTTCTTTGCCTTTCCTCCATCATCAGCCTTCTCATAACTAACCACAATAACAGCCTGCCTTTGGAAACTGAAATACACGTGGATGTCTGAGATGACCGACTAATACGTTGTGCAGGGTGACAGATTGCATGTGATTGTATCTAAACTTTCCCTCCTGGTTTTTGAAATGTCGGCAAGCTGCAAGTTCTGTGCTTGATAATGGAATGAAGTTCAGTCGGCTTGGCTTATTTTGCTGGGTGGAGCATGTTGGAAAAGGACAAACAACGTTAATACAAAAGAGTCGAAAAACTAAAAAAAAGAATAATAAGTTACTAAATCTTTTTTCTGTTGCAGGAAAATTTCATCAATCTGAGTTTCCTGCGACTCTTTCGAGCAGCTCGCTTGATTAAACTGTTGCGTCAGGGTTACACCATCCGCATCCTTCTCTGGACCTTTGTGCAGTCTTTTAAGGTTAATGGTTAACTTGATTTTTTTCTATGAGGGACATTGATTAGGTCTGAAATATATTGTGCTCAACACTGGTTCTGGTTACTGTGTCAACTTGTGACCATTACCTGGTCCTGTTGCACTTCATTGACAGAAGACATTAGTGTTGAGGGCCAACGCTTACTCAATGGACTGTCATATGCATGCATCACTTTAATAAATTAGGCACATGTTACTCCAACATGATTTTGATTAAGAATGTCTGTCTTAATATATTCCCTCCAATATGGAAGTTCCATTAGGACAATGCTAATGAATAAATTAGCCAAAATTCTTAATTCATATTTGGTTCAACCTGGGTCAGATATAAAGCAATGCTTTGCAAAATGATATGAGATCTTTAGAGTTAAAAATGAACGTTTTGACATCTCCTAGCTGAGACTTGGGGGAATAATGTCTCTTGCTCTGCAAAAGTGATCATTTCCATACTTTTTTATTCCATGCAGTAGGATTCTCCGTTCAGCTACTGCTCCTAAATCCAACAACCCGGCTCCCTGCAAGATCGGTTTCCAGCCGTCTCTGTCTACTCATCGGAGCTGAAAGCTGATTTGAGTTGATTTTATTTGATTGGATCAGATTTAAACTTAGATGAGTATTCAAGACAGCGGGGAAGAGTCTGAAGAATGATCCGATAGGAGCCGGCTGCCGAATTAAGTGCAAGGTGGAATTGAGCAGCTTGAAGTGTATTATAATACATGCAGGCTGTAGAAAATTGGCGTTATCGGAAATATACTTTATTCTATTAACTAGACGGGGGCCCAAATCTATTGCATTTAGTGTTCTATAACATGTGCGATTATATATTAGTCCAACTACTCCCGCTACTAATCATAGCACCACCAAGGAGACGGGGGAAGCCGCTGCTGTACGGGGTGGATGTGGCTTGGCAGGCGCTGCTGCTGCCCACCATCCCCCTGTGCATTCTCTCTCCCTTGTGCTCTCTCTCCTTTGTTCTCTCTCCTTTGGTCTCTCCCTTGTGTGCTCTCTCTTTTGTGCTGTCTCTCCCCTTGTGCTGTCTCTTCCCTTGTACAGTCTCTCCCTTGTGCTTTCTCTCCCCTTGTGTGCTTTTTCTCCCCTTGTGCGATCTATCTCCCTCTGTGTTCTGCTTCTCTCACCCCTTGTGCACTCTCTATCCCCCCATTGTGCACTGTCTCACTCAGCCCTGTGCAACATCTCTTTTCCTCTGTATGCCCCGATACCGTCTTGCATTCCAAATGGACCTCAAGTTGGAGGAAATGCAGCAGCAGGATGGGTCCACCCCAAGGGTATGACGGAACAGACCCAGGTGATAATGAATGCCTGTGCTATAGCCAGTGTCCCGAATGGCGTGAGGCCCTCATCACAGATGTCCTATAGGTGGCGCTGTTTTCTTTGACTAATCAGCCAAACTCACGGGCTTCTTCACATTCCAGTTTAACTGTAATTTACACAATGTCCTATAGGTGGCTCTGTTTTGGGGACAAACGTACAAATAGACAGACTGGATAGGATGTTCATACAGTAGATACATACTTGCATTTAAAAAAATATGGAATGATGTCTATAACCTTATATAGGGCTGTCCCATAATCAGCAAATATTCACAGGATAGGTGATTTACACTGACGAGCAAAAGTGTAACGATGTGATGACAGTCAATAGATGGCTCTGATGGGGGCAAATGGGTCTGGGAGAAACAAGGGATAAAAGATTAAGAAATTGAAGGAACTGTCAAGTTCAATGGAGGAAGCTTGATGATATGGGGTTGTTACACAACCCAAGGCGTTGGATAATTGACCAGGATCGATGGTCTCAATACTGAGCTATATGTGAGGATCCTACAAGACAAGTTACTTCACACACTCCTGTACTATGGGTATGAACAGGACAACAGTGTTCCAGCAGAACAATGACCTGAAGCAAATGCAAGATTAGGGAAGAAATGGTTCAATGTTAATGAAGTAGAGGTGCTGGATTGTCCCCACAGTCCCCAGACCTCAACCCAATCTAACAATTGTGGTTAGAGGTGAAGAAATAGCTGTATACATCCCCTAGTGAGGCGACCAGCATACACCAACATTGGGAACGTTAGAAGAGACCTGGGAGCAGATTTCGGTGGAGACATGATTGACTGTGATCGAGAGATGCCCAGAAGGATTCAGGCAGAGGTGAAAGCCAAAGGGGATTTACAAAATAGTAACAATTTAGAATTTTAGGAGCAAAACAGTAACAATGCAATGACAGGACAAGAATCTGCATAACGAATCATATTTAAATAGCTGCTAGTGACATTTATGTATGAGAAAGCTCAGATGATTGTCTATAAAATGAAGGTAGTCTCACCCTCAAAGCTGTAGTGGATGGTGAGATACGGAGCCTGAAAGGCAAAAGTTCAAACATCGTTACCCTTTTTGCTCGTCAGTGTATGTGCGATCGCTGGGGAATAGCCCAAATCCTCTGTGTGAATGGAGCTGTAGTGAACATGTTCGACTGCCACTGCTATGGACAGCACATGCTCAGTACGTCTACATTCAGATATTTATCAGAAATGTGCACTTATTATAGATGATCTGCTTGATGCTAACTTACCATTGTCCTATCTGTCTACAGGCCCTGCCGTACGTCTGTCTGCTTATTGCAATGCTATTTTTCATCTATGCCATCATTGGCATGCAGGTAAGGGATCACTACAAGTGGCCTCATTGTCTCTCATCATCTCTTTTACCCATTGTGCAGAGTTGATTTACCTGTTAGTTGTTTTTCCAATAAAGAGACTCTACAATAGGAGTCAAAAAGCAGGAGACTTATCATTGTGCCCTGCTCCATGCCCTCAGGCTCTGCATAGGCATGCCCAGTCACTCTGGTCAAACTTATATATTAATTTCTATAGAGGAAGGTGTGGAGACACAGGGGTCAGTGGGTGCTCTTGTCCGCTGGCCCAGCCGCCTTTAGAAAGACCTTACGGACCAGGGCTCCCGCGCTCCTTCCTGCGGGTGGAACACTACTCAGACAACACAGGGTGAGAGAAGCACACAATGGTAAAACGTTATTGGATCCCCAACAATCAAAAGCATATAATACATACCAAGCACAACACACAATGTAACAGGCAACAGAGTCTCATGCTTCCACTGGCTCACCAGGGATTAGAATATTCGTGCCTTCAGGGTTTCCAGGGTGACTTACTCCAATCCAGCAGCACCCTGCTTTCAGTGGGCACCCACCGAGAAAGGAATAGCAGCAAGCTGACCGAGCAAAGGAACGTCTGTAGCCAGGTGACTGAATTGTCCCAACCTGGGTATCTTCCTTAAATACTCTATGATGATCTCCAAAGTAAAAGAAAGGGATTTTTGGTAACTTTGTATAACTCCTGAGGAAGTGAGAGGTTCTCACGAAACGCGTAGAGTAATAAAGAACAGTTTGGATAATATTTGGATCGCCTATTGTCTGGAGGCAGCGCACGAAAAAATCCCTTTCTTTTACTTTGGAGATCATCATTTTTACTGGGAGGTGCAGCAGCCGGATACGCATTTAAGGTGTTGTGACTGGGCACAACCTAAAAAGGTGAGCACAACACACACCTACATGACCATTTATCACACAGTTAAGACCCTATTTTGCGCTATTTCTCCCCCCTTTAGTGTATAGTAGAAGATTTTAAATACTCTATAGTATTCCAGCCGAATCCTAGAATCCTAGGCTGTGGTTATGGTCTTCCAATCAGGACCGGAGCCCCTACACTAAAGCCACGTAGCATATGAAGGCGCAATGTGATCCTCTAGTTAGGGCTGAAGTCCCTACACTTAGGCCACAAAGCATATGAACTCCTGGTGACTGAAGAAAGTCCTTTTATACCCCAAGCCTACACCTCAGGATATATTGTGTTCTTCCAGGATTGGTGGGATAAGGTTGTTTTCTTATTGGTTGGCATTTCAATCTGATACCTGCACAATTCTCCTCTGGGTGATGTAGACAGAAGGGATGAGATGATTTACATTAAATTAGCAATACACAAACTCAGAACAATGAAGGCTCTGCATAGTCTGGCAAGAAACAAAGTCTTAGCAAACATGAGATAACAAACTAAAAACCAATACGTCTGGCCAAATTAAGAACATTAACCCATCACATGCATTGAGAAAAGCTATGTCATCATAGAAGGTTTGTGAGTTGCTGCTGGGATCATTTAAGAATATCCTAAAACTATTTTCTGTCCAAGAGTAGACTTCCAGGCCCCAAAGAATTGGGCTAGCGTTATTCTTTGGCTGGTGTCCGAATATTGTTTTCGAGATGATTGGGGCACATACGAATATTACTAAAGCAATTGAATTAAATTTATGAGGATTCCAGTTGGTATATACTTAGATATTGTTATTTTCACATTTTCAGGTCTTTGGGAATATCGCTTTGGTTGATGACAACGCAATCAACAGACACAATAATTTCCGCACATTTTTTCAAGCCTTAATGCTTTTATTTAGGTAAAATTGTTTGTATCTACATTGTCTTATGGTATTTTTGTGCTTTTTTGGACTGCTTATTTCAAGTGCATTGACGCGCCCCCAATGCACATTCAGACTGATTTGCATATGGCTCCTAAGCTTGATTTCTAAAGTCCGCCGCATCCGATCTGTACAAGCAAAGGTGTCATTTTTATATAATTTTTGTCGCTACTTCCAAGGATGCTCCAAATTACACCTAATTATGTTTTCTACTTTGATGTGTGTAGATTGGTAGATTGGAAGTTGTACCCTCCCTGAATGCCGACAAGGCTGTACTATCGTGCATTAGTTCGTTACATATGATGGACAGTGTGTGAATGAAGTAACGTTCCATTTTGTATCTTCTTGTAGGAGCGCCACTGGAGAAGGCTGGCATGAAATTATGCTTTCTTGTCTCAGCAACCGGCCATGTGACCCTCGTTCGGGCAACATCAAAGACGAATGTGGAAGTGACTTTGCCTATTTCTATTTCGTCTCCTTCATCTTCCTTTGTTCTTTCTTGGTGAGGCTCGGAAATAGCTAATTTTTCACATGGCAGCTAAGGACCAAGCATTCAGAGCCGGCCACATCACTGGCAGAGGTCCCCAACTTCTCTGACCTTGAGAGCCACATTCAACTCCCGCCCCCTCACAATAGTGACCCCCCAGAGCACCCATTACTGGTATAATGACAGCCAAAGCTTTCCCCCAGAAATGAGAGGCAGTATACCAAGATTCAGGGGTTCCTACCTTACCGCCATTCAAATCTTCTCTTCTTTGTGAGGCTACTAACAAAAGTCACAATCTGATGATCTGATCTTCATATCTGATGGTTAGAGCAGGTCCCAATGCCGCAAGTCGGAAGACAGTCACATATATCACCATTCCGCAAGCCACACATCACCGGTCCGCGAGCCTCATATCACCAGTCTGCGAGCCACACATTACCAATCCGTGAGCCGCACCTTACCAATCCGCGAGCCGCACATCACCAGTCCGAGAGCCGCACATCACCAGTCCGAGAGCCGCACATCACCAATCCGAGAGCCGCACATCACCAGTCCGAGAGCAGCACATCACCAGTCCGAGAGCCGCACATCACCAGTCCGAGAGCCGCACATCGCCAGTCCGAGAGCCGCACATCGCCAGTCCGAGAGACGGACATCACCAGTCCGAGAGCCGCACATCACTGGTCCGCGAGCCGCACTTCACCAATCCGCGATCCGCACCTCACTAATCCGTGAGCCGCACATTACCAGTCCGTGAGCCGCACATCACCAGTCTGCGAGCCGCACCTCACCAATCCGCAAGCCGCACATCACCAGTCCGCGAGCCACACCTCACCAATCCGCGAACCACACCTCACCAGTCCTCGAGCCGCACATCACCAGTCGGCGAGCCATACATCATCAATCCTCGAGCCGCACCTCACTAATCCGCGAGCCGCACCTCACCAATCCGCGAGCCGCACATCACCAGTCCGCGAGCCGCACCTCACCAATCTGCGAGCCTCACCTCACCAGTCCGAGAGCCGCACATCACCAGTCGGCGAGCCATACATCACCAGTCCGCGAGCCGCACCTCACCAATCCGAGAGCCGCACATCACCAATCCGCAAGCCGCACATCACCAGTCCGAGAGCCGCACATCACCAGTCGGCGAGCCACACATCACCAATCCGCGAGCCGCACCTCACTAATCCGCGAGCCGCACATCACCAGTCCGAGAGCCGCACATCACCAGTCTGTGAGCCGCTCCTCACCAATCCGCGAGCGGCACATCACCAGTCCGCGAGCCGCACCTCACCAATCTGCGAACCACACATAACCAGTCTGAGAGCCGCACATCACCAGTCCGAGAGTCGTACATCACCAGTCCAAGAGCCGCACATCACCAGTCTGCAAGCCGCACATCACCAGTCCGCGAGTCGCACCTCACCAACCCGCGAGCCGCACTTCACTAATCCGCGAGTCGCACATCACCAGTCTGCAAGCCGCACATCACCAATCCGCGATCCGCACCTCACCAGTCCGAGAGCCACACATCACCAGTCCGAGAGCCGCACATCACCAATCCGCGAGCCGCACATCACAAGTCCGAGAGCAGCACATCACCAGTCTGAGAGCCGCACATCACCAGTCCGAGAGGCGCACATCACCGATCTGCGAACCATGCATCACCGGTCCGCAAGCCGCACATCACCGTTCTGCGAATTGCACATCACCGGTCTGTGAGGCACACATCACCGATCCATGAGCCTCACATCACCAATCCACAAGCCACAGGTTGGGGACCCCTGATCTAAGGCATACACGGCCATTGTGGTCCAATGTTTTACCCAGGCCCTGACACAGTAATGGACATGGAATACCACAAAAAGCAACCCCAATAGCAGCCACCTACCCATTGGGTCTTTTCCATATATTAGATTTTATTGTCAATGCATATGGAATAATTAAAAAGGTATTCCCAGAATCTAAAGTTGTCCCCTATCCTTAGGGACTTTGCAAGCTTACTGACCCAGAATGTTCCAAAGAGCTTTGAACAAACGCATGCACCACCTCTACTCCATTCATTATTATGGGCCTGCTGGAAATAGCAGAGCGCTGTTCTTCACTTTAAGACATTAATGGAGCAGAAGTAAAGCATGTGCATTGTAGTTCTTGGGATCAGAGCCCTGTTTTAAGGTTTGATTGGGGTCCCAGCTGTAAGAGCCCCAGCAATAAGTAAGTTATCTGTGAGATAGGAGAAACTTTAATGGTTGCTAAAAAAATATTGCAATCTGAGAGTCCTCAGTGGTTGATACCTTTTAATGGCGAACTGAAAAGATGGTAAGCATAGCAAGCTTTTGGGACACTATGGCCCCTTTGTCAGGCTGATAATGACATAAATTATCAAGACACATACATATATACACAAGCAGGGTTAGATGATGTAGTAAATACGTCAGGTGACGTAAAGCAGAGTCAGGCTATGGGAGGGGAGACCTGAGCTGGGAGGTAAAGTCAAAATTCTAAGTTAAAAAGAACAGATTGTAATATTGTTCTATGATTAGTGACCTGTGGAGACCTGAAGATTATTCAGTGAATGTGGAAAGCTATAAATCAAAGCGAGACAGTTCATGTAAGAAGTGTCAAAAGTTCAATGTCCTCTAACTTGAGTCTGTTGCAGATGTGATGTCCCCAAATGTCCATTCATGTTCTATAAAAACCATGAATCTATGTGAGACATTTAATCCTGTTTTGAATGTTTCAAAGGTCGTTATCAGTTTGTATTCCCAAATTCTTCTCTCTCTCTCTGAGATTTGAACTTGCTTTTTAAGATGAGCAGCCTCATATCGGATTCACTGTGGTCAGGGCTGGAAAAATGTTTTGCTACAGGTAGGTCCATACGCTTTTCTTTATTGAGTGGCGATGAGAATTCATTCTTGTCCTGAATTTTTGTCCTGTCTCCCCTATGTATATAACACCTGTTGGACATTTGGTACATATCATTAAATACCTCACATTGCTTGTGGTGCAACTGAAGTTACCTGGGATCTTGTAATCCTGATCTTTCCCAGGAATCTTTATCTTGTCGGTTGTTATTATAGATGGACAGTTTTTGCACCTGTTCTGGTTGCAGGGAAAGGTTCTTGTTGCTGCTGGAGAGGACAGGGCACTTCTGACAATGATGTTTTTTAGATTCGGAGGTTGTCTAAAACACAAGAGTGTGGGATCCGGAAACATTGATTTTAGTCGGGCATCTTTTTGTAGGAGTGGTTGCCGTTTGCGTGCAGCTCCTCTTAGCGCTTCCAGACTTGGATTGTAGGTGACTACGAGAGGAACTCTGTTGTTTTCTTGTCTAGTTTTGTAATGTAGATGATTCCTTGATATTCTGGTAGTTCTTGTAATCTGGTTCCCGATTGCTCTTGGATGGTAGCCCTGGTTCAAAAAGGTCTTTCTGAGGTCCTCAAGGTGATTGTCTCTGTCCGTAGGGTTGGAACATATCTGGTTGTATCTAATGGCCTGGCTATACACAATAGAGCTTTTTATGTGTTTTGGATGAAAACTGTCCCATCGGAGATATGTTGGGCGGTCAATTGGTTTCCGGTATAGGGATGTCTCCATTTCATTGTTCCGTAGCTTAATGATGGTGTATAGAAAACTCATTTCAGTGCTGGAGTAGTTGAGTGTTAAGTTGATGGTGGGATAAAACTGATTAAAGTGTTCATGGAACGTCTTCAGCTGTTGCTCAGACTCCGTCCAGATGATTAAAATGTCATCGATATAACGATAGTAGGCCAGAGACCTGATAGGACAAGAGGATAAAAAGTCACCTTCAAGCTTGGCCTTGAAAAGATTTGCATATTGTGGTGCCATTTTGCTTCTTGCGTTTTTATATAAAATGAAAGGGCATTTGGGGATATCGCATCTCCAACAGACTCAAGTTAGAAGACAATGAACTTTTGATACTTCTTATGTGAACTTTCTCACTTCGATTTATTGCTTTCCACAACTCACTGAAGAATCTTCAGGTCTCCACAGGTCACTAATCATAGAACAATAATACAATCTGTTCCTCTTATCTTAGAATTTTGACTTTACCTCTCAGCTTCCCCCTCCCTAGCCTGACTCTGCTTTACGTCACCTGTCATATTTACCTCATTATCTAACACTGCTTATGTATATAAGTATGTATCATCAAAATTTGTGTCATTATCAGCCTGACGAAGGGACCATAGTGTCCCGAAAGCTTGATATGTTCACCATCTTTTCAGTTCGCCATTAAAAGGTATCAACCACTGGGGACTCTCAGATTACAATATTTTTCTATCTACTGGTTAACACGGTACAAACATTTTTTACCTTATCATAATGTGACTGTGAGTCTGACTGCTGGGACCCCTAGTGATCCCAAGAATGAGTCTCTGGATAACAGGAAACTTGGCTTTGCAGATCCCTTTTGTGAATGGACAGCAAGAATAGGGGCACAATGTACCGGTACTTGTTCCTTAGACAACGAATGGAGCGGAGTTCAATTATGAGCACCTCAATCTTAGTCAAGTCACGGCTCTGTAGCAACTGGTTCTTGTGATCCAGAGCCCAGAAAGCAACTGGTTCTCGTGATCCAGAGCCCAGTTTTTAATAACACTGGGGTTCTAAGTAGTTGGACCCCCAATGATTATTGCTTTATCCATTTGTTAGGGAATACGTCTTTAACAATAACCTTTCCAATGCATTAAAAGTGGATACACCTCTTCTGTATAGATGTTGGGTGTACTCTCTGATTTAGTACCCCGGGTGAATCCAGACCCTAGTCAAATAGCCAAAGGCGACAAAAATCACAAAAAAATGCACTTGTAAGGAAGGTTTGACTAAATGCTTACTAAATAATTCCATGACACAAATGCAATGGAAAAGTCAACATTTCCAAGTTTAAGAGTTGTTCTTGCGACTGCCATCATATATGGGAAGACATTGCTGTTAATATCATTGTGAAGTTCTCATGATTTGGTTACGTCTGATAACATTCTGTATTTCTCTTCTCTCTTCCGTGTTCCCGAGTAGATGCTCAATCTTTTTGTGGCCGTCATCATGGACAATTTTGAATACCTAACGCGGGACTCGTCCATTTTGGGTCCTCATCATTTGGATGAGTTTATCCGTGTCTGGGCTGAGTACGACCCCGCTGCTTGGTATGTGGATGTCTCTTCTGATAATTGTATAGAATATGTCAGCAAGGCACACTTTATAGTCTATAGTCGTTTAGGAAAAAAGTTTCACAGGGCGAGATGTGCGATAATATTACATGGAATCGTTATATATTATTCGGTACGAGAGCGAGCTGGAAGAGGAACATACTTCTACTGCTATTGCTAATGGTATTGCTAATGATACTGATGTGATGCCATACGTGCAGATGAATCCAGCGCTCCACATCGATGGTTGTATAGCGAATGATCCTTTATTCCAGCATCTCAAGTGCAACGTTTTGATCCTACCATACAATATCTTGAAAAAGATCATCCGGCTATGTGGAGCTCCGTCTTCATCTGTACATATGTCAGACACTCGCCTACCCTGAGAAGCTTCAAGTGTCACCTGAAGACTCACCTATTCCGTCAAGCCTACAACCTGCCATGAGACCCAGGCGACCGCCCCATACCTGACACTCCCCATCCTACTGTATCCCAACCCGCCCCTCGTAGACTGTGAGCCCTCGTGGACAGGGTCCCTGCCCCTCCTGTACCTGTACGTCCTGATCGCCTAGATTTAGTGTACTTGTTCTTGTCTCCCTTATCCTCATGTAAAGCGCCATGGAACCTAATGGCGCTATATAAATAAATAATAATAATAATAATATGTACTACTTTCCAAAATGGCTCAGTGTAAGTGACGTGCCCCTCTGTAGGGGTAGGACGAGACCCCTCTTATCCGGGTGAGGAGCTGCAAAACAATTGTTTTACGGATGTGATGCCAGTCACTACAGTAATGAGGTTGCGACTCAAAATGTAGTATAGTAAGTCACGACAACACAAACTAAGGGTATCTGCAGATGATCCGGAGACACTGTGTCCTGGAGCCGGCAATCTCTGCAGGTGAATGCAGCCGCCCTGTGCCTACAATCTGTATTTGGGGCATGACGGCTTTTCCGGCATTCACCCGCTAAGATCGCTTCCAACTCCGCAGCGCTAAATTGACATGCTGTGGACAAGCAGCGTAGTGGAAAGCCGCCCAGCATGTCATTTAATGCTACGGAGTAAAGAAGCACAGTGTGAATGGGATTTCTTTAGATCCCATCCACTGTGCTTGTACTGTACAATGCAACATTATGGATGCAGCGCAAATACGTATTGTCCATAATGCTGCAAACACTGGTCGTGTGCATGCAGCCTAAGGCGTGACACGGTCACCAATTACTGGGATAGGAACAACAGAGTATTCATCACTTCCGGGGTCAGATCCAGCAGAAGACACAGACGTGGTCAGGTATACCAGGAGGGCGAGATGAGGATCTACGGTTTAAACAAAAGCTAACACAGGTAACGGTCCATGTGGTCAAAAAATCAGGAGATAACAAGTCCAGGGAGCGGGCTAAGAGTAAACAAAGGTCAATTAACAGAGATCAATTTAAGCACAGGAGACCACACAATACTTCATGCAAAGTGTAGGATTGGCAGCATACTGGGGAAAGCTACACAGTTAAGGAGCGGAGTAATCACTGGAAGTAGAAACACCTGAGTGATTCAACCCTTCCCAGAACCAGCATAGAGAATACCTCAGAACATAGCCAGACTGACAACTCAGCCTCACCCATGTACCAGCAACATGCAAAAAAAGTCAAAGCAGGGCTGCATGGAGCTCAGCCAACTATTGATATAGTGGCTCATGGAGGAAAGACCCAGGTCCAATTTCCCATCCTCTAATGTTTCCTGGTAGAAAAACAAAAACACTGAGAATTAAACTAGCAATAAAAGAAGCAGCCAACCCATTTTGTATTTGGCTTTGGGACATCTACACCAGATTTTGGAAATGAGATCTGCATTTGTACCTTGTACCCTCACATTCAGAAAAAAAAGTTGTTCATCTTATCTATTTTTTTGCCTTATTTTTATCAGTCCGTGATATCCTTTATTGTTCTTTTTCTAGTTGCCGTATTCACTATAAGGATATGTACAATTTATTGCGTGTTATTGCCCCTCCACTGGGGCTGGGGAAACGCTGCCCATCGCGGGTGGCTTACAAGGTTTGCAGCCAATAAAAAACAAAAAGCCAGTTTGCATCTATACCAATTGGGGATCAAAGCAGTCTGATAAAATTCTGAGGGGCTGCGCCTGCATGGGAACGCGAGGCTCGCCCTGCCCCTTCATCATGCTTTATCCCCTGCCAACCAGGTAGCTTCACTAGAGAGATCATCCGCCACTATTTGGGAACCAAGTGGTTGGGACGGGTGGGGTCAAATTACTTCAATGGGATTTGTAGATGGGATTCTCGTTAGTGTCGCTGCCTGGTGCCTCTTCCAAGCATGATGATCAGAATATTTTTATCCCCTTCAATGCCGCAGGGGAATGTGATGCACTTATCATTGAAGGGTTTATACTGGCACCCCCTATGGTACAAGACAAGGGGCATTGAAATGTTACCTTGTGCTCTTTCTGCTCAAGACATCTGTATCACTCAAGAAAGGGTTTGAACAGAAAGAAAGCAACATCCCCTTCCCTCCCGACTAACCTTCGCTCACCTTAATGATGCAAAAAAACATACCTGTGCTTCGGTGACAGGAGTGTACAGTTTCAAGCTAATCAGATATGTTTTTTTTGTCTGTTTCCTTCCCATTTTCGACCCCCTGCTCGGCCCTCATCTCTGTCTGTACTATTCCTTCTTCCCATTTTTCATCTTGACCCTATTGGGTTATGTAATCTGTATGTCTTCATATAATATTTCTCCCTGGATGTTAAAAATTCCTCTTTGTCTCCTTCTCTTTCGTGTCCTCTGTGCCCTTTGTCCTCGACCTATCGCTGTCATTCCGGCTTTACAACCCCAAATATCTTCTTTCCCTTGACCATCTACTCATCTTATATCTACTGTATTTTTACATCTTCCATTTTTGCTTTTCTGATGCCTACTTTTGTGGACTTCTCATGTCTCACCTGCTTTCCTTACTTTGCCCAACTCTGGTGGCTTCCATATTGGTCTTCTCCCTATCTCTCTACTTGTTTTGTCCTTCTTTCCTTGCCACTACATCTTCCATTTTTGCTTTTCTGATGCCTACTTTTGTGGTCTTCTCATGTCTCACCCACTTTCCTTACTTTACCCAACTCTGGTACCTTCCATATTGGTCTTGTCCCTATCTCTCTCCTTGTTTTGTCCTTCTTTCCTTGCCGCTACATCTTCTCTTTTTGCTTTTCTGATGCCTACTTTTGTGGACTTCTCATGTATCACCTGCTTTCCTTACTTTGCCCAACTCTGGTGGCTTCCATATTGGTCTTGTCTCCATCTCTCTTCTTCTTTTGTCCTTCTGTCCTTGCCGCTACATCTTCCCTTTTCGCTTTTCTGATGCCTGCTTTTGTGGACTTCTCATGTATCACCTGCTTTCCTTACTTTGACCAACTCTGGTGGCTTCCATATTGGTCTTGTCCCTATCTCTCTCCTTGTTTTGTCCTTCTTTCCTTGCTACTACATCTTCTCTTTTTGCTTTTCTGATACCTACTTTTGTGGACTTCTCATGTCTCACCCGCTGTCCTTACTTTGCCCAACTCTGGTGGCTTCCATATTGCTCTTGTCTCCATCTCTCTCCTTGTTTTGTCCTTCTGTCCTTGCCGCTACATCTGTGCTTCCACCTCCCCATTGCTGCAGTGGGCGCATTGGTTACAATGACATGTACGAGATGCTTCGACACATGCCCCCTCCCCTTGGCTTGGGAAAGAGATGCCCTGCACGTGTGGCATACAAGGTAGAAGAGATGTGTCGACCTCCACCAGTATCTCACTGGCCTCTAGCCTTTTCTCCTGTCTCTGTACTGTGCCCGTACCGTGCTGTGTATCTTTTCCCTTGTGAATTCCTTTCTATGTAAGACACCAACTCTCTCCAGAACTACGTAACAAGTGGCCTCTATGCTACATACTAGAGTTTCTCTTCAACTCTCCCAATTCATGTGCTCCAAGCATCTGAACATTAATGGAATCCACTAAGAAGCCATTCTCGGCCCCTATAAAGAGTTGTATCCACGTCCTCTAAGACCTCTCTATCCCCATCACTCCCTAATTCTTCTTCTACAAGTAGTAGACCTCTTACACATTCAACCTTTTCTATGCATGGACTTTTTGCATTTTGGTGCATGTCTTCTACTTTCCATGGAACTAAATATACGTGCATGTACTCGATATGCCTCTGACTATTTAGCCTCAGCTTACTCAAAGGAAAAATTAGTTTCTTCCTAAAGAACCCCCATAAAAAATGTTGGCATTACAAGAACCAAATTCAGCATTAAACATCTTCAAGTGCACTTAAGAAAATTAGATTATCATAGGGTAGTGATTGGGCAGAAATAAATGATTGGTTGATTTATAAAAATGTACTAAAATGTTTTGTAAAAGTTAGTATGTGCCCTTCACTTTATGGATGTAGTGCAATCAATTATATATAGTGCTATGGGTAAAGATTACTTATAACCTATTATTTATTCCTATAAACGTCTTGTCTTTCAGAATTTAGGAGTCCAGAGAGTGGTCCTACTCAATGATTGACAGTGGTGATGAGCGGGCATTACCATGTATCACGTGTTGACTGATTTGCAGTCCATGAGTGCTGCTGCTGTGATTAAACTGAGATTTTTTTTCCTTTAGTCTATGCTATGTGCAGCTCTGCAGGTGGAGGGGTGAGTCATAGCATTTGGGTGGAGGTGAAGGGGTGTGTCTTAGTATTCAGATCTCCTTGAAATAGTTCCACTTCCCCCCACTAGGTGTTGCAGATAGAGTTCATTTCTCTTCTAGAACCTGTGCTGTGCAGGCGTGTTTGCTGGAGCTGCTGCTGTTCACTTTTATTGGAGTGGTTGGCTTTTCCCGGTCCATGGGTGGGTGGGGACACTTAGCCTAGGGCTGATCAGCAACAAAGGACAAGGGTGATGACCCAGACCTCTCCACCATCGGGGGGTAGCTATGGGAATAGTTGAGTTAGGGAACCCCAATCTAAAGGCCTCGTTACATGGGGCGACATCGCCGCCAATTACATAGGCGACGTAGGAGCGTGGCCTATTGGCGGCGACATCGCCCCTATGTTGCCTCATGTAAAGGGGCGATGTTGGCGCCACTGAGAGGTTGCCTGGTTTCAGAGCAGTGCTCTGAAACCAGGCGACTGATCTGGGGCGATGTGCACACATCGCCCCATGTAACCGGCTGCCGGCGACCTGTCAGGCGATGGGAGCCATAGGCTCCCATTGTCCTGCATCGCCGCTGGGGTTTTCAGACACCCCAGCAGCGATGCCGCCTGTCAGCTCGCCGGTGCAGGGCTGGAGATGTCGCCCAAAGTAAATGGGCGACGGTGACGCTGGCGGGGAGCCAAAAACATGCGTGCACCCGCCAGTCGCCGCCGACATCTCCAGCCCCGTCGCCAGGTGTGATGGGGCCTTAAGGGTCAGACTAGCTTCCCTGAACTCCTTGGCCATCTCACCTCCTGATTCCCTTTCTGCTATACCAACCTCGTGACACCATGCTCAAGTGCTCCATACTCGAAATGAGCCAGTCAGATGCTTGGACGGGCTCAACCTGTGTATAATGGTAGACAATGGGAAACTTGAGCATTTCTTCAAAAACTCTTTCGAAAAACACTCGAGATTCCCATTGACTTTCATTATACTCTGTACACGAGTTGACCCATCCAAGCTTCTGATCTGCTCGTTTCGCGTACTGAACATTGTAGTGCTCCCTCAACACTAATTTACAGATCTCTAGAGTTATCACTTATTGGGTGAAAACACCTACTGGACTCTTAGGAATGAAATATAAAATTTAAATGAATAAATTGAATTTATAGTAAATTTTTACTCACCGTTATATATCAGTTTGCTCAGCTCTTCCTTTTCCACCATGTGCTACCTGCACATTGTACTAAAATTTGCACATGATAGGCTCCCCATAGAAATATACAGGAAGATGTTTTGAAGATACCAAGATTTTTTACACATTTTCCAAACCTCTGACTCCAAGTGTTCCTGGTTACATCTTGTTTTCAGGTCAACAAATACTTGATATAATTGTTTCTTGCAAAACATTGGACCATTAAAGTTACTATCATATATAGTAGGGTGTAATTTTAATGTTCGGATGACCACATCTTCCTATTCATTTCATTAATCGAAGTGGGATCACTATAAATGGTGAGAAGTTTGGATCAATGAGGGCCTTGGTGCTGAGACGGCCACCCATTACTGAAACAAAGAGACAAGGGTGCAAGTAGATTGCGCACTACCTCTTCGAGGATCCCACAGTGGGGGTCACCTTGAGGTGCTAAAACTTTTAGAGATAATGGAGACTAATGGTAGATAACAGTCAATAGAAGAATAGCTATGGGCAAATCAAAAAATCAAGTCACTGACAAGGTCTTCGAATCGAGGAACATTTCACTGGTGATGAAGACATAGTTTGGTCTTTTCTGTAACAACATATGGATATGAAAGCTGAAACAAGACAGAAGAATAATCAACGCCTTCGAGATGTGGAGCTTTAGAAGGATGTTATCAATTCCATGGATGGCAAGAAGAATCAAACACATCAATTCTGGAACAAATCAAGCCAGATATGTCACTGGAAGAAAGGATCACCAAGCTATGACTTCTCTGCACATCATACGAAGAGAGAAATCACTAAAGAAGGACACATGGTGGAAAGAATAGAGGAGCAAGGCAAAGAGGAAGACCAAGCTACCCAATAGCTTGAGACTATCAAGGTAACAGCAGAAAACACCCTGGTGGACCTATCTGGGCTTGGAGAGGACCCTGGTGGACCTATCTATGGCTTCGAGAAGTCCTTGATTGACCTATCTAGGCTTGGAAAAGACACTGGTGGACCTATCTGGGCTTGGAGACCCTGGAGAACCTATCTAGGCTGTACAAGATCAATCCTCCTACAGAGTGGTCATCCATCAAGTCCCCATGATTCAAGATGAAGCTACAGGCCATTAAAATAAATGGTAGACCATACTTTAATATATTTAAAGTGCATCTCTCACTTTTATATAAAAAAGGTCAGTACTAATCACAGTTGAGCCATGGAGTGAAATAGACCTCTAATTTCTGCCTTCGGGAATGCCAGGACCTTCCTCCGATGCAGTTTGCCGGCTTCCTCGGCATCGCCCAATCTGCCCTCACTTCCCATGAAACCGCCACTCACTCGGGATTGGTCCATCAGGACACAGCAAATCCATTGGCACACCGGCCATGAATTGGCTATTACAAAATGGTGGACAGATGTAAAATTAGGACTAATTTCCTAAGCATTTCTTCTGATGTCAGTAAGCTGGGCCTAAAGGTCAATCTTTCCAACTAGAACTTGATTGTTCCCTTAAGACACTCTCATATATTCTGCGATCACCGAGATAGAGTTGCTTCTTCTTGGTGGATTGGTGTTTATCAGACTAATCAAAAGGCTGAGGATAGAACCGATGGGAACCGTCAAGTTTTGGATGGCTGCTTGCTTTACTTATCTATCTCTTAATGGTTTATCCTTTCAAGGTGCATGCCGGAATATCTACAATTACCGCAAAGTCAGTGACTCTCAACCCATCTCCCTTTCCATACCCACTAGTAAAAAGAAAACCAACAACTTTTTTCACTAATTTGGCACTCTTCTTAATTAATAAAAAAAGCTACAATTAAAAGGGTTATCCAATCAAAATAAGTTATCACCTATCTAGAGGACAGGTGATCATTTGTTAATCGCTGGGTGTCTGAATGGGAACGATCAACAGAACAGGGATTTTTATCCTCGACTGGGAACTTCTATCCACATTTTGAAATGGTGGGAGAGTCGATAGCTTACTTCAGCTACTTTAATTTTCTAGGGGCTGTGTCTGCCACGGACTAGGGAGCGTCCGGATACAGTGCGTGACAGTGGTGCACAGACCAACAATGTCCAGCACACTACCCACAACACAGACTAGGGACAAATACAAAGGGGGGGCCCTGCTCTTAGGAAACAAGGGGAAAGGAAACCTCCTGCACCCACTTGCAACTATGCCATGCACTCCCTACCATCCCTATATGGGTTATGCACCCTATCGCCGAGCAGGATACCTAGTCCCTTGCTGGCCCTGATGTAAACCATCAATAGGAAGATGGCCAGTGGGAGCACTAGTACACCACTGCCATAAACAAGACAAGAGGGGAAGAGGAGACAGACAGGGATACAAGGCGACTTCAGCCTGCTGCCACAATCCAAGGCAGCAGATGACTTGGCAATGATAAGCTCTCCAGAGTACTACCTACACCTCAGATAGAAAGTCCAGGAATGAGTTCATTCACCAGCAAGGAATGCTGGACCATGTGATCATATAAACGAGATGGGAGTGATCACAAAGTAGCCACACCTGGAAAGAGAACTAGGGAGCTTGCTAGCAACAGAAACTGACATTAACTCCAACACTGTCAAAGGAAAGAAACACGTTTAATATGAAGTCTCAACACAGAAAAGAGACAGAGGTCCCAAACCAGTCACAAGTCTCCAAAGTAAAAGAGACCATCTTAACAGGCTGTCCGAAAAGCCAATGGCGTGTAATAACTGGAGTTGTGGGTAAGCATGCGCAATCCTGCTCCATCCCAATGTAGATGAAAGTGCCCCTTTCCGATACACATCCCAGCAATCAGACAGCCACCAATTGACAAGTTATCAACTATCCTAAGGATAGATATCTCGTTTTCACTGAACAAACCCTTTAAGAACAGAACGTAACGAATGAATGTATGTGACTATACTTCATGAGTGGGTGGTTGAGAAGCGCTGACTTTGCACCGTGGTTGGACAATCGAGTTGCAGTGACGGTCATAATGAGCGTCTTGAGTTTTTCCGCAGCGGCTTGTCCGGATGAATATGCCAATCTCCGATACAGACCTCACTGTGCACTTTACATCCACTTTGATGGCTTTAATCCGAACGGCGTTGGACATAAAACTAGCTTCAGGTGGGTTATTGCCGGACAGTATGGAGATTTTAATTTAGGGTCATCTGGATAATTTTTTTGCTTAATTTAAAAAAATTAAGAAAATAAAAAAAAATCATTTTTTGTATACAGCTCATACGAAAAGTTATTTGTCTATATGGTTGCAGACTACAAGCAAAGCTCTAGTCATAGGTTTTTCTCTTCCACTTGGGGGTTAAAAAAAGAGGGGGAGAACATGAATTGTAAGAAAAAGACACTAAGACGTGATATTTTGAATATAGAACAGCATTAAAGCTAAGGAAATGTGAAGAAAATGAGATATGGCCACATCGATAACTGCCCAGTAGCCATGTCAAGGCGTGTCTCTATTACTGGGTCACAGCCCCTCTTTGGATTTAAAAATTTTCCTTTGTATGGGCAAGTAGGAACCTGCTAACAGAGAGCAATAACACCCAGGTCAGTTGGGGAGGGGTGCTCAGCAGAGGGTGTGACCCCTTAATGTAAACAAGAAAAAACCTGCGGTACGCCATAATACAATGTATACAGGTGAAACGTCAAACACAATATATTGTAACAAAAAAAAACTGTGGCACTCTAAAATACTAAGATCCGCTTCACACTGCAGTGTGATCCGGTCCGGTGCTGTCCGGTATGACCTAGACAGCCGTGGACCGGATCAGCACACAGGACTGGGGGGCTATTATGCCCTCCGGTCATGTGCAGCACACGCAGTTCCCGCCGCTGACAGGTCAGGACCGCTGACATTCATGTATGCTGATCCGGTCCACGGCTGTCTGGGTCATCCCGGACAGCACCGGACCGGATCACGCCGCAGTGTGAAGCGGCCCTTAGACATGTAATTGACTATAGAACAATATTATAGCTAAGGAGAAATTGAAAAATTAAACACTTAGCTTATAAGTGTGGCCATATCGATAACTGCCCAGTAGCCAGTCAAGGCATGTCCCTTTTATACCTGCACGTTCAGTCTTAGCCTCTCCCTCGATTAAAAGCTCTCTTTAAATGGGCGAGTAGGAACCTGCTAACAGAGAACAATAACACCTAAAGCTAGTGGGGGAAGGGTGCACAGCAGAGGGTGTGACCCCTTAATCTAAATGTGAAAAAACTGTAGCACAAGAATATCACTGCTAGATCAGACTACAAAGGGTTTGTTTGTAGTCTGTAACCATGGAGATCCATCCAGGTCTCTAAGATTGCTGTACATACATTTTATATCTTGTTGCAAAAGTTCTAGAATCAGATTATTTACTTTTTAGGAGGACTGAAACAACATGAAAGTGATGCTGATCTACGGAAAGAAATATCGTCTGTGTGGCCCAACCTTTCACAGAAAACCCTTGATTTGCTTGTACCGCCTCATAAACGTAAGAAAGTTTCCTTGCTCTTCCAGAACTTCAATTATTCAAATGAGTAAAAGTTGTGCTCTGTCACGTACACAGAGCTTGCTTGTCACTGCTTGGAGAAATGACCCACGTGGAAATAACATAAAAATAGGATAAAGAAATCAAGTATCCAATCTGCCCTCCTGTCCCTTGCGCTCTCTGCCTCCTGCGCTCTTTCTGCTCCCCACCTGTGCTCTCTCTACCCCCCCCCCCACAATCCATGTCACAGCTGGGAATCACTGCAGTACAGTACAGGACCTGTGGTGATGTCACTGTGACTGATCACATGACCATGACATCACCACAGGTCCTGTATGCTGAAGCTCATCGGTGTTGGCGATGGCATGAGCAGTGGGTTGTGCATTCGATGGTTCCAGGCAACGGTTGTGGGTGGTGTCGGGTCTGGTTGTTGGCGACACCACTAGTAGCTTGCAAGGGCCACTACTGTTAGGTCCCCTGGCACCGCTTCCCAGCTCATCTCCCCTGGGTCGGCATCCTCTGCTCCTCTGACAACAGGGCATCCGGCATCCAGGCGTGCGGTGTCTCGGAGCCGTCACCGGGTTGCCTTCCTGACAGCTGACCACCGGGCTCACACATGAGCACATTGCAATGGTCTTATTCATGTGACCAATCAGCGACGCACTACGTGCACTCCTTATCCCGGAAGCGTGACAACTACCACTAGTGGGTGCCATATTTGCACGCCCTTCACTTTGGTGTACAAATATGGATGCCGTGGCGCAAGTGGATTGCGTGTGATAGGAAGACATGGGACAGAAGTGGATGACGGACGCGACTTATATGCAGCATTTGTCCTTACATAGGCAATTTTTCCAAGAGTAGGCGGTGGGACTGTGGAATATTGGAGGGGTGGAGGCATAGCTGGTGTGGAGCCTGGGCAGTATCTCAAGAGGGCACAAACATGTTGCCGGTACGGGGCCCTGAAATTCCTGGTGGAAGCCCTATCTGTGATCCAGGACGGAAACTGATTTTCCAATTTCAGAAAACCTATCTGTGGGCGTTTTCATTTAAAAACAAACTGAGCTTTACTCACCATCTCTGGGTGCATCACCAAGTCTTCACCTCGCTACCAGTGTCTGTTATTGTCTGCAGCACTGATGGTAAGCACTGCAGCCAATCAGGGAACTCAGTAGCTCTGAGCTGTTAGTGCCGTCAACTCAGGCAAACCTGCTGAGCTCACTGATAGACAGCAGTTTTGTCCATGTGACATCAGCCCTGCAGACAATAATAGAGACACAAGGGAACAAGACAAACACCGGTGGTTCAGCGGGGGGGATTTGCAATAATTAGATAGACTAACCATAGTGTGCTGTGCAGACCTTGCTCAACTGCGAGAAAACGCCACATTAGAGGGACTTCCGGATTCGGCGGACAGCGGGTTACATGGGCAGGTCCTCAAGCCACTGGTCCTTTTTCATATCAATGACCTCTACCTCCGTGCACATCCATCTGCTTACCCTCAACAAGGGATTAATAACTGATTGCAAGGAAAGAAACTGTATTTTTGGGCGCTGGCTACAGAGAGCAGGGAGCTGGTTCTTCTATTTGAGATGTTCTTTATTCATGGATACATCGCTATGCGTTTCGGTGGCATACTCCGCCTTCATCAGGTGTACAAGCCACCTGGTCTCTGTCTCCAGTGCCTGAAAATATTGCTTCTTTCCTTGCAATCTGCAGACAATAACAGGCACAGAGAGCAATGGCGGAGACGTGGCATTGAATCTGGAGGATGTGGGTAAAGCACAGTTTTTAGAAGGGTTTTCTGATAACTAGAAAACTCCCTTCAAGTTTTCCTGCAGTGACTCCTAAGGGAACATCACAGAGTTTTCTATGGGCTGTTTTAGTAATGTGCAAACCACGTTGATTGCTAGAGGGAGGGATGTTTTTCTAATCTGATGGGTGACCACTCTCTATAAATTAAAATGCTCTAATAATGTATTTGAAAATGGCTTTCTTAAACCAGAAACCCCCTTTTGATGTTCATTTCTTCCTTTACAGCCGATGAAATCACGGTCGGGAAGGTTTATGCTGCTCTAATGATCTTTGACTTCTACAAGCAAAACAAGGGCAATCGCGACCAATCTCAGCAGCAACCGGGGGTCATATCTCAGGTAGGAGATAAACTGTGTTGTTCATGCTGTCACATTCCACACTTAGGTTAACAGTAGTGATAATGTTTGGGTGCTCGGCATTCGAAATAAGCTTGGACAGGCTCTACTCAAGTATAATGGAAGTCAATGGGAAACTCAAGCATTTTCCCGAAATATCTTGGCACTTACTACTCAAGTTGAACTCCTCCAAGTATCCGACATGTTTGCATTGAGTACCGAGCACTCGAGCATGGTAGTGCTCGCTCATCATTGGTTGACCGGTCTGAAATCACAGGCAATGACGTGTTTTGGCTTCTCTCTTGAGCCACTATTTGATGCTTGGGTGCTTGGCACTTGAAATGAGCTTGGACAGGCTCTACTCAAGTATAATGGAAGTCAATGGGAAACTCAAGCATTTTCCCGAAATATCTTGGCACTTACTACTCAAGTTGAACTCCTCCAAGTGTCTGACATGTTTGCATTGAGTACCGTGCACCTGAGCATGGTAGTGCTCGCTCATCATTGGTTGACCGGTCTGAAATCACAAGCAATGACGTGTTTTGGCTTCTCTCTTGAGCCACTATTTGATGCTTGGGTGTTCAGCACTCGAAATGAGCTTGGTCAGCCTCTACTGAAGTATAATGGAAGTCAATGGGAAACTCAAGCATTTTCCCGAAATATCTTGGCACTTAATATTCAAGTTGAACTCCTCCAAGTGTCCGACATGTTTGACTTGAGTACCGAGCACCCGAGCATGGTAGTGCTCCCTCATCATTGGTTGAAATCACAGTCAATGACGCGTTTCGACCACTATTTGAGAAGGGCTCAGTACAGAAGCCAAAACACGTCATTAATTGTTTGTGATCGTTGTTTAATGGGAAAATATAATTTAAAACCAAGCCAATGAGTCTATTTCTGAAGTTGACCCATCTTTATTTCTCCAGAGGAGAATGAGATGACCAATATGTGGTCTAAAGTCTGGAAATCAGGGGCAAACATACCATTGGTGGAACCAGGGGCCCAAAAGGGGAATGGGCCACTTCTACCTCCAAAATAGTTGATGAGTTATTGGACTGCAAAGGGCCCATATATTGTTCTTGTACAAGGACCTTTTCTGTCTGTGTGTGTCCCTGATAGAAATGTAGTATGAATGAATGGTGCAAGATTCAGAACTGATTGCAATAGTATTGGCTGTACATCGTGGTTCAAGATACAAGAATGAGACTCACACTCTCCTTTTATCTTTTGCATGGTCAGTTCGTACTCACAATATTGTATGTTACAGACAGGGACCGTCTCCCTTTTCCAGCCCCTGAAACCCACAATGGACCAGAATATTCCAAGTCGCCTCGGTACCACCATGATGCTAAAACAGAAGAGCTCGGCCTCTCTGAACAACGGAGGAGTAGTGTAAGTAGCACATTACTCCATTTATCTCCTGCTGGTTGGTTCCCTTTAACTCTTTTCGCTCTGCTTTCCCTGGGCCTTAGGTATTCCCCCTACAACTGACTGGTGACACTTAGGAGAGGCTGGTGCCCATTCCCAGGAAAATAATACATGGGCAGGCACCGCACTCTGCAGGATGACGACTGTGCTCAATGCATTGCTGTGCCTGCGCTGGCCGCGCTGCTCTGGCCAAGAGCAGAGGCAGAGCAGAGAGCACAGTCACACTGATCTCGTTCTCGTCTCAGCATGGCCCCGCCCCTGGTGACGACAACAAGACTCAGCGTACGTACTACTGTACTGGCCAAAGGGGGCGGGCCTCCTTGCTCCAAACGGCCCTGCCCACAGCCAGCGCGCCCGGCCACCCCTCTGTTTGTATGGCCACGCCCCCTCCACTGATCGCCGGGCCCCTTACAGCTGTATGGCCTGTAAGGCCCTATTGGCGGCCCTGCTTACCCATACACATAGCATATAAAAGAGCATTAAAAACAGTAACAGTCTTGAGAAGCAGGAACCTCTCTCTGGCATCAGCCACCTCCTTATACTGCATTCACACATCCTTTATATACACCCGTGCCCGGACAACACACGGCCACATCAAGTCCTGTCCATCAGAGCGTATAGCATCTCATCCGTTTTTGTGGACCAAACTCGGTCATTAAGATTTATATGGATCTGTTAAAAGTGGATGAAATATGGAAGACGTCATTTTATTTCTTGTTTTCCCATCTGGGTTTAATCAGTTTTCAACTAATCCATTGCGACAAATGAATGGAGAAAAGAAGTTCATAGTCTACCTGATACAGGTGAGAGAGAAACAGATGCAAAACGGATGACAGCTGAGAAAAACGATCCGAAAAGGTTGTGTGAATGAAGCCTTATTCTGCACCAAGAGATGTTTATGTATAACACTCTGATCCTTATCCAAAATACTTGCTCCTGATCTTTCATGGAAATACCTAATTTAGCATCAATCTACAGAAGGTGACAGCTTGAAGCCAATGAAGTTCTTGTTTTCACAATTATTAAGAGAAACAAACATCTCTTGATCTTATAACGCTAATTCACATTGCTAAGGTAAGTTTCACACTGAGAGCAGAGTTCTGGCATAAAACAGTTTGAAAAGTTGCAAAAGTCTGGAAAAACAATTTCGACATTTGGCCATTTCCACCAAAGCGGAGGGAGTATGGCAATGTCCTTTCAACAAGTTCATCAAAAGTGGCAGTGTACATTGTGCCAGAATGGTTACCCCGAACCAGGGCTGTGGAGTCGGTAATAGCCAAATCCATGACTCCAACTCTGACTTTTCAACTTCCCTGAATCCAACTCCACCAAAATGGACATCGACTCTGGGTGTGGAGTCAATAAACCAAACCTCTGACTTCACCAAAACGGACACCAGCTCCAACTTCCCAGTCCTGGTGTGCAGTCCATAAGCCAAACTTCCGACTCCACCAAAATGGACACCAACCCCGGCCGTGGAGTCAGTAAGCCAAACCTCCGACTCAAACTCTCTCTCTACCAAAATGGACACCAACCCCGGCCGTGGAGTCAGTAAGCCAAATCTCCGACTCAAACTCTGACTCTACCAAAATGGACACCAAGTCCACAGCCCTGGTGTGCAGTCAGTAAGCAAAACCTCCAACTCCTCAGTTTCCCTGAGTCTGACTCCTCCTCCACAGCCCTGCTGACTCTACAATTCCACCTCCATAGCCCTGCCCCAATCAACGACTGGAGTAACATTTCTGGCAATGCACCTTTGTGCACCCCTTCTTGAGTTTGACTTATCTTATTTTTGCACACCGCTCATTAAGACTTGCTAAGACTAAGAATTTGCTGCCTAAGTTTTTCATGTGGCTTTCACTGCCAAAATCCACATAGAAAATGTCACGGTCTGGGTAACCAGAGGTCATCTCTAGCAATGCAGCTCTCTGACCTGAGGTGAACTGTCCCACGTCACACCTCTCACAGCGGGACCCAAAACTCTCTAGTTTCACACAGGAAAGTTCACCTCAGGTCAATGAGCCGCATCACTTGAGATGAGGTGACACAGGCCGTGACGTCACCTCGGTCACTGCGAGAGCCAAAACTCAGTTTCAGGTCTCACCATGAATGGTCATCACAGAGGATGGTGGAGGGTTATGTGGGAATAATCAAGATGGAAATTAGGTATGTGTTTGTGTTTTTTGTTCAAATAAAAATGATTTTTCTCTGTGTTGTGTATTATTTACTGTTTACTGGAGATCATAATGGCCGGGTCTAACATTAGCCTGACATTATAAACCTTGGGCTTAGTGCCAGCTGGTAATACTCAGCTGGCATTAACCATTTATCACCCAGTCTGCCGCTACAGGGCAGCTGGAAGAATCAGGCACAGCTCCTGAAAATGGCGCTATAACAAATTCACCATTTTCTGGGGTGGCTGTGGGCTGTAATTTGTAGTGTTTCGGCCTCCCCACACTGAGGATTCCAGCCCCCAGCTGCCTAGTTGTACCTGGCTGGAAACCAAAAATACAGAGAAGCTCCACTGCATTTTTTTTATAATTATTTCATGAAATAATTAAAAAAAGGCTCCCCTGTATTTTGATTGCCAGCCAGGTAAAAGTAAGCAGATGGGGGTTGGTGGCAGCCTGTAGCTGCCTGCTGTACTTGGACTGTTGACTAATAATACAGTGGAGTCCCACGTCACATTATGACATCTTGAAACCCTTTTTTTCACCAGCTTTATTCACAGTCACAACAGTGAACAATTGCTAAAATAAAAATGCAGCAAAGTCTGCATGAAAAAACGCGACAAAAACACACCATTGGCTCAAGGATGTTTTGGGTGCGAATTTCTGACAGTAGGTGCAGATTTTTGATGTACAAAATCTTCAGCACAAACTCAGAATCGGCACATAGCCTTAAACTTGTTGTGTGCTCCATATTATGTTATCTACTTGCTTTTGCATTGTGTTTCTCATTGCTTAATTGTTTTTCTACTGTTAAGCTCCCGCCAGATTGCGAGCAATAACAAGGGTTCACTGACCACTTCCGCCTCCACAAGTGGAGACATATATTACACTGGGGAACAATTTGAAAAAAAATTTCTGTTGAGTTAGGTTTTTGAGCTGATTTATACTAAAATTGGCATGCTGATTCCAAAAATGTAGTCAGTTTTTTTCTAGCACGTCAAGTTTTTCCTCCACAACTTACCTGCCAGAGAAGCACAATTGCACTGATATCTGTAATAAGACTTGTTATCTGATTACAATTCGACTCATATAGAGCTACGTGGCAACTTGTAAGAGTAGTCACAACTGAGACAGTGTGGTGAGAGGTGTGTGCAGCTCCCAATACGTCATAATTATCAATATCTTGAAAAAAAACACTTTTTAGGTACAGTAGTTTACATATTTTTGAGAAGACAAAAATCCTATAGTTCAAAAACTTGACGTGATAGAGAAAAACTGAGATAATTTCTGGATTCAGCATCCAAAAATTAGTTAAGAACAGTTGTCTGACCTAACTCCTAAAAAATTGTGTTCCCCAGTGTTATCCAACACTCACTGGTGAGCTGTGTGATTACAATGTTCTTTTTCTCCTATTTGTTATCCAGGGTCAATCAGGACACTGGGATACGGGAGTCGATATCATGGGTGACGCAACCATCGTCAGATCCCTTCTCCACCCCTCGGAGTATTGCTTTTCAGAGAGGCCACTCGGAAGAAATCCCACCCCAGCCGCAAGGCAAACAGGCAAGTCTTCCATTGCATGTCACAGTGACATATGTAAAGAGTGAGATCGATTCCAAAAAGTCCAAGGCTCCAACCATTCTCCTTCACAAAAACTTTTCTGCTCCCGGTGTTCAGATGGAGAAAAAGTACAACGTTTCGGCCAGACAGGGCCATTTTCAAGTCATTAAAAGATGCACATCAAAGCCCTGCATGGCTGAAACGTTGCAATATTTATGCAAATGTACACGGCGAGCAAAAAGGTTTTTGTGAAGGAGGATTGAACGTTTTGGAATTGATCTGGTTCAGTTGTACAAAGTTGCACGCAACGTGGATTGGTGCGTGAATATGCCTTGGTACATATGTAAAGAGCGACACGAGACACATCCAATACTGACAAAAGGTTATTTTCACAGTCTGTGGAGATGAAAGAAATCAGCCAAAATCTCACCAATGGTGATCATCTGACCGGACTGGAGACCCAAGGACGAGCAGTGTCCATGCCCCGGCTAGCTGCAGATGTTCATGTAAGCCAAACTGTGTGTGTGTGTATGTGTGCGTCCATGAGACTTCTATCTCTGTTATCCTGATGGTTTTGACCCCTTCCCGACAATGTCTCAACAATGCAAGGCAATTTTCATGCAGCTCGTGAGACTTATATCTCTTTTATCCTGATGGTTTTGACCCCTTCCCGACAAGGTCCCAACAAGGCAATTTTTGTGCTTTCATTATTTCCTCCCCTTATTCCAAGAGACATAGCTTTTTTTTAGATTTTCCTCAACAAAGCCTTACTTTTTGCAGGACGGCATGTACCGTACTTTTGAATTACACCATACTTTTTGTTATGCGATATACTGGGCAGCGCGTTGTGAAATATCAAGAAAAGTTCAATTTGGCAACAGTTTTTTTGGTATTTTTTATTAACACTATTTATTTTATGGTAAACATGACCTGGCAATGTGATTCTCCATGATAAGGGGTGTTACATATATTAATTGTCACTGATTTCTATCTTTTTGTACCATTCCCTGTCCCCATTGCCATCCCATTCTCACCTCACCTGTTTGTCTCTGCTCTGACTTGTCTTTGTATTGCTTCTGTGGTTCTGTCTCCCTTCCCATCCTTCTCTATTCCTCCTTTATTTCCTACCCTTCCCCCTTTCTCCTGTCCCTCCCGGTCCCTCCTTCCTCCCACCATGCTGTTCGCCGCTGGTCTCCGTGATGCCGTTTGAACCTCTTCACCTGTTTGTCTATCAATCATCAGTCGAGGAGCCGCGCTCCTTCCCCCCGGAACGGTTACCTGCCCGTATGTAGCCTTCTTATTTCACATCACATGTATGTGTATTTGCTTCGCTGGTGTCTCCGCGCCATTGATATAGAGCCATTGTCCGATCAGTATGTTCCATTTGGCATTGCTGTCCGTTGTGTGGTGCATTCATTCAGCATCTATCATTTTGGTGTCATTGTGACAGTACCAAATCAGTAAGCAGAGACAGCATCCAAATCCCTGGTGAAAAAATAGTCCAAAAATGTCATCTGCCATATAACAAGGTGACAACGTTTCGACCTATCAAAAAGGGCCTTTATCAATCAAAATTCCTGGTGAAAAAAATAGTCAAAACGATTATTCTGCCATCAACGTTTCAACCTATCAAAAAGGGTCTTTATCAGTCAAAATCCTTTGTGAAAAAAAAATAGTACGAAAGATTATTCTGGTATATAAAAAGGTAACAACGTTTCGACCTATCAAAAAAACTCTATCAGTTCAAATCTGGGGTTAAAAGATTGTCCAAAAGTTAACTCTGACATATAAAAAAGTAACAACATTTTGACCTATGAAAAAGGGTCTTTATCAGTCAAAAATTCCCTAGTGAAAAAATTAGATAAAAAGTTTATTTGCCATCAATCGTTTCAACCTATCAAAAAGGGTCTTTATCAGTGAAAACCCTAAAAGCCAAAAGTTTATTATGCCATCTAAAAAGAGACTGATTTGTCTACCTATCATAAAGGGTCTTTATCAGTCAAATTGCTAGTGAAAAAAATAGTTAAAAAGTTTATTTTCCATCAACGTTTCAACCTATCAAAAAGGGTCTTTATCAGTGAAAACCCTTGTAGAAAAAAAAGTTCAAAAGTTTATTCTGCCATATAAAAAGGTGCCAACGTTTCAACCTATCAAAAAGGTCTTTATCTTGATACAGCACTTTTTGATAGGTCGAAACATCGTTACCTTTTTATATGACAGAATAAACTTTTGGACAATTTTTTTCATAGAGATTTTGACTTATAAAGACCTTTTTGATGGGTTCGAAACCTTGATGGCAGAATAAACGTTTGGAGTATTTTTTACCATTTGGACACTGTCTCTTCTTGCCTATTGGATTTCCTTCAAGTGGGTTCCTTTGAGGTTTTTTTACTTTGTATCCTCTGATAGTGCTCAGACTGTTCCTTTGCGATCTGTACTGAATAATTGTCTCAATGATAATTGTTCTTATGTTACCGATTAGGCTAGGGTCACACAACAGGGTAAAGCCGGTTTCGCCTCACGGTTGTGGTGTATCATGTACTGTCCGGTATTTTGCAGGAAACACAACAGAACCGGAGGACAAATATGCCCTCCGATACTGTTTCTGCTGGAATCGGCAGAGCCAGGGTTCAGGAGCTGTCCCTGCTGAAAAGGAGAGAATCGCAGGCTTGCGGGAGCTATGCGCGGTCTCCTGAAATCTCAGCAGAGGACAGCTCCAAGGTGCTGAAGTTCAGCACGGTCAGCGATGAGCTTCAGCTCCCGCGTCCGGGAACCTGACAGATTCTCTGTCGGGTCGGGCGCGATCCGGCACCCCATAGACTCCCATGTTAGGTGGCGCTGGATCCGTGAGAATCGTAGGATCCGGTTTGGTTTAATTTTTTGCCCCGGATGAAACTCCGTTTTTGTGTCCGGGGTAAAAAACTAATGAAGCCTGATGCTGCTGGACAGGGACAAAACCGGATGGCAAATTACTGCCATCCGGCCCTAACGCACCATAGGGCTACAATGTGTCAAAATCGGGTCTGGGGCTGTCTGGTTCATCGCAGCCGGACCTGTCAACTGGTGTGAAACAGCCTAAAAAAAAAAGTTGGTCCCATTCTCCCCCAGATAAGTAGGACGAATTTTTCTCAGCATGCTGAAACTTCCTTGCAGGATCCTCTCTCCTCCTCGTGATCAATGCCCACCAAGCAGAGGAGAGAGGTTTTCTTATTAAGGACTTGCTTTTCTTCAGTAAGGTAAAAAAATGCGTAAGGTAAAACAAAATATATACTTGGGAGTCCTTTACAGTCTGGTCTTTTAGAACATTTATAATGGAAAATCATCTGTGATATCTGCATGCAATGGCAAAATCTTCCCCAAAATATTTGGATTTGCTCCAATTCTTGTTGCTTATTGTTTGTGCAGCATGTTTATGAGATTTCCTAAAATCCATACTATCATAGATAAATTGGATTTCTCTATGCTGCTTCATTGTGGGACACAGGATACTATGTGTCCCCCAATGAAGGCTCTGAAAAAGAGATTTTACGGCGAGTACACAAAAATGTTCTTATTATCATATTGGTAACCTGACAGCTAATTATTGCTAACCAAACCTGGGCAGGTGTTATGCACATATGGTAACTCACATGCAAAAATAGGTCCTCTCTCTAAACTACTGCATTTGATCCCAACCGGTTCCTGTATAGAATTAAAGTTCCTAGTTGCACAGTCCCTGGTGGCACCTGCACAGTCTGGAGTAACTCACACTGCAAAACTAGGAGATGTCAGCTCGGACCTGAAAGGCCATCGAGTGTTCCTCATATCTTTTGAAGAACTGGTGAGAGGTCTAGAGGCTAGACAGACATCTGTCTGGTATGATTTTGTGAATTCTGCTTTGAGCAGGGGTTGGACCAGAAGACCCAGGAGATCCCTGAACACTGATGGAGCCCCGATAGGAGGTCCCTTCACACAATGGCCCAGGAGATCCCTTCACACAATGACCCGGGAGGTCCCTTCACACAATAACCTGGAAGTCATTCAAGATGCCATCCTTTACACGATGACCTGGGAGCCTCTTCACACGATGACCAAGAGGTCCCTTTACAAGATGACCTGGGAGGTCCCTTCACACGATGACCCAGGAGGTCCCCTCCAACTCTACCTTTCTATGATTCTATAACCCTGAATAAGGAAGACATGCAGAGATCCCAAAGTAAGAAAAGTAAAACATGAATACAAAGTGGGAAAAGTAAAGTACTAACTGCAAGAAAGAATCGACTCATACTACCTTACTCTTGGCAGGAGAAAGAAGTAGAATAGCAATAAATAGATAATAATCTTAATAATAAACTTAGCTTCATCACTATCAGACTGGTATAAATCCTTGGCAGTGTGGGTGGAACTCCAAGCAAGATCCACATAGGAATATAGTCAGCAGAGAAGACCAAGAAAAGGAAGGTATAAATAGCTGCACCCATAATGCGATAGGACAGACTAAACCACGAATAAAAACACTTGCTGACCGAAAAGAATAAAAGAAAGGTAAAAGATAATCAGCACTTGTGGCTGAACGAGAAGGAAGCTGAAATACACAGCACGGGGTTGCAGATTGAATCCTGAGGCATGAAAGCAGGATAACGGACTTTTTTTCAGATAGTTTCCGCATAGAGTCCACCCGAACAAGTGCTGCAAAAAGTTAACATAATGCACAGTAAATTAAAAACGACAATGCTGTGCTCACATTATGTGTTTTTTTTTACTTCTTCCAACCCTTCAAGATTTTGAAACCACTGACTGCTTAAAGTAGTAGCATGTTTGTTCAGTTGGCTTCCGAGCTGCAGACGCTGTTTAGTTCTAGCTTAAAGTATAAAGACCAAGAGACCACAAAAAATGCCAGTGTTTTCCTCAAGTAACCTTTGCCTAGAAAAATTCAGCAGGTCTGCCACCGGAAGTAAGACATCATTTGCACATCCCCTATATCAGACAGCGGTTCTACCATTCCGGTTTAATTTGAAATGCTTTGACGTTTAAGAAGAAACAACATACAAATAAAACTATTGGCTCGGTTGACTAGTCCAAGAGGCCAATGAGTCCCCAGTAATGCTTCTACCACTTCCTGCTCCTGTAGACTGATACATTTCCCGTGTGTATAAGGACAGACCTGCCACTCAAGGGGAAGCGTGGTGGGAAAAGCCATTAGGGACTGGCCTCTAGGACTAGTTACCCAAGCCACCCAATCCGCAGCAGGCTTTTAATTGTTTTCTCAGCATTTCAGAGTAACAGGTATCTGCCCATAGTTGAGTGCCATCCAAGGCTGGAGGACGACGACTTCAATAAGATAATTCACTTGAAGTAAAAAAGATCACTACAAGATCTAAAGAATCAAAATTTTTTTGCAGAGGTCCGAAAGGTCTTGCAGTCTTAGTTAACAGTACCTGAATTCTGGATATCTGTAAGAAAATGGTAAGAAAAAAAGAGCCTGTAAGACTGATCTGTCCCCACCACTTAAGTGCCATTGAAATACCATCATTGAGAGACCTGCACTCACAGTGGGATAATTAGGGAATGGCCTCTTGGACTAGTCAATCGAGCCCCTAGTCCACATTTGGTAAGATGTATGACTCACAGGTAGAAATGTTATAATTTAAAAACCATTAGATGAGATGTTGCAATTCATTGGCACTTGGCGGTGGGAACAGATTGGACTCACAAATTCTTCTTTCCTTACAATTTTCTTCCAGATATCCAGAATTCAATTATTGTTTAGACTGCAATCATATTTGGACCTGTCCAACCAAATTTTGATTGTTTAGATCTTTTTAGTGATCTTTTTTTTACTTCTTGTGAATTATCTTATTGAAGTCTCATCCTCCAGCGATGGATGGCACTCAACTATGGGCAGATACCTGTTGATAAAACACATAATTAAAAGCCTGCTGTGGACTAGGTAGAAAAGAGAGCGCTCCCTGTGAAAGAATCTCCTAGGACAAGTTTAGGAAGGCCAGTAGGCCGCTCACCTTATGGGGTTGTGCGCCCTCGTACAACCCGGCTTAAGCCTCCTTATAGGTGCTGGGCCCTCTGGATGCGGTGCTCAAGTGGCGGCGTCCTCCTCTCTCGGTCATGCGGCTCCTCAGCGTGGTACTTTCCGGGTCCGGGTCATGTGACCGCAATTCCCGGAAATTCGTCACCGCAGATCCTAGAATTAAGCAGGCAGTTGCCCCGGAGACCACAGGTCCTTTTCGCTTCCAAGTTGTAACGATCCCTCCAGAGCAGCTCCTGCCGAACTCTCATAAGAGGTGATAGCATATAAAGAAATACAGTTTTTTCGGCTTATGGTTCTACCTGAGGAAGACAGTAGTGTACTGTTGAAACACTCTGGCTCTACAAGGGTCTGAATAAAGGTCTGTTTTAATCCGTCTCCTTGTATATGATTCTTCTTAGCACTCCAGAAGAAAAAAAACTGTATCTCTTATAAGTGGTGGACTAGGTGGCTCAGGTGTCTAGTCCACGAGACCAGTCCCTAATGGCTTCTCCCACCACCTTCCCTTAAGTGACAGGTTTGTCCTTATACACACCAGGAAATGTATCAGTCTACAAGAGCAGGGAGGGCAGAAGCTACTGGGGACTGATGGGCCTCTTGGACTAGTCACCTGAGCCAACTAGTCCCGCAGGGTTTGAATGTATGTTTTTTTTCTTAAACGCCAAAGCATTTCAAATAAAACAATACCTGGCTGAAATGAAAGAACCATTGTCTGATTTAGGGGATGTGCCTATCACATCTTATTTCCGGTGGCAAACCTGCTGACATTTTTCTAGGCAAAGATGCTTGAAGAGAAGGATGCCGAAGCTGCAAAAGACTGCCAAAAATGCCATCTTTTCCTGCTCCTGGAAATAAGACATCATTGGCACATCCTCTAAATCAGACATTGGTTCTACCATTTCAGCCAGGTTTAATTTGGATGCTGTTTAATGCGGGGACTAGTTGGCTCGGGTGACTAGTCCAAGAGGACATTTTACAATTTTTACAGGATTAGCATTGTAGCTGAGATTTTATGAAATCTTTACATGCTGCATTCACAATCTACAGTGACAACTGAGCCACGATGCAAATCTTAATTCATTTCACTCCTTGGATTTCACCGGTTGCATGAAATCAAGGTGCGGATGTTGGTGCTGCAGATTTTGCCTTAGATTTTCCATTTCTCTGTCGAAAGTTACACTTAGATTTCATACACAGAACCACTTTTGCCCACTAGATGACACAAGAGAGCTAGATTGGCGTTCCGAAATGTTGCAACCGGTGCTGGAATTTGGGGGAAATTCTCAGAAAAACCTCATAGAGCTGTAAACCAGATAGAATCGCGTGGATACGTTCATGTATCTGATATCATATGTAGTAACATGTTCTCTCGTCAGATATATTGTAGATGGTAAGTGATTTCAGCTCTGAAGTTACTGAGGTTATCGGCTTTCTTATTCTAGCCCATTACCGATAGCAGCCCCATGAAACGTTCGGTTTCCACCCTGGCTCCCACGCAACGTCCTCAGCTGTATGAATATTCCTTAGAGCGGGTGCCACATGAGCGCGGCCACCAGCACCACCATCGATGCCACCGGCGAAAGGAGAAAAAACAAAAGTCAATGGAGAGGTCCCCGCAAAATGAAGACATAGGTAAATGCGGCCGTATTATCACCCATTTATGTATTGTATATGATGGTTATTAATATAGTGTTTACGGTATATCAGTGGAAGTAAAGGTGGCATGTCAGGTCTAGCATAGTATTAGCAATTTTATGGAACTGATGCCAGAAATCATACTGAAAGCCTGTGAGTCCTGCACCCCCCATAACTAATAGAGGAAGCCTGCAAGTCCTGCACTCCACTACCACTAAAAGCAAAAGCCTGTCAGTCCTGCACCCGCCCAGCAAATAGAGGAAGCCTGCGAGTCCTGCACCCCCCACCACTAATAGAGATCTCCTGTGAGTCCTCCACTTCTCACCACTAATAGAGAAAGCCTGCGAGTCCTGTACCCCCCACCACTAATAGAGGAAGCCTGTGAGTCCTGTACCCCCACCACTAATAGAGGAAGCCTGTGAGTCCTGCACCCCCCACCACTAATAGAGGAAGCCTGTGAGTCTGCACCCCCCACCACTAATAGAGGAAGCCTGTGAGTCCTGCACCCCTCACCACTAATAGAGGAAGCCTGCGAGTCCTGCACCCCCACCACCACTAATAGAGAACTCCTGTGAGTCCTCCACCTCTGACCACTAATAGAGAAAGCCTGTGAGTCCTGCACCCCACCACCACTAATAGAGAAAGCCTGTGAGTTCTGCATCCACCACCACTAATAGAAAAAACCTGTGAGTCCTGCACCTCCCACCACTACCGTAATAGAGAAAGCCTGTGAGTCCTGCATCCACCACCACTAATAGAGAAACCCTACGAGTCCTGTATCTCCCATTACTGATAGAGGAAGCCTGTGAGTCCTGCACCTCCCACCACTAATAGATAAAGCCTGTGAGTCCTGCACCCCCACCACTAATAGAGAAACCCTGTGAGTCCTGCACCTCCCACACTAATAGAGAAACCCTGTGAGTCCTGCACCTCCCACCACTAATAGAGGAAGCCTGTGAGTCCTGCACCTCCCATTACTGATAGAGGAAGCCTGTGAGTCATGCACCTCCCACCACTAATGGAGAATCCCTATGAGTCCTGCACGTTCCCCATTCCTCATACCATCAATATTGGAAAAAACACTGCGTCCTCCACTCCTTGGCTACACACTGTGCGATAGTGGGTGAAGGTTATGGCATAGGATGTTGGTTTGCTGTGTTTATCTGCATTTTCTATGTAATGTGAATACAGCAGAATCTGCACCTCGAGAAAGGAGGCAAGAAAGGGGAAGATCCCAGGAGCGAAAGCAGCAGCCGCCATCTTCGTCAGAAAAACAGCGCTTTTACTCATGTGACCGATACGGCAGCCGGGATTCGGGTCACCCACGTCATTCGGATCACAGTCGACCCCCATCGCCTAGTTCTGGACATGAACATTCAACGCAAAGACAGGTGAGATCAAACAGCAGAGAACCTTGTCAAGAGTAGAGGCCAAGCGGCCAGCGAGCCATAGACTGTACATACACATGACTTCAATGGGGGGGATCAAGTACAGATAGGTTATCACCGATCAGCAAAAAGAGTGGGGAATGAATGGAGTGCGGACTTTCTCTTTTACTCTTTTGCTGGATCTAGTAGGGGCACACTCTCAGCAGCACAAAACAATACGACACAGCACCGCAGTATTATCATAACAGTCCAATATCGGTTCATTATGCTACATAAACCAACTCCAAATGAATGCCTTCCTTGGCTTTACAGGTAATGCAAAACACCACAGTGTTACAGTCCATTAACTCACAGGTTTGGATATACTTCTCCCAATGTATATCAGCCTCCACTTACTCTGGGTCCTGTTGTCAGTCCACCCAGGGCTTCAGAGAGACTGCTTCTTAAGGCTGCCTTCACATTACGGATTTTTCAAATCCGATGCTGTCCGATCAAAATCGGGCAGCATCGGATCCGAATTTGGCCCCATGCAGCCCTATGGGCATCGGACCGAATCGGATGTGCACTAAATGCCATCCAATTTGGTCCGATCCGATTTTGTCCGATGTTTTTATCGGTGCAAAAATCGGAGCTTGCTCCGATTTTTGCACCGAAAATAAAATCGGACAAAATCGGATCGGACCAAATCGGATGGCATTTAGTGCACATCCGATCCGACCCGATCCCTTTAACATGGGGCCCTATGGAGCAGGGTCCGAGGAAACATCTGATGTCTCCTCGGACTCGATTCTATTGTACTGAGCATGCTCAGTACAGTAAAACTGCTCCAAACTGGGAGCGCAGGGGTTAAAAAAAAAAAAAAAAAAAAGTTTATGCTCACCTCCCCCCCGAACCCCCGCCGTCTCCCGCCGTCTTCCTGCAGGTTCCCGGTGGCTCCCGCAGGCTCCCGGTGTCTGCAGAGGTCTTCTACTGCAGTACAGGACCTGCGGTGATGTCACAGTCACGTGACCGCAGGTTACCATGGTGGAACCTGCTGTCACGTGACTGTGACATCACCGCAGGTCCTGTACACATGAAGACGACCTCTGCAGACACCGGGAGCCTGCGGGAGCCACCGGGAGCCTGCAGGGAGACGGTGGGAGACGGCGGGGGCTCGGGGAAGGTGAGCATAATTTTTTTTTTTCTTTTTTTTCAGCCCGGAGGCTACGATTTAATGCTGGATCCGATACCAGGCATCAGAAGGGAGCCGATGCTGTCCGAATTTATCGAACAGCACCGGCTCCCTTCAAAATCGTAATGTGAAAGTAGCCTTACAGCATGGCTGTCTGGCTCCTGCTCACAGCCTGACACCTTGCATGCTCTCTATGGCTGGTTTCACACTGGCGTTCCCCTCCGCAGCGTTCTGCAGAGGGGAACCACCATGTGAGCGCAGCCAGCGCAAGCCCCTATGTTTATAATGGGGATGCACGGTGCTGCGCTTGAGTGCGCATGACCGTGCGCTCCCATTCACTGCAATATGTGATTTGTGCGCAGGCGGACGCCTGCGCACAAATCACACACTCTCGTCCGCACCAGAAATGCAACATGTCGCGTCCCTGGTGCGGACGAGTGTGTGATTTGTGCGCATGCGTCCGCCTGCGCACAAATCACGTATGGCAGTGAATGGGAGCGCACGGTCATGCGCAGTCAAGCGCAGCACCGTGCGTCCCCATTATAAAGATAGGGGCTTGCGCTGGCTGCGCTCACATGGCAGTTCCCCTCTGCAGAACGCTGCGGAGGGGAGCGCCAGTGTGAAACCAGCCTTAGTCTCAGTCTGCCACATGTCAAACACAGGCTCCATTAAGCATCCTAAGACAACCATGTTTTCTCAGCACACAGCATCTTGAGGAACTACAAGACCCAGCAAATCCTCCATGTTTACATTAGCAGAGCATAACCGCCTCTGCAATAATTAGTGTTCATGCCATATCACAACTGCAATGAAAGTTATCCCAGGGCAAAGCTGTGTCTTATCATTACCTTTGACCTTGGCGTTTTATGTGTTTGTGTTGACCACATGTCTTGGCGGGACATGTGTCTTCCAAATGTGTTTATAGGCAGGTTTATGTCATTGAATGTGTGCATATATGTGGTTCTGTGTTATTGTTACTATATGATGGTTTTATTCTTCAAGCCCAAAATTAACTCATTAGATCACCCTGACGCTCCGTGTTCACAGCATCAGAGGCTTCGTGTCCCATCCTATACTACTGTATATGGCTCATTGGGTCGTATTGTAAAAAAAAAAATATTATATCGCACAGTATATATTTTTATTGTAGTGGCCCTCTGTACAGAGAGTGTAGTATACTGCCATTTCCAATACAGTTAAAATGCTGACACATACCTACCCAGGGAGGAACAAAAGACATCTTCATATACATTTGAAAGGGTTTTCCTGGACAACCAAATTTCGTCAGGGACTGTATCATGCCAAATCCTAAGGCTGTGTAATATGCACACTGTTAGGATTCAGTCTTGTTAGACAGCTTGTTACGTGCCAACTGCTTTCCCCTTCAGTCTTTCACACCATTAGGATTCAGTATGATACAATATCAGTGGAAATGTATACCTGGCAAAGAAAACCCATTATAAAAGGGTTATCTGGCACCTCTCACTCACGAATCGGGAGGTAAGAGGTGCTGCAACATTGCGTCGATAGTCACTTGACAGATATCGTGCATACATCCTATCCTAAGAAACAGGAACACAATATCTACTGATCCCTGGAAAAGTAGTCATCGATGAAACCACCGCAGCTCCTGAGAGGTGGCTGATAACCCCTTTAAGATTGAAATTGGGAGCTACTCCGACTATACAGACTATACAGGAGCATGTCAGTTAATTAGAACATCATCAAAAAGTTAATTTATTTCAGTAATTCAATACATAAAGTGAAACACATATTATATAGAGTCATTACACACGGAGGGATCTATTTCAAGTGTTTATTTATGTTAATGTTGATGATTATGGCTTACAGCCAATGAAAACCCAAAGGTCTCAGAAAATTAAAGTAGGGAGGATGAAGGGTCTGAGAGATAATATATTACCTAAGGCTGGTTTCACACTACTGTTCTTCTTAATCCAAGGGGCTTGCAGGAAAAGCCTGATTCCCCCACAATGATGTAACTGAATTCTAAATGATATGCCCCCTAGGGGGAGTGACATTTAGAACTGCGAACATTGAGCACGGACCGGAAATCTGGATCCACCAAGGATCTGGAGTCCGGGTCACTCCATGGCTCATAGACCCATGTTGAGATTTTAGCCGGGGTGCCACGGATCCAGATGTCAGCAGATTTGTCACAGAGATCAAAACTGCAACAAGATGCAATTTTGGTCTCAGTGACAAATATTCTAACACACGGATTAGGGGTAAATGGGACACCAGTGGATGCACCCGCAGGTGTCTCCAGCCCCTTTAAAAGTCAATGGGGCTGAAAATTTATGCGGCTATCCAGTTTCAGGCGGACTCACACTGATGCCGAAAAACAGTAGTGTGAGAGCATCCTAAATCACTCTGTAATGACTCTATATAATATATGCGTTTCACTTTTTGTATTGAATTACTGAAATAAATGAACTTTTTGATGATATTCTAATTCACTGATATGCTGCTGTATGTATTGCTTCTTCATAGACAAATAGGACTAGCTCATTCGATACCTTAAAGAGGACCTGTCACCAAACCAGGCATGGTGATCTAATTACAGTACTGAATGCAGCATGTCTGCTGCATCCAGGCAAGGGGTCCCCAGCACTTGAGCCCCCCTGTACCCCGAGTAAATACACTTAGAAAACTTACATCCTGCAGCCATAAAGGAGGTGGCTAGAGGCTGGAGCCAAAGGGCAGATTCACACCCCCTGCATGTTTAATCCACCCACCTCCCTGATGCAAATCATTCTCTCCCTCTTCTGCAGAAGTTTTCTATGTGTATTTACTCGGGGTACAGGGGGGCTCAAGGGCTGGAGGACCCTTTGCCTGGATGCCCTGTGCTGTAATTAGATCACCATGGATGGTTGGTGACGGTCCTCTTTAACTTGACCAACAAACACTCATAGGATAATGGCCAGTCTTAATTAAAGTGCAATAATTGCAAATATCCAAGAAAAACAGCCATGCTCATCCTATGTACTGTATATATGGTATAGATTCGGCGGTGCGCTGTACACCATTCTTATGAACTTATCAACCTTGATTGGGGAGGTATGATACATCTCCCACCAAAATCTGAATTTAATATATGGCCATATGGATAACACATGTCACTGTATGGATCCGTGCATGACCTCACCTGAGGTTTAGCACGGATCCCAAGGAGGTCCAGGACAGATGATAAATATGGTAAGGGAGAAGGTTATAGGGGATGGAGGTTCCCTCACAATGCAGGTATGACCCGTGATACACGCTGTTTTTAAAGCTGTCAGCTCAGTTGTGTCTTTTGCTTCACTAAATTCTGCTTTGTTTTTCTCTTTTTTTTCTCACACCATTACTTCTTTATTTTTCCAATTTGGTGTCTCTGTCCACCATTTTTGGCCTCCTCGTGCTTTGTGTGGTTCATCCTGGCTCAATGCCTTTGCTTTACGATGTATTTCCTTCTGATGCCATTTTCTCCGTGCATCTATATGACTGTTAATCTCAATCTATGTCCTGTCTATTTGTTTGTGTGTTTTCGTGACGTGTCCTTTTTGTATTGTGCTTCCATCATGTGTTCCTGTGCCGTTTTGATGTGCTTTCTCAACCTTTCACTCTAGGGCAGCGGTTCGGCCAACGGGAGTCCACGTTTGACCAGCTCCGGTGCTAGCACCCCATGTCGGGCGGTCCGGAGACAGCTACCGCAGACTCCTCTTACTCCCCGGCCTAGTGTAACATACCGGACAGCCCTCTCCTCCCCTGTGCACTTTGGAGGACAAAGTTACTCTCCCGGGAGACTCAGCCGGGGCTTATCAGAGCACAACACCTTGCTGTACAGCGAATCTCCAAGCCCCTCTGCTTGCACAGTCACACGCATCGGTTCTGACCCTTACCTAGGGCCAAGACCAGATTCAGACAGTTACTGTCCACTGCCCGAGGACACACTAACCTTTGAGGAGGCATTGGCTAGTAACTCTGGACGTTCCTCTCGGACTTCTTATGTGTCCTCCCTTACCTCCCATTCCCACCAGCTCTGCAGGGTTCCCAATGGCTATCACTATGCCTTAGGGCTCAGTACAGCGTCTGGTTCAGCTCCCAGAGTACGAAGCTACTACCACGAAGCAGATGAAGATGACTGGTGCTAGCACATGGACCCAAAACACGTTCCCACTCCCATCCCTGCTTCCACGGAAAGCCGAAGTGAGAGAAGCCCGGGGGCTGGAGTTGGGCCAATTGTTTGAGTAACTACTGATGAGTTTTATCATCAGCTGGCGGATCGTCGTGACATCAGAGCACGTCATGGGAGAGCAGAGTCAGCCATCTTGGAAAACGTAAAAAAAAAAAAACATGGATACACAGGAACAAATTTAAGAAAGAAACAAGGAACGGGCAGGAACTCCAGAGCAGGTCTCCGTTAAAACCTGTTCCGGCATTGTAATTGTGAGTCTTCCTTTTGGGGAGCGTTAAGATGCCTATTTGGGAGTAAATCGAAAGATGAGATGTTAAAGGACGCTGGAAAGCATGGAGAATATAGATGCTAAGGAGGATTAGGACCACAGAGTATTGAGGTTGCTTTTTTTATTATTTATATAGACTTAAAAGGAGACAAGGGAATGATTGTCAAGCCCTTCATCTTCCTACGTCATCCTCCAAGAGTTCATGGGAAGTAACAGCTCACTCGCTCAACATCTCATCCTCAAAGAGTTTATGGGAAACAAGAGCTCACTTGCTCGATATCTCATCCTCTAACTTTTTTTACATTCCATTGGAGTGGAGGACACACGAGTTGCTCCAAAAATTTCCATTACCATCGATAGCCATGACCCAATACAGTCTACGGTTTTGTACTTCTTTCTACCTTTTCTTGCTCTCTACACTAGTGGTGATCCCACATTAGACATTTAAGAAAAATTTTTGTAAGAGAGTTGGTAATTTCAAGCATGACATGTGTAGCAGATAGAAAAAAGCAAACAAGGAAAGGCGTTGTTCGTTGATCGAGAAGTCCAACCAAGAAGATAATGTTGTAACTCGTAGTTGGTTGATCGAGGAGTCCAACCAACAAGATAATGTTGTAATTCGTAGTTGGTTGATCGAGGAGTCCAACCAACAAGATAATGTTGTAATTTGTAGTTGGTTGATCGAGGAGTCCAACCAACAAGATAATGTTGTAATTCGTAGTTGGTTGATCGAGGAGTCCAAGCAAGAAGATAACGCTGGAACGCTCAATGGCATGCCAAATCTAACCGGGAACCCGCCAAGGTTCAACATGTGCCCCGTGTCTACCAATAACACCAGTCTAGGTTTTACGGGAATTTTGAAATGCCGAAATGACGAACGTTCAGATACCCGTTTGAGAAGTTTGTGTTGTCGTATGTGTGTGTACGCGGCTGACGAAATGTAATTTTTTACCAGTGCAAGTGGTGTCCCCCCATCGCGTCACACTAATGATTTGGGGAGCTCCATTGGCACGTATCTTGTTCACTGTCCTGAATCTCACCAGTAAGCCTTTCCTATCCTCAGCATAGCCTAGATTATGGTAATGCACAGGTCTGAGCATGCATGTTATCGGTTAGTGTGTGTTACTTTGCACATGATTTGGTCAACAAAGTTGCACTAATGTGTGTTCTTAACAATTTTATTCCTTTTTCTTTCTTTTTAAAAAATGTATTTAAAAACTTGTAACAGGGAACCAATTGAGAGACTCTCGTTCCCAAAGTCTTCATATCCGTCTTTATCATATATCGTCTGCGATAATGGTCACGTTTTGCACTGAGCAACCCCTCTCACATGGCGGTCTATTTCCTTACCATTTTCTATCTTCATAGCACCCAGTGCTACAGATGATTGTATGACTTGTCTGCAGAGCAAGCGTAACGGGTTGGCGGATTTCTATTATTTCCTGTGCCATACAATCCTAGAGGCAACGCGTTCTTCGTCCCAGTGCCAAAATGCGTTGCGTCGCGTAGAACTGCAGGCGACACTGTGCCAATCTTTCAATGCCCAGTGTACCACAATCATCGAGCTTGTCCTATGGCAATAAGGCACTCTGTGAGTCCGGGGCAGATGCTGATAGCGCTATGTGGCCTTTTTATATTCACATGTAGCATATAATCCAAATGGAAAGCACAACACGATAGGAGATATACAGAGGGCACGACACGGAGTTACATTGTATCTATTCTGTGCATATAATATAGAACTATAGTAATCTATTTTAAGGGCAAAGCTGATTTTCCAAAGACATTAACAGGCATGATATGAACGGCAGCGACAGAGACTTTAGGATTTCATACCTGGTAGAACGAACCTTAGGGACCACAGGAAGTCTTGCTTTACTGTAAAGAGACAACAGGAAGTCTTGCTCTACTGTAAAGAGGCAACAGGAAGTCTTGCTTTACTGTAAAGAAGCAACAGGAAGTCTTACTGTACTGTAAAGGGAAAACAGGAAGTCTTACTTTACTGTATAGGGACAGCAGGAAGTCTTACTGTACTGTATAGGGACAGCAGAAGTCTTACTGTACTGTATAGGGACAGCAGGAAGTCTTACTTTACCGTATAGGGAAAACAGGAAGTCTTACTTGACTGTATAGGGACAGCAGGAAGTCTTACTGTACTGTATAGGGACAGCAGGACGTTTTACTGTACTGTATAGGGACAGCAGGAAGTCTTGCTTTACTGTATAAGAACAGCACGAAATCTTGCTGTACTTTAAAGGGACAAGAGGAAGTCTTGTTTTACTGTAAAGGACAACAGGAAGTCTTGCTTTACTGTAAAGGAATAACAGGAACACTTATTTTAAAGGGACAAAACTATATATTGCTTTACTGTAAAGGGACAACAGAAAGTCTTGCTTTACTGCAAAGGGCCAAAAAGACATCTTGCTTTACTGTAAAGGAATAACAGGAAGTCTTACTTTACTGTAAAGGGACAAACTATGTCTTGCTTTACTGTAAAGGGACAATAGGAAGTCTTACTTTACTGTAAAGGGACAACACTATGTCTTGCTTTACTGCAAAGGGACAACAGAAAGTCTTGCTTTACTGTATAGGGACAGCAGGAAGTCTTGCTTTACTGTATAGATACAACAGAAAGTTTTTCTTTAATGCAGAGGGACCAGAGGAAGTCTTGATTTACAGCAAAGGGACCTCAGGAAGTCTTGCTTTACTGCATTAAGTCTTAAAGAGGAAGTTGACAGACAGAGGCCACTGAGACTTACAGGTTCCCAAGCAAGTTCTACGATATATTTTTGCAGGGTTTTAGTTTATAATAGATTGGTTTTTGGATGTTATATTTATGTCACCTCGTGATAAGATTATATTCTAGATTTACATACACTAGATTATCTGTCTAGCACAATATATACTACAAAAGTCAGACGGGTTAGCTAGAGCGATGATACGCTATAGAGAAGATATAAAGGGCCGATCACCATTTACCATGTGACATTTGCAAAAGTCGCACTCTACGTCATTTCACTGCTAAGTGCCTGCATTTTACGGATATTTGTCTTGTGAAAAGGGCGACTTTTTTTAAATTTCATCTCACGATATAAATACGTCCTCATCTAACCTTTGTTTTGTCAGTTACCTTCATATGGAAAAGACTTGTACAGCATCTACATCATCGATCATCCTCCAATACCATTCTCTAGCTGTTGCAAAACTACAACTCTAAGCATGATGGGGTTCCTGGCACTGGAAGAAGCCACTGATCAATTGTGATTGAGTGGGACCCGGGCAGCAAGTGTTTAGATTTCCTGCAGCTCCCCCAGAGGTGCAATGAAGTATTACACAGAGGTATAAAAAGTGCTGTAGTTTTGTAACAGATGGACACACATAGGTTGGAGAATAAGATATTTAGGAACTCCATCTATTGTGGTAACACCTAATAAAGAGTTTGCTTCTTTGGGCAAAACTTTTCTTATACAAAGGGCCCCAAAGTCAAACTGTGTAAGACCCCAGAGGTAAAATTAAACATTGAAATCAATTTGCTGTCCATTTGATGCATGGGCTTGTTGTGGTCATTCTCTGGTTTAAAAAATTAGGTTCTTGAATAGTAATGAGAGAATACAACCATGCTCAGGTACTCATAATGAGCATTTGGATGCTCGGATGTCACGCAGGACTAAGGGGGATGTCCAGAAATCCAAGGAATAGTGTTTCCACGATCCACGCTACTGTTGAAGAAATCAGGACCACACCAGGTGTTGATGCAATGGTGTTTATTCTGACGCGTTTCAGGGCCGTCACAGCTCTTTTATCAGGGGTACAAAAACCCTGATGAAGGAGCTGGGACTGCCCCGGAACGCATCGGAATAAATACCATTGCATCAACACCCAGTGTGGTCCTGATTTCTTCAACAGCAGGGTGGATCGTGGAAACACTATTCCTTGGATTTCTGTATATACGCCACCCTGCACATGGGAGTGCTGATCCAGCAGCAGCTGTACAAATGCATATTTCAGTTGTGGGTTTTCACAACTGTCACAGGTGAGCACATGCAATAATAAATGTGTTAATAATCCCTAAACGATAAGACCCATTGCGCTCTGTTCTGTCTCTCCACTTTTAGATATCTAAGGGGGATGTCCGGCTACCGTGCATGACAGTGGCGCGTGGACCATTGATATCCAATGATTAACACAGAACAACAGATGGGGAGACACCGGAGAGGGGGGCAAATACAGCAGAGGGCCCTGCTCATAGGGAACGGGAAAGAGGTGACCTCCTGCACTCACCTGCGGCTGATCACTGATCTCTCTACCATCCCTATATGGGTTCTTTCAACCCATCGCCGAGCAGAATACCTAGTACCTCACTTACCCTGATATCATAATAATATATATTCATTTATATAGTGCTATTAATTCCATAGCTCTTTACATACATCAGTAATACTGTCCCCATTGAGGCTCACAATGTTAGCACTCAATAGGGAATGGCCGGTGGAAGCACTAGTCCCAACGACTGCAATAATATCAACAAGAGGGAAGGGAAGACAGACAGGGAAATAACACAGGCAACTTCACTCCCGCTGCCACTCTCCTAGGCAGCAGACAGCTTAGCGGTAATCAGCTCTCCAAAAAATCTCCTTCTTTTTGCCAGGAATGGGTTCAAACACCAGCAAACCATGCTGGAACCATGTGACCATATAAAGGGTATGGGAGTAATCACAGAGTAGCCTCACCTGGACAAGAACTAACTAGCTTACTAGCAGCAGAAACAAAAAATGAACTGCTCAACTGCCAAAGTAGAGAAACACTTGTAATATGAAGTCCCAATACAGACATGAGACAGAGGTACCAAACCAGTCACAAGTCTCCCATGTAAGAGAGACCATCGTGACATTGGATGGGCACAACTTGAGTATAATGGAAGTCAATGGGAAACTCAAGCATTATTTCTGTAAGATCTTCCATCGGGTACCCGAGTCGCACCCATCCGAGCATCCAATTGCTTGTTACAAATACCGAGCATGGTAGTGCTTGCTCATCACTATTTTGAATATATGGGTTTTCTAAACCAGACAACTCCTTTAAGATCCAGATACATAAAAAACTTGCACACGTCGAAAGAATGGCGTACAGACAAGAAGCGACTGAATTGTGGCTTCCAATTGACCTTGTCCAGTCATGAAGTTGGTCTTGTCCTTCATGATGTGTCACTTATAGACTTGTCTGTGTATTTGGTCCTATAAACTACGCACCGGTATAACGTTTTTCACTAACAAATTTCTGGGGTCACGTGACTTCCATCTTTTTTCTCTTATGGATGTTTTTGTTTTTTTTCAGCGTTAGAAATCATATTTCTAATAAACGTATACTGAGAATGGTGGGGGGGGGGTAGAATCACATCAGCGACGTGTCACCATATCTCTTTTTGGAAATGCTCAGATATAATGATGTCAGAGATTTACCCCAGCGTTTCATTCTCAACATATCTGCATGACTGTAAAAAACTAATTTAACCTGGAAAGGGCTTGTGGCATCAATTGTGTAAAATGCAAAATTGTTGTCTATTATACGGGATTAATATTTGCAGAGTTATGTATTAGGATGAAGGATTATTTTTTGTATTATAGAGACGAGAATAGATGTGTATATATACTAGAGACCATGCTATTTTCCACCCGCGTGAACCTCATTCCTCCCCTATGGCTCAGCCCAATAGACCATGAATAAAAGAGCATGAACCCAATATGGTGCCACCTGGGACAGGAGGGCTTGAGGCTTGTATCCTCGGCCCAGTTTACCACTTTTGCTTGCAGTTCCTCTGTAAAGTACAGCATCGGTTAATGGAGATGTCGCTACCAGGGCTGGACCGCCTCTTTCCAATGGTCCCATGGAAAACATGTGGCCTTCCTCAATGGTAAGCGGTTGGACTTCCTCCATAGCATGAGGTTAGGCTTCCTCCATGGTATGCAGTTGGACTTTCTCCATGGTACGCGGTTGGGTTTCCTTCATGGTAAGCGACTGGGTTTCCGCCATGGTGAGCGGTTGGGTTTCCTCCATGGTAAGCGACTGGGTTTTCTCCATGGTAAGCGACTGGGTTTCCTCCATGGTAAGCGACTGGGTTTCCTCCATGGTGAGCAGGTTGGGTTTCCTCCATGGTAAGCAGTTTGGCTTCCTCCATGGTATGCGGTTGGGCTTTCTCTGTGGTAAGCGGTTGAGTTTTCTCCATGGTAAGTGGTTGAGCTTCCTCCATGGTAAGAAGCTGGGCTTCCTCCATAGAAGGTGGTTGGGTGTCCTCCATGATAAGCGGTTTGCGTTTCCTCCGTGGTGAGCAGTTGTTATTCCTCCATGGTGAGCAGTTGGGTTTTCTCCATGGTAAGCGGTTGGGTTTCCTCCATGGTAAGCGGATAGGTTTCCTCCATGGTGAGCAGTTGGGTTTCCTCTATGGTGAGCGGTTGAGTTTCCTCCATGGTAAGCGGTTGGGTTTCCTCCATGGTAAGCAGTTGGGTTTCCTCCTTGGTGAGCAGTTGGGTTTTCTCCATGGTGAGTGGTTAAGCTTCCTCCATGGTAAGCGGTTGGGTTTCCTCAATGGTAAGCGGTTGAGTTTCCTCCATGGTGAGCAGTTGATATTCCTCCATGATGAGCAGTTGGGTTTTCTACATGGTAAGCGGTTGGGTTTCCTCCATGGTAAGCGGTTGGTGTTCCTCCGTGGTGAGCAGTTGGGTTTCCTCAATGGTGAGCAGTTGAGTTTCCTCCATGGTGAGCAGTTGGGTTTTCTCCATGGTAAGCGGTTGAGCTTCCTCCATGGAAGGCGGTTGGGTGTCCTCCATGATAAGCAGTTTGGGTTTCCTACATGGTGAGCGGTTGAGTTTCCTCCATGGTAAGCGGTTGGGCTTCCACCATGGTAAGCGGTTGGGTTTCCTCCATGGCACATATACCATTGATTGAGCCAAATTTGTTAGGGTTGGGTTATTACATAATTTCATTGGTTTCCGACTGTAAACAATGTTGATCACTGCAGGACAGAAAAGACAACAAAACACCAAATTCCACCAGTCGCACATATAGGTTTCAATTTCGACAGGGGGTTGGTGGGAGCCAACCACATTCTACTGACAAATCCAAAGCTCCCATTATAAAAGACGGTGCCTCTGCATGCGGAAAAAGAAGCGTGTTTCTCCCCGCTGGGCTATGCAAGAATCGAATCAGCAGATGCCAAGAAATTCACCTTTTTTCATCCAACGCCGTAAGCTTTGTTTGTTGGACTTTACCATTTCAAGGCTTATGGATAAATGCGACCAAATCTTTTTCTAGATATTCTTTCTTTTTTGGTTCCCTACGACGAAGAGAAAACAGGCACAACTTTCACGTTTTACAAAAAAATGTAAAAAAAAAAAAAATTAAAAATTAAAAAAAAAAAAAGAAAATTACAGAATAAAAAAACTTGACATGAACAAAAAAGAAAAATAAAAGCATTTTGCGCTTGCGGCATGAAAATGTCACTCAACCTGCAAGGAATCGGGAGTGCTGTTGTTTTATATGCTGGAATATACGGCCTTTGCCCTCATCCGTATACTCGCGAGCCCGGTCTGTGCCGCTCCCTGGTGGGCCGTAATATTTGTTCTGAATGGAAGGCATTGAGCATGATGGGGGTCAATACGATAATTGTTTAGGTTGTACTTGAACATAGCCGTCCACTTAGCCTGGACCTGATGGCGCAGGACTTTTGGGGGTTTCGGGGGGTTTCGAGGACGTCAGTGGTCGATAATGGGTAATTCAGGTGACTCACCCCTTGGGTGGAAGCACAGTTATATCTCACAATGCACGCACTTTAGTAAAAGTCTATCTGTTGTAGAACCTCTTTTCTTTTTTAATATCACATCCGACTCTAAAGCGAGTGACATATTTCTGGCGACATATACAATACGCTATGCAGAGCTTTTTAAAAAAAAATAAAATAAAAAGTGTTCCGGCATTTTTCACCAACCTCCCCTCTCCTATTTTTGCATCCAGAAATTATTTTACGCTTGCTTGGAGGTCTTAAAAAATGCTCAATTTAAGTCGGCAGCTAGGTAGGGGAAGCTCATTGACAAGACAACATCCAGTGGGGGCAATGCATTGAGTTTCGGGTTATTTTGCAAGAAAGAAAAATTGGTAGCCCAATCAGTGGCTTCAGTGGCCTCTGATATCTTTGACTGAATGTATGAAGAGGTGTAGGGTCCTCCAGGGCAAGGAACTTTATTTTTGATCAATCTTCTTCTTGAGATGTTATGGAGCTGTTGGCGGCGACATCGGGGGCAAAGGCTCCTGGGTCCACAATTTACCAGGGCTGTGGAGTCGGTAAGCCAAACATCCGACTGTAACTCCTCTGTTTCCCCAACTCCACGTCTACAAATCCATAACCAAGGCCGTGAACTCGGTAAGCCAAACATCCGACTTCGACCCTTCAGTTTCCCCGACTCCAAGTCCAACTCCAACAAAAAAGCACTCCAACTCCGACTACATAACCATGGCTGTGAAGTCGGTAAGCCAAACATCAGACTCCGACTTCTCGAATTCCCTGATTCTGAATCCAAGACTACAACTCCATAACCATGGCTGTGATTTTCATAAGCCAAACATCCAACTCCTCAATTTCCAGGACTCGAAGTTCAAAAGTCCAACTCCACTTCTATGATTGTGAAGCCGGTAAGCCAAATGCCAAATATCCGACTCCTACTTCTCAATTTCCCCGACTCCACCAACTCCAACTTCACCAAAATGGACACCAACGCCGACTCCACAACTCTAACTACACAACCAGGGCTGTGAAGTCAGTAGGTCAAACATCAGAATCCGACTCTTACATTTCCACGACTCTGACTCCACAATCATGGCTGTGAAGTCGGTAAGTCATACATCCGACACCGACTCCTCAATTTCCCCTACTTCGCTCCACCAAAATAGACACCAACTCTGACTCCACAACTTTGACTCCACAACCATGGCTCTGAAGTTAGTAAGTCAAACATCTGACTCCAACTTCGACTCCTCAGTTGCCCTGAATCCGACTCCACCCAAAATGGGCACCAACTCCATGACTCCGGCTCTTCAATTTCTCTGGCTCCAACTTTACTAAAATGGTCACAGACCCCGACTCCACAACCATGGCTGGGAAGTCAGTAAGCCAAATGTCCGACTCCAACTCCTCAATTTCCCTGAATCTGACTTCACCAAAATGGGAACCAACTTTGACTCCACCAAAATGGACACAGACTCTGACTCCACAACTATGCCTGGGAAGTTGGCAAGTCAAACATTCGACTAAAGGCCGGTTTACACGTGTCGACATCATTAACAATGTCACTACAACTTGTGATGTTGCAGCGACCTCGTAGCGATGTCTGTACGTGTGACATCCTGCAACGATCAGCTCGCTGATCGTTGCAGAATGGCCAGGGCCGCTTTTCGATCGTTGGCTCCTAATGAGTGCCCAGCATCAGCGTGTGTGACAGCGGGAGTCCAACGATCAACAACTTCGCGGCTGATGCCCAATGCTGCACAGTACACGCTGGGACATGGTAACCAGGATAAACATCGGGTAACTAAGCGCAGCGCTATGCTTAGTTACCCGATGTGCACCCTGGTTACCAGCGTTCTCGCTGATCGCTGGTGAGTCTGCCTGTGTGACAGCTCACCAGCGATCAGGTAGCGATGTCCCAGCGATCCCGATCATTGGGATATCACAGCGTGTAAACCGGCCTTAAGACTCTTCAATTTCCCTGACTTTGACTCCAACTCCACCAAAATGGACACCTGACTCCAACTCCATGACAACCAATGCTGTGAAGTCAGTGAGCCCAGCATCCAACTCCTCAGTTTCCCTGAACCTGACTCCACCCAAAATGGGTACCGACTCCGACTCTAACAAAATGGACATACCAGGCCTGTGGAGGCGATAAGCCAAACATCCGACTCTTCAACTTCCCTGACACCGACTCCAACTCCCCCAAAATGGACATAGACTACGACTCTAACAAAATGGACATAGACTCCAACTCCACAACCAGACCTGTGAAGTCAATAAGTTAAACATCCGCCTCTGATTCCAACTCCTCACTTTCCCTGAATCTGACTCTACCCAAAATGAACACCGACTCCATGACTCTGACTCCACAGCCCTGCAATTTAGGATACCTTGGAGGCCAACTAAATCGAGTTTCCGTCATTCAGCATCTCCCGGTGAATTGTCCTCCTTGCAGAACTTGCTACTATTTGGATGGGAGTGTTGGAGACAGGTTTGCACTGATTTCTCTATTGCCCTACAGACCGATGATCAAATATTGTACTGTTATGGCGTTTGTATGTAAGTTAGACCAATTTGTAGTGGGAAAAGCCATCATCGGGGTGGGCTGTGACCCCCTCGCTGTTGGAAATGGCTGGCGTTGTCGTCTTTTTGTTGACTTTGGCATGACGTCAGCCATCCCAGACGCTCAAAACAGGACTAACTTGGTGAGCTGTTGCCACTTATATAAAAAAAATATCCTCCACTTAATTGTTTGCATCCCAAAACCAGACTGAACTGGCCGTACCTTGCATAATTAATGTTTGCATGTAAACTATATACATATTAAATTATATATAAAAAAAAGCAACGGGAAAAAAAAAAGAAAAAAAAAAAAAAACACATGACTTGCATGGAAAATGCTAAACATCTCTTCGTACTCTTTTTGATACGATGTACTCATCTGTTGTTTATTTTTATTTATATTTGATAATATATGGGGGTTTGTTGCAAAAAAAATTTCTATGAAAAATGAACAAAAAAAAAAAAACATTTTGAAAATTGGACACAATTTCGTTTTCCCTTCAACATATCTAGAAGTTGAATATTCTGTTGTCTGAATCATTAAGTATCAGCCCCAGACACCGGATTGTGACATCGATTCTACAATTACCAATTTTGTAAGAAACAAACAAAAAAAAAGTCCTTGATCTTGAATAAAACTTGGAAAATAAATAAGAAGAAGTCTGGTGTCTTGTTTTCGGTATCAGTGTGTATATTCGATTAGGTAAAAGGCTGCTACATAGATGGGGGAACATAACAAGAGTTTATTACATAGATACAGGAACAGGAAAAGAACAGTACAGATACAGGAAGAGAACCAAGATAAGTGCATAGATACAGGAAAAGAATCACGCTTATTACATAACTACAGGAACAGAGGTGAGCTTACTACATAGATACAGGAACAGAACCAAGATTAGTGCATAGATACAGGAAAAGAACCGGGCTTACTACATAACTACAGGAACAGAGGTGAGCTTACTACATAGATACAGGAACAGAGCCAAGATTAGTGCATAGATACAGGAAGAGAACCGGGCTTACTACATAACTACTGGAACAGAGGTGAGCTAACTACATAGATACAGGAACAGAACAAGATTAGTGCATAGATACAGGAAAAAAACCGGGCTACTACATAACTACAGGAACAGAGGTGAGTTTAACTACTTAGATACAAGAAAGAATTAAGATTAGTGCATAGATACAGGAAAAGAATTGGGCTTACTACATAACTACTGGAACAGAGGTGAGCTTACTACATAGATACAGAAACATAACCAAGATTAGTGCATAGATACAGGAAAAGAACGGGCTTACTTACATAACTGCTGGAACAGAGTGAGCTTACACATAGATACAGAAAAAAACCAAGATTAGTGCATAGATAAAGGAAAAAAATTTGGGCTTATTACTTAACCACTGGAACAGAGGTGAGCTTACTACATAGATACAGGAACAGAACCAAGATTAGTGCATAGATACAGGAAGAAAATGAGCCGATTACTACATAACTGCAGGAACAGAGGTGAGCTTACTACATAGATACAGAAAAAGAACCAAGATTAGTGCATAGATACAGGAAAAAGAACGGCTTATACATAACTGCTGGAACAGAGGTGAGCTTACAACATAGATACAGAAACAAAACCAAGATTAGTGCATAGATAAAGGAAAAGAATCGGGTTATTACTTACACTGGAACAGAGGAGAGCTTACTACATAGATACAGGAACAAAGCACTAGATTAGTGAAGAACAGGTAAGAATCGGCTTATACATAAACTACAGGAACGAGGTGAGCTTACTACATAGATACAGGACAGAACCAGTTAGTGTATAGATACAGGAAAGAACAGGCTTACTACATACTACTGGAACAGAGGTGAGTATACATAGAACCCAAGATTAGTGCATAGATACAGGAAAAAAAATCGGGCTTACTACATACTACTGGAACAGAGGTGAGCTTACTACATAGATACAAAGAACACTACAGCACAGATATAGGAACAAAACCAAGATTACTGCATATATAGGAACAGAACCAGGCTTACTACATAACTACTGGAGCAGAGGTGAGCTTACTACATAGATTAAGAACACTACAGCACAGATACGTAAAAGGACCAAGATTACTTTAGATACGGGAACAGAACCAAGCTTGCTACATAAGTACAGTAACAGAACCGAGATTACTGCATAGATACAGGAACAGAACAAGATTACTGCATAAGATACCAAGATACTGAAACAGAACCAGGCTTTTTACATAGATATTAGAAAAGAATTGAGCCTACTACATAGATACCAGAAAGAACAGGGCTTAATACATACATATGGGAGCAGGAAAAAAAGCACAGGTACAGGAACAGAACCAAATACAGTACCAGAACGAGCTTACTAGTAGATATGGCAACAGAACTGAGCTTACTACATAAATACAGTACCAGAACTGACCCTACTACATAGATATGGAAACAGAACTGAGCTTACTACATAAACACAGTACCAGACTGAGCTTACTACATAGATATGGGAAAGCAGAAAAACTACAGCACACATACAGGAACAGAACCAAGATTGCTGCATAGATACAGGAAGAGAACCAGGCTTACTATAACTATAGTACCAGAATGATACTAATAGACATGAACAGGAAAACCGTACAGCACAGTATAAACAGACGTAGTGAGAGAACAGAACAATATCGCTTACTATATAGATTGAGAACAGAACTGAGCCTACTACTAGGTACAGGAACAGAACAGGGCTTGCTGTATAGATATGGAACAGAATGAGCTAATACGTGGGTACGAAACAGAACAGGGCTTACTACATAATATGGGAGCAGGAAAACTACGGCACAGATTCAGGAACAAAACCAAGAGTGTTCATAGATACGGTAACAGAACAGGACTTACTTCATAAATATGGTACAGAAAGAACTGAGCTTACTACATAGATATGGAAACAGAACTGAGCACTACATATATATTGTGCAGAACTCAACCTACTACATAAATACAGCACCAGAACTGAGCTTACTACATAGATATGCAAATAGAACTGAGCTTACAATATAGATACAGTGCCAGAACTGAGCCTACTACATAGATATGGGGACAGTAAAACTATAGCACAGATACAGGAACAGAACAAAGCTTACTGCATAGGTACAAAGTGTCACTTCAATGAAGAAGTGGATGAACTCTAGCGCCACCTTTAGGTAGCCAATCCTAAAGCATAGATACAAGAACATAACTAAGCCTACTACATAATTACAGCACCAGAACTGAGCTTACTACATAGATATGGGAAACAGAACCAGGTTTACTACATAGACACAAGAAAACTACACACAGAACAAAACAGAACCAAGCTTGCTGCATAAATACAAGAACAGAACTAAGTCCATAAATACAGTACCAGGACTAGGCTTTCTACATAAATATTGGACCAGAATTGAGCTTATTACATAGATACAGGAAATGAACACTACAGACAGATCAGAACAGGAAATACCCGTACAGGAACAGAAGCAAGCTTTTTGCTTTGATATGGGAACAAAACTGAACCTACTAATAAATACAGTACCAGAACTGAGATTACTACATAGTACAGGAAAGGAACACTACAACACAGGAACAAATAAGCTTACTGCATAGATAAGAACAGAACTAAGCTTACTACATAGATATGGGAACAGGAAAACTACTGCACAGATACGGGAGCAGAACTGAGCTTACTACATAGATACAGGAAAAGGAAAACTACAGCACAGATACGGGAACAGAACCAAGCTTACTGCATAAAAACAAAAACAGAGCTAAGCCTACTATATAAATACAGTACCAAGGACTAAGCTTGCAACATAAATATCGGAACAGATTCAAGCTTATTACATAAATACAGTACCAAAACATAGCCTACTACATAGATGTGGGAACAGAAATGATACAGGAACAGAAACGAGCCTACTACATAAATACAGTACCAGAGCTGAGCTTACTAGATCGATGTTTTCTCCATAGCGCAATGTATCCAAAAAAATTGGATCTAAACTGTCACATTCAGTTTTTTTTCTCCACTTAAATGGGGGAGTCTCACCTAATTCCATAGTAATATTGCCGAATCAGTATGAGAATGTAAATCGTTCATCTGCGCTGGCTCATAGCTGAACATCGTTCCTAATGCAATCCCTTAACAGATATCACGCACCCGCTTTATACAGTCGTGTGAACGAGCCCTTATAGTAAGCAGTTCCAATGTAGCGCATGTTTTAGTTTGTCTACTCCATTGATTGTAAGGTCTTGAAAGATTGACTACTTTGGCTTTGCAATAAATCACATCTGTCCCCTCGCCTCTCTTAGCAGCTCATATAAAGCACATTACTCAGCAGGGGGTGAAAGTGACTAGCATGTTCCTCAGGCAGTAAAACAAGTATATTTCCATAGGGCGAACACCGCCATGAGCACTATTCCAGCACCCATGCTAAACTTAAGGAATATTTTGGGGCGCACTTATGAAGGCTATCTCGGACAGACTGGAAACGAGACGCTCCATTAAGCAGAACCCCGAGAAAGCCTGACACCCTTTACCCCCTATACAGGGATCTGGATTTACAACAGGGTCCAGGAGATTGCTGCCTATGGAAGGGCTGCAGTCCAGAGACAGGAAAGTCACCAAACAGGGTCAAAGCAGGGAGGTCAGGAAAGGACAAAATCTGGATCTGTAGAGTAGTCAGGAGCCGGGTCACAACCAAGATGGCAGCAAGGTACAAAATCGTGAGGCAGAAGAGTCCAAAAAACAGACTAGGTTAACACAGAAAAACACCAATACAAGACAGGAGACTAGAAAGGCAAAGCTATCTGGCAGCTTCCAGCAGAAAGCTGAAGGTATTAGTAGGGTGTGATGCTTTCCAATAGGCTGAAGCTTAGGAGTTAATGACTTCAGCTGGGCAGCACACACACACCTCCATTAGTCAAGCTGTGAAGGTATTAGTAGGGTGTGGTGCTTTCCAATAGCCCGAAGCTTAGTAGTTAATGACTTCAGCTGGACAGCACACACACATCCACTAGTCAGACTGTGAAGGTATTAGTAGGGTGTGGTGCTTTCCAATAGGCTGAAGCTTAAGAGTTAATTACTTCAGCTGGACAGCACACACCCAGGGCTGGCACTAGGAATTTCGGGGCCCCCCTTAGACTCAGCCCAGCCTCCACCTGTCTCCGCCTCCTCCCAAACATACATTATATTTATATAGAAAAATTGGAACACCACCAAAAATTATCTCAATTTATGTGCAAAGCTTTTCCAACCAGCAATCCAGATAGTTCCTTACAATAGAGTAAAAAAAGGAAAACTTAAAGCTGACTTTATTGCCCAATGTGTGGCCACTCCACATAGTATAATGCATCCCCGATAGCCTTCTTTATAGTATAATGCAGAGGTCCCCAACGCCAGGCCTCAAGGCCCACCAACAGTGCAGGTTTTCAGGATCTCCTTAGTATTGCACAGGGCTTGGAATCATTACCTGTGCAGATGATCACATTAGCACCTGTGCAATACTAAGGAAATCCTGAAAACCTGCACTGTTGGTGGGCCTTGAGGCCTGGAGTTGGGGTACCTCTGGTATAATGCACCCACATAGTCCTCCATATAGTATAATGCACCCCCATAGTATTCCATATGGTATAATAATGTATCCCCCATAGCCTTCCTTATAGTATAATGCACCCACATAGTCCTCCATACATAGTATAGTGTACCCCCATAGTTCTCCATATAGTATATTGCACCCACATAGACGTCCTATATTATATTGCACATTACATAGTTTCCCACCAGTGTACTCATTGATTTAAAAAAAAAAAGCAAATACCGTGCTTCCCCGTAAATAAGACCCTGTCTTATATTTTTTTGGGGGCCCTGTCTTTTTTCAGGGGGGGGGGGGGGGGGGGACTTATATTGGCAGCCCCATACACACACATATACACACATACATACATACACATACATACACACACATACACATACATACACACACCCATGCACTGCTTCTTACCTTGTCCGGTGCTGTCCCGCTGTCATGCCTCGCTCCTCCGGCCATCCGGTGGTGTCCCCGATCCTCTCCTGGTCTGCGGCGGCTTGATGACGTCGGGGCAATCAGAGGCCCGAACGTCATCTGGCCGCGTCTGGGCAGTGATTGACCTGGGTGGGGATTGCCGGAGGAAGCAAGAAGTCGGCCGGGCACCGCACCGATCACCATGCAACTGGACCAGGACACCGCAGCGCAGAACAGGAGAGGAGCGGGGACACCACCGGACAAGGTAGTATATATTGCGCAGCGCCACCCCCGCCAGGCGGACTTATATTGCCGCCCCCCCGTCTTATTTTCGGGGGGGACTTATATTAGCAGGCCCTCCCCCACCCCCCCGTCTTATTATCGGGGGGACTTAATTTCGGGGAAACACGGTACCTCCCTTCTCCGGTCTCCTCAGCATCTGCTGGGTTGCAGAGGGCAGACAGCAACGGCCAGGACTCTGGAGAAGAATGCTACCAGCAGAGGCAGCCGGGACTATAGGAGCGGCATTCGCGGGGGCTACCACTGGTACACACACCTCGTACATACGTGGCTCCGCTCCATACACCTCCCACACACAGCTCTGTTCCGTACACCTCGTACACACTCGGCTCCACTCCATACACCTCGTACACACACGGCTCCGCTCTGTACACCTCGTACACACTCGGCTCCGCTCCGAACACCTCGTACACACTTGGCTCTGCTCCGTACACCTCGTACACATGCAGCTCCGCTCCGTACACCTCATACACACACAGCTCCATTCCGTACACCTTGTACACACTCGGCTCCGCTCCGTACACCTCATACTCATGCAGCTCCGCTCCGTACACCTCATACACACACAGCTCCATTCCGTACACCTTGTACACACTCGGCTCCGCTCCATACACCTCGTACACACTCGGCTCCGTTCCGTACACCTCATACACCCTCAGCTCCGCTTCGTACACCTTGTACACACTCAGCTCCGCTCCGTACACCTCATACACACACGGCTCTGCTCCGTACACCTCGTACACACGTGGCTTCGCTCCATACATCTCCCATACTCTCAGATCTGCTCTGTACACCTCGTATACACTCGGCTCCACTCCATACACACGCGGCTCCACTCCGGACGCCCCGTACACACACGGCTCTGCTCCACATGCCCCGTAGACACACGGCTCCACACGCCCCGCACACACGTGGCTCCACTCCGGAATCCCCGCACACATGTGGCTCTGCTCCATATACACACGCCTCCAGCTCGTACACATGCGGCTCTGCTACATCCACATTGTAAATCCCTCCTGACCTCACACATAACCTTCACCTCATCCATCACAATGACAACCAGCACACCAGAGTCCTGCATACACTGAGGAACTGATCATTTGATCCATGACTCCTCCCCTCAATGTGACATCATCACAGGTCCTGTAAAAGCAGTGCACAGAATAGCAACCCCCCCTGTTTGTCCTCAACCTGTGCCTCGCCTTGTGATTAGTGCCTTTACTTGTACCTGGCTGGGTCCTGTGCTCCTGGTCGCTTGTCAGTTCTCAGCCAGAGGCAGACAGATCTCCAGTGTGGAGGCAGAGCCCGCTATGTTCCCTCTGCTGATGATGCTGAACACAGCATCATCCATCTGGAGGGAACTTCAAAAAGGCCAGGCGCGCTGAGCCAGGATTAGGTGAGTGAGCTCCGCCCCCTCCACACAGTGCAGGAGAGGTCACATGACTCACTCTCTGCACTGTGATTGGAGCTCCATCCTGCCTCCTGAGCTGCTGTGAGGGGGCGTGACCAGCATTGTGTTGGCTGCTTCTCAGTCTCAGTGCACTGCGGGAGTTGGACCATTTCAACTCCCGACCGGGACAGAGCTTCCAAATCAAGACTGTCCCGCTGAATCCAGGATGGTTGGGAGGTACGGCCATGCCCCCTGTGTCACGGCCAGGCACCGCCTGTCCCTGATCCTGATCCAATGGCCATGCCCCCTCCAGCCAGGTCTGAGGCCCCTGACTACAGGCAGAGCTGTACCCCCCTAGTGGCGGCCTCCACTCTGTCAGACTGTGAAGTGGTGCAGGTCCCAGCCACTCTAACCTTAGTGGATGAGTGGAGCCTGCGCTCTCCAGAGATTCTGGTTCTGACTTTGGTGACAGAAGCAGATGTTGCAGGAGCAGGCTCTGTTGGGGGATGTGACAAGAGCATTGGGCATCATCAAGAGCTCCTTAGCAGCACTTATATTTTGCAGCAACTTTGCTTCTCACGAGAGTCATGTCCAATGAGTTTACCGTGCAATACATGTCCCAATTTTCCCAGTTTATTTCCCTCTACAGTTCCCTTGCCTCAATTCAGGGTCTAGCTGGCAAATTTTGGCCTGGGGGACAATTACAAAGCAGTGGTCCTCAAGTTGCAGCAACACACCTTTAGCTTGCTTATACCTGGCCGCTACATTAAAGTAGAAAAGGTAAAAGTCTTTCAACTGGCTGGTACATAGATATGGGAACATAACCAAGCTTACTACATAGATACAGGAACAGGACCAAGCTTACTACATAGATACAGGAACAGAAACAAGCCTACTACATAGATATGGAAACAGAACCAAGTTTACTACATAGATACAGGAACAAAACTGAGCTTACTACATAGATACAGGAACAGAACCAAGCCTACTACATAGATATGGAAACAGAACCAAGCTTACTCCATAGATACAGGAACAGAACCAAGCCTACTACATAGATATGGAAACAGAATCAAGCTTAATACATAGATACAGGAACAGAACCGAGCTTACTACATAGATACAGGAACAGAACCGAGCTTACTACATAGATATGGAAACAGAACCAAGTTTACTACATAGATATGGAAACAGAACCAAGCTTACTACATAGATACAGGAACAGAACCAAGCCTACTACATAGATACAGGAACAGAACCGAGCTTACTACATAGATATGGAAACAGAACCAAGCCTACTACATAGATATGGAAACAGAACCAAGCTTACTACATAGATACAGGAACAGAACCGAGCTTACTACATAGATATGGAAACAGAACCATGCCTACTACATAGATATGGAAACAGAACCAAGCTTACTACATAGATATGGAAACATAACCAAGCTTACTACATAGATACAGGAATAGAACTGAGCTTTTTACATAGATATGGAAACAGAACCAAGTTTACTACATAGATACAGGAACAGAACCAAGCCTACTACATAGATATGGAAACAGAACCAAGCCTACTACATAGATACAGGAACAGAACCAAGCCTGCTACATAGATATGGAAACAGAACCAAGTTTACTACATAGATACAGGAACAGTACCGAGCTTACTACATAAATATGGAAACAGAACCAAGCTTACTACATAGATACAGGAACAGATCCGAGCTTACTACATAAATATGTAAACAGAATCAAGCTTACTACATAGATATGGAAAAACCAAGCTTACTACATAGATACAGAAACAGAACCGAGCTTACTACATAAATATGGAAACATAATAAAGCTTACTACATAAACACAGTACCAGAACTGAGTCTACTACATAGGTATGGCAACAGAACTGAGCTTAGTACTTAAATACAGAACCAGAACTGAGCCTACTACATAGATATGACAACAGCACTGACCTTAGTACATAAATACAGTACCAGGACTGAACTTACAGCATAGATATGGAAACAGAAGTGAGATTACTACATAGATACAGTACTACACCTGAACCACCTAATACATGAATATGGAAATAGTACTGAGCTCATAGATACAAGAGCAGAACTGACCTTACTATATAGTTTCAGTACCAGAACTGAGCTTACTGCATAGGTACAAGAAAATAAACTAACTTACCACATAGATATGGAATCAGAACTGAGTCTACTACACATAGTACCAGAACTGAGCCTACTATATGGATATAGGAACAGAACTAAGTTTTATACATACAGTTCCAGAACTGAGCTTACTACAACGATATGGGAACAGAAGCGAGCTTACTATATTGATACGGGAACAGAACTGAGGTTACTAGATATATACAGGAAGATAACTGAGCCTACTACATAGATACAGTACCAGAACTGAGCTTAGTACATAACATAAATGGTTAGGACCAAAGCTGCTGGGCATAGCCACCATGAACTGAACTCTGGCCCAGCTGCTGAGCACCTTGGCCCTTGTGGCTGACGCACAAGCAAGCCCAGTATATTTAGTGGCTAAAGATCAGGGGCCAAACATGCTGGGCGGGTTACTCGAATGTCACAAGACGAGCACAGAGTAACCCGAATACTGTGATATCCGTGCGAGTACCGAATAGAGACGAGCAGATTAGCTCATCACTAGTAATGAACGCATTGCTGTCACGCTGGACTAAGGGGGTGTCTGGCTACTGTGCCTAACAGTGATGCATGGACCAATGATGTCTGGCGCACTAAACAAAACAACAGATGGAGAAACACCGTGGGGGGACAAATACATCGGAAGGCCCTGCTCATAGGGAATGGGGAAGAGGTGACCTCCTGCAATCATCTGTGGCTGGCCCTGATCTCCCTACCATCCTTACATAGGTTCTTTCACCCCGTCACCGAGCAGGATACCTAGCCTTTCACTGGCTCTGATGTTAGCCCTCAGTAGGGAAATGGCTGACAGGAGCACTAGTCCCAGCCACTGCAATAAGAACAAGAGGAAAGGGGAGACAGACAGGGGAACAACAAACAACTTCACTCCTGCTGCCACTCTCCTTGGCAGTCGTCAGCCTCCAGAGAACCTCCTTCACCTCAGGAAGCTTACGAAGCTTGGCCGGGAATAAATTCAATCACCAGCAAAGGATGCTGGAACTATTTGACCATATCAAGGGGATGGGAGTGATCACAAATTAGCCACACCTGGACAAAGAACTAGCTAGCTTGCTAGCAACAGAAACTGACATTAACTCCTAAACTGCCAAAGGAAAGAAACACTCAATACAGCAATGAGACAGAGGTCCCAAAACTGTCACAAGTCTTCAAGGTAAGAGAGACCATCGTGACAATTACACAGTGTGCTGAAATAAAGCTGTGATGGCAGCAAGTGTCTGAGATTACAAGACGACTCTGTGATTTGGACTTCGTGTCTTCATTTCGGGGGTGTATACGGTGTTTTAGGAAATGTCAGATGTAACGTGATCCACGGACGGATTTGTCGTTACAAGCCACAAATCACTTTTCACATTCGTCCATTACACAAATCTGCAGACCCTCAGCCCAAAATTACACCATGGTCAGACGGGAGCAAAGTCACGAAATGCTGCAGCAAGGTTTACAAAATATCCCAAATCCCTGAAGAATCCACTATTGTGCTTGTTCCAGGTCCCCGTACTGCACAGCTGGACTTTATTAGACCGTATACCCCTTACTACTGTACAGGTGGCTCCCACCTCCCCTCCACCTGCACATTAGCAATTTGAGGAAGGGGGTTGTCTCCAGCCCCCTCCTAAATAGCTAAGCCCCTCAGTGGGTGTATCTAAGTCTATACAGCTGAGAATGGGCTGCAGTCAGAGTTCTAGAATTGCTCTGCAGAGAAGGATGTGATGTTGGACTTGGGGGTCTCTGCTTCTCACCTGGAGTGAACCCCAACTTTAATTGTAGCTGTCACTATATTTAAGCGTAAGGACCCCTACGTGCATCCTTCTGAAAGGGTTAGATGTACAGGATTGCACTAGAGGGGGTACCAAACCCTATGCTTTTTGGGATAAGGTGCATAGGAGAGACTGATGCTGATGGAATGGAGAATAGAGAGTATATTATAGAGAGGACATTATAGAGAGGACCATATAGCTGTGGATATTACATGGACTCTGATGCTTGAGCAGTGAAGAAGGGACGAGGCTGGATGCATTTTTGCACAAGGACTAAGGACTATGGACACAGCCAGGGGGCACTGCCAGCTGGCACCGCTGCTGATCCTTATGGTGCTGGGCGGCGCTGCATCCCTGGAGCCTGAAGACACTTGGGATGCAGGATCCGGGCACATGGCAGGTAAGGAATCACAATGAGCGTCCGTACACATCTGTGTATAGATACAATGAGCGTCTGTACACATCTGTGTATAGATACAATGAGCGTCCGTACACATCTGTGTATAGATACAATGAGCGTCCGTACACATCTGTGTGTAGATACAATGAGCGTCCGTACACATCTGTGTATAGATACAATGAGCGTCCGTACACATCTGTGTGTAGATACAATGAGCGTCCGTACACATCTGTGTGTAGATACAATGAGCGTCCGTACACATCTGTGTATAGATACAATGAGCGTCCGTACACATCTGTGTATAGATACAATGAGCGTCCGTACACATCTGTGTATAGCTACAATGAGCGTCCGTACACATCTGTGTATAGATACAATGAGCGTCCGTACACATCTGTGTATAGATACAATGAGCGTCCGTACACATCTGTGTATAGATACAATGAGCGTCCGTACACATCTGTGTGTAGATAAAATGAGCGTCCGTACACATCTGTGTATAGCTACAATGAGCGTCCGTACACATCTGTGTATAGATACAATGAGCGTCCGTACACATCTGTGTATAGCTACAATGAGCGTCCGTACACATCTGTGTATAGATACAATGAGCGTCCGTACACATCTGTGTATAGATACAATGAGCGTCCGTGCACATCTGTGTATAGATACAATGAGCGTCCGTACACACCTGTGTATAGATACAATGAGCGTCCGTACACATCTGTGTATAGATACAATGAGCGTCCGTACACATCTATGTATAGATACAATGAGCGTCCGTACACATCTGTGTGTAGATACAATGAGCGTCCGTTACAACTGTGTATAGATACAATGAGCGTCCGTGCACATCTGTGTATAGATACAATGAGCGTCCGTACACACCTGTGTAAGATAACAATGACGATCCGTACACATCTGTGTGTAGATACAATGAGCGTCCGTACACACCTGTGTATAGATACAATGAGCGTCCGTACACATCTGTGTGTAGATACAATGAGCGTTCCGTACACACTCTGTGTGTAGATACAATGAGCGTCCGTACACATCTGTGTATAGATACAATGAGCGTCCGTGCACATCTGTGTATAGATACAATGAGCGTCCGTACACACCTGTGTATAGATACAATGAGCGTCCGTACACATCTGTGTGTAGATACAATGAGCGTCCGTACACATCTGTGTGTAGATACAATGAGCGTCCGTACACATCTGTGTATAGATACAATGAGCGTCCGTACACATCTGTGTATAGATACAATGAGAGTCCGTACACATCTGTGTATAGATACAATGAGCGTCCGTACACATCTGTGTGTAGATACAATGAGCGTCCGTACACATCTGTGTATAGATACAATGAGCGTCCGTACACATCTGTGTATAGATACAATGAGCTCCGTACACACCTGTGTATAGATACAATGAGCGTCCGTACACACTGTGTATAGATAGAATGAGCGTCCGTACACATCTGTGTATAGATACAATGAGCGTCCGTACACATCTGTGTTAGATACAATGAGCGTCCGTACACATCTGTGTATAGCTACAATGAGCGTCCGTACACATCTGTGTATAGATACAATGAGCGTCCGTACACATCTGTGTGTAGATACAATGAGCGTCCGTACACATCTGTGTATAGATACAATGAGCGTCGTACACATCTGTGTATAGATACAATGACGTCCGTACACATCTGTGTATAGCTACAATGAGCGTCCGTACACATCTGTGTATAGATACAATGAGCGTCCGTACACATCTGAGTATAGATACAATGAGCGTCCGTACACATCTGTGTATAGATACAATGAGCGTCCGTACACATCTGTGTGTAGATACAATGAGCGTCCGTACACATCTGTGTATAGATACAATGAGCGTCCGTACACATCTGTGTATAGATACAATGAGCGTCCGTACACATCTGTGTGTAGATACAATGAGCGTCCGTACACATCTGTGTATAGATACAATGAGCGTCCGTACACATCTGTGTATAGATACAATGAGCGTCCGTACACATCTGTGTATAGATACAATGAGCGTCCGTACACATCTGTGTATAGATACAATGAGCGTCTGCACACATCTGTGTATAGATACAATGAGCATCCGTACGCATCTGTGTACAGATACAATGAGCGTCCGTACACATATGTGTGTAGATACAATGAGCGTCCGTACACATCTGTGTATAGATACAATGAGTGTCCGTACACATCTGTGTATAGATACAATGAGCGTCGGTACACATCTGTGTATAGATACAATGAGCGTCCGTACACATCTGTGTATAGATACAATGAGTGTCCGTACACATCTGTGTATAGCTACAATGAGCGTCCGTAGACATCTGTGTGTAGATACAATGAGCGTCCGTACACATCTGTGTATAGATTCAATGAGAGTCCGTACACATCTATGTATAGATACAATGAGTGTCCGTGCACATCTGTGTATAGATACAATGAGCGTCCGTACACATCTGTGTATAGATACAATGAGTGTCCGTACACATCTGATGTATAGCTACAATGAGCAACGTGAGACATCTGTGTGTAGATACAATGAGCGTCCATACACATCTGTGTATAGATTCAATGAGAGTCCGTACACATCTATGTATAGATACAATGAGCGTCCGTACACATCTGTGTGTAGAAACAATGAGCGTCCGTACACATCTGTGTGTAGATACAATGAGCGTCCGCACACATCTGTGTATAGATACAATGAGCGTCCGTACACATCTGTGTATAGATACAATGAGCGTCCATGCACATCTGTGTATAGATATAATGAGCGTCCGTACACGTCTGTGTATAGATACAATGAGCGTCCGTACACATCTGTGTACAGATACAATGAGCGTCCGTACACATCTGTGTATAGATATAATGAGCGTCTGTACACATCTGTGTTTAGATACAATGAGCGTCCGTACACATCTGTGTATAGATACAATGAGCGTCCGTACACATCTGTGTATAGATACAATGAGCGTCCGCACACATCTGTGTATAGATACAATGAGCGTCCGTACACATCTGTGTATAGATACAATGAGCGTCCGTGCACATCTGTGTATAGATACAATGAGCGTCCGTACACATCTGTGTATAGATACAATGAGCGTCCGTACACATCTGTGTATAGATACAATGAGCGTCCGTAGCACATCTGTGTATAGATAGAATGAGCGTCCGTACACATCTGTGTATATGTATAGATATAATGAGCGCCCGCATACATCTGTGTATAGATATAATGAGCGTCCGTACACATCTGTGTATAGATACAATGAGCGTCCGTACACATCTGTGTATAGATATAATGAGCGTCCGTACACATCTGTGTATAGATATAATGAGCGTCCGTACACATCTGTGTTAGATACAATGAGCGTCCGTCACACATCTGTGTATAGATACAATGAGCGTCCGTACACATCTGTGCTATAGATACAATGAGCGTCCGTACACATCTGTGTATAGATACAATGAGCGTCCGCACACATCTGTGTATAGATACAATGAGCGTCCGTACACATCTGTGTATAGATACAATGAGCGTCCGTACACATCTGTGTATAGATACAATGAGCGTCCGTACACATCTGTGTATAGATACAATGAGCGTCCGACACATCTGTGTATAGATACAATGAGCGTCCGTACACATCTGTGTATAGATACAATGAGAGTCCATACACATCTGTGTATAGATACAATGAGCGTCCGTAACATCTGTGTATAGATACAATGAGCGTCCGTACACATCTGTGTATAGATAAAATGAGCGTCGTAACATCTGTGTATAGATACAATGAGCGTCCGACACACTGTGTATAGATAAATGAGCGTCCGCACACATCTGTGTATAGATACAATGAGCGTCCGTACACATCTGTGTGTAGATAGGACAATGTGCTCACCCCAATGTTATTCAATGATCTGAAAATATTTTCCTTGACCAGAGGAGAAAGTCGTGGTCGCGTAAATCTCGGCAATGTAAATCAATGGGTGCGAGAAAAAATATCGAACATTACATGAAGCATCTGATTGTTACTGATACCTGACCATTCTGCAGCATAGAACATTGTGAATGGTCCTGGGAATGATTGTGGATTAATTTATAGAAATAAATGAATGATAATAACAGTTCCTGAAAAAAACATCATACAGACGCAAGGCGAGAAAACAAATCGCACCCTCGCTGGAAACAGACTTCATTCACCCAACTGTTCTGTATATAAATTAGACCGACTTATTATAGGTGAAATAAGAGAGCCCGAGGAGGAGGATGAGGAGGAGGAGAGGGAGGAGGGCGCAGGGACACATTAAGATTTATTCCATTATTATTTGCATTGTACTGAACTAATGAAATATCTTCTGGGATAGAACATTCACCTTGACTGATGGCACATTCCCACACTCACATCATCCAAGACGTTCTATATGTTATTAGAGGCCAGGAAGGATTTCAGGTGCTATAATAAAATCATGACCCCGATGTCAGAGTCATTATCCTGTACCCCCAGTGTCATTATCCTGTACCCCAAGTGTCATTATCCTGTACCCCCAATGTCATTATCCTGTACCCCCAGTGTCAGTGTCATTATCCTGTACCCCCAGTGTCATTATCCTGTACCCCCAGTGTCAGTTTCATTATCCTGTACCCCCAGTGTCATTATCCTGTACCCCCAGTGTCATTATCCTGTACCCCCAGTGTCATTATCCTGTACCCCCAGTGTCAGTGTCATTATACTGTACCCCCAGTGTCATTATCCTGTGCCCCCAGTGTCATTATCCTGTACCCCCAGTGTCATTATCCTGTACCCCAGTGTCATTATCCTGTACCCCCAGTGTCATTATCCTGTACCCCCAGTGTCATTATCCTGTACCCCAGTGTCATTATCCTGTACCCCCAGTGTCAGTGTCATTATCCTGTGCCCCCAGTGTCATTATCCTGTACCCCCAGTGTCATTATCCTGTACCCCCAGTGTCATTATCCTGTACCCCAAGTGTCATTATCCTGTGCCCCCAGTGTCATTATCCTGCGCCCCCAGTGTCATTATCCTGTACCCCGAGTGTCATTATCCTGTACCCCCAGTGTCATTATCCTGTACCCCCAGTGTCATTATCCTGTACCCCCAGTGTCAGTGTCATTATCCTGTGCCCCCAGTGTCATTATCCTGTACCCCCAGTGTCATTATCCTGTACCCCCAGTGTCATTATCCTGTACCCCAAGTGTCATTATCCTGTACCCCAGTGTCATTATCCTGCGCCCCCAGTGTCATTATCCTGTACCCCGAGTGTCATTATCCTGTACCCCCAGTGTCATTATCCTGTACCCCCAGTGTCATTATCCTGTACCCCCAGTGTCATTATCCTGTACCCCAGTGTCATTATCCTGTACCCCCAGTGTCATTATCCTGTACCCCAGTGTCATTATCCTGTACCCCCAGTGTCATTATCCTGTACCCCAGTGTCATTATCCTGTACCCCCAGTGTCATTATCCTGTACCCCAGTGTCATTATCCTGTACCCCCAGTGTCATTATCCTGTGCCCCCAGTGTCATTATCCTGTGCCCCCAGTGTCATTATCCTGTGCCTCCAGTGTCATTATCCTGTACCCCCAGTGTCATTATCCTGTACCCCCAGTGTCATTATCCTGTACCCCAGTGTCATTATCCTGTACCCCCAGTGTCATTATCCTGTACCCCAGTGTCATTATCCTGTACCCCCAGTGTCATTATCCTGTACCCCAGTGTCATTATCCTGTACCCCCAGTGTCATTATCCTGTACCCCAGTGTCATTATCCTGTACCCCCAGTGTCATTATCCTGTGCCCCCAGTGTCATTATCCTGTGCCCCCAGTGTCATTATCCTGTGCCTCCAGTGTCATTATCCTGTACCCCCAGTGTCAGTGTCATTATCCTGTGCCCCAAGTGTCATTATCCTGTGCCCCCAGTGTCATTATCCTGTACCCCAGTGTCATTCTCCTGTACCCCCAGTGTCATTATCCTGTGCCCCCAGTGTCATTATCCTGTGCCCCCAGTGTCATTATCCTGTACCCCAGTGTCATTATCCTGTGCCCCCAGTGTCATTATCCTGTACCCCAGTGTCATTATCCTGTGCCCCCAGTGTCATTATCCTGTACCCCAGTGTCATTATCCTGTACCCCAGCGTCATTATCCTGTACCCCAGTGTCATTATCCTGTACCCCAGTGTCATTATCCTGTACCCCCAGTGTCATTATGCTGTAATATTGTATGATATGATTTTCTACATTGCGATCAGACTTGTGTCCTCAGTTCATGTCTTCCCCATACTGATGTCATGACTTGTGCTCACATTACTTCTCTCTGTGCATGAGGGATCCAGATACCATCTACAACATAAGCAACATAACATTTAAAGGGACAGTGACGTCCGATGTAGGACAGGTATTAAGAACATTACCGTAGACATCAGCAGATCTCTATATATAATTGCCTTGTGGCTCATCCACTTCCGTCCCGATGTCCGCCTATGTCACTTCCGCCAGCACTATATTAGCACACCCAAGTGATGGGTATACTAATATGGCGCAGGCTGGCAGGAGAGGATAAGACAAAGCTGCCACATACGCCGCCCGGAACACACCCCATGCTCCCATCCACCCGCCGCTCACCTGCTCCCTCCCGCCTGCCGCTCACCCTGCCATTCTTCTTCTTGCAGCATTGACTTCAATTCAAAGGCCGTGGGGGGCCCTGCCCCTCTCACCCCCACTGCCCCCTCTCACCTACACTGCCTCCTCTCACCCTCACTGTCCCCTCTCACCCCTCACTGCCTCCTCTCACCCCTCACTGCCCCTTCTCACCGCTCACTGCCCCTTCTCACCGCTCACTGCCCCTTCTCACCCCCACGCCCCACTGCCCCCTCTCACTCCTTACTGTCCCCCTCACTGCCTCCTCTCACCCCTCACTCACCCCCCCTCACTGCCCCTCTCACCCTCACTGCCCCTTCTCACCGCTCACTGCCCCTTCTCACCCCCCGCACCACTGCCCCCTCTCACTCTTACTGTCCCCCTCACTCCCCTCACTGCCCCTCTCACCCCACACTCCTCCCTCTCACCCCTCACTGTCCCCTCTCACCCCCTCACTGCCCCCTCTCACCCCCCCCACTGTCCCCTCTCACCCCTTCACTGTCCCCTCTCACCCACCACTCCCTCCCCCTCACTGTCCCCTCTCACCCCTCACTGCCCCTCATCCTCACTCCCCTCAATGCCCCCTCACTGCCCTCTCATCACCCCTCACTCCACCCTCACCCCTCACTGCCCCCTCTCCACCCCTCACTGTCCCCCTCACCCACTCCCTCATGCCCCTCTCACCCCCTCACTGCCCCCTCTCACCCCCTCACACGCCCCCTCACTGCCCCTTCACCTATACCCCCACTGCCCCTTCTCACCTCGCTACTGCCCCCTCTACACCCCACCCTCATGCCTCCTCTCAACCCCCGCATCACCACTGCTCATCCCTCCACTGCCACCTTCTCACCCCCACTCCTCCACCCATAGTCCCACTCCTCACGCCCCCGCATGCCCCCTCTCACCCTGAATGCCCCCTCAACCCTCTGCACTGCCCCCTCACTGCCCCGTCTCACACTCCGCTCACCCCCACTACCCCTCTCACCCCCCCATTTCCCCCACTAACTTGGCACAGCCCCTGTTCACCCCTAATACCCCCACTCACCTTGCACTGCTCCTGCTCACCCCCCACATTGCCCCCATTCACCCATCAATGCCCCCACTCACTCCCCCCACACACCACTGATCACCCCTCCGTATTGCCCCCATTCATCCTGCTCAGCCCCCGCACTGCCCTGCCCACCCCAAACAGCCCCCACTCAGTCTTCACAGCCACCGCACACTGCCCCCACTAATCCCCAAATTGCCCCCTGCACTGCCTCGCTTACTCCCCTGCCGACTCTCCGCACATCCCCCGCTCACCTCCCACACAGCCCCTGCACTGCCCGCGCTCATCTCCCACACAGCCGCTGCACAGCCCCCGCTCACCTCCCACACAGCCCTCCGTCCACCTCCTGCATAGCCCCCGCTCACCACCTCCCACATAGCCCCCCCGCTCACCACCTCATTGCCAGTGAAGGTAACACCAGGCGGCGGAGGGTGGCCAGCCAGTAGCTGCTTGGCTTACCTGCGCTGGCAATAGAAAATACAGTGAAGCCCACACATTATATACCAGGAAATTACACACTTTATTAATAAAAATAAACACAGAAACAGGTTTTTAAATAAAAATACATTTACATTAGGAGAGCGCCCCCAGCCCCTGCCCCGATCGTGATGTCACCACCCTCCCAATGCGATAGCATTGGACTCACTCACATCTAGTATATTTATAAATATATATAATTTTGGTAAATCTATGGTTATAAAATATTTCCCATTTAATCATTTCTTGTAAAGAACATCTTGAGGATAGGAGTATCGGATGATGGGGGAAATAGGGGGCTACAAGAGGGGGGGCTACAAATTTTTCCAGACTGGGCTAGGGTGCCAATATGAATGAACAGTCACTATAGTAATCAGTGCCCAAGGGCCCACAACTACCCAAAGGTGCCATTCACTATGTGTGGCTGTGTGCGGCTGTGTCATTGCCCTAGGACCTACAAGCATGCAAAGGTGCCATTCACTGTATGTCTGGTCGGGTCCAGTCTGCTAGGGTAGCAATATGGATGAACATACACTATGGTTTTCATTGTCCAAGGACCTACAACCACCCAGAGGTCCCATTCACTGTATATCCAGCCGGGTCCACTCGGCTAGGATGGCGATATGGATGAACATTCACTATAATTGCCATTGTACAAGGATCTACAACCACCAAAAGGTGCCATTCACTGTATATCCATCCGGGTCTACTGGGCTAGAGTGGCAATATAGATGAACATTCACTATAGATGTCGTTGCCAAAGGACCTACAACCACCCAGACGTGCCATTCACTATGTCCGGCTGGGCCAACTGGACTAGGGTGACAATATAGATGAACATTCACTATAGTTGTCATTGTCAAAGGACCTACAACCACCCAAAGGTGCTATTCACTGTATGTCTGGTTGGGTCCACTGGGCTAGGGTCATTGCCCAAGGACCTATAACCACCAAAAGGTGCCATTCATTGTATGTCCGACCAGGTCTATTGGGCTAGAGTGGCAATATAGATGAGCATTCACTATAGTTGTTATTGCCCAAGGACCTATAACCACCAAAAGGTGCAATTTATAGTATATCTGGCCAGGCCCACTGTGCTAGGGTAGCAATATGGGTGAACATACACTATGGTTGTCATTGCCCAAGGACCTACAACCACCCAGAGGTGCCTTTCACTGTATGTCCAGCTGGGTTCACTAGCCTTGGATAGCGATATGGATGAACATTCAATATAATTGGCATTGTCCAAGGACCTACAACCACCAAAAGGTGCCATTCACTGTATGTCCGACTGGGTCTATTGGGCTAGAGTGGCAATATAGATGAACATTCACTATATAGTAGTTGTCATTGCCCAAGGACCTACAACCATCCAAAGGTGCCATTCACTATGTCTGGCCGGGTCCACTGGGCTAGGGTGGCAATATATGTGAACATTCACTATAGTTGTCATTGCCCAAGGACCTACAACGTAGTACCCAACTATGACCAGCAGATGGCGATGTGCATGTGAAGGCAACATCCAGATCCACAACATTTCAGGACAATCAAAATTCCACATGTTCTTCATTAAAAAATCAACGCTATAGTCTAAAAATGAAGAGATGTGTCTCGTATAATTGTGCGCTACTTTGCATGTACACGATGCAATCCGGGATACTTTGCAAAGGGCGGCGCCTTCTCCTGTGATCGGCAGCCAGCCGTCAGGGGCCCCCGACAGCGGTTTGAGGAATCCCTAATTCTTTAGACTATAAAATAAACCATAACATATCCCAGAGGTCACAGACGCAATCTATGGATTTAATTTCCTTATTTATAGATATAAGGTGAGATTAGGCCAAGTGGTGACTTCACTCCTTCGCTCAAAAAAGTGTATTTTGGGGGATTTGGTCTAAGAGATGCAGAGCAGACGGGATCCTGAGAGCTCCTAGAACACAAAATAGTCATTATAAATGGCTTGTAAGAGGATAGAAAGACATTTCTCCTTGTGGAGAATGATATGACCCTTATCAGTGCATAGTATGAGATCCACCTATTGGAAGTAGCAATCCTAAAAGTCAAAAACGACCCTTAAATGAGCCTTGTCATATGACTTAGGATGTCTACCAGATTAGAATCTCAATTAGCAGACACGGTGTTTTGGGGTAATTGCCCCTCGTCAGTGCAAAGTATGAGATCTGATCTGGCTGTATGAGAGCCTAAAGCCCCAGTCACACATAACGATATCATTAGAGAGATCGTTGTAACTGTGACGTTACAACGATCTCTCCAGCGATATCGTTATGTGTGACACTTTGCAGCGATCAGGCCCCTGCTGTGAGGTCGCTGATCGCTGCAAAGTGCTCTGGGTCATTTTTTGATCGTTGGTTTCCCGCTGGTCAGCACGCATCGCTGCGTGTGACAGCGAGAAACCAGCGATCTGTGACTTCACAGGGCTGGTTACTATGGTAAACACCGGGTATCTAGGCAGCGCGCGCTGCCTAGATACCCGGCATTTACCATGGTTACCAGCGTTCTCCCTGCTTAGCACTGCCTGTAAGCAGGGAGAACACAGGTAACTATGATAAACAGCGGGTATCCAAGCAGCGTGCGCTGCCCGGATACCGCGCTGTTTATCATAGTTACCAGCGTTCTCCCTGCTCTGCCAAGACAGCGCTAAGCAGGGAGCGATGTGGGAGGTGGCTCCCAGGGCCTGATCGCTGGGGAGATCTGCCTGTTTGACAGCTCCCCAGCGATCAGGTAACGACACTCCAGCGATCCCGGCAGGTCGTTATCGCTGTCGGGATCGTTGGAGCGATCGTTATGTGTGACTGCACCTTAAGTGGAGTCTAAGGGGTAAGGTTTCTCCTTGTGGAGAGTGACACATGCCAGAAAGGAGGAGACTAAAAGCCACAATGCTCCTCTGGGAAATAAAATATGCAAACTGTCTCTTCAGAGAGGATGGAGACTTGGACTCTAGCGCCTCCTATTGGAAGTAGCAATCCTAAAAGTCAAAAACGAGCCTTGTCATATGACTTAGGATTTATACCAGATCAGAACCTTAATTTGCAGACATGGTGTTTCGGGGTATTGTTCCTCATCAGTGCAAAGCATGAGATCTGATCTGGATGTATGAGAGGTTAAGTGGGATCTAAGGGGTAAGGTTTTCTCCTTATGGAGAGTGACATACCCGATCTGGCACACCACTAATGCAATAATGTCACTCTCCACAAAGAGAAAGCCTTACCCCCTTAGACCCCACTTAACGTCTCATACAGCCAGATCAGATTGTTTTTGGCTTTTAGATTTGCTACTTCCGATAGGTGGTTCAGGTCTCCTTCTCTCTGAAGAGAAAATTTGCATATTTAATTTCCCAGTGGAGCATTGGGACTTTGAAGTCTCCTTATTACAGACATGCCAGATCTAGTGTGTCACTCTCCACAAGGAGAAAACCTTACTTCTTAGACCCCTCTTAGCCTCTCATACAGCCAGATCAGATCTCAGACTTTGCACTGATGAGGAGCAATTACCATGAAACATCATGACTGCAAATTGTGATTCTGATCTGGTATAAATCCTAGGCTCATTAAAGGGTTGTTTTTGACTTTTAGGATTGCTACTTCCAATAAGTGGTGCTAGAGTTTAAGTCTACTTCCTCTCTGAAGACAATTTGCATATTTTATTTCTCAGAGGAGTATTACATCTCCAAGTCTCCTCATTACTGGCATGTGTCACTCTCCACAAGGAGAAACATTACCCCTTAGACCCCCACGTAGCCTCTCATACAGCCAGATCAGATCTCATACTTTGCACTTACCACAAAACACCATGTCTGCAAATTGGGATCCTGATCTGGTATAAATCCTAAATCATGACAAGGCTCATTAAATGGTCGCGTTAGACTTTTAGGATTGCTGCTTGTAATAGGTGGAGCTAGAGTTTAAAATCTTGGAGCCCCCAGGGCCCACGCCCACTCTTCATGCAGAAGTATGAGGGGGCAGGAATGTAAGATGATCCTGCAGCCCCCAGGGTCCCTGCCCCCTGTTCATACAGAAGTATGAGGGGGCAGGAATGTAAGATGATCCTGGAGCCCCCAGGGTCCACGCAGCCTCTTCATACAGAAGTATGAGGCGGCAGGAATGAAAGATCATCCTGGAGCCCCAAGGATCAACACCTACTGTTCATACAGAAGTATCAGGAGGCGGGAATGTAAGATGATCTTGGAGCCCCCAGGGTCCATGGTGCCTCTTCATACAGAAGTATGAGGGGGCAGGAATGAAAGATGATCCTGGAGCCCCAAGGATCAACACCCACTGTTCATACAGAAGTATGAGGAGGCGGGAATGTAAGATGATCCTGGAGCCCTCAGAGTCTACAACCCTGACACCTCCTTTCACTGCTGCAGCATCACTGAATTTCTCTGTCCTTGAAGGGAGGGGTGAGAGCTGAGGACCAGATATGATTTTATTGATCTATAAGCAATCTATAGATCTTAGAACTGCAGTGCCCAGCTCTGTTTCATCATGCAGGAGGGCAGAGACACTAAAAAAAGTTTATATCCCAGGAGTTCCCTTTTAAAAAAAGAGAGATGGACGAGTCTTATTTTATGGGGTTAATGCACACGTTCCCCTGTAGACGTATATTTTTAGCTCCAGGCTGCACTGATTTGGGCCGGTGCCCAGCACCGCTTGCTCGGGTAAGCATGAAGTGTTTTGGTTTGCAATCAAAGTAAAACAAATGACATGTAAATCCATAGGCCCAGGGGATCCCTGCGCGGCACCGGGAGGACAGAATTATGAGCCGGGGCCTCGACAGGTTGCTTGGAAACGTCTCAACATTCTCACAACTGGGTGCCGATTTCCAAGATTGAGTCAACAGGTAAAGGCCGTCAAGCTGCGATCTTGGGAGCCGACCAAGAGTAGCCGTCAGGCTGTAACAAAACCGGGATTCATGGATCATGTTTGGCTGATTTCATAAGAAAAACCTTCCAAAACAGCAATATCTGGCGATCAGGCGTCTGTTTTATCTCTCATCATTATAGAAGAGCTTGTAAAAGTCAGTAGGAAGACAAAAGGCCTTACACGATGACATATAGAGAGCTGTAAGATGCAATGTGCAGCCAATCAGGGGAGGTCTCCTGCTTTAGACAATTGGGGATTGTTCACATTGAAATAAAATTAAACAAAGGGACGCTCTTGGGAATATACCTAGTGGTCTAGTGGGGCACTATATTAAAGGGACACTGTGAATAGTGCCTGGGCAGAGTCCCTTTAATACAGTGCCCCACTAGACCACCAGGTATAATCCTTTTAAAAACACGTAAAATCATTATTGTACCATTTGTGGGTTCCATGCTATAAGCATTTTCACACCCTGCAGGCAGCTGCTGCGTTAGTCCTATTATACAGCAGCCAGACTATTTGGTTGTTAATATAAGTGTTATTTAAATATCCATGCCCACCCTAGCTGGTGTTCTATCCTCCCCTCTGTGCTGAGAGGGGGAGGTGTTTTGTGCTGCTTCATTGTACTGGTTCATGTATTGGCCAGGACACTTAAGCTCATGATCCTCGTCACGGATTCCCATGCTCATGAGTCCTAACAAAATTGTACAAAAACTACTAAGAAAAAGCCACAATGTATTTCAGTCCTTTTTTCTGGATCAGTTGTTAAAAGGGCAAACCGATCTCTATTTTGTGAGGTTCAGGATTCAGGTTCGCCAGAGGTGAACTGTCCCTTTAAGGGCATCTTAAAGGGGAGTTCTACCTCGAAGAAATAATGCAGAGAAAGTTTAGATAAAATGTTATCACTGATCATCTGTAACCGAGATGAGAAATAAGGAGAATTCGAAACCCGCAACAGGACACGGCGGATTGATCCAATATGTTTATTTTTGGTTCCCTCCCGCCAGGACGTGTCTTCGTCTTAGCAGTTACACGTGTTGGGGTAAAGCTGATTTTTGCAAAGTTCTGTATGAGGTTTATTTTTTCAGCCCATGTGTGTTATTTCATTCACTTTTGGCTTTCGTTGGCTTGTTTGGTTTCCAAAGATGATAGATGAAACCGGCGCCTCTTCCCCCACCTCCATTCCCGGTCAACAAAGTCTATTTACATTAATGCACGTGTTCTCATAGAGCTCTGTGCACATTAATAATGTTATATCACATGAGGACAATAGGGTGAACACGGGTCCAAACTGCAGTTTTAAAAATCCTATAGTGGAAGCATCTACTTACGTAATTGCCTTGTGGCATCTGTCTCCGACTTCCATGTAGACGAGGCTCTATTACAGAATTTCCCGCTGTGTCGGAACCCATATTGGGACACCCAAGTGATGGGTGTCCCAATATGGCACCAACTGGCGTTACCAGCCCCATGCGCGATACCACCAGCTCCCATCCTCACGTCCCTGCAAGTAAACGACAGGGCACTGGGCCCCAGACAGTGCACGGGGCCCCAGACAGTGCACATGGGGCAGAGACAGCACAACGGGAAGAGAGAGTGCACAGGGGGGAAAAAATGCACAGGGGGAGAGAGAGCACACGGAGGGGGAACACAGCACACAGATGAGAGACAGCTGCTGCCCTCAGCGCCACAGAGACCTCCCCCATTGTGAGGTCACTGTCCTTCCGATGCGATAGCATCAGGCCTACATGTAGTATTTAATAAACCCATAGAAGCCTTTCTGTCTTCCATTATCCTTCATTGATGGAACCCAAGGATTTACTTTAGGGTCTACTGTGATCCTACATTTGCATTAAGCACTTTTTTTTTTGTGTCAACTGTGATGCGCTTACACAGGGATAGGCACAATAATGTTAGCTTAGCGGTGCACAAACAATTAGTAGTACTACTGTTGTCCCCCAACATTTAGGGACTTCTTCCTTCATCATCATGCCAATCCAGTTGGCACAAGTGGGTCAATGACATCAATGTAGTGTGCCGCCGGTTCGTTCTTTGTGCAGGGAAGAACAGAACTCTCGCTCCAATAAGGAAATCCGTTTTCTCCACCTTGTTCTCCACTGACTCCATAGCTGGTAACATTTGTGGTCACGTCACGTCCAGTGGCGTAACTTGAAGCTCATGGGCCCCGATGCAAAAGCTCCAACGGGGCCCCAAAATATTGCAAATCTTTAATAGCATTCATCTTTTTCTACAGGTCCTAGGAGTTTTGGGGCCCCCTAGGCTCCAGTGCCCGGATGCAATTGCAACCCCGGCACCTATTGAAGCAATGCACCTGGTCACATCCCAGTCTGGGCCAGAACATCTATTTTTTTTTGGAGCCCTCAGGATCCTGAGACATCTGGGACTGTTGTAACAATGGCTGAAAGGCGCAGAGGGTATATAAACAGGCGATTTAGAGGCAGGACCCCACTAACAGCTAATGCTTTCTCCTCACTGACTTTGTGGGTTTAACACATTAATGCAGTGTGCTGACGTATACTTGTCATTATTCCATTACCAAAACCCCCCAAAACTTTGGATCTGTCACACAGCAGAATAAGCCACGACACAGAGGTGAACAACATTTTCAATGTTATGATTTTCTTCTCTTACATTTAATGTGGCAAAAATGAAATGATCAAAATAAGCAAATCTGCCTGAGCTTCACTTAGCAACCGGGGCTGAGAAACAGAAACTTGGGCTCTGATTGGCTGTTTTGAATCCATAATAGTTTATGATTGGGTGAGGGAATGTGTCCAGCCAGTGCAGTCAGCCGTGAGGAGAAGAAGTCGTGAGGTAAATCAGGAGAGCGGCCATGACAGGAGACATGACACAAAACTGGAGCCATTCTGAGGTAAAAAGTGTCAGGAAATGAGAGAAGAAGATGAGGAACCACAAGGCGGGACCCTGCCGTCCACAAATATATATGTAAATATTTCAGGTATACCATATTATAGACATCGTGAGGTAAATCAGGAGAGCGGCCATGACAGGAGACATGACACAAAACTGGAGCGATTCTGAGGTAAAAAGTGTCAGGAAATGAGAGAGGAAGATGAGAAACCGCAAGATGGGACCTTGATGTGCACAAATATATATTATATGTAAATATTTCAGGTACACCATTTTATAGAAGTTGTGAGGTAAATCAGGAGCGCGGCCATGACAGGAGACATGACACAAAACTGGAGCGATTCTGAGGTAAAAAGTGTCAGGAAATGAGAGAGGAAGATGAGGAACCGCAAGGCGAGACCCTGCCGTCCACAAATATATATAATATACGGTATATGTAAATATTTCAGGTATACCATATTATAGACGTCGTGAGGTAAATCAGGAGAGCGGCCATGACAGGAGACATGACACAAAACTGGAGCGATTCTGAGGTAAAAAGTGTCAGGAAATGAGAGAAGAAGATGAGGAACCTCAAGACAGGACCCCAGATCCACAAATATATATGTAAATATTTTAGGTATACCATATTATAGACGTGAGGTAAATCAGGAGAGCGGCCATGACAGGAGACATGACACAAAACTGGAGCGATTCTGAGGTAAAAAGTGTCAGGAAATGAGAGAGGAAGATGAGAAACCGTAAGATGGGACCTCGATGTGCACAAAAATATAATAATATATATGTAAATATTTCAGATATACCACATACCTAAGCGTTCCGTTTTGCAGTTTTTTTTCCCGCTGTCCCGCTCGGGAGGTGACGTGTCCCGCCTCCCGCAGTGCTCGGAGAACAAGCCGACATGCTGCCGGCCACGCCCCCTCACAGCAGCTCAGGAGGGAGGATGGAGCCCCAATCACAGTGCAGAGAGTGAGTCATGTGACCTCTCCTGTACTGTGTGGAGGGGAGGACCTCACTCAACCAATCCTGGCTCAGCGCGGGCTTCTGAAATTCTCTCCAGATGGATGATGGCTGCCGTGTTCAGCATCATCATCAGCAGATGAGGGGACACAGCGGGCTCTGCACAAGGACCCAGGTACAAGGAATAGGACCAAAGACAAGGCACAGGCTGAGGGCAGACAAGTGCTGCTCTGTGCACTGCTTTTACAGGACCTGTGATGATGTCACATTGAGGAGTAGAGTCAGTGGTCACATGATCAGCTCCTCAGTGTATGCAGGACTCTGCTGTGCTGGTTGTCATGGTGATGGATGAGGTGAACTTTATGTCAGGAGCAGTGGCGTAACTACCGGCATAGCAGCCGTAGCGGTCGCTTTGGGGCCCGGCGCTTGTGGGGGGCCCGGACCCAGCGCCGCTACGCAGCCGCTGCTATACCGGCAGCTGCGCCTGCGATACATACAGGGGCGGACTGGCCCGGCGGGCCCCGACACTTTGGGGCCACGCCCACTAAGTCCCGCCCCCATACCCCCCTGGGTGCTGTAGGGGGGGCCCGGACGGAAAGGGGGGGCCCATTGGTCCCCTGAGCGCCCCCACATGTCATACAAAGGGGCCCCTGACCGCTGCCCCCACACGCTATCCTCGGGGCCCCCTGACCGCTGCCTCCATTACTGCTGCGTCCCAGGCCCCGGCCGCTCTCCATTACCGGCGGGCAGAAGCGCTGATCTGCCTGTCATGTGGGCTGTAGCCGGCGCCGCTCTATTTCCTGTATCGCCGGCTACAGCGTCACACTACATGACAGGCTGTGGCTGCGATCAGCGCGACTGCCTGCTGCAGGTAATGGAGAGCGGGGGGCCTGTATATACCCACCAGGGGCCCTGTATACTACCACCAGGGGCCTGTATATACCCACCAGGGGCCCTGTATACTACCACCAGGGGCCTGTATATACCCACCAGGGGCCTGTATATACCCACCAGGGGCCCTGTATACTACCACCAGGGGCCTGTATATACCCACCAGGGGCCCTGTATACTACCACCAGGGGCCCTGTATACTACCACCAGGGGCCTGTATATACCCACCAGGGGCTCTGTATACTACCACCAGGGGCTCTGTATATACCCACCAGGGGCTCTGTATACTACCACCAGGGGCCTGTATATACCCACCAGGGGCTCTGTATACTACCACCAGGGGCCTGTATATACCCACCGGGGGCTCTGTATACTACCACCAGGGGCTCTGTATACTACACCAGGGGCTCTGTATACTACCACCAGGGGCCTGTATACTACCACCAGGGGCTCTGTATACTACCACCAGGGGCTCTGTATACTACCACCAGGGGCCTGTATACTACCACCAGGGGCCTGTATACTACCACCAGGGGCCTGTATATACCACCAGGGGCTCTGTATACTACCACCAGGGGCTCTGTATACTACCACCAGGGGCCTGTATACTACCACCAGGGGCTCTGTATACTACCACCAGGGGCCTGTATACTACCACCAGGGGCCTGTATACTACCACCAGGGGCCTGTATATACCACCAGGGGCCCTGTATACTACCACCAGGGGCCTGTATATACCCACCAGGGGCCCTGTATACTACCACCAGGGGCCTGTATATACCCACCAGGGGCCCTGTATACTACCACCAGGGGCCTGTATATACCCACCAGGGGCCTGTATATACCCACCAGGGGCCCTGTATACTACCACCAGGGGCCTGTATATACCCACCAGGGGCCCTGTATACTACCACCAGGGGCCCTGTATACTACCACCAGGGGCCTGTATATACCCACCAGGGGCTCTGTATACTACCACCAGGGGCTCTGTATATACCCACCAGGGGCTCTGTATACTACCACCAGGGGCCTGTATATACCCACCAGGGGCTCTGTATACTACCACCAGGGGCCTGTATATACCCACCGGGGGCTCTGTATACTACCACCAGGGGCTCTGTATACTACCACCAGGGGCTCTGTATACTACCACCAGGGGCTCTGTATACTACCACCAGGGGCCTGTATACTACCACCAGGGGCTCTGTATACTACCACCAGGGGCTCTGTATACTACCACCAGGGGCCTGTATACTACCACCAGGGGCCTGTATACTACCACCAGGGGCCTGTATATACCACCAGGGGCTCTGTATACTACCACCAGGGGCTCTGTATACTACCACCAGGGGCCTGTATACTACCACCAGGGGCTCTGTATACTACCACCAGGGGCTCTGTATACTACCACCAGGGGCCTGTATACTACCACCAGGGGCCTGTATATACCACCAGGGGCCTGTATACTACCACCAGGGGCCTGTATACTACCACCACGGGCCTGTATATACCACCAGGGGCTCTGTATACTACCACCAGGGGCTCTGTATACTACCACCAGGGGCTCTGTATACTACCACCAGGGGCTCTGTATACTACCACCAGGGGCCTGTATACACCACCAGGGGCCTGTATGCCACCACCAGGGGCTCTGTATACTACCACCAGGGGCTCTGTATACTACCACCAGGGGCTCTGTATACTACCACCAGGGGCCTGTGTACCACCACCAGGGGCCTGTATATACCACCACCAGGGGCCCTGAATACCACCACCAGGGGCCTGTATATACCACCACCAGGGGCCCTGTATACCACCACTGGGACCTGTATATACCACCACTGCGGAAGCTGCTGTAATACTGCTGGGGCCTGTATATACCACTGAGGAGGCTGCTGTATACCAGTGGGGCTGCTGTAATACTGCTGGGGCCTGTATATACCACTGGAGAGGCTGCGGTATACCACTGGGGCTGCTGTATATACTGCTGGGCGTGTCTTGGAGGGGGCGTGTCTTAGAGGGGGCGTGTCATTGGGGGCGTGTCTTGGAGGGGGCCCCGTTCAAAAGTTTGCTATGGGGCCCTGCCAGTTCTAGTTACGCCCCTGGTCAGGAGGGAGTTACAGTGTGGATGTAGCGGAGCCGCGTGTGTACGGAGCGTAGCCGCGTGTGTACGAAGTGTACGGAGCGGAGCCAAGTGCGTACGAGGTGTACGGAGCGGAGCCGAGTGCGTACGAGGTGTACGGAGCGGAGCCGAGTGCGTACGAGGTGTACGGAGCGGAGCCGAGTGCGTACGAGGTGTACGGAGCGGAGCCGAGTGCGTACGAGGTGTACGGAGCGGAGCCGAGTGCGTACGAGGTGTACGGAGCGGAGCCGAGTGCGTACGAGGTGTACGGAGCGGAGCCGAGTGTGTACGAGGTGTACGGAGCCCAGTGTGTACGATGTGTACGGAGCAGAGCCGAGTGTGTACAAGGTGTACGGAGCAGAGCCGAGTGTACGAGGTGTACGGAGCGGAGCCGAGTGTACGAGGTGTACGGAGCGGAGCCGAGTGTACGAGGTGTACGGAGCGGAGCCGAGTGTACTAGGTGTACGGAGCGGAGCCGAGTGTGTACAAGGTGTACGGAGCGGAGCCAAGTGCGTACGAGGTGTACGGAGCGGAGCCAAGTGCGTACGAGGTGTACGGAGCGGAGCCGAGTGGTACGAGGTGTACGGAGCAGAGCCGAGTGCATACGAGGTGTACGGAGCGGAGCCGAGTGCGTACGAGGTGTACGGAGCGGAGCCGAGTGCGTACGAGGTGTACGGAGCGGAGCCGAGTGCGTACGAGGTGTACGGAGCGGAGCCGAGTGTGTACGAGGTGTACGGAGCCCAGTGTGTACGAGGTGTACGGAGCAGAGCCGAGTGTGTACAAGGTGTACGGAGCAGAGCCGAGTGTACGAGGTGTACGGAGCGGAGCCGAGTGTACGAGGTGTACGGAGCGGAGCCGAGTGTACGAGGTGTACGGAGCGGAGCCGAGTGTACGAGGTGTACGGAGCGGAGCCGAGTGTACTAGGTGTACGGAGCGGAGCCGAGTGCGTACGAGGTGTACGGAGCAGAGCCGAGTGCATACGAGGTGTACGGAGCGGAGCCGAGTGCGTACGAGGTGTACGGAGCGTAACCGAGTGTGTACGAGGTGTACGGAGCGTAACCGAGTGTGTACGAGGTGTACGGAGCGTAACCGAGTGTGTACGAGGTGTACGGAGCGTAACCGAGTGTGTACGAGGTGTACGGAGCGTAACCGAGTGTGTACGAGGTGTACGGAGCAGAGCCGAGTGTGTACGAGGTGTACGGAGCAGAGCCGAGTGTGTACGGGGTGTACGGAGCGGAGCCGAGTGTGTACGAGGTGAGCGGAGCGGAGCCGAGTGTGTACGAGGTGTACGGAGCAGAGCCGAGTGTGTACGAGGTGTACGGGGAGCAGCCGAGTGTGTACGTTGTGTACAGAGCAGAGCCGCGTGGGTATGAGGTGTACAGAGTGGAGCCGAGTGTGTACAAGGTGTACGGAGCAGAGCCGTGTGTACGGAGGGGAGCCTTGTGTGTATGAGGTGTGTGGCGCGGAGCCTCGTGTGTGCGGACATGTGGAGCTATGTGTGTATAAGGTGGACGAAGCAGAGCCCGCGTATGCTGGGGTGTCCAGTAGCGGAGCCGCATGTGTATGGGGCGTACAGAGTGGAGGCGTGTGCGCGGGGAGTATGGAGCGGAGCCACGTGTGTACAGGGCATGTGGAGCGGAGCTACGTGCGTACAAGGAGTGTGTGCCAGTGGTAGCCCCCCACGTATGCCGCTCCCATTCCTATAGTCCCGGCTGCCTCTGCTGGCAGCATTCTTCACCCAAGTCCTGGTTGAGCTGTCTGCCTTTTGCAGCTCAGCATGGCGGGGCATGATGATGTCATCTCTGAGTGCCAGTGTGCTGATACGCGCAGAGCAGATGCTGAGGAGACCGGAGCAGTGAGAAGAGAGGTGAGTATTTACTTTTTTTTTTAATCAGTGAGTACAGTGATGGGAGACTATGTAATGTGCAATATACTATAGGAGAAGTATGGGGGTTCAATATATTATATGGAGGACTATGAGGGCCCATTATACTATATGGAGGACTATGGGGGTGCATTATACTACTGTATAAGGAAGGCTGTAGAGGATGCATTATACTATATGGAGGACTATGGGGGTGCATTATAATATATGGAGGACTATGGGGGTGCATTATAATATATGGAGGGTCGTGGAATGCATTATACTATATGGAGGACTAAGGGGGTGCATTATAATATATGGAGGGTCGTGGAATGTATTATAATATATGGAGGACTATGGATGATGTATTAAAATAGATATAGCCAATTATATGATATGGAAGCCATTTTAAAATATCTTAAGGGCTCTGTGGGGGCATGATAATATTTGGGGGGGTGAGGAAGCCTTTATACTTTATGCAGGGCTCTTTGAGGGCTGTGTTGGGGCCATTATACAGTCTGAAGAGGTTTAGGGGCCATTGTACTGTATGTAGGTCCATTATATTGTGTGGAGGGCTACGTGGGGGTCACAGTTGGAGATCATACTGTGTCAGTGTATTTGAGGGGGTACAGTAGGGTCATCATACTGTGTGTGGAGGAATTCATTGTGGAGGATCATATAGTGTTTGTGGGGAACGTCTGTTGTTGGCATAATACTTTATGGGGGCAATGAAAGAGGAATCTAGGGGCTTCAATAGGAGAAGAATTACTTTGTAAGGACTGCAAAGTTGTGAGATATGTATGTATCTATGTGACCCACCCAGCCAAATATTCTTTTTTGGGGGGCCCAATTAGAACTTTTGTTTCGGGGTCCCATAATTTCTCTGTACGCCCCTGGTGCAGGATGCATTGTCCCTCTGCTGCAGGACTGATTGGTCATATTTTACACACCAGGTCCAGTGCTGTCCCTCGGTACATACAGGCATCCAGCCATGTTTCTCCTGAGCGGCGGGGAGTTAGTGGTGCTCGTCCCACTCCCACATCCTTTGCTCAACCTAATTGGAAGGCCCTGCTATTAGCTCTGGACAGCCAGTGTGCGGCGATTGTGATTGGCTAAGTGTTTCTGGACAAGGAGCCATGGTCTGTTGGAGAAGGCGCGCCATTTTACCAGCTTAGTGCAGTGGCGGCTTGTAGATGCTCGGACTGCAGGTCTTTGCATTTGGTGTGTGGACGGTGCAGCATGGTGGACAGGTCTGACTAGTCAGTGCCAGGCAGCGGCCACATTGGAGCTGCCCAGAGTTTTGTAGGTGTGTGCTTGAGATAATAGATTGGTAAGAGGGAAGAGTCGAGGATCACCCTGAGGCACTTGGTGTGGGGGACTGGGGAGAGTGAGTAGTCAGACGAGGATGGATAGGTGGGGTAATGGGGGAGAGTTGCTTGGGGGGAAGACGATGAACTTAGTTTTGTCCATGTTCAGTTTAAGGAAGCGAGCGGAGAAGGATGAGATGGAGGACAGGCATTGTGGGATTTTGGATAGTAGGGAGGTGATGTCAGGACCAGACAGGTAGATTTGGGTGTCATCGGCGTAGAGGTCGTACTGAAGGCCGTGGGACTCGATGAGTTGCCCTAGGCCGAGAGTGTAGATGGAGAAGAGTAACAGTCCCAGAACCGAGCCTTGGGGGATAATATTAGTAACTAACAGTCCTGGGCATCTGTTCAATGTCCGTCACTTGTAAATGGGTGTGGCCTGGGTGTGGTTAGGGGTGTGGCAAAAATTTGGGCAGCGCGTGTAGTGCGCGGCATCTTTTGTCCCTCTTTCTGTTCCTCTAAAGTTGGGAGTTATGATACCATATTATACTCGGTTATGTAACATCACAGATTATTCAGAATAAAATGGGGCCACTGTGGTTCTCAATATATGACTGAGGAGCAGGCGCTGATCGACAGTAAATCATTTTACATTGGCCCCAGGGATATGGGCAGCAAATAGCCCCCGACTACCTCACATGGAGTAGTCATGAGGGGACTATGGCAATCATTATGGGGTCACTTAGGGTTATCAAGTTGTGTTTGCTTTAGGGAAACTACATGTGTTGTGATGGGGCCACTATTTCTATGTATGTTATGAGATTATTTAGACTCTCATTATGGGGCCACCATTCCTAGGTATGTTATGGGGTCACCATTCCTAGGTATGTTATGGGGTCACCATTCCTAGGTATGTTATGGGGTCACCATTCCTAGGTATGTTATGGGGTTACTGTGACTCTCATTATGGGGTCACCATTCCTAGGTATGTTATGGGGTCACCATTCCTAGGTATGTTATGGGGTCACCATTCCTAGGTATGTTATGGGTTACTGTGACTCTCATTATGGGGTCACCATTCCTAGGTATGTTATGGGGTCACCATTCCTAGGTATGTTATGGGGTCACCATTCCTAGGTATGTTATGGGGTTACTGTGACTCTCATTATGGGGTCACCATTCCTAGGTATGTTATGGGGTCACCTTCCTAGTATGTTATGGGGTCACCATTCCTAGTATGTTATGGGTTACTGTGACTCTCATTATGGGGTCACCATTCCTAGGTATGTTATGGGGTCACCATTCCTAGGTATGTTATGGGGTCACCATTCCTAGGTATGTTATGGGGTTACTGTGACTCTCATTATGGGGTCACCATTCCTAGGTAAGTTATGGGATTATTTAGACTCTCATTATGGGGTCATCATTCCTAGGTATGTTATGGGGTTACTGTGACTCATCATGGGGTCACCATTCCTAGGTATGTTATGGGATTATTTAGACTCTCATTATGGGGTCACCATTCCTAGGTATGTTATGGGGTTACTGTGACTCTCATTATGGGGTCACCATTCCTAGGTATGTTGTGGGTTATGAGGATCTCATTATGGAGTCACCATTCCTGCATATGTTACAGGGTTACTAAGGCTCTTATTATGAGTTGACCATTCCTATGTATGTTAGTAAGGTTCTCATTATGGGGTCACCATTCCTCTCATTATGGGCCACCATTCCTACGTATGTTATGGGGTTACTGAGGCACTCATTATGGGGTCACCATTCCTACATATGTTATGGTGTACTGAGGCTCTCATTATGGAGTTATCATTACTATGAGGACACTATGGTTGAACTTCTTATGGGGTCACTGTGTTGGTTGTTAGGAGGCAATTAGATTTGAAATTGTATGGAGTTACTGAGGCTCTCATTATGTGGATACTATTCCTATGTATATTATGGGGCCACTGTGGCTACCATTTTGGGGCTATTATACTTAGGTTTATCATATGGTGTTTGCTAAGTAGACAGTCACGACGGATGTTGCTATGGGGCCACTATGGCAAAGGATGTCATATGGCTGCTTAGGCTCTCATTATGGGGCAATAGTTGCTACATGGGCACTATGGTTGCTGTTATAGGGTGCTGTGACAGAACGTGTTATGGGGTCACTATATTGGATGCTATGTGGCCACAATTTCTATGTACGTTATGGGGTTACTAAGGTCCTCATTATGGGATCACAGTTACTATGACTATAGAGGCTAAGACTGGGGATCGAAGGGGTAAGGATTCTCCTTGTGGAGAGGGACAATCCAGCTGTCATGCTTGGGAGGTAAGGGAATCAGGTAACAGGTAGGTGAATTGGGCAAAAGGGGGTCAGGAGAGCCTAATCTGACCCTGATGCTGGGGTCCCTGGCTCGCCCTGATCTCGGAGGTACCTCTGATGGTAAGAAGTTCTGAGCTGCCACTCTGTACCCTAAAACCCCTGATTAGCCCTAGGCTGAGGGTCCCTACCTCCCCTACGGGTCAGGAATCACAGCTTCTCCCAAGGAAAGACTTTAGCCCAGCAGCTAAGCATCAGCACAGCACCAACACCTAGAGCACATAGCTATCAGCAGCACCTGACAGAGGAGAGAGAAGGCTATTTAAAACCAGGGGGAGGGGATTCCAGGTGAGTCACACTTCAACCACTCAGCAATTGAACATAATAGTGACTGCAGTTCTGAAGCACAACACAGGAGTCAGGAGCTTCACAACTATCAACCATGCAGCTCTTAAAGACAAACAGCATACACAGCAGCATCCAGCAATGTCAGCGCCAACTAAGCGTGTGTCACCAGCTCTGGCATGTTAGATTCCACAAGGAGAAACCTTACCCCTTAGTCATTTATCCATCCTTTGGCCACCGACAATATGCCAGAGGCAACTGTCTACAACCAGGTACAGTGCTGGCACCCAGCAGCCCCACAAAGCCATATGGGAAGCGCCAGGGGGCACCTGTCCCCCTTCCCCCAGGCCTAGCCCGCCCATGGGTTTAGGTAATCATTTCTTTGAACTGGAATCTGCTTTAAATCTCCTCCCGACACTTCACCCAACAAGAACTGCCTGATAACAGAGAACAATTGATGATAATGTATAGAGTTGCATTTCCCAGTATCTGGCAAGGGTCATCAGCACCTCTTTGGAAACGATTCCATTTGGAAGCAGCTTCTTACATGCCGTAGCGCTAGGATTGAGTTGGATTAATTTTGTAATATAGTGAGTGCCTCCTAGTGGTGGCAGCAGGAAGAAATATTTTATCATGCGCTCTAATCACTATATCGATGTATCATGCGCACAAATTTGGACCTATTTTGGATAAAATGAAAATATAAGAAACTTATGTGAAGACACACCTTTTCTCAGTGCATGCCAGTGACGAATGTTCTTAATTTGGCCAGACATATTGACCTTTTTCTTTTATCTCATGTTTCCTAAATCATTATTTATTGTCTGACTATGCGTACTCTCCCATTGTCCAAGTTTGTGTATTGCTAATTTAGTTATCTCACCTCTTCACCCCTTCTGACTACGTACTTAAAAGGAAATTATGTATGCGGCTTGAAATCCAGCCAATAAGAACACAGCCTTATTCCACCAGTCACGGAAGACCACAATACCCTGAGATGAGTGTTCTGGATATATAAAAAGGAATTTGATTATTCAGTCACCTGAGAGAGATGATGCATGATCCAGCCTAGATCTTCGGTGCTGGCTAGGGGATCAGGACCTTGATTAGATGATGCATGACCCAGCCTAGACTCTTCGGCGCTGGCTAGGGGATCAGGGTACCTGGATTAGATGATGCATGACCCAGCCTAGGCTCTTTGGCACTGGCTAGGGGATCAGAACATGAATTATATTGTATGAACTTCAGCCTAGGAACCTAGAATTCGGCTGGAATATACCCAGGTAGTGACAATTCAGTCACCTGGCTATAGACATTGCTGTGCTAGGTTCGCTTCCTAAGCTTGTCAGTATTCCTTTCTCATGGATGACCACCAAAAGCGGGGTGCTGCTGGATTAGAGTAAGTGGCCATGGAAGCCCGAAGGCACAAGTATTCTTATCCTGTGACCAGCGGAAGGTGAGACTTTCTTGCAAGTTACATTGTGTGTTCTTGCTGGGTATGTGTTACCCATGGGTAAGGAGTTAGATATTCAGTTGGGATGAGCCCTGGTCCATGCGGTCTTTGTAAAGGTGGCCGAGCCAGCGGACGAGAGCACCTACTTACCCCCGGTGTCTCCACAAGGTGTTCCTCTCCTTCCATAGCTATTATAATTTGAAATATCTTGGAATTTACTTCTTTGACAACGTAATTTCCTTTATCCATCTTAAACCATCCTGTCGTGTGCCAAACCGGCCGCTTTCACATAATGAAGAGCGTGTCTTTCCTAATAAGCCCCCGTCATAGTAATTTCCTCCCCCCGCTTAAGTCAACAGGTTTGACAGGAAATGAGTTTATGAGGCAAGAGGAACATTATTTATTTTTTTGGAGAGAGTTTATAATTGACTTGGTGTAAAAATGGAGATTGGTGTAATCCGAATCATCGCCAGCTCGGTGCAGGCATCCACATTTAAGTTTAATGGGTCTATTTAAAGCAATTAGCAAGTGGCAAAATACTGTAAAAGCCAAGTGGAACAGAGGCTAATAGATTCGTATTGACGCAAGGCCCATTGTGTGTATTGACTTTCACGGCAATGAATTAAACTGTAATTCACTTCTTTGCTTTAGTTGTTTTTAACTGAACTGGGAATTGGGGGCCCCCTGCATCCATGTAGACCCCCCCCCATCGTCTCTGTTTAATATTTCATTAGATATTAGTCTTGAACATGGTAAGAAAGCCGGATTGTTAGCATGTAAAATCAACATGCAAAGCAGTGGGAAAGCAGCTGGGGTCCATAGACCCCCAAAAGCTACAGGCAGAACTGGTTTTCCTTCTCCTGACATACAAGTTTAATTACTGCCCGAATCGGTATCTAAATATAACAAGGCAAAAAAGATCATATTTTCATTGCTAATTGCTAGAGTTTACTGCCAAGTTACTGCTATGGAAATGGGGGACATTATACAAGGAAGGGGCCCAGGGTGGGGAGACATTGTACCAGGAAGGAGCCCAGTATGGGGGGCATTATACAAAAGAAACGGCTTACATTGGGGGGAGACATTATACCGGAAACAAGCCCAAGTTGGGGGATAGTATACCATGAAAGGGGCCCAGGATGGGAGATATTATAACAGGAAAGAATCCATATTGGAGTGTGAGCCCTCGTAGACAGGATTTCTCCCCTCTTGTATCCGTACAACCAATTGTCCACATTTATTGTTACTTGTATTGTTACGATGTTACTTGTCCTCGTCTGCCCCTTTTAGCATGTAAAAGCGCCATGGAATATATTGGCGCTATATAAATAAATAATAATAATATTGGGGACATTATACCAGGAAAAGACCCAGATCTGGAGACATTATACAAGGAAGGGGCCCAGGATGGGAAATATTGTATCAGGAAGTGGCTCAGGATGGGAAACATTACACTAGGAAGGGTGCCAAGATGGAGGGACATTATACCAGAAAGAGGTACAGGATGGGGATATTATACCAGGAAGAGGCCCAGGTTGAGGGGACATTAAACCGGAAATGAGCCAAGGTTGGGTGACATTATACCAGGAAGTGGTACAGGATGGGGCACATTATACTAGGAAAGGGCTCACGTTGGGTGGACATTATATATGAAAGGAGCCCAGGTTGGGAGACATTATACCAGGAAGGGACCCAGGATTCGGGAACATTCCTATTAGAAAGAGCAAAGGATATTGGACATTATTACTAGAAGGGGCCCAGGATGGGAGGCATTCTTACTGAAAAGGTCCCAAAATGTTGGACATTATTACCCGAAGGAGCCCTGGACAGAGGACATTATACCAGGAAGGGTCATTTGTACAGGATGGGGTAAGGCAACATACATCTTTACAGAACTTAAAACTGTACAAAGGCCTCTACATCTGACCAGGTCCATAATTTTGCACCGAGGTCCATCAGATTTTAGTAAGTGCATGCATACTACCGTTATGTGTCTATGGGCTTCTCATACACCTTGAAAATCTGCAAACTTTACCTACAGATGCCTATGATTTTATATGGGGATATTCCCCTGCTTATATTATAGATCAATGGAAAACAGTGCCCATGGCTGTGCAATATGGACAATATAATTACCTGTGCCGCCATACCGGCTCCTCCGTTTGCATCACACCTAAGTTTGCATTCAGCGCTGACCAACATCTTCCTCAATGTCTCATGTAATTGGAGATATTATCATTTTACACGGCTTTATGCTGTTTTGCTGTGATCCTTGGGGATGGCATACACCCCACTTTAGGGTAAATTAGATATAAAACACTAACTAAATGCAGGTTAGACCAGACCAAAATCAATATTATGTTAAGCTGATTCATTCACCATGTGCAGCGCTTAGTGGATGAGATAGGTGATGGAAACCGTTGCCCTGGTCGTGTCAGAGGACAGGGGAGAGACACAAGCTGCCAGCTGCCATCATTAAACAGCAGAGCCCCCTCCCACCTTAATGAGCTCTTATTCAGCAATGGAGTAGATTGGAAGTGACTGATATGGAAAAGGCTGTGTTAATGCAGGGCAGGGAGGGTCTGGTGTTATGACAGCTGAGGGGGAAAACTATCCAACAACCCAACAAACTTCTATATTATCTCCTAATATATGTGTGTAATAAATCCACAGGAAGGGCTGGAATAGGGCTCAGATGACCTCAGCGGTGGTGCGCCATGTAATGGAATATTAATAGTCTACTTTATCTGGGGTAGTGTTAGATGTTTTATAAAAAACGATAGCTTGGCATAATTATTTGACCTTGCTATATTTCTTAATGGTTTGTTACAAGGTATGTAAAATAACAACTTTGCAAATAGTCTTCTAAACAAACATTATTACAATTTAAAGGGAACCTGTCAGCTCGTTTTAGCCCCCTATCATATCACTACCTGTCCCTGCACTGTGCTAGCACATCCCTATCTGATCTAAAACTGCAATATAATGTTTATAAAAAACTAAATAGTAAGGGTTTACCCTTGCCATATCCACCACGTAATGTCTGACTTGCTGCACCGATCCGACAAGCCCCATTTATTCTCTATGGGGCTTGCCGTCTGGTACGGCAAATGCGGTATTGCCAAATCCGGCACTTGCGGCACCGGAAACGCTGCTAGCAGCCGCAAGGGCCGGATCTGGCGGATTCTGCAATACCGCACTTGCCACATCCGACCGCAAGCCCCATAGAGAATGAATGGGGCTTGTCGGATCAGTGCAGCAAGTCGGACGTTCCACGGCAGGTGTGGCCGGATCTACCACAAAATTGCAATACCACTGATGTGAAAGGAGCCTAACTTACATATTTTCATGTAAATGAGCCTTCCAGTCCACTTCTGTAGACTTAGGCCCTTTTCACACTAGCTTTTTTGTCTGGATCCGGACAAAAAAACGCATCTGCCGAAGGTCCCGCCTAATGGCCGCACTTGTGGCATGCTTGCAGCAAGCCCCATGCATTGTGTATGGGGCTTGCGGTAAGGTGCGGCAAGTGCAGATGCGGCAGGTGCAGCCGCGAAAAAAAATGTGGTCAGCAGCATTTTTTTTCGTGGCCGCAACTGCCGGAGCTGCACTTGCTGCACGTTACCGCAAGCCCCATACACAATGCATGGGGCTTGCTGCAAGTGTGCCGTTAGGCGGAAAATGCGGCAGATGCGTTTTTTTTATCCAGATCTGCCGCATCTTCATAAAAACACCAGTGTGAAAGCGCCCTTAGATGGGCTGGCTCCGGCGCTCTGTTTACACCCATCGCTGCACTTATCACGCCCCGCTGAGCGTGATAATAGATTTTCCTTGCGCTTTCCCGACTCAGTGATTCAAATCTACCCCCTATCTATAATATTGGTGGGTGTCTCATTACTGAATGAAAGCCCATCCAAAATTCTTTTTTTACTTTATATATTGCTCGCCTGTATTTATTCTTCCACCCTAATTTCTTTGCATTGGCTCCAAATCCAAGGCTTCCGTTTATTTCATGTCTGAGGCTCCTCTGGGTGCACTTGTTAACAATAGCTTACCATCATAATTCCTCCATAGATTCACATCATTTTAGACCTAGATGTGTGTCTTGTCTCGTCCAGTCTATCAACTGTCTGTATGTCTGACGGCACTTTTATCAGCCGAAAAAAAGTTCCTAAATTAAAGTGAGCGCCCGTCGTTTCCCACCACTTAAAAGGAACCTATCAGCTAGTTTATGCCCTCCCAGCTATCACTATCTGTACCTGTAGCTTTATGATACCAGTCTAATCATCCCTGTCTGAGCTCATGGTGTAATGGTAAAGGTGAAAAAAAGCATTTATACACTTATATTTCCTTATGTAATGAGACAGTCAGTCCCCAGCCTGGAGGAGGTAGACTGTCTGGGAGATCAATAGTTAACTCACCATTAACTTGAATGTCTAAAGGACCTGGGTGATGTCCTGATCATGTGACCCCATAGTGGGCGGAGCTAAGCGAGCAAACTCATTACGTCCCATTATGGGACTTAGCTCCGCCTATTATAATCACATGATTGTGACATCACATCAGGTCTCCCAGCATGTTCTGACATTCGGTTGAAATGTTAACAATTAACCTGCCAGACAGTCTACCTCCTCCAAGATATAGACTGTGCCTCATTTACATGAGAAAATGTAAGTGTATAAATGCTTTTTTCTCACCTTTAACATGACGTTATGAGCTCAGACAGGGATGATTAGACTGGTATTATAAAGCTGCAGGTGCAGACAGTGATAGCTGGGGAGGCATAAACCACCTGACAGGTTCCCTTTAACAGAGCTCTGACCTATCTGATATGTTTATAGTGATCAGAGCTAAATCCCCTGAATTAAAAGGTAAACGTCTATTTACCTGAAGCCACCTCTAGGGGGAGCTCATGGGCTTACTGTATATTGTCCTATTATTCAGTTCAATGTATAGATAGTATACAGGAAGCTCCCCCTAGTGGTGGCTATGAGCAGCCAGATTTTTTAGCAATGATCTTTAGACAGAAGATTTTCTAAACTATTTACTCCAGGCATAAAAAGGCACACATTTTGGCACAAAACATATTTGTAGTGACATTTGCTCTATTTAGTTGTTAGTTATTTAGTCCTTGTGCCACCCCTGGGGGTGCAACTTAATGCTCTATGGCTCAAAATCTACCAATGCTAATACTTTAACATACTGTGAGTGAGGATTTGAATTTGTGGGTTGTAATAATCACCCATTCAGGATAACGAGGCAACAAGTTTTATTCGTATCCATACATGGATTTACAGCAACTCCAGGTAGATGGCCACAATATGATGGCCGAAGTCCACAAGATCAGAAACCAGTCAGCAACGATAGTCTTTAAGTTCCTCCAAATGATGGATATCACGACCGTAGCACATGTATCCAGCTCCAAACTCGTCGTTAGGATAGTTCCTTAATTCCTGACAGTAGATATCTCGAACATAGCATGTGTATCCAGCTCCAAACTCGTCGTTAGGATAATTCCTTAAATCCAGACAGTAGATATTACGACTGTAGTACATGTATCCAACTCCAAACTAGTCCATAGGATAGTTCCTTCAATCCAGACAGTAGATATTATGACCGTAGCACGTGTATCCAGCTCCAAACTAGTCGTTAGGATAGTTATTTAAATCCGGACGGTAGATATCACAACTGTAGCATGTGTATCCAGCTCCAATCTCTATAATCCATCCATAAGCTTCAGGATCTGGCCTCAGCACTGATCCTCTCCATCCCAATTCACAGCACCAACTAACCTCTCACAAACACGAGTCTTCTTCTTTTCTGCCTCTTCTTGGAATTAGCTGCCTAGTTGGGCAAATCTAACCACACCAAACCCCTTAACCGTCAGGTACATTCAATTCAAAGAGTTAAAAAAGTTCAGTGAAGTCTCCAGCCAGTTTGCAAAGGTGTTTATCCAGGAAGTCCCTGCAGAGAGGAACTAAAGACTCACAAACCCTCAGCCAGATGCAGGGCATTAAATGTAATGTAGACCTGATTGCATTAGAATACAGCGGTCAACTAGGATGGCACATTGTCACAACCCCTTACCCCTTCCAATTGAGCACACACAGGTGACCCCAAACTGATAAGCCAGCAAATCTCCAATACAACACAAAAATAATACTGATGTAACCAGCGCTCTGTGCTGTAATATGTCCTCTGGTACAATTGTTTTTAGTCCATGGGTGGCCATCTCCTCACACGGACCTTTAAAAAAACTTTAATTTTACAACAAAGGGGCCCCCAAAGTCTCTGGGGCTCCGGTATGGATGCTATGATAGTCCCCTTTATAGCTGTTTCCCGGTATATGAGCGAACACTTAAGCTAATTCTGGTAATATCGTGCTGAAAACACTATGGAAATCTTCTCAAACATGAAGTTCTCCCGAGGCGAGAAGGTCTGCACTATTTATTATTACTGCACATTATACGGCACCAATGGGAGGCACAAAAACCCACATATCAGATACACAAACAGCCTTTGTGATGAATCAATTTAAAATGAGATTTCGAGCATGTTCTCTGCACAAGCAAAAAATCTAAGAAAGGAAAATAAGATCAGATTCCATCAAATTATCCTTAAACTTAAAGATAAAACATTTTTTTTAAATATATATTTTTTTACACTGATGCAAATTATGTATTATAAAACATTTCATTCCTCGGGGGAACGTATTGTATTTTATTATTCTGGTTTAGACCCAAAGTTGGGCTGGGACTTGTAGTCATAATTATAGTATTTTAAAGGCCTTCAGGTCAATCTCAAGCCATGGCGACGTGATGGATGAACACTCTGTATGAAGATCGATCTTGTGCAGACTAGATAGGTCACCATGGTCTTCTCCAAGCCAGATAGGTCCCCCAGGGTCTTCTCCAAGCCTAGCTAGGTCCATCAGGGTATTCAGCAAGCCTATATAGGTCCACCAGGGTCTTCTCCAACCTAGATAGGTCCACCAGGGTCTTATCAAAACCTAGCTAGGTCAACCAGGGTCTTACCCAAGCCTAGGTAGGTCCACCAGGGTCTTCTCCAAGCTTATATAAATCCACCAGGGTCTTATCCAAGCCTAGATAGATAATCCAGGGTCTTCTCCAAGCCTAGATAAGTCCACCAGGGCCTTCTCCAAGCCTAAATATTTCCACCAGGGTCGTTTTTAACTCTAGATAGGTTCACCGGGATCTTCTCAAACCCTACATAGGTCCACCAGGGTCTTATCTGCCATAATCTTGATAGTATCAAACCATTGGGTTACTGGTCTTCCTCTTCAACTTGTTCTTCTGTTCTTCTGACCATGATGTCCTTCTCCAGTGATTGCTCCTTGCAGATGTTGTCCTTGGTGGGATTTGAACCCAGGACCTCAATTCTGCATGACTGCAGTGCTAACACTGAGCCACTGTACTGCCCTATACATAGTATTAACCACTGGTCCACTGTGCTGCTCTATATATAGTGCAGTGCTACCAACTGAACACTGTACTACTCTATTATAGTACAGTGCTAATCACTGAGCCACTGTGATGCTCTATATGTAGTCATGCTAAACAATAAGCCACTGTGTTGCTCTATATATAGTACAGTGCTAACCACTGAGTCATTGTGTGCTCTCTATATAGTACAGTGCTAAACAATAAGCCACTGTGTTGCTCTATATATAGTACAGTGCTAACCACTGAGTCACTGTGCTTCTCTCTATATAGTACAGTGCTAAGCTCTGAGCCACTGTGCTGCTTTAAATATTGTACAGTTCTAACCACTGATCCACTGTGTTGCTCTATATATGGTACGGTGCTAACCACTGAGCCACTGTGTTGCTCTATAATAGTATAATGCTGACTACTGAGCCACTTTGTTGCTCTATATATAGTATGGTGCTAAACACTGAGCCACTGTGCTCTACTATATATCGTACAGTGCTAAACATTGAGCCACTGTGTTGCTCTATATATAGTACAGTGCTAACCACTGAGTCACTGTGCTGCTCTCTATATAGTACAGTGCTTAGCTCTGCAAAAAATAAGAGGGTGGGGGACAAGAGGCGCAATAGTGCCCTATCACTAGTGACACTAAAAAGAGTGATGCTGAGGAGCCACTCACCTGTTCAGTTGTGGACCCACAACTGGTTTGAAGGCGTTTTGAGAAGAATCTACTCAGCTGCTGCAGGACCTCTACTAACTACTGACCAGTAGTGAAATTCAAGGAGATGATGGGGTAGTACAGGTGTGACACGGTCTGCGCTGCTCCAATGTAAAAACTCACCAAAGAGTCATCAGTAGGTTTTATCTTTTAATCCTTCTTCTCCTACGCGTTTCGGCGCGCCAACCTGGCACCTTCTCAGGGATATACTCTATATATAGTACAGTGCTAACCACTGACCACTGTGCTGCTCTATATATAGTACAGTGCTAAACATTGAGCCACTGTGCTGCTCTATATATAGTATAGTGCTGACCACTGATCCACTGTGCTGCTCTATATATAGTACAGTGCTAAACATTGAGCCACTGTGCTGCTCTACATATAGTATAGTGCTGACACTGATCCACTGTGCTGCTCTATATATAGTACAGTGCTAAACATTGAGCCACTGTGCTGCTCTACATATAGTATAGTGCTGACCACTGAGCCATGGTGTTGCCCAAATGTTTGCTTAATATTGTCACATGTAGCTCGTTATTAAGTGAAAATCTCTAGTTTTGTGTATGTAGGATGATGGGGGTTTTCAGATATGATTCTTTAGGATATCACCGCACAGTCACATTGTACGTCTTATCGCTATATATTTCCATACCGTAGCATTTTCCATACGGTTTGTTTTAGATTAGGAGCTGACATTTGTGTGGCTCATTGCCGTAGCTGCCAGACTTCAGCGTGATCTATAATTCATAGTTTGAGGCAATATCTTGGCACATCATGGCAGGGAGTATCTCGCCATTGTGATGTTTGCCGAAGGCTTTTCAGCCAGGAGAAACAAAGACGGCCGGAGGGGAAACCCCAAACAATATAGACATGTCCGCGCAGACGAGGCCTCTGGCACGCAGCTGTACGATGTTACTTTCTGCGGTTTTGAGAACAGAGAGAAGAATTATTAAGATTTTGTGTTCCAAGGAGACTAAACTGGTCTGTGTGCAGATGTTGTGTGTCTGAGGTCATCTCTCAGAGAATGTGTCATCACAAAATAATTGATTATTTAAGGTCAACTCTTCATGTGAGGCATCACTTTTTTAAGCATTTTGGGGATGTTTTCATTCATTATTCCTGCCATTATGTATATTTTAAAATACCCTAAAATGTACAGATTTCACCCTTAGCCTTATACTAGACTAACCTCTTCTCATTCTAGAGCTATCACTTCTCCAGGGCCATCTTAACATACGGTAATCACAAGATAAGGTTACAATGACAGGTAACACCTATGGCCAAAATTTTGAGACTGACACAAATTTTGGTAAAGTTTGCTGCTTCAGTTTTCATAGTGGCAATTTGCCTTAACTTTAGATTGTTATGAAGAGCGATCACATGAATTGTATAAACTCTTTCCTTGCTATTAAAATTAATATTACACTGGAATTTCAGGCCCCGACATAAAAAACTCAATAATTCAATTAGACATGAAAAACATCCAAGCAAAGACATGTAGTTGTAAGAATGTAGGTGGTTGGATGCAACGGTGCAGATAACACGAGGCGGAAACAGGCAATGAACTTTTTATTGCTTGCGATCTGGCGGGAAGTAAGCAATAGTGAGACCGTTACAAGCACAGTAAAGAGCAAGTAAATAACACGATACAGGGTGCACAATAAATCTTAGTATTCCATGTAACAGCAAAGTCTCTTAAGAGTTATACTCATATCTCTTTAACAGGTATAATGCACATGTCCCTGATGGAAGCTACTGCGCTGGCTCCTCTTGGAGCAGTCACCATAGTGGATGTCACCAGGTTTCATCCTAGGCCGTACGTCCTCTCAGCAAGTCTGTGTCAGCAAGTGTTGGGCCTCCTGTTCTCTGGCCAACTCCTTCCTGCCTTCTGTCTTAGCCCAGGCCAACCCCTGTGCTATATGTTAGTGTTGGAAACAACAGCCTGACTCACTGGTGTCTCCCTTCTATCACCACAAGCTTCCTCCTCTAGTCGAAGCCTCTAAAGACTCTTTGGTACTCGAGCACACAGTAAGTGTCTCATTGACCTGTAGAAGTGAGGGCTGAGATCTGGCTGACTTTGCTTGAACTCTGGGTCTTGAAGATCGCCTCCTCAGTGGCATAGTCTGGGTCTGCAGATCTTACTTAATAATGTTGGGGCTCTTTCCCTTAACGAGCATAGTCTGGGCTCTCAGGCACTTCTGGTGACAGAGGACAAGGATCTTACCCACAGCAAGGGTCACCAATCTTCAACTCTATGCTCAGGCCTCTGAGGTGATGGGGCTATCAGCCCACTCCACTGACCCCTGTCTTCAATGATCAGAGATCTGGTGCCAGCGCCTCCTCTTCTGGGCCTGACCAGGCCTTTAATTTTTAGCAACTGCATCACAGATGTCACCTGAGTCCAGTGCATCTTCTAAATTTGTATCTCCAGGAAACATAGACAGAGTTCCTTACTTCCTGTCTCTTCACATCTCAGCTTTGGCCTCCGTTTTGGCATTGTTGGCCAGCAGTGGGCGACGCTTACTTGCAGATATTTTGGTATCCTCCTACATAGTCATCATTGCTTTGCATATACAGGGCTTTACAGGCAAGGACATTGCAGCTTGTAAGATTGTCCCTAAATCAACCATTTATTGGATCTTTAAGAAAATTGCTGTGAAGAACAAACAAGTGCCAGGACCATCTCCTAAAGAAGATTCAGCAACGAGATTAGTATAGATAGATAGTAGACAGGTTTTAGAACATCTACATACACAGTGAGGTGAAGATTATTGGAAGCTGGCCTGATGACAAGGTGTTAAGCAAAAAGAAGAACATTAAGGATAGACTGACATTATATAGGAAGGACAGGAATTAGATTGTAGAGAACAGGGTTAAACTTATTTCCCGGATAAAGCCCCCTTCAGACTGTTTGGGACATCTGGAAGAATGAATGGTCAGAGAAGAAAAGGAGAGTATTCCCATGATCTTCATACACAGCATGGGGCTCACTCACAATTTTACCTAACTTCACTGTCATGAACAAAGAATGATACCTAAGTATCTTACAAGAGCAACCGTACCCAAATCAATGTGGTTAACAATGCTTTTCCAGGATAATGGAAACCATGGATCTTGGAAAAAGTGATAACTATGAGGTTCGGTAAACAAAACATTGACATTTTGGATCCATGGCTGGGAAAGTCTCCAGATTTTAATTCCATTAAGAACCTGTGGTCAATCACCAAAGACTGGACGAATACGGTAATCAAAAACACAGAAATGTTGATAAACTCCAAGCACTCAGACAAGAATGAGCTGTCATCGGTCAAGATTAATCCCAGAAGCAGAAAGGGGGCTGAAGTCTTTAAAAATAAAGGTTAATGCTGTAAATACTGAGTCTTTACAAAATCTTTGTGTATTTGTTAAAACTTTAAAATCCTATGAAATGCCTTTATTTCTGTTCTAAAGTATCTGTAGAAACATCTCACTAAAAGATACAGTATATAAAAAAAAAATCAGCAAATGAAAAATGTAATTAGGGTCAGTCTCAAAATATTTGTCTAAAACTGTAGAGTATAAAACACAGGATCCACCATTCACAATAGGTGATATCACAGCTCACCTCCTCCTGTACAATGACTGATAACACCTCTATATACAGTAGATAACACAGGATCCACCATTCACAATAGGTGATATCACAGCTCACCTCCTCCTGTACAATGACTGATAACACCTCTATATACAGTAGAATAACACAGGATCCACCATTCACAATAGGTGATGTCACAGCTCACCTCCTCCTCCTGTACAATGACTGATAACACCTCTATATACAGTAGATAACACAGGATCCACCATTCACAATAGGTGATGTCACAGCTCACCTCCTCCTCCTGTACAATGACTGATAACACCTCTATATACAGTAGATAACACAGGATCCACCATTCACAATAGATGATATCACAGCTCACCTCCTCCTCCTGTACAATGACTGATAACACCTCTATATACAGTAGATCACACAGGATCCACCATTCACAATAGATGATATCACAGCTCACCTCCTCCTCCTGTACAATGACTGATAACACCTCTATATACAGTAGATAACACAGGATCCACCATTCACAATCGATGATATCACAGCTCACCTCCTCCTCCTGTACAATGACTGATAACACCTCTATATACAGTAGATAACACAGGATCCACCATTCACAATAGGTGATGTCACAGCTCACCTCCTCCTCCTGTACAATGACTGATAACACCTCTATATACAGTAGATAACACAGGATCCACCATTCACAATAGGTGATATCACAGCTCACCTCCTCCTGTACAATGACTGATAACACCTCTATATACAGTAGATAACACAGGATCCACCATTCACAATAGGGGATATCACAGCTCACCTCCTCCTGTACAATGACTGATAACACCTCTATATACAGTAGATAACACAGGATCCACCATTCACAATAGGTGATATCACAGCTCACCTCCTCCTGTACAATGAGTAATAACACCTCTATATACAGTAGATAACACAGGATCCACCATTCACAATAGGTGATACCACAGCTCACCTCCTCCTGTACAATGACTGATAACACCTCTATATACAGTAGATAACACAGGATCCACCATTCACAATAGATGATATCACAGCTCACCTCCTCCTCCTGTACAATGACTGATAACACCTCTATATACAGTAGATAACACAGGATCCACCATTCACAATAGGTGATATCACAGCTCACTCCTCCTCCTATACAATGAGTGATAACACCTCTATATACAGTAGATAACACAGGATCCACCATTCACAATAGGTGATATCACTAGCTCACCTCCTCCTCCTGTACAATGACTGATAACACCTCTATATACAGTAAATAACACAGGATCCACCATTCACAATAGGTGATATCACAGCTCACTTCCTCCTGTACAATGACTGATAACACCTCTATATACAGTAAATAACACAGGATCCACCATTCACAATAGGTGATATCACAGCTCACCTCCTCCTGTACAATGACTGATAACACCTCTATATATAGTAGATAACACAGGATCCACCATTCACAATAGATGATATCACAGCTCACCTCCTCCTCCTGTACAATGACTGATAACACCTCTATATACAGTAGATAACACAGGATCCACCATTCACAATAGATGATATCACAGCTCACTTCCTCCTGTACAATGACTGATAACACCTCTATATACAGTAAATAACACAGGATCCACCATTCACAATAGGTGATATCACAGCTCACTTCCTCCTGTACAATGACTGATAACACCTCTATATACAGTAGATAACACAGGATCCACCATTCACAATAAGTGGTATCACAGCTCACCTCCTCCTCCTGTACAATGACTGATAACACCTCTATATACAGTAGATAACACAAACTAGTGACTGTGTTTAATCATTTTGGACACATATTGTATGTCATAGGCTTCAACCCAGGAAGATATCTGTGCCCTCGTCACCCTCACAGCTCACGTCTGCGGTGTCAGGTTTTGCCTGATTCATATTATGAGGCATCTTTAGAGTTTAACAAAAAATCATATTTTCCCACATCACGTCATATTTTTATAAGGGTCATATTTTATAGGATTCAATGAGGCCAAAAGTGGTAGGAAATGATGACATGATTATGACCGGGGCTCCCGCTGTATTTTTAGCGCGCTCTTGGATTGAATGTGACATATTTTGAGTAGTTTTGATACAGTTTACGGAGTCTCTTAGAAACATCGTCGTTTTAAAACCCATCTGTTCAATGTCAGCCGGGAATGTTCTGCACCAGGAAGCCTCATTTCCTAGTGGAAACACTTAAGCGTTTTATCGGATATGGAAAGTAGACACTTGCGAGGTGAAAGCCGAGTGTGGTTCACAGCCGGACCAGATGGGGCTCACTATCTTGTTTCCTGCATCAGACATACAATTTCCGAACAAATTTAACATCCTTAAACATCAAAAACGTTGCAAATATGTATGCTGGGACCTGTAGTTTAACAAGTTATGGTTTGCGATAGAAACCCAGAAAGGTCACTATGGGCACTTGTGGTGCCATAATGGTTAAGTTTGCAAGTTACTGATAGGATGGCTGTGGCTCCTACCTTATAACGTGTTTGTGTTAGCACATGTGAGCTGATGGAGAGATCATGGATGTCTGGAGAGACAGGCAGAACCTGTGAGGGCTCGCTCTCAATGTTTGGAGCAGCCATTGTCCTGAAAAGCACCTGGGATGGTATGTTTAGAAGTGGCTGGTATCCTGGAAGACACGCAGTGAGGAGTCCATGGGGGAGCCAGTGTTCAGGAAGTTTCAGTCCTGCTGAGGGTCTGGAACCGACAGGAGTTGGTGATCCCAGTGAGGCAGTTTCCGGGACAGTAGACTGCAAGGTAAGTGTGTGGGTTGTGATGCTTGCACTGACACACTGCAAGAAACTATGAAAGTAAATGCCAGGCAAGAGTATCCACCATTGGAACAGACTGGTATGTCACTAATGTTCCATTATGTATGAGAGTAAATGCCAGGCAGGCGTATCCGTCATTGGAACGAACTGGTATGTCCCTAATGTTCCGTTGATATAACTGAACTGTGCACTGTATGCGGTATATGATGTGTTAATAAACTACTGGACTTTGTTTTATGGAATAACGTGCCTGTTTGCCTTAATCCTGCTACCCTTTGAGAGCCCCCCAACACACTCAGTACGCACTACCCCACAGGGGCTTTACTAGAGTAGGTGCAGGGGCCCTATAGAATGTGGGGCCCAAAGAGATCTCTTGGACCAGATGAGAAAACCAATGCTTTAAAAAAGTCTGCGTCAGTCGTAGGCAATGAAAAAGATTTTCCATTAAAGAGAACCTATCAGCAAGATTTGGCACTGCAAAGTATAGCCTCGGTCATAATGGCGCCTTGATCCTGATTAATGATACCTGTGGAGAAGGGACTCGATCTGTGGTTGCTGAATAATCTCTTTATAGATTTCATGCTGACGTCATCCATTCATCGCTTGTGCAGTGGGAGGTCAGGTCTTCTTCCCGTCCCTCTGCCTCTTCTGTATCTGTATCTTCCTCCTTTTTGATATTCTGCGCCGACTCTATGATTGCGGTGGGTGGCGCAAGCTCAGTGTGATTCTGGGAGCAGACTTCAATAAAATGGTGCCAAATGGCAGCGCATGCGCAGATCGAGATTTCAGCTCAATCACTTCTTCAGTAAGCCAAAATCTAGATCTGTGCACCATTCTGATACCATGTAGCTGTATGAGAGGTCCAACCCCTGCAGCAGAAATCATTCCCCAAACCATCATACTTCCTCTACCACCTTTCACTGACTTCTCTACACACTTTGGGTTCAGCCTTTCCTTAGTTTGTTGATGTACATAATGTTTCCCATCAGACTCAAATAAATTAAACTTGCTTTCATCTCTAAAATGAACTGTGGACCACTTCTCATCGGTCCACACAACATGCTCCTCACCAAAGGTGAGTCTAGCCTTTTGATTCTTTCTGCTAATGAGAGGTTTGGTCACGGCAGAGTGGGCTTTCAGTCCAAATGCTCTTAAACGTCATGACACTATGACAAGATAGATACTTACCCTGTTCAGTGCTGAACTGGCGCTATTCCAGCTGCAGTGATGAAATGATTACCCATGGAGATTCTCCGCATCATCCTGTCCTCTTTTGCATTCGTGTTTGAGGGCGACCAGCCTTCTTGGGGGACTTTGTGATGTTGTAAAGATGTAATTTGCTAGAAATCACAGACTTGGAACGACCAACTTCTCTTGCTATGGCTGATAAGGTGACCCCTTTGGCCTTCATCTGGACAACCTACTGCCGTAGGGTTTCAGTCACTTTGGAATGGTAAAGTAAGTGCAAACTGGAAAGTTAGGCTGCCAGTTATATAGGGTTTGTCAGATAATTAAAGAAATTAGCACCAGGTGCCAGATTAACAACAATAATTTGCAGGTATCTGAACGTGTTCTCTAATTTTGATCAGTGTATTTCATTTATCTTATTTACATTTTTATTATGTGAATATATTCAGTTCATGAAATAAGCTTAAAATAAAATACTGGTAATTTACTCATGTTAGGATATTTTCCCATAGGACAACACAATGACCTTAGCATTGATAAAATTGTGTGTTCTCTAATTTTGATCGCCAGTGTATAGTGTTGGAGGGGGTAATACTCATCTATAACACAACTAGAATATCCAACACTGTCTACACAATTACTCTCCATGATATTTCGTATATCCTAAGTAGACCCCATAGACGAGTATTGTGTTTCTTGCCTGTAATTACCAGTGTTTTACTTGGACTGTAGGACCAGAATAGTGTCTAATATCGAAAACATCTTAAACCAGGACCTATAAAACCTGGCAGAAATGCATTTAATATCTCCTTGAAAGAAACCCCAGCCCTGTGGGAAGTGTTTAACGTTACTTATAGCTATGTAACACATTTATTAGGTTGCAACATTCATGAGATGAATAGTTTTCTATGGTAAATACTTCGATCTACCAGTTAGGGATCATTCACAGAGTTGATAAACCTGTCAACTCCGACTTGACCGACTATCGTTGTTGAATCGTTCGTTTACACGCAATGACGCAATAACGATGTCGTTTCAACAGCGTTCCAGACGTCACTGTTGAACGATGTTGGGAACGATGTTGAGCCGTGTAACGGTAAATGTTCTTAGTCATAACAAAATAGAATGATTATTTTGCATGTAAATGTCGCAAAGTAACTAGAAAATGTATTATTATAAATCAAAATATAAAAGTACCCCCTACCCCCCCAAGCTTGCACCCCCTGCCGCTCAAAACCTGCCCCCCAAAAAAAACACCCACTAGAAACACGCCCCCCCCCTAAAAAAGCCCACCCCTGAAACCTGCATCCCTGTCCCCCCAAAAAACAGCCCTGCCCCCCACAAACTTGGACTCCCAACATCTGCACCCCTGCAAACCCGCAACCCCCTAAAAAAATGCCCAACCTGCAACTCCGCACCCCCAAAAAATTCCCCCAAACCCGCACCCCCACTCTCCTCCAAAAATCACCCCTTACCCACAAGAACCCAACCACCCCTCAAAAAACACCCCCCCAAACCTGCAGCCCCCCAAAACCACCCCTTCAACTTGCTCCCCCATGCACCCAACCCTGTCCCCATACTGCCCCACACCTGCACCCCCGCTCCCCCAAACCTGACCCCCCCCCCCCCGAAAAAGCCTGCCCCTCCCAAACCTGCCTCCCCATATCTGCACCACTCCACAAATATGTACCCCCCCCCCCCCACATGAGGGGAGAGCACAACTCACAGGCACTGTTTTGATAGGTAGCTGCATATTTTTATTTTGCACATAATAGTCACAAAGTAAATAGAAAATTTAGCTGACTATGAAGAGGGTGTGGCTATGAAGAGGGTTTGGCTTTGAAGAGGGTGTGGCTATGAAGGGGGCATGGCTATTAGGGGTGTGCCTGTAAAGGGGTGTGGCTATGGAGGTGTGTGGCTTTAAAGGGCTATGGCCGTGAAGGGGACGGGGCTATGTGTGAACATACACACAAACAAACAGTAAATAGGCCTTTTTTTTGGTGACAATTGTAAGGCACAAGGTTAAAATTTCCTCCTAAAACATAGTGCTAGACGTTCCCTGACTCAAATGGGGGTATGTGTGCAAAATCTGGTGATTGTAGCTGCAAATTCCTTTAGTGAAATATATATTCATACACTCCCATACATACACTCACACATACAATCGCATACCTACACTCACATGCACTCACATAAATGCACTCACACATACACTCATATACATACACTCACATATACATTCGCATACATACACTCACATATACATTTACATACATACACTCACACATACACTCATATACATACACTCACATATACATTCACATACATACACTCACACATACACTCACATATACATTCACATACATACACTCACACATACACTCACATACATACACTCACACATACAATCACATACATACACTCACACATACAATCACATACATACACTCACACATACTCACACATACATACACTCACACATACTCACACATACACTCACATACATACACTCACACATACAATCGCATACCTACACTCACACTCACATAAATGCACTCACACATACACTCATATACATACACTCACATATACATACACTCACACATACACTCACATATACATTCACATACATACACTCACACATACACTCACATACATACACTCACACATACAATCACATACATACACTCACACATACACTCACATACATACACTCACACATACAATCACATACATACACTCACACATACACTCACATATACATTCACATACATACACTCACACATACACTCATATACATACACTCACATATACATTCACATACATAAACTCACACATACACTCATATACATACACTCACACATACACTCACATACATACACTCACATACATACACTCACATACATACACTCACACATACAATCACATACATACTCACACATACACTCATATACATACACTCACATACATATACATTCACATACATAAACTCACACATACACTCATATACATACACTCACACATACACTCACATAAATACACTCACACATACACTCATATGCATACACTCACACATACACTCACATACATACACTCACACATACAATCACATACCTACACTCACACATATATTCACATACATACACTCACATAAATACGCTCACATACATACACTCACATACATACACTCACACAATCACATACCTACACTCACACATACATTCACATACCTACACTCACACATACACTCACATACATACACTCACATACAAACACTCAGCTTTATACACAAGATAAATATAGAGCAAAAATGAAAACAATGGTGCCAGCCATGGACAACAACCAGGTGCTTCCTCACAATTATTGACATACAGGTGCAAAACATAAGCTGAAGTCTCAATGGTCGGAGAAGGAAACTAAACTGCACTTATTTGATCTTTTTTCTATGTAATACATGAGGCTATTATGTCTGCTTGTTGGAACTGAGCAGAGACCAGACGCCGTTAAGGGTGACCACATTCCTGGCCGATGAGGTAGCTTTGAGACCAGACTTCTTACCAGTGTGAAAATATCTATATATTCTAGGTTGTATATAGGAATATGGCCATCTATTCAAGTGGTTTCTAACTTCTGTTTCTCCAGCGGTTGCAAAATGCAACCACCCGCATGCCCTGCCAACCTATGGCACTGTGGATACAAAGGACGGCGATACAACCCCTATCTTGTAGTAGTCAGTTATCTGTGCGGGTGGTTCCTGTACTCTGTTACCTTCCATTTATACCAAATCTTTGGGGTTCTATGACACCAAAGCCTTAGTATCACTGATCTCTTTTAATTCTTGTATCTTTCATCATGCCACAGGATTTGAACCTGTGACTCTCTGGTTTGTGATCATCAGGATTTGAACCTGTGACCCTCTGGTATGTGATCATCAGGATTTGAACCTGTGACCCTCTGGCTTGTGGGCGTCAGGATTTGAACCTGTGACCCTCTGTGATCATCAGAGTTTGAACCTGTGACTCTCTGGCTTGTGATCATCAGGATTTGAACCTGTGACCCTCTGGTATGTGATCATCAGGATTTGAACCTGTGACCCTCTGGTATGTGATCATCAGGATTTGAACCTGTGACCCTCTGGCTTGTGGGCGTCAGGATTTGAACCTGTGACCCTCTGTGATCATCAGAGTTTGAACCTGTGACTCTCTGGCTTGTGATCATCAGGATTTGAACCTGTGACCCTCTGGTTTGTGATCATCAGGATTTGAACCTGTGACCCTCTGGCTTGTGGGCGTCAGAATTTGAACCTGTGACCCTCTGGTTTGTGATCATCAGGATTTGAACCTATGACCCTCTGGTTTGTGATCATCAGGATTTGAACCTGTGACCCTCTGGTATGTGATCATCAGGATTTGAACCTGTGACCCTCTGGCTTGTGGGCGTCAGGATTTGAACCTGTGACCCTCTGTTTGTGATCATCAGAATTTGAACCTGTGACTCTCTGGCTTGTGATCATCAGGATTTGAATCTGTGACCCTCTGGTTTGTGATCATCAGAGTTTGAACCTGTGACTCTCTGGCTTGTGATCATCAGGATTTGAACCTGTGACCCTCTGGTTTGTGATCATCAGGATTTGAACCTGTGACCCTCTGGCTTGTGGGCGTGAGGATTTGAACCTGTGACCCTCTGGTTTGTGATCATCAGGATTTGAACCTATGACCCTCTGGTTTGTGATCATCAGGATTTGAACCTGTGACCGTCTGGCTTGTGGTCAGCTTAGGCCAGTTTCACACCAGAGCTTTTTAAAATCCAGCTCAGGTTTTTGCATCAAAACCCATATCCTTAAATCCTTAAAGGGAACTGGTTAGCTAGTTTGTGCCCCCAAACTATCACTATCTGTTCCTGCAGCTTCCTAGTACATTCCTAAGTATTCCTGTCTCAGCTAAATGTGTATTTTAATAGTTGAAAAAAAAAAGCATTTTATAATTTACCTTTTCCCATGTTAATTAGGCATGGCTGTTTGACTGCACTGGCCGCATATAGGTGAGTGGGATCCCAGAGACTGGTGCACAAAGGCCCCATGAGGTCCATGGCGGATGCTGTCAATGTGAGTGAGTGCACTGACAGAGGCCCAATTTGCAGTTCAGTGCCGCCGGCCCAGGGGTCAAGTGCCCGCTTTGCCAGATTGTCAGTCCGGGTCTGAACATCATCTGGGGGTTGGAGTTGGGGCTGCATTCTGTGTGCACTGCGGTGGTGGCTCCGATGTTGCCGACTGCAGTGCACACTAGCTAATTGACAGTGGGGGCAGGTGCAGGGATGGGCTCAGTGCCGGGGGTTACCTGCTACTCAGACAGGCCAGACCGACACTGGGCACGATCTAGACACTGTGGGTCTTCTTTCAGTGTCCATCCCCGCCTTCTATTCATGGTTATCATGCCCCAGTGGGCGTGATAACCTAATGTAGAAGTGCTGCCCCCTTCTTTGAAGGTACTAGAAAGGGTGGGCTGCTTCCAGGTATGATACGCCAGCTGCGTCTATTTCCAGTCCTGCAGTGTGGATTATTGGGTGTACTTGCCGGCTACAAACATGCGCACTGCCCATCCTGATGCCTGGCAAGTACACCCAATTATTCCAGAACTCCTTCTTTTTTGAAGGTAAATTGCTCTCTGCTCTGCCCTCCGGTAACTCTGGAGGTACACAAAGCACTCGATGGCCGTTTGGGCAGCAAAGGTCAGAGTTGTCATCATTTAGTCTTGGACTACAGCCATTGTATTTGCTAGGGACTGCGGAGTCTGAATCTCTAGTCTGTACAGGAACCGGTCAGTTGCAGTTTTCAGTATTTTACCTATCTCTGCCTTGTAAGTTTATTACACAAAAATAGCAGTTTTTCAACAAAAGTGGCCAAGCAACATCACTTTGTGTTCTCACATCATTTTTCTTCCTTAAGAAAACATTATAAACATGTGTCCGATACGTCATCTACAGCAACCTTCATTGGCTGCAACTGATCAAAACCAGTTTCCTGCATTTCTATGTACTTCAGCCACATAGTAACTTGTAGAAACTCCTATCTCCGTTTATAGAAAAGCACTTTCCTGCCCAAGTCTGACCGAGCACAGATTGTTCCCGGTGTCACTATAAAGTGAGAAGCTGCTGGGCCATATTGACTGTGCCGCCTCATAGGGCACATGATGAAAGGGATATAGACTGCCAGAATGGGATTTCACCTCGTCTGGGCTGGGGATGAGTAAAGGTTTATTGGCAGCATCTGGGCCAGGAATCACTAGCATTTTCCAGGACCCAGGATCAGAGAGCTGGGATGGGGCGAGAGAGTGGAGTGGGTCGACTTACAGAGAAGATGTAATGTAAAGGTTTGGAGAGAAGGTCGTCAGTTGCCGCATCGGGGCCGCAGGTGTCTGATTTACTGAGTTTATAAAAAGAGGACAATGGCCGAGGATTCTCTTCTTTCTCTAGTATTGAATGCATTTCCCATCTGTGCACACAGCTAAATGAGCAGAGACTAATAACTGTGTAATAGGTGCACAAGGTAAGTGTGACGACCCCGCTGTAAGGCTGAGCTGCTGGTAAGGCAGCACCCCGAGAACCCCGAGACCCTTAACCCCTATACAGGGATCTGGAATTATAGCGGGGCCCCGGAGGTAGCTACCTATGGGAGCAGCAGAGCAGGGAGGTCGTCTGGGAAGGGAAAAATCAGGAAGCGAAGAACGTAGTCAGGAGTCCGAGTCAAAACCGAGAGGGCAGCGAGGGTACAAAATCGTCAGGCGGTACAGAGTCAAAAATCCAGGCAAAGGTCAGAGTCAAAACCGAGAGGGCAGCGAAGGTACAAAATCGTCAGGCGGTACAGAGTCGAAAATCCAGGCAAAGGTCAGAGTCAAAGCAAATACACACTATGTCACTTGGGGAACCAAAACTATATCTGGCGGCCTGCAAGACAGGCTCCAATGTATTTGAAGGGCGCGGCTACCTCCCATAGGCTGGAGCTCACAGCCTGATGACCTCATCCGGACCGCCCCTAGAGCCAGGCCAGATGAAGATGCACGACTGGCTCCACCCATCCCACCTCTGACAGAAGAACGCAGGCTGCGCCTAACGGACACCTCTGCAGGGCCCGCTCTTCTGCGACCAACACCACCCAGAGGGGAAACGCAGCGGCGCTCAGCGACAGAGGCAGACGTCGCTGGAGCAGGTCCATATGTGGACAAGGCCCTCCTATCACCAGCACCACCAGACGAAGGAATCCGGCTCCCCCCAGCGGCCGTGGCAGGAACACCGGCCACTGTGGACAAGGCCCTGCTATCACCAGCACCACCAGATGAAGGAATCCGGCTCCCCCCAGCGGCCGTGGCAGGAACACCGGCCACTGTGGACAAGGCCCTCCTATCACCAGCAGCACCAGACGAAGGAATCCGGCTCCCCCCAGCGGCCGTGGCAGGAACACCGGCCACTGTGGACAAGGCCCTCCTATCACCAGCAGCACCAGACGAAGGAATCCGGCTCCCCCCAGCGGCCGTGGCAGGAACACCGGCCACTGTGGACAAGGCCCTCCTATCACCAGCACCACCAGACGAAGGAATCCGGCTCCCCCCAGCGGCCGTGGCAGGAACACCGGCCACCGAGTCCGATGGCGATGTGACAGTAAGTGGGCCAAAAATATACCGGCATGAGACCCAGAGATACCACAAGGACACAGTTCCCCCAAACTGTTTTTATTGCCATCTATACATACTTTTGTCCTTAAAGGGGACGTCCAGTCTAAACTGATAAGCAGTCACTCTATGTGACTGCAGACTTATCAATACTCCCAGCACAAACACTGGGTGCTGCGAGGATTTGCGGGTTCTAAACTGGGAACGAGCCACAATTATGCGGTATGCATGTTCCTCGCAGCAACATGACTAGTGAGTGTGGTCTCGCACAATACAAGTGTATGGAGCAAGGCCGTGGCCACTGGACAGACACACCTATTCCATACACTTGTATTAAGCAAGGCCGTACCCACTAGATGGCTGCTCCGGCTACAAAGGAAGATTCTGTGTGACGTGGGAAGTTGGATGGCAAGAAATCTTTTTTTTTTGTATGTTAGAGACAGAATACATATATAATAGGAAGGACCCCAGGATGGAGAGACATATTTACCTGGATGGGGGACATATATACAAGGATGGGGGACATATATACCAGAATGGGGGACACATTTACCAGAATAGGGGACAAATTTACCAGGACAGGGGCCATATGTAGGGACAATTATACCAGAATGGGGGACATATATACCAGGATGGGGGATATATACCAGGAAGGGGGACAAATATACCAGAATGGGGGACATACATACCAGTATAGGGGGATAAATTTACCATGCTGAGGGATATATATATATATATATATATACACTCCAGGATGGGGGACATATATACCAGGATGGGGGATATATACCAGGAGGGGGGACAAATATACCAGAATGGGGGACATACATACCAGTATAGGGGGATAAATTTACCATGGTGAGGGATATATATATACACCAGGATGGGGGACATATATACCAGGATGGGGGACATATATACCAGGATGAGGACATATATACCAGAATGGGGGAGACATTTACCAGAATGAGGAACATATATATATCATGAGTGGCCATGGATGGGGACATATATACCCCCAGAATGGGGGACATTTTTACCACGAAGGACTCAAGATGAGGACATCTATACCACGATCAGCCACTGATTGGGGACATATATCAGGAAGGGGCCCAAAATGGGAGACATATATACCAGGATGGGGTATATATATAGTTCCACAAAGAACAAGCTGTGATGCTCCTCAGTGTGTTCTGACAGCTATCTATCATAGCCAGCAGTGAGTTACTAAACATTTTGTGCCCCTACTGTGGGACAGGATTGAATAAGCCTTTGCCTCCTATATACATTACTGAGCCTTGGCTACCCAAGGTGCGATGACCATCATGGAGTTTAACAAGACATGGTATTAGATGCGTCAGAGGAAAGGTTCAGACAACACCGATAAATACGTGTGACCTTAGGATGTTTATGGATATGCTTAATTGGATTTGGTGGTGTGATGAGGGATGAGACCACGCTGCTAAAGACTCATATAAGATGCATTCTTATCCGTACTAACCCTGCAGCTTAGAAAATCAAAGGTGACTGTTTAAATTACTCACTTGAAGATAATATGTCTTGACGTATGGAAATGGGGATATTTTAATGACTTAAGTGCTTGAAATTTGCTTTGTCTATTTTTCCCATTTCATGCCATTCCCCGGCCTGTTTCAGGTACAATGCATTCAGGGCCTGAACCGATTAGCAGGGCTGTGGAGTCGGAGTCAAAGTCATGGTTGGATGGTTGGCTCACTGATTTCACAGCCATGTTCGTGAAGTCAGAACCGTGGAGTCGTGTCCATTTTGGTGGAGTCGGAATCGTAGAGTCAGTTGGGTCGGATTCAGGGAAATTGAAGATTCAGAGTTGGATGTTTGGCTTACTGACTCCACATCCCTGCTGATTAGGCAATATATTAACCACAGCTCTGCCTTCAAGCTGCATTCGGTGGATCCTGGGCAGGAGCGGGGGCAGGAATGCATTTGCCACCCAGGCCGGTATCCCAGAGGACCGGCAGTTTTATTTAGAGTCTCTTGTCCTCGGCGCAGGGAGGTGACCTCACCACAGCCCATGTGTTTGACATGACAAGCCTTCTGTGTCAGACTTCATCCAGCTGTGAGCGAATTCCAGACATTAAACGTTCCCCCAGTTTGGTGCAGTCGTTTCAATTACTGTCAGTCTGTATTTCTTATAATTGCAGGCACTGATTCTGCGTTTCTTTTTAAAGCTCCATAATTGCTCAAATCTCCCCGTTGAGTCAGGCAGTTGTGTGTAAATGGTCCTCGTGTTTGTACTTGCAGATATGGTGGAAACTTCGATTGGTTTCTCTTAAACACATATGACCTTAAGTAAGAGACCTGCAAAAACTTAAGAAACCTTGCTCATGGAGTTTTTAAAACAGCAAACATGCATAAAAAATAAAGCAAAAATGAAGCGAAACAAACATAAGATTAGAAAACTACATTTTCAGATTTGGGTCTCTTGTTTCAGGACATGACAGTACAACAAGAGGCCAAAAATCTGGAGAATCCAACACATTAATACATCGGAAGTGAGCAGTGATGGACAATACTTTTAAAAGGGGTTTTCTGGTTTCCCCAAGTGCAGTTTGTCATTAAAAATAATTAAAAATACTTCTTTACTTAGCCTTCCCGAATCCAGCGCTGAGTCTCCAACTCTGCTCCGGGGGTCTGTAAAGTCTGCAAACCTGCCCTTATGTCATCAGCTCCCTCTAACTACTTCCTCTCCACCCATCACTACTACAATAGTTCCTAGTATGTGGTCTGGGTGTCCCGGTACCGGTCTGTGCCCCTCTTACCAGAGAGTAGGATACTACACCCTAACAGGGGTGCAGTACCTCTGTGGCGACTGGATCCGCAGGGGCGTCACACTAACCTGTAGCTCAGGAGGCACATATGGTTTGCAGGTCCTTAATGTGCGCTTCACACTTGTATTCCAGATCTGGATGGGGAGTAAGATAGGAACCCTTGAATACTGGTATACTGCCTCAGTGCGATTTCTGGGGAAAAGCTTTGGCTGTCATTATACCAGTAATGGAGGCTCTGGGTATCAGCACTTTCAGGGGGCAGGAGCTAGATATGGCTCTTCCCCCTCTCTTATTGCTGAATGTGTCTTGTGACCCTCTCTCAGAGCTGAATGTAGCTCACGACCCTCTCAGGGCTGAATGTAGCTCACGACCCTCTCTCACAGCTGAATGTGGCTCGCGACCCTCTCTCAAAGCTGAATGTGGCTCACGTCCCTCTCTCAGAGCTGAATGTGGCTCATGGCTCTCTCTCAGAGCTGAATGTTGCTCGCGACCCTCTTTCAGAGCTGGATGTGACTCATGACCCTCTCTCAGAGCTGAATGTGGCTCGTGACCCTCTCCCAGAGCTGAATGTGGCTCATGACCCTCTCTGAGATGAATGTGTCTCACGACCCTCTCTCAGAGCTGAATGAGGCTCATGACCCTCTCTCAGAGCTGAATGTTGCTCACGACCCTCTCTCAGAACTGATCATGACTCATGACCCTCTCTCATAGCTGGATGTGGCTCGTGACCCTCTCTCAGAGCTGGATGTGGCTCATGACCCTCTCTGAGCTGGATGTGACCCATTACTCTCTCAGAGCTGGATGTGTACCATTACTCTCTCTCAGAGCTGGATGTGTCTCATGACCCTCTCTCAGAGCTGGATGTGGCTCATGACCCTCTCTCAGAGCTGGATGTGGCTCATGACCCTCTCTCAGAGCTGGATGTGGCTCGCGACTCTCTCTCAAAGCTGGATGTGGCTCCTGACCCTCTTTCAGAGCTGGATGTGGCTCACGACCCTCTCTCAGAGCTGGATGTGGCTCACGACCCTCTCTCAGAGCTGAATGTGACCCATTACTCCCTCTCAGAGCTGGATGTGGCTCCTGACCCTCTCTCAGAGCTGAATGTGGCTCACGACTCTCTCTCAGACCTGAATGTGGCTCATGACCCTCTCTCATGGTGGGTTTACACACACCAATCATTGTATCCAATATCTGAACCAATCTCTGGTTGCAGTGAAATCATGGACAGATTGCTCCATGTTGTACACAGCCACAAAATGGAACAATGTATCCATGATTTCACTGCAACCAGAGATTGGTTCAGATATTGGATACAATGATTGGTGTGTGTAAACCCACCATCAGACCTGAATGTGTCTCACAACCCTCTCTCAGAGCTGAATGTGGCTCACGACTCTCTCTCAGAGCTGAATGTGGTTCATGACCCTCTCTCAGAGCTGAATGTGTCTTACAACCCTCTCCCAGAGCTGAATGTGGCTTGAAAGGTCAGAAAGGTTGGGAACCTCAGCTCTATATGTAAAAGTGTGGAGCTAAAGCTGACACATCACTAGTTTAAAATGGGAAAAAATGTGTGTACCGTGTTAGCCAGTAGATAGAAAAATATTGAAGTCTGAGAGTCCTCACTGGTTGATACCTTTTAATGGCGAACTGAAAAGATGGTAAACATAGCGAGCTTTCGGGACACTGTGGTCCCTTCATCAGGATTTAATGACACAGATTCTGAAGATACATTTTCCAGCCCTGACCACAGGGTAACCGACATGAATCTGCTCATCTTAAAAAGCAACTTCAAATCTCAGAGAGAGAAAAGAATTTGGGAATATGAACTGATAACAACCTCTGACACATTCAAAACAGGATTAAATGTCTCACATGGATTAATGGGTTTTTATAGAACATGAATAGACATTTGGGGACATCACATCTCCAACAAACTCCAGTTTTAGGACAATTAACTTTTGACCACTGAGGACTCTCAGATTTCAATATTTTAGTTCAAAATGAGAATACTCCCTGGACGTGGCGGCCAAACACATCTGGCGCCAGCAATCTCCAAGGGTGACACATTGCATAGCAAAATGATCTTCCTCTACATTTCCTTGAATTGAAGTGAACATCTCTTTTCATTGACTGTTTTATGGAGCCTTCTGCATCATGTCTACTACATATACCGGATACAGATCAATGCCAGCAGATCTCTGCTCCAGAACCAGCTCATTAGTGAATGTATGGAGATGTCCCCAGTGCATAGATGTAATAAAGGTTATGGCTATCCTTTCCTCTCCATCATATGTTTTCCATGCCAGAGACACAGTCCTGCCATAACATATATGTATAGATATACATTGAACATATGTTAAAATTATTTGCAAAGCCCAATGGGTTGCTGTGTTTATTTGTATGAACAGAAAACAGAAGTTTAACCTATTATAGTCATGCACAGCTCAGCGGGATACCTTCCGCACTGCATTATCACTTCCCGAAATTAATTCAGGATTCACTATGAAGGGAACCAAATTTTTAGGTATTTTTAAGTGGTTACAAGAAAGTGAACAAAAATATGACGATTTCCCTTCGAAATGTATGTAAGTATGCCACATTTACTAAGTGCACATATTGTTTCTTGCCTCATTTTATTTACAAGGTTTAGGAGGGAAAAAAAATAATCATTAATCATATCAATCACAAAGTTGTTTTTAGGTCCAATATTGATATTTTTATCATATGGAGCTTTCACTATCTGCTACATAGATTTCATACAGAGCAAAATGAGACAGATGATGTGAAAATGCAATAAAATCAGTTTAAAAAAGTGATACAGATCTGTCAGATGCCTCCACTAGAGGGAGCTCAGGAGCTTGATGCATACTATAGATGACCTGAGCTCAATAATTATACAGTATGCTGTAAGGGAAATAGGACATTCTCAATGTCTGGGGCTATTAACCTCTTAGTGCAATTATTATTGCTGATATTGGAGCTAAATCTGCTGGCCATTCAGTGTCCTGAGTAAATACAAACTAAACATTTGGATTCTATGTTGTAGGCCTTTTAATGGACTTCTAATGATCATTCAGACCTCTGAGAAGAGTGCAGGTTAGGAGGCAGGAGCGTAAAGATTCAATGTACTCAAAGTGTTTTGAGCGATCAGTAGGGGTCCCGCTACCCAGACCCCCATCGATCTGAACAGAATTAAAGTGACTATAACATTTAAAAAATAACCAAAAAGTTTACTTACTCTTTAAAGTGGTTGTCCATTACAATATCATATTCTACAAATGGGCTCATTGCAGTTTTAACAGAAGGAAACATAAACTCACTTCCTCCCACCAGGCCGTTCCTCTGCACCCCTGGCCATGTCCCCTGGCTGCTCCTCTCTTCCTATTCTAACAGGTGGCGTCACGTTTCTGAAGAATCAGCCACTCACTATCTGCACCCGTGATGTCCTGATTGAGCAGGAAGAAACAGTATTGTAACCTTTTCTCTCTGCCTAGACAGAACCTCAAAGATGCGGCTACTAAGTGTCTGCCGACTTGCTACAGAGCTACAATAAGCCTACATATCCTTCACATCAGGCCTGCTTAGCTCTGCACATTACGGTCACATGGTCGTGACTTTACCACAGGTCCTTCTACAGTATAACTGAATTTGTGAAGGCCCTTACAGTTAAGTTAATATATTAACATTTAAGGGGGTGGGGACATTTAAAAAACTGCATGACTGAATGAGGATGGATGTGACTGATTCCAGCTGAAACACCACCTCGATGACTGGGGTAGTTGCCCCTCAGAAGCTCCTAAGGCATGAATATTCTAATCCCTGGTGAGGCAGCGCAAGGGTGAGACTCTGTTGCTTGTTCTATCTTGTGTTATATGCCTTTGACTGTTGGGGATCCACTAAAGCCTTACCAATGTGTGGTTCCCTCACCCTGTGTTGTCTGAGTAGTGTTCTGCCCAGGGATAAGGAGTTCAGGTGTTCAGTTGGGATGAGCCCTGGTCCATGCGGTCTTTCTAAAAGCGGCCGGGCCAGGGGAACGAGAGCACACACTGACTCGTGTCTCAGAGGTGCCAGGTGTTGGACCCCCAATCTATCAGATATTGATGATTTAACTTATCCATATGCTCTGTAAGTAATAGTGAGAGCATGAGACCCTTATATATCCCAGATTTTGGGGGTGTTACAAGCAAAGGTTGGGGGCTTTTTTTTCTGTCCATACCTGTCATGTGTTGACTGATTTGCAGTCCATGTGTGTTGCTGCTGTGGTTTAAATCTGAGTTAATTTCCTTTGGCACATTAAGTGTTACTCTGCTGAATTTCTCTGCTGCTCTGCAGGTGGAACTGTGGGGGGGGGGGGGGGATGACAGAGCATTATGTTCTCCGCCCCCTCAGCCTTTAAGTAGTTCCTCTTCCTTCCACCAGGTGTCGCAGATAGAGTTCACTCTGCCTAGACCGAGTGTGCTGTCAGGATGCAGTGCAGTGGCTTATGCCTTCATTGGGGAACTTGCTATTTCCCCTTCTGTGGGAGAAGGTAGAGGGGGGTGTCAGAGCATTCAGTTCTCCACAACTTCAGCCTTTCAGTGGTTCCATCTCCTTCCCCGGGTGTCGCAGATAAAGTTTGTGCTGTTAGGACATAGTGCAGTGTGTGCTGATGCCTTCCTGCTGATCCTGCCTGGAATTTACCTTCCTCGGGGAACTTGCTGCTTCCCCTTCTGAGGGAGGAGGTAGAGGGGGGTGTCAGAGCTTTCAGTTCTCCACTCCCTCAGCCTTTAAGTAGTTTCATCTCCTTCCACCGGGTGTTGCAGATAGAGTTCATGCTGTTAGGACATAGTGTAGTGTGTACTGATGCCTTACTGCTGATCTTTCCTGGATTTTACCTTCCTTGGGGAAGTTGCTGTTTCCCAGTCTGTGGATGGAGATAGGGGCTTTTAGCCTAGGGCTTATCAGGAGCATAGGGCAAGGGTGACGATCCAGACCTCCTCACCTTCTGAAGTACCTCTGATAGCAGGGTGAGCTAGGGAACCCGAGTCTAAGGGTCAAACTAGCTTCCTTAAATGCCCTTGTGAACGTGCAGGCACTTAATCCAAACATTTGTGCTTTTGTTATGATAAATACATGGATTTTGTTTTTACCAGGTTACTGATGCACAGTGCATGATCTAAATAACACCAAGGGTGGTTTAAAAAACAAAAAAAAAGGACATGACAGGTTCCCTTTAGGTATTTAGATTATATGTAGCTTTAAATTATATAATTGTAGCACCTGCAGCTGCCACTAGGTGGAGCTTACTGCATATGGCTTATCCCAATAATAAAACTGTATACACTGAGCTCCCCCTGGTGGTGGCAGATGATAGGATTTATTAATTTAAGTCAAAGCAGTAGAAAGGGAACTTTCCAACAACAGAGATACTATCACTGTACAGATATAACAGAACATAGTGTAAAAAAATTTGATAGCTCCTTTAAGTTGTCAAATCCAGGTGGTCTTTTAAAGTTTTATACCTGCGCTAAAGATTTCGCCAAGTGTAATTATTAGTAATTATTAATTAATATAAGTAACAATCCAAGGGCATGAAATACACCTGGGGTAGAACTAAACATTTTGAGCTATTGAAGAATTCGAGACATTTACACTTCCGTTCAAAAGTTTGGGGTCACTTAGAAATGTCCTTATTTTTGAAAGAAAAGCACATTTTTTTAATGAAGTTAACATTAAATGAATCAGAAATACACTCTATACATTGTTAATGTGGTAAATGACTATTCCAGCTGCAAATGTCTGGTTTTAATACAATATCTACATAGGTGTATAGAGGCCTATTTCCAACAACCACCACTGCACTGTTTTAATGGTACATTGTGTTTGCTAACTGTGTAAGAAGGCGAATGGAGGATCAGAAAACCCTTGTACAAGTATGTTAGCACAGCTGAAAATAGTTTGGCTCATTAGAGAAGCTATAAAATGGACCTTCCTTTGAGCTAGTTGAGAATCTGGAGCATTACATTTGTTTGTTCTATGAAACTCTCAAACTGGCCAGAAAAAAGAGAACTTTCATGTGAAACTCCACAGTCTATTCTTGTTCTTAGAAATCATTCCCCCATCCTACTGTATCCCCACCGCCCCTCGTAGACTGTGAGCCCTCGTGGACAGGGTCCCTGCCCCTCCTGTACCTGTACGCCCCGATCGCCTAGATTTAGTGTACTTGTTCTTGTCTCCCTTATCCTCATGTAAAGCGCCATGGAACCTAATGGCGCTATATAAATAAATAATAAGAATAATAATAAAATTCCATTCGAGAAGTTGCCAAGAAACTGAAGATTTCCTACAACGATGTGTACTACTCCCTTCAGAGGAGAGCACAAACAGGCTCTAACCACAGTAGAAAGAGAAGTGGGAGGCCCCGCTGCACAACTGAGCAACAAGACAAGTACATTAGAGTCTCTAGTTTGAGAAATGGATGCCTCACAGCTCCTCATCCGGCAGCTTCATTACATAGTACCCACCAAAGGTCTGCAATGCTGTAATTGCTGCAAAGGGAGCATTCTGTGACGAAAGCAAAGTTTGAAGGAGAAAATTATTATTTCAAATAAAAATCATTATTTCTAACCTTGTCAATGTCTGGACGATATTTTCTATTCATTTTGCAACTCATTTGATAAATAGAAGTCTGAGCTTTCATGGAAAACACAAAATTGTCCGGGTGACCCCAATCGTTTGACCGGTAGAGTACGTTATGAAGTGCAAACTTACTTTCACCTTATTGTAGCCCCAAAATATGTGGATCTGGTTATGTGAAGACCTGGAATAGATAAAACCTGTAACATAACACAGGCCAACACCCTAAATTTGACATATGGGCGTAATAAAATAAGCACAGAGACATAAAAGCATTTATCATATGGTTTAACAGGTTCAAAGACTTGGAGAAAGGAACCTATTGGCACAGTACTAAAGAAAACCTGCCATAAAACAGAAATATAGATCACCTTTATAAATGCTGTAATATTATACAATAAAAATAAATTGTTCACCACTGGTGATGTTCCAGCAGGATTATAGGGACAGATCAGGATGGAATATAATGCAAGTTCCCCACTCCTCCAAAATGTTCCTCTTTCCCCCTTTTCACACCTGTCCCTTCATCCAAGACTCTCAGTGACCAGATCAATCAGATAATCTGTACCCAGTAAATTGAACTACAGCAAGTAGCAGATTTAACAATAATCCCTGCAATATCAGAAGTCACTTCTTCGAGGCCTTAGTTTGGACACATAGAGACTTCTTTTTGAGATACAATCGTGGCCATAAGAGTTGTGACCCTTGAAGTTGGCTCAGAAAATGAAGTATTCCCCCAGAAAACTACTGCAATTACGGTTTGTCAGACACATTTATTTTCTTTTGTGTGCATTAAAACAAAAAAGTAGGAGGGGGGAAAGGCAATTTGGACATAATTTCACACAAAGGTCCAAAAATGGTCCAGATTTGCCCCCTCACCTTAATACTTGGTTGGAATAAATCCCTGCAGTCAGTCGCCTCCTATAACCTCCACAAGTTTCTTCCACCCTGGAGTTTCTCCTCTTCTTGATAATCTGCTCCCGGTCTCACATATTTGAGGCGTCTTCACCCAATTTTCAGATCTCTCCACAGGGGATCAATGGGATTTAGATCCGGACTCATTGCTGCCACTTTAGATCTCTCCAGCACTTTGCTTCCTCCATTTCTAGGGCTTCTTGATGTTTGGGGTCATTGTCCTACTGGAAAACCCTGACCTAGCACGCCGCCAGCTTTCTGGCAGTGGGCTCTACATTGCCACCCAAAATCCTTTGGTATCTTCAGATTTCATGATGTCTTGCACACAGGCAAGACCCCCCAGTGCCAGAGGCACTAAAACAACCGAAAACCTCTCTGACCTCCCCCATATGTGACTATAGGTCCTGTGATCTTTTCTCTGCCCTCCACTTTTGTGACTATAGGTCCTTTGATCTTTTTTCTTACCTCACCCATATGTGACTGTAGGTCCTTTGTTCTTTTCTCTGACCTCTACCATAGGTGACTGTAGGTATTGTCCTCTTTCCTGTGACCTCAACCATATATGACTGTAAGTCTTGTGCTCTTTTCTCTGACCTCCCACATGTGTGACTGTAGGTCCTGTGCTCTTTTGTATGACCTTCCCCATATGTGACTGTAGGTCCTGTGCTCTTTTCTCTGACCTCCTCCATATGTGACTGTAGGTCCTGTGCTCTTTCCTCTAACCCCCCCATATGGGACTGTAGGTCCTGTGCTCTTTTGTATGACTTCCCCCATATGTGACTGTAGGTCCTGTGCTCTTTTGTATGACCTCCCCCATACGTGACTGTAGGTCCTGTGCTCTTTTCTCTGACCTCCTCCATATGTGACTGTAGGTCCTGTGCTCTTTCCTCTAACCCCCCCATATGGGACTGTAGGTCCTGTGCTCTTTCCTCTAACCCCCCATATGTGACTGTAGGTCCTGTGCTCTTTCCTCTAACCCCCCCATATGTGACTGTAGATCCTGTGCTCTTCTCTCTGCCCTCCCCCATATGTGATTGTAGGTCCTGTGCTCTTTCCTCTAACCCCCCCATATGTGACTAGGTCCTGTGCTCTTTTCTCTGACCTCCCTGAAGGAGCGTGGTGCATCCAGACTGCTCCTAGTGTTGCTCTTGTTGATAGAGGGTCCCAGGTCTTCTGTTCATGTAATTGGTTGGGATCTTAATGCTTGTAGTTATTTAAGGGAGTGGTAACAGCAGAAGATGAATCCAACTAGATCTGGCAGTGTTTGTGGACCAGTATCACCATCTGCTGGATGAAGGAATCATTCAGAACTCAATAACAATGGAGCTGTTTCCTCAAAGGAAGCGATTCAGACAGACACCAGCTCAGAAGGTAACTGTGGCGTAGCTACTTGGTGTAGAATCTCAAGAAGTCAGAGAAGAGGTGGAGTTCACACCAAGACATGGGAGGAAGCAGACGGGTGAGCGGTGGATTTGGCCTTGACAAGAGAATTGGCGCTACAGTCGTCATTGCTGAAGAATTACCCATGATCAGATCTCCTTAAAAGCCAAAGTTATACTAGACTCCAGAAGGAATTTGAAGACCAAATACCAAACATTGACTCAAGACGTTAGCCAAGTAGTGAACATCAACTTCAAGAGGAACCGAAGACCGAGTACCAAACACCAACTCCAGAAGGAACCCAAATATCAAACATTGACTCCAGAAGGAACTCAAATATCAAACATTGACTCCAGAAGGAACCCAAATATCAAACATTGACTCCAGAAGGAACTCAGATATCAAACATTGACTCCAGAAGGAACTCAAATATCAAACATTGACTCCAGAAGGAACCCATAGACCGATACCCAAATAATGAAAACCGAACAACGCCACAAGTGGACGATCTGCGTGAATTGGGCCATTGCTTCTCATCCAGAAGTACAATACTTAGTAAAAGAAAGTTATACACTATCATTGAACTTGTGGCGTTGCGGGTTACCCTATAGACCCATTAGAGCCAGTGTGTTGACAGACTGAATTATTAGATAAGTGCAATTGTGAATGATGTCGAAGTGACTGACTCTTCAAAGACAGAAGGACTCTGACCAAGTTGATTCTAGAAGTTTCCATTTTCTAGTGTTATAACAAACCAAGTGTCCTATATTGCACTCAGTACTTGAGTAGCTTGTCGATTATCCATCCATATCTTTGTAATCACTTGTATTGTTTCCTTATTGAACGTCATCATTTTTCATCTTTGTTGCGAGTCACCTCCGCGTTGCCTTTTCTGCATCGTTGCATCCTCGTAAGCGGTTCTTCACTGGTTCCCCACAAATCTAACATTTTATCACCTTTTCTCATGGATAAGTGACACATGCTTCATGTTGAAAGCAAAGATGCCAGCATTAGACTGGCTGGCCCAATTACTGTTGGTGCTTTATTTAGCATTATTGGAACTTGCCCTATACTTGTAAGTAGGGATTAAGAAAATGATGCACTTTAATAAGTTTGTGCTGAGCGTACAAGGCGGTAAAACCAGTGCGAGCTGAAAGCAGGTGGTTTGTCCTGCAAAATAGCAAGAGATCACCTTACCGGGGAATAGCAGCAAACGTCTGATATTATCTGTAGGAAGAATAGCTTCCAAGCACTGAGCCATAACCGTCTGGGAGACGCACAAGCACCTGCCCAGGGCAGACGTTCCTGGCATACACAACCGCTGGCATCGAGTCTGTCCGTACCGTCTGTCCGAGCCTTGCTCCATCTAATACCATTCACTGCATCTGGAATATTCATGGAAACTGTCTCATCAGGCTCATAAAAATTGTTTAAAGCCCCTCGTGTGTTTTTTTAAGCTCTCTCGACCAGACTGAACCACAGTTTTCCCTGGTCAGATACATTAATTTATTATTATGAGACACCAGAAATCATATTTGGCAAGTGAAATGGATATTTTCTAGTATATATTATCCCTAGTTAGAATGAAGGTCCAACCACACTGGGCATGTTACCAGCTGCCGAGTAATGGGAATTTTGGGAATAAATCAGATGTGGCCGGAATTTCTTTCAAATGTATTTAATATCATGGAACAAATGTTCAGATATTGGGTTTTCTTTTGTTGCCTTGCAGTAAAACATTCATTGATAGTAGAAAGGCATCAATTACAGCACATTCTCAGTGTACTCGATTCAAGGAGTTCAGGATTTCCTTAGTATTGTACAGGTGATAATATAATCACCTGCACTGGTAATGATTCCAACACCTTGTGCCATGCTAAGGAAATCCTGAAAACCTGCACTGTTGGTGGCCCTTGAGGCCTGGAGTTCCCCACCTCTGTGTCAGGACTCTGGATCTACAGTTTACCTTTTGTGCATTATAGCCCTTTTCCAAAAAGGCATCAGCTGCTTCGCTCCTGTTTGTGATCCTCCTTCCCTGCCTTTATAAACCCTAGTTTACCTTCTAGCCAATGCTTGAGTATTCTGCTTTGAATCCCTGGCTCTTTGCCTCCCAAGATTGCTCCTCCTCCGGTAAGTCTGGCTTGGCTCTTCCAAGCAACTTCTCCTGCTCTCAGTGACTCACCTGCCACTTGCTACTTGTGTGTCCCTCCGGTCCTGTTTGTAGCTGGATGCTGCAGAGCGCAGGTGTTCCCTGCGAAATGGTGCTGAACCACTTCACAGGGGACAGCTCCCTGGTGCTGAAGTTCAGCGCAGCTCACGCTGAACTTCAGCAGCTTGTGTCCGGTTCCCGGATCCTCCTGGATTGGGGCAATCCGGCGCCATAGACTGCCATGTTAGGGAGCGCCGGATTGCCCCAGATCCGGGAGGATCCAATTTGGGCAGATTTTTTGCCCCGGACACAAAAATGCTGCAAGCAACATTTTTGTGTCCGGGAGAAAAATCCGAATACACCCGGATCCTCCTGGACAGATGGAAACCGGATGGCAGATAGCTGTCATCTGGCCCCATAGGGCTGTATTATGGCAAAATTGGGTCCGGGACTGTCAGGTTCACCCCGTATGTATATGAAAACTGAACACTTTTGCTAGGTTCCTCATCAAATGACTCCAATCTTAAGTACAGTATCCCTTCCAACAAAAAGGCATTGTCCTAAAATAAGACATTACATATTTCTTATTTTTTTATTTTAATATTTTGTCTACGGAAATTATTAAGACAAACAAGAATCCAGCTCTGCCATGCGGTATGTACTCTGAATCACAGCATATGCTATTATTAAGAGTGCGTAACGCGCTCAATTCATGTCCGTTTTTATCTTCTTTCCCTATTCCTGTGTTTTTTATGGATTGAAATAAAGAAGATTTAGATTGTATACCGGGTGGCAGAGATGGACTTCAGTTTGCCTTTCTCATTATTCTGAGCTGCAACAGCTGATTCATGCACTCCCTGGCTGCAACGTTCCAGTTTCATTGATTCATAGATGGATGACTAGTGATTAGCTCTTCTTCTACTCTGTGTACAGAAATGATGCTATGACTTGCCTACTTTGGACAAATCATATGACAAGAGCTATCACTGGAGAAGGACATAATGGATGAGAAGAATAGAAGGTAGAAGGTGAAAAGGAAGACCAGCAACCCGATAGCTTTATACAATCAAGATAACAGCGGAGAAGAGCCTGGTGCACCTATCTAGGCTTGACGAAGACCCCAGTGGACCTATCTAGGCTTGGAGAAGACCCGGTGCACTTATCTAGGCTTTGCGAAGACCCTGGTGGATCTATCTAGGCTTGGCAAAGACCCTGGTGGACCTATCTAGGCTTGGAGAAGACCCTGGTGGACCTATCTAGGCTTGACAAAGACCCTGGTAGACCTATCTAGGCTTGACGAAAACACTGGTAAACCTATCTAGGCTTGCAAAGACCATGGTGGATCTATCTAGGCTTGGCAAAGACCCTAGTGGACCTATCTAGGCTTCAAAAAGACCCTGGTGGACATATCTAGGCTTGACAAAGACCCTGGTGGACCTATCTAGGCTTGGAGAAGACCCTTGTGGACCTATCTAGGCTTGAAAAAGACCCTGATGGACCTATCTAGGCTTGACAAAGACCCTGGTAGACCTATCTAGGCTTGAAAAAGACCCTGATGGACCTATCTAGGCTTGACAAAGACCCTGGTAGACCTATCTAGGCTTGAAAAAGACCCTGATGGACCTATCTAGGCTTGACAAAGACCCTGGTAGACCTATCTAGGCTTGACGAAAACACTGGTAAACCTATCTAGGCTTGCAAAGACCATGGTGGACTTTTCTAGGCTTGGCAAAGACCCTGGTTGACCTATGTAGGCTTGGAGAAGATCCTAGTGGACCTATTTAGGCTTGGAGAAGATCTTAGTGGACCTATCTAGGCTTGCAGAAGATCCTGGTGGACCTATTTAGGCTGCACTGTGTTCATCCATGAAATTGCTATGGTTTGAGATCGAGCTGATGTCCTTTAAAATAAAAATAAAAAGCCATTTACATCATTGAACCAGGATAGTCCCACATCCCTGTTGAGTCAGCAAGTGCAATGGCAGTCACTAAGGTGGAAAATGAAAGGAAAGGAAGTACGAATTAGCTTGAGAAATGACTCCTTTTTATGTTCCCCCTCTAAGCCACTTTGCATAGCTTTGGAGATCACAGTGATAATAGGGGTCGGGCAGGAAGCCACAGTGGGATCTCTTTATCCTCAAATAGTAGACACACACACATTAAGGCAATACAATCCAGTTATTTTACCAATTTGAGTGAATGTTTTAATATTTTCAATGAAAACTATAAATTTTAAAGAGGACGACGCTTCATTCCTGACTCGACTGATTCAGAAATTCCAGGGGTTGTCCAGGCTTTATATAAAATCTAAGTGTATATCTAGGCTGCAAAATGCTGACAGTTTGTAATGTACACTCTGCATTTTGCAGGGTTACCTAGATATCACCTTTCTGTGTGTGTGGAGAAGCAGCTCAGCCACTCACCAGAGGTGTGTTTGATTTGAAGCTCAGGCATAATGTCACAATTGGTCGTTTACGCCCAGTCTCCTACAAGCATGCCCCAGACTTCCACAAGCCCCCCCCTGCACCCCCCCAGTCTCCAGCATACCAGGCCACTTCAGACTCCATTTCCCTATGTAAACTCTGATAGAACCAAATTGCACTGAGTGGTCATCTCCTTCTCTGAAGCACTATTCTGAACTCACAGCTCTGTGAAGGAGATGACTGCTCTCAGTACTGTGGTGTGTGCACTCACCTCCTCCCCCTGTGCCCGCACTGATGTGATCTGTGAACCTCACAGCTGCCCCACCACCTCTGTGAAGCAGAATGCACTGCACAGAGCGGTTCATTCAGATCGCATCAGCGTGGGCACAGGGGAAGGTGAGCACACACTGCAGCACTGAGAGCGGTCACCTTCACAGAGCTGTGGATTCAGCACAGTGTTCCAGAGAAGGAGATGACTGCCCAGTGCAATACGGTTCTGTCAGAGTTTACATAGGGGAATGGAGCCTGGAGTGGCAGGGCATGCTGGATAAGGGACGAAGTGCTGCTCGACCAGCGCTGCTGTAAAGGACCACCATAACACGGGATATCTGGGTTAAGTTGTAGGTTTTATTCCGACGTGTTTCGGAGCTGCTACCGAGCTCCTTCCTCAGGGCCAATCATTCTGGAGACTGGGGAGGGTCGGGCATGCTGGAGACTGGGGAGGGGCGGGCATGCTAGAGACTGGGGAGGGCCGGGCATGCTGGAGACTGGGGAGGGCCGGGCATGCTGGAGACTGGGGAGGGTCGGACATGCTGGAGACTGGGGAGGGTCAGACATGCTGGAGACTCGAGAGGGTCGGACATGCTGGAGACTGGGGAGGGGCGGGCATGCTGGAGACTGGGGAGGGTCAGACATGCTGGAGACTGGGGAGGGTCGTACATGCTGGAGACTGGGGAGGGGCAGGCATGCTGGAGACTGGGGAGGGGCGGACATACTGGGGAGGGTCGGACATGCTGGAGAATGGGGAGTGTCGGACATGCTGGAGACTGGGGAGGGCTGGGCATGCTTGGGACTGGGGAGGTTTTGTTAAAGTCTGAGGGGTGCTTGTAGGTGTGTGGGTGTAAATGACCAGTTGTTATGTTTACACCTGGGCACGCCTCTAGATGAGGGGGAGGGGGGAGCTGCTCCTCCACACACAAGCAGAAATGTGTTATCTAGGTAACCATTAAAAATGCTGACCGGGTGTAAATTACAAACTGTCAGCATTTTGCAGCCTAGATACACATACATTTTATACAAAGCCTGGGCTCTTCCTAAACCCTTGTCTGTATGAGCACATAAACCATCAATGTTCTTAGGAATTTATTTTACTCCCCAGTAATAGTATCACGTATTCTGTGGCCTTAGCGGCTGATTAAATTAGAACATTTGTAGCTTCACTTTTTCCAAATCTCCCAGAACAGACAGACCAGTCTGTGAATTCCTTGCAGGAGCAGCTTCGGTGATTTATTTTGTTTTAGTGAAACTCCTGCCTCGACCCCCCCCTGACCTCCAGTTCACTTTATTGGGGTCAGAACCTTTTGCAGCAGTAACATGTTCAGTCCTCACCTCCGCCTTTCTTTCCCTTCACCAGTGTGGATTGTTGTTTGTGAATTCCATGTTCACACGTGGACCTCACATGCTATGGTCACGTGTTGAGCCACGTGGCTGCTGTGCCACGATGATAAAGCGACTTTGTTAATAGCTGTCAGCTAATTACATCTCGTTCATCCATAAAACCCTTTCAACCAGTCATACATTTTATAGGGATGTTATGGAAGATTTAGATAAATGTCTTTTCTGTATGTTTAAAGTAGACACGAAAACTTGCCTTTCTCCTTTACCTCGAGGCAGCTGATGACACACATTGTCATGGCTTTATATGATGACAATCATGTAATTGGCTCCACAAGGAAATATAATGATGGAAATTAGAAAATGAAAGCATACGGGCATACTCTTCCAAGTAGAGATGAGTAGAGATGGCCAAACCCCCCGATGTTTGGGTTAGGCGGAAGTCCGGGTTCGTGACCGGACTTGACCCAAACTTGAGCTAGAACCCCAAAACCAGACTTTAAAGTTATGAACTGGTATAACTAACTATGGGCCTCAACACACTGAAAATACCAGCCCCCAGCTGTCTGCTTTTTACCTTGGCTGGCAATCAAAAATACGACGAAGACCTTGGGAAACTTCATCTACTTAGCTGGAACTGGATTTTCTGCTTGCAACTTTCAAAATGCACTTGAACTTCTCTCAGTCTAGATATACAGTATGTTCAGTTCACAATAATAATTATCTGTACAACAAAATCTGTTCATCAGTCAAGCATCTGTAATAATAGACAAATAAATATACAAGCTCTTTGATATTGCCATGTTGACCAGAATGAAAACCATCATCCTTAACACTGTTGGCTGCCACTATGCATCCATGATTGCACCAATTGTGCAGACATGAGGGTCAGTGGGTGCTTTCATCTTTAGAAAGACCGGCCTGGGGCTCATCCCACTGAATGCCCACACTCCTTCCTGGTGGGCAGAACACTGCTCAGATGACACAACGTGAGGTAACTACACTCCGGAAAGACTTTATTGGGTCACCAACAGTCAACAGCATATATTACATGGCCAGAAGACACAAAACGGTGCATGAGACTTTGTCTCACCCTTCTGATAACTCACCAGGCAACCTTCATGACTTCAGGGATCCAGAACCAACTACCCCAGCCAGCAGCGCACCACTTTTGGTGAGCATCCACTGAGAGAAGATAGTAGCAAGCTTAGGAAGCGAGCACAGTGGGGTATATGGCCAGGTGACCAGATTGTTCTAACCTAACTTCTTCAAATCAATTTGTGGTCTCAGTGTTGGACAGTGAAGCAGCTCTTTAATTCACCAGCTGGAACCATGGTCCTTAGGCTGAGGGCCTGTATTATCACATTGGGGACACCAGCAGGACCGTTTTTATATCCCTCAGCTCCCATTTCAGGGCATTGTGCCACACAGGGTTGGTGGGAGATAATCATGGCTGATCCCTGAAGGATCACTAGTTCAATCCAACTGCAGTATTGTCCTCTAATTGATGCAGTCTAGTATACCGCAGGGAGCTGATGCAATCTACAATCATCTGGCATTTGTCACGGGTGTATTTGGAGGCACGGATGAGGCTGTTGAGGTCACTCGCAGAAGGTCGCAGCATTTGGATAGTCAAAATCCTAAATAATGTCTCTGTCCCTTTAAGAGGCATCTCTGTCCTAGTGATAGCTGGAGGTCACTAGGACCCAGCGGATCTTCTCTTCAGTTGCCTACTTATACCTCTTGGCTCCCAGGATGCACTGCTGGTGATAGCTGTTCAGGTGTTTCTGGTTGCATCCTAGCTCAAAGCAGTGTTTCCAGGAGTCTGTAGGCTTGCTGCTTGGATCTGCTCAAGCTAAATGTATTTCTTCCCTCTTTGTTTGTTTCCCTTGTGTGTTTCTTTAGTTGCTAGTGGGGCTGACTAGTGTTCACCCGCTCTGATCCCTGCATAGTTGTAGTCCATGGACAGCTAGGCCAGGTATCCCGCTTGGTGACAGTTGCAGAAATTGTAAGGGACAATAGGGGAGCCAGGTGTCAGCGCTAGTTTATCTAGGGGTCACTACCTCCCCTTTTGGACTTAGCATCAGGGATTCCTTCCCCCTCCCTCTCATCGTCTTGCACTGGGTGTCTCCCTACACCCAGCCTGACATTATTCTACAAATTAGCAGACAAAATGGGGTACCAGACAGTCTCACATGAAACAATGGCTCATGTCCCTTGAGTTGCATAATTAAGAATAGTTCAGCCCCGCAAAAGTGGCAGATTCTCCTCATTAACGCCTAGTCATCACACCAAAAGGAGAAAAGAGCATCACTCGTATTAAATGTTTCTTATTTATTTCATATTAGAAAAGTCATGGACATAGAGGTGGCAGGATGAGCACACTTGTATTGTACTAAACCTCAGAATCTCAAGATGAGAGGGGAATAAGAGGGGGCAAAGACGAGAGGGGGGACAAAGATGTGAGGTGACGAAGACAAAAGGAGACGAAGATGAGAGGGGACAAATACAAGATAGTATGAAGACGAGAGGGGACGAAGATGAGAAGGGGGCGGAGACAAGATGGGACAACGGTGAAGGGGCGGAGACAACATAGGACAAAGATGAAAGGAGACGAGGGTGAGAGGGCATGAAGACCAGAGAGGACAAAGGCAAGAGGAGACGAAGATGAGAGGAGATGAAGACTAAAAAAGATGAAGATGAGAGGAGACGAAGACGAGAGGAGATGAAGACGAAAGGAGACAAAGACAAAGGAGGCGAGGACAAGAGGAGACAAAAACAAGAGGAGACAAAAACGAGACGGGACAAAAACGAGAGGGGACAAAGATGAGAGGGGAAGAAGACAGAAGGAGACGAAGACAAGAGGGAACAAGATTGAGAGGGGGTGAAGATGAGAGGGGAAGAAGACGGGAAGGACGAAGACAAGAGGGAACAAAGATGAGAGGGGGTGAAGATGAGAGGGGAAGAAGACGGAAGGAGACAAAGACGAGAGGAGGCAAAGACAAGGGGGTGAGAACAAGAGGAGACTAAGATGAGAGGGAACGAAGATGAGAGGGAACAAAGATGACGTGGGCAAAGATGAGAGGGACGAAGACAAGAATGGACTAAGTCGAGAGGAGATGGAGGCAAGAGGGGATGAAGACGAGAAGGCAGGCTGAATATAAAAATAGAGAAACATGTAATAATAATATTTTAAAATAATATAAACAAATAAAATAACAAGCTAAAAGCTTTTATGTTGTGTCATTTACAGATGTTCATTGTGAATCACTTAAAAATATACCCACTAGTGTGGCGATGATGTTACTAGAGGGATTACATGCTCCACGGAGGGTATAAGGGGGAGAGAATAGGATTTTACTCTACATGTGGGAAGATGTCAAGAAATGATATCACCTCATCTAAATGATATATACCATATTTACAGCACAGGAGTAGATATTGTGGATCCTTATCGGGGTGTCCTTGAATGGCACTGTGTCCAGATCTCTACTTCTCTGTCTCCTCCTAGTACATGAGCATCATTAAGAACAAACACAATGTCCACAGCTCGTGTATATACGACAATACTCTGTGTCTAGAGTTCCCGTGCCACGCTATGCTCTTTCATGGTCACGGACTACAGGTAAATCCTTTTTCTAGGGGTGACATTAACTTTCATTATCTTGATTGGACCCATAAGGCATGACATGAAAGTGCTACTAATGCACTGGACATTTTAGTAATTATATAAATCAATGGATAAATCACATGGAACAATTATATTAGAAAACAAATCTTCAGTTTAATTAATGGAATACACTAAACAAGGGCCAGCTTTCCAACTACAACTCCCTCCCCCCTACCTTGATTAATAGCGTTATGCTGAGTCAGCTCTTATGGAAATGACAATAATCTTCACTTGGAAGATAGCTTTTATTCTTTTTATGGATTTTGGATGGATTTGCTTCTTCTCTGGGAGGGGTTGCTCGTCCCATAAAGACACTTTTCTTCTGCCGGGTAATTAAATGCACATTTCGTATAAAAAAATATTAATTTGCTGTTATTCCGAGACTCAGAGTATTAACATGTGTGGAGCTCGTGTTGTCAGTGACCTGCAGCTCGTAATCGAAGATTACCCAGATGAGGATGTGTGTGAACTCGCTCTACAAGAGCATGGACTTTTGTGGATCATGTAATGGAAAGGAAGGAAATTATAAATGGCCCAAAAAAGTCAGTGTCAAAAAAGTCAAAATGTAATTTCATTAAAAAAAAAAAAAAACCCGAATGCCGTACTGGTTGTTAATGATGCAGCTAAGATAATGTTTTTTTTGTGCCACATGAAGGGGGGGGAAGGCAAGAGGCGACAAAGATGAGAGGGGACAAAGGCAAGGGGGTGAAGGTGAAAGGAAACAAAGACATGAGGGGCAAAGGCAAGAAGCGACGAGAGGGAGCGAAGACAAGAGGGGCGAAGGCAAGAGGCGACAAAGACGAGAGGGGACAAAGGCGAGAGGGGGTGAAGGTGAAGGGGGGCAAAGGCGAGAGGTGACGAGAGGGAACGAAGACAAGAGGGGGTGAAGGCGAGAGGCGACAAAGTTGAGAGGGGACAAAGGTGAGGGGGTGAAGGTGAAAGGGAACAAAGACATAAGGGGCAAAGGCGAGAGGCGACAAGAGGGAGCGAAGACAAGAGGGCGAAGGTGGGAGGCAACAAAGACGAGAGGGGACAAAGGCGATAGGGTGAAGGTGAAAGGGAACAAAGACGTGAGGGGGCAAAGGCGAGAGGCGATGACAATGAGAGGCGACGAAGACAAGAGGGAGCGAAGACGAGAAGGGGCAAAGGCGAGAGTGGACGAAGGTAAGAGACAACAAAGACGAAGCTCCTCTCTGAAGTTGGAATGTGTACACCTGGCTTCAGAGGCGCACTGACACTGCCGAAATGATGACAGCTCATGGAGATCGCGTTATCACGTCCACAGGGGCATGATAACATGGAAAGAGAGAAGGCGAAATAGACTGGGGAAACAACGCCTTTTCAACTAGTCACTCAAAACCCTAACTAACATACGAAAAGCAGAGGCAATAAAAGCTATTTATTTTTATACATTGATTTTAGACAATGATATTATACAGGGCTGGTTAGGAAGGAATTATGACGTGCAACTGTGATTACTACTGTCTTGGGGGGCATCAAGGTCCTGACAGGTTTCCTTTAGATGCTAACTAATTTGGGTTATCAAGCAGTTAGTCCCACTACAGATGTGCTATTACTTAACTGTATTTGCCAGCATGAGTGATATTGATAATAATAGTAAATGAGGCATACTTAGAGCAGCTAGAGGCCAATATTTCAGTCAACGTTGTCAGAATATATCCCTAGTGGTAAGTCATTTTAACTAATCTGGACTAGCCTGTGCTCCCCTACATGTCTGAGTCTGCCCTTGCATACAGTGGATATAAAAAATATACATCCCTGATAAAATTTCACATATTTGTAAAGCAAAAAAAATTATACCAATAAGCATCATTTTAGAACTTTTTCCAAATTCATTGAGAAAGAATCTTTTTGAGGGGAAATAAGAATTCTACACACTAAAAGGATGTGGATGAATAAATGTGAACACCCTCTTTTAATTGGGTAAGTGGTTATTTTCAGAATTAGCCACTCACATTCACCCTCATGTTACATAGTAGTTTGCACACAGCTGCCTTCATTTACATTCCAATTAGATCCATATAAAGTTTCTGTTCTAGTAGAATTTTCCTGACATTTTCTTAGTTGCATTTAACAAGAAAAGCCCTGGTCCGTAAACAGCTTAAAACACAGCAAAGGGATCTCGTTGAAAGTTATTAGTTAGAAAAAAGGTACAAAAACAAATTCTAAAGCATGAATAACTATGAAGACACGGCATCAATTCGACACAACAGTGACATCACCTACATTTGGACGTCCCTCATAAAATTGATGAAAAATAAGAAAAAAAACTGATATGACATACAGCAACATTAAGGGTACCTTTACACGCCGCTACGGCAGGATGGATGCATCCCGCTACTTCACGTGCACGAGCACGCTCAAACGGTTACAAACGGTCAACGCATCACCTTTACACGCCGCGACAAGGTGCGCTACGCCACGCTACATCTATAGCTAGCTACATCGCCGGGTGTCTCAAGTAGCCAGCTGTAGCTTAGCGTACCACATTTACACAGCGCTACACCAAGCTAATATGGGCGGACCTGGTACAGCAGAGACAGCACATAGGCGTGCCACAATCTTGGATTACGAGCCGTCCGTACGATGATAGGACAGCGCAATATCATCCTGATTGGCCAGGCATCGCAGGAGGCTGAGAAATACAGCACGCTCGAGCGATTGTGTAGTGTGACTGGTCAGCTCCTTAAATATGCCGCCCTAGGCAGCGACTACCAATCGTCATGCAGGAGCTTCCTCCAATGATCGCTGATGGGGCGCGGTATCCCGGAGCCTGGGTCACGCCTTAGCTACATTGCAGCTTCAGCCCCGGGTGTCCAGAGTTCCCTTCCGTTGCTTCTTTACACGCCGATACGGCTCGCTACCATCGGCGTTGTAGCCATCAGTTTTCGAGCAGACCTAGGAAACAGATGTATCTGTCGCCGGCTGTCTCGTCACGTCTTCAGACGCCGCTACGACGGGCTATATTGGCGCTACAAGCGACATTTGTAGCCTGTAGCGGGATGTATCCAGCCTGCCGTCGCGGCGTGTAAAGGTACCCTAAAGGAGCTGCAGGAATTTCTGTTAAGTCCTGGTTGTGTACTGCATGTGACAACAATCTCCTGTATTCTTCTTATGTCTCATCTGTAGGGTAGATCGCAAAACGGAAGCCTTTTCTTTCAGAGTAAAAAAAAATCCAATCTCAACTGTGCTTTTTGCCAAAATCTGCAATAAGTCTGTCAAATGCATGTGTAATGTATTATAAGGATTTACTCAGGAATCTAATAGCTTAAAGGAGCGCAGACACTCTGAGACCAAGATTAAGGTGAACAAGACTGCATTAAACACATGTGACAGTTAATAAGCATGAGATGCAGCAAGTGAGCAGGTTCATCGAACAGGCAACAAACAGGAAAGTCTCTTTAGAAGCAATTGAAATCAAAAATGGTCTATGAGTTTAGTAACTCCCAGAAAGGCCTGAGAAGGTAGTTACAAGAACAAGTCCTGAACTTGAAACTATACGGTGTAGTTTAAGTAATGTCCCACAAAGTCCAGGGAAACTACAACTGCACAAAACTAACAGGGAAGCTGCAAAGCTTACAGGAACAAAGGGCTTACGTTTCACAGGGCAGGCAGGCTAAAGTTAATACTGAAACACACAGCACAGAAGCAGGTTTGCAGGAGAAGCACTGAGCCAGTGTGGAGGCTGCGGACAAAGGAAAAGCCGGTGTGGAATTGCCAGAAGAGGTTCACTTGAGGATCACAGGAAGCAGGGAGCCAGAAATTGAACTGATTACTTGACCATGGCTGGACGGTAGGCTAAGGTTTATAAAGGCAGAGAGGAGGATCACATGAAGCAACAGACACCATCTTGAAAAGAGGCAAGACGCACAGAATGCCATTTAATAATCCAAAGTCCTAACAACATATGTGGAAATGGGTTCTGGTCCGATGCGACCAAGGTTGAACTTTTTTGCCATTATTCCAACAGGTATGTTTGCTGCAAGTCCAACACTATGCATCACCAAAAGATCACCATACCCACAGTGCAGCATGGTGGAGGATTCATTATGCTTGTGGCTTTTTATCGAAAACTGGAACAGGAGCTTTAGTCAAGGTGGAAGGAATTATGAAAAGTTCCAAATATCAGTCAATTTAGTATCAACACTTTCAGGTCTTTGCTAAAAAAATGAAGAGGAATTTCACCTTTTCGCATGACGAGTCTAAGCATACCTCCAAATCAGCAAAAGAATGGATTTTAATATGAGAGTGTAGACTTTTTACATCCACTGTGATTTTGACTATGGGAGTAAAGTATAACAGACTGATGGACACATACAGAGGAGATCAGAAAAAAGCAGCAGCTTAACAAACAAATGCCTTTCAAACTATTTCTACATTTTCACATTTATTCGTCCACTTTAGGATATCAGTTTAGTTTGGAGTCTCATTGGCAATGCCTTATGGGAAAATATGCAAATCAGGAAACAAAATTGTATCTGGGAAGAGGCTAGTACCCCGAAATAGCTGTCTGGCTTAATTAACATCCTTTACCCTGTTGGAAGGCTTTATAAATGGCATGACATTTAGAGTTGAGCAAATAAATTGATCAGATCCTGGTCCAGTAGCCACATTGATATTCCATGGATACTTGACTGAAGCCCTAAGGGTACCTTTACACGCCGCTACAACAGGCTGGATACAACCAGCTACTTCACGTGCACGAGCACGCACAAACGGTAAACGCACCACCTTTACACGCCGCAACAAGGTGTGCTACGCTACGTGACATCTATCCCCGGATACACCGCCGGGTGTCTCAAGTTACCTTCTGTAGCTTACCTTACCTCATTTACACACCGCTACAACAAGCTAATATGGGCGGACCTGGTGCAACAGGGACAACACATAGGCGTGCCACAATTGAGGAGTACGAGACGTCCGTACGCTGATAGGACCAAGCAAGAACATCATGATTGGGCAGGCATCGCAGGAGGCTGTTTAATACATGACGCTCGAGCAATTGTGTAGTGTGACTGGTCAGCTCCTTAAATATGCCTCCCAATGCAGTGACTACCAATCGTAACGCAGGAGCTTCCTCCAATGATCGCTGATGGGGCGGGGTAACCCGGAGCCTGTGTCACGCCCCAGCTACATACCAGGTACATAGCATGGTGTAGAAACAACCCTTCTGTTCCTTCTTTACACGCCGATACAGCTCGCTACAATCGCCTGTGTAGCCACCTGTTTCAGAGCAGTGCTCGGAAACAGATGTATGTGCTGCCGGCTGTCTCCTACCGTCTTCACACGCCGCTACTACGGGCTATATTGCCGATGCAAGCTACATTTGTAGCGTGTAGCTGGTTGTATCCAGCCTGTTGTAGCGGCGTGTAAAGGTACCCTAAGACTCACTTCCACCCGACCAGCAACCCCAGGTTCTCTTTTGATTAGCTGGCCAGGTGTGACATCATTGTGGCCTGATGCAAACATGACATCATTCCTGGTCAGCTAATCAAAAGTGGAGCTGGGGATGCCTGTTGGTAGAAGGCAGTAGTCAGGGTTCACATCCGGCAGCCATGTGAATTGACTTGGACAAGTAGCAACTGCACTGGTGATCTAAAAACATCCAGCCACTGTGGAATTAAGGATACTACAGGAGCCAGGAAGTATCCTGCAGTGATGCAGGGGAGGCTGGGAAGGAGTGTGTTTTTGTCTCTGCAAGGAGCAGCGCCTTCAAAGACTAGTATGGGTATCCAGCACAAAGTAAAACTGCAGAGGCCAGCCAGTCCAGGAAAGAGACTGTCAGGAGTGTAGAGTAGCCAGGACATTTCAGGAGCAACTTCTGATATGTAGCAGAAGGATAGTGTAGAGAACTGAGTACAGGATTCATCCTCTCCTCCTCATCTCACTGCATGAAAAAGTTACAGTGTGCTGCTCTGTGTAAAAACACTGTGTAAGGAGAAAGACTATACAAAGAGAATATATTCTGTAAAACGTCTGTCATGTATGGCATTCTGGAAGCCTTGTGTGAAGACTATTAAAACCTTACCATCTACTACCTGGTACAGTGTTATATAGCAGTGTGCTTGCTGGAAAACTGTTACATCACTTAATGTATAGAAGATGCTGGTGAAGTGTAGCTTGATATAATCCTCCAAAATCCAAAGAACTCATGTTTACTATGCCCAGCCTCCCTATACAGATTGGTGAACATGCAACATAATTTCTACTGACAATGACTCACACGGGAGCCAGCTCTCAGGGAGAAGCTATTGAGATAGTTTTCTTTCATTCCAGCAGAGCGACTTTACATTTTTCCGTAATCTGGCACCCAAAAAAACATGTCACTGTACTTCTCTATCTACATAGTTGCCAGATTGCTCAGGAACTAAGAACAAAGAGAGGGTGAGGTTTAGGCAGCCCTACCCATAAAGTGGACATTCCAGGGTTGAGCAGGTGCATTACCAATAGGGATGGGGACATTCCCGCGAGAAGCAAGGTTGGGGCACAGCTTGCAAGTCCATAATCAATGGGGTTGGTAGAACTCAGATCTTGTATGTTCCATTATATAGCGGTTTACCTAACCCCCGATGCTGCAGACTCTCCATGTGTTGACGAGGCCCCGTTTTCTGAATTCGCTCCATAGAAAGTGAAAAGTTTTTATTACGTTTCCAGATGTTATTGTCATTGTCACAACAATCTCCAACTAAATCCTCCATGTCATCTCTGAAAGCCTACCAAGAACCCATCATCAGCTCTTGCTCTTTGAAAATGAACCCTCCGGCCTCGCTTTATCACTTGGGTAATTGTCATCTTGACATTAAGCCAAGTGGTTTTATCCAAATAGGAAGCCGACAAGGACTTTTTTCGCTGCCTGGAATGCTGTGATTATTGCCGCTCGTATGATCCAGGCCGCCGTTCAAAATATAATTTGTCACAATAGTAGAAAAAAAATTCTAATTTACTGTCTTTGGAAAAGGGAACACAATTTTATGTTGTATGATTAAATTCCATACAGTATCTGGTTCTTCAATAATTCAACCAGAGAACTGGATTCCTAAAACTCAATATGTAAAAGCACTTGACAATGCTCCCAAGTCCCAAGCACAGATGTAAAACTTTCCATAAATTGCCATATAGTTAATGTTTGAGTATATTATACAGTGTCTCTGTAGCAACCATGGTTCTCTGGCCGCCTGTGTGATGACTCTGAGATATCATCATCTTTGCAGGTGCCGACCTAGGTAAGCATTTGGATTTTTAACTGTTAGGGTCCCTTTACACGCCACCACCGCAAGGTAGCAACTGCCTGGCACTGGGGATAATTGTGCCTGTTGCCATGAAATTGCTACAAAATGGCGGCGTGTAAATAGGGTAATGCCTCCCGGTGTCCTGCAGTTGACTCAGATACCTGTTGCTGAGCCGTGCTCAAAAACCCAAGGCAACACAAAGGCACAATTGCCATGGTAGTGGCGTGTAAACGGGGCACAGGTATGGATGTTGCGTCGCCTAGTGAACTCCCAGGGGCGTGCCACAGCGTCATGGATACCACGCCCCATCAGCGATCATTGGTGGGGGCTACTGTGTAACCATTGGCTGTCCCTTCACAGGGCGCCATATTTAAAGAGCTGACCATTCACACTCCACAATTGCCTTCCTGCGCAGGCTGCCCAATCATGACGCTATTGCGTTGTCCAATCAACGCTTTTGCGTCACGGAATACACAAGTCTGTCACGCCCATGTACTTGCGGCGCGAAAGATGTATACCCATATTCCTTTGTGGTAGCGGCGTGTAAAGCGGGGAAGATATTCAACAGGAAGTAAGCCGCAGGATCTGTCAGAACTTCAGGGGAACAAAGATACCTTCAGTTGACAACGCAATGGCGGTGTGTATATGCGGCATCAGCAATCGGTATCCACCGTCAAAAACGTGCACGTGCGGTGGATACCTGTTGCTAGGCACAGTGGCGGCGTCTAAAGTTACCTGTAGGGGATGTGGAGACCCGGGGGTCAGTGGGTGCTCTCGTCCGCAGGCCCAGCCGCCTTTACAAAGACAGCGTGGACCAGGGCTCATCCCCAACTGAGCGCCCGAGCTCCTTAACCGTGGGCGGAACACTACTCAGACAACACAGGGTCAGGGAATCACAATATTAAGGCTTTATTGGATCCCCAAACAGTTAACAGCATATAACGCATAACCAAGCACAACACATAAATGTAACAGGCGACAGAGTCTCACCCTTCCGCTGGCTCACCAGGGTTTAGAATGTAGCACGGCAAAGTCTGTAGCCAGGTGACTGTATCGTCCCAACCTGGGTTGCTTCCTTGTCCTTAAGCAGTCTATCACAGCCGAATCCGATAATCCGATGCTGAAGTCCTTGTGGTTCTATAGTCCGTGTTCTGGTCCCCTTGGTCGGCACCGAAATGCCTAGGCCTGGGGTTATGGCTTGCTAATCGGATCCGAAGACCCTAGATTAGCTGCCTGTATCCGATCCAGTGACCTCTAGCCAGGACCAAAATCCCTAGACTGAGGCCACTAGACAGAATCTAATTCTAATCTCCTGGTCAAAGTGAACAGTCCTCCTTATATACCCTCAGCCCTCATTGTAGGATATTGGGGACGTCATGATTGGTGCAATAACACAGTCTTTTCATTGGCTGAACTCCAATCCTCATTTAACATATTTTAGTACTATTGCAATCCAAATGCTGATTGATATAGCACCTAGCAGTGATACAATGGAATGTTAGTTTGAGACAATCAGTCTGCAAACCATGACATTAACACAATAGTGGCTGGAGCCTCAATCAACATTCACAGGGTAATAGACAATGGACGATTAGCATAATTAAGTTCTCTGGCCTGCTATGACAAACAAGTTAGATAATTACATTACCATGCTAAACTTAAAGTAATCTATGAAAATACTGTAGGAAATTCTCCTTGGCCAATACAAGTTTATAAGCCTATATACAAAATGATATGTCTGAGTTACTGTCACGGGTGGCACGGATGACAGGGTGGAGGCCACGCGCAGACGATCCCAGCGTTTGGCCCACCAGCCATAATGGTGGAGGATGGTCCGTCTCTTTCAGGGGGCATTCACCTTCTGTGTAGATGGAGAGAAGGTGTGATGAGATCTCTCTATTATAGGGAGACGGCTGTGGAGGTCTTGTGCTCGGTCTGGTTTTATCCACCAATGTTGTAGGTCACTAGGACCCAGCAGATTCCTTCCACCTTTATAAGGAGGTTCATTACCTTTCCTCAGTGCAGGTGATATTTCCTTGTGGACTCTTTATCCTTGCTCCAGCAGAAGCTGAGGTTGTGAGCTTGCTGTGGTCTGCTGAAAGATAAGTGTTTCCTTTCCCCAAATGTCTGTCTTCCCTGGTGTTTGTCTTTAGTTAATAGTGGAGGGGTCTAGTGCACCTCTCCATCTGATCCTTAGATAAGGTAGTGCTAGGATCAGAGAGGGACGAGGTTCGTGGTCGGCGACAGTTGCGGAGACTGTATAGGGACGTAAGGGCAGACAGGGTCAGCCCTAGTAAGTCTAGGGGTCACCGTCTCCTTCTTGTGCCCTTAGCAGTAGGGACCCCTTATTCCCCCCCCCCCCGTCGTTATCCTACGCTGGGTGTCTTCCCCACTCCCAGCGTGACAGTTACATAAGAAATCATCATATGTCCTACATTGAAAGGGTCCATTTCGTCACAGGGGATAGTTCTAGTCATGTGTTAAAGGGGCAATATCTTCTTGGACATTTGTAGCATCTAAAAAAGATATGGTGCTGCTGTTCCTTTCCTTAGGTGTTGCGGTGTATTCTCAGTCCGTGGGTGGAGGTAGGGGCTTTTAGCCTAGAACTGGTCAGGAGCAAAGGACAAGGGTGGTAGCCTGGACATCCTCACCTTCAGAGGTAACTCCAGGAACACGGTGAACCAGGGACCCCCAGTTAGGGTCAGACTACCGGTAGTTCCCCAGTTCGCCTTTGCCCATCTTACCCATCTGCCTCCTGCTTTGCTATCTGCTATAACACCCCATGACATGTTGTCTGGTTGCGTTTATTCTTTTAAAAATAATATTAATAAAAAGATGTTTTACAGATGGATATTGGATGATGGAGATTCCTCTTTTCTTCCAAAGCCGGTTCTATAAATGTACATGACTTGTATTTTGCACTGCAAATAAACCCTGTTTTCTCATAACTTATTCAACGTCTTCCTATTCAAAGTAAATGAAGGTAAACAAAGAATGCAATTTGTGATCATTAACTTGCAAGTGTTACGCGCAATTGACGGATCTTGATCTGTGTTTTCGCACACATTTCTTCAGGTAGCATCGTCTTTGCCATAACACGTCCCAAGAAGACTTCTCCGTCTCCACCGACCACCTGCTGTCAGATCTTCTCAGTCATCACATACCGGCTCTGTCATCTGCACCACTGTAATTGTGCTCCATATGTCACATTCTCTCCTCGCTCTTCACCTTGACAATGATGACAGATTTACACCTGTATGAGCCAGATAAGCCCCGTGATTACTACCTGAAATCTAGGGATTCCACAGATGGGGCCAAGGACCCGACTTTGTGTTTTATTATTGGACCTTGACAGTGCTAGAGAAAAAAAATACAGTAAAGCCTGAATTGTCTTTTTGGTTTGGTTAACAAAGAAACCTTCTATACAGTGTGTATGTAAGTTTAATTGGGGTATTGGGGTTATTGGGAATCATCAACAATCTTAAATACAAAGATGACACAACATTGATAGCCACAAGCTTAGATGGAAAAAAGGACATCTTACGGAGAGTCAAGGTGGAAAGCTCAAACATGGGGCTGCTACATAGCACAAAGAAGACAAAGATAATGACTAGTGCCAGGTACGACCGGGACACATGTGAGATGGACGGTGATGAACTGGAAGTTGTAAAGGACTTCAACCTACTCGGATCAATGATCACTCAAGATGCAGCGATGACACCGGAAGTCAATAGAATAGATATGGGCAAACCAACAATTAAATCACTGGACGAGGTCTTCACAACAAGGAACATTTCACTGGTGATGAAGACATGGCTCGTACATAGCCTGGTCTTTCCTGTAGTAATATATAAATGCAAAAGCTGGACGGTCAACACAAAGAAGACAAATATACTGACTACTGCCAGGTACAACCGGGACACATGTGAGATGGACGGTGATGAACTGGAAGTGGCAAAGGACTTTATCCTACTCAATGATCACTCAAAATGCAGCAACATCAAGGGAAGACAATAGGAGAAAAGCTATGGGAAAATCAACAATGAAGTCATTGGACAAGGTCTTCACATCAAGGAACAGTTTACTGGGGATGGAGACACGGCTCCTACATAGTCTGATCTTCTCTGTAGTAACATTTCACTGGTGATGAAGACACGGCTCGTACATAGCCTGGTCTATTCTGTAGTAACATTTCACTGGTGATGGAGACACGGCTCCTACATAGTCTGGTCTATTCTGTGGTAACATATGGAACAGACACCTGGACGATAAAGGAACAAGAGAGAAGAATTAACGCTTTTGAAATGTGGAGCTGGAGAAGGAGGTTATCAATACCATGAACAAGAAGAATAAACAATCCATTTAGCAACAAATCAAGCCAGACATGTCATTCAAAGCAAGGGTCACCAAGCTAAGACTTGCCTTCTTAGTACACAACACATGAAGAGAGCACTCACTGGAGAAGGACATCATGAAAGAATAAACTGAACAAGGCGAAGAGGAAGACCAGCAACCCAATGGCTTGACACTATCAAGATAACGGCAGAGAAGACCCAGGTGGGCCTATCAAAGGTACTCAAGATCGATCTGCCTACAAAGTGTTCATCCACCAAATCGCTATGGCTCAAGATTGAGTTCGAGACTGTTAAAAATACTAACTAATTTTGGGGTTATCCTATGGTCATTCCCTATGGTGGTTTCCAGGCTGCACAATACCAGGTGTGCAGTCAGCTTTACCTGGTCTGACAGTCTCTAAACAAGCTGTCGATCACCTAATGAACGCGAAAGACGCTCATTCATCGGGTAAAATTAGCTTTTGGTTTTCATACAAGATCATCATTCTTAGCAGTGCTTTATCTTATGTAAACAGTACATGTGCTGCCGAGAACAACGAAAACCAATGTGCACTAAATGATCTATTACAGATCATTACATGCACTGTGCCTGCGTAAACAGGCTATTAAATGACCGCCAATCAAAATATATATATACACCAACTGGTGGTGTAACGCTACCAACTCAGGTCATGTAAACCCACCTTGTCAGCATTACTTTCCCTTCTGTTATAGACACGGAAGGCATCGACTTCTAACAGGTGTCCTCAGCAGCTCACACCTAATACTGCAAATACGTGACTTCTTTTTATCTCCTCCACCCTACCCATGTAGGCAACACCTGGCCATTGTATGCATCATTTTTGGAGAAGCAATTGCCATAATATAATAGAAGAAATAGTTGTCGGAACCCAACAATCTTAGCAAAATCGACAGCTCTTCCAATGTGCATAAAGGAATGTCGACTGTTCCCCGACAGGTCAAGGATTGGTGTTCAATGGCCCAATCGTTTTGTTTTGGTGTAATTATAAGCTGCTGTTAAATCATACTTGCAGCGGCTCACTCAAAGAGCAGGATTCATTGGCCAAGTTGAGCGTTCCTATGTATAGAGGAAAGACGGCTGTTAGCTTTCAGCCAAGCTATCATCCGGTTATCTAATGTCTATGGCCAACTTTGGCCCAATTTGTACCTTCCAGGTAATTACGTATATATGTTGACCACCAACTAGTTACTAATAGCATCACATATCACTACATTTATTGATTTAGACAGAAGAAGAATCAACGTCTTTGAAACATGGAGCTGGAGAAGGATGTTATCAATGTATGGCAAGAAGAACAAACAAATTGTTGAATCAATCAAGCAAGACATGTTACTCGAAGCAATGATCACCAAGATACAACTTGGCTACACATCATATGAAGAGCAGTCACTGGAGAAGGACATCATGGTGGGTATAATAGAAGGAACAAGGCGAAGAGGAAGACCAGTAACCCAATGGCTTGATACTATCAAGATAATGGCGGAGAAAACCATGGTGGTACTATCTAGGCTTGGAGATGACCCTGGTGAACCTCTCTATACTTGGAGAAGACCCTGGTGAACCTATCTAAGCTTAGAAAAGAACCTGGTGGACCTATCTAGGTTTGGAGAAGACCCTGGTGAACTATCTATGCTTGACTAAGATCCTGGTGGACCTATGTAGGCTTGGAGAAGACCCTGGTGAACCTATGTAGGCTTGGAGAAGACCCTGGTGAACCTATGTAGGCTTGGAGAAGACCCTGGTGAACCTATGTAGGCTTGGAGAAGACCCTGGTGACCTATCTATGCTTGACTAAGATCCTGGTGGACCTATGTAGGCTTGGAGAAGACCATGGTGAACCTATGTAGGCTTGGAGAAGACCTTGGCGGACCTATCTAGGTTTGACTAAGACCCTGGTGGACGTATCAAGGCTTGAAGAACACCCTGGTGGACCTACCTAGCCTGCACAAAACCAATCTTCCATCAAGTCGGCATGGCTCAAGATGAAGCTGAAAGCTGTTAACATAAATAAAATACAATAATATGCCATCATATTATACAGAATTTTTGCATCTGAAAACCTGTATACCTAAAACACAAAGCCAAAGGCCACATTGACTGCCATTATTCAACATCATGACTCTCAGGTTAGGCTGGGCGGCCACTTACCAAAGCTGAAAATTCTGTGTGGTCTCTAGTTCAGTGTCTGACCAAAACTTTATGGAACATCCTAATGATATACCATAAAGATGTGCAATAAGAAAGCCCTCTTAAAGTGTCCTTACAGCCGGATGAGAAAGCTCTGTTATGGCACCCTCATTCCTCCCAGTAATAACCATTGCACCCATGATGGCAGGTGCCCACCAGGCCGAGGGGATCTGGTTGTACTATCATACTCTACAGCTTCTCCTGCTTCACCACTGAGCCCCACCGTAACCTCACAATTAGTATCTACACGTCCTTTCACCAATTGATTTACTTACACCTAACTAATTCGCAGGAAACAAGGAGAGAATGTCCCACATGGAGCTCTGACATGTAGGATTATCAGATGGTTACACAATTCCTGTGGTGACCTCTTTGTATGTGTAACTGCATGTCGTCTCCCAGCAATTTAGTAAAAACCTCCATCCTTCAGATCAGATTAGGAAGCTGTCATTGACTAGAGGGCTTTCCATGGTTGGAATGTGGTGGTTAACCTGTACGATGCCGGTGAAGAACAAAGGATGCAACAATGTAGGAAAAGGCAACGCAACGGTGACTCACAAAAATGAATTCTTATGCACAAATTACAAGATAATAGAGATGGTATACTCGCTACTATTCGGAACTCGCCGAATAGTAGCGGTATTTGTGTACTCGCCGAGTAAATTAGGATTGCTCGGGAGTAGCAAGTACCGAGTTCTTTTGCAGTGTATCAATAAATACACTGCAAAAGTCCTGTAAAAGAGAGGAAAAGTGGTTAAAAAATAAAAAAAATCGGATACTCACCTTAACCGACGGCTGCATCGGGTCCGGCTGATGGACATCTATTCCTGTTAAAGGACCTTTCACTCTCTCAGCCAATCAGATGGCTGGGAGAGATCTGGCCAATCAGATGCCGCCACGTCACAATCACGTGATCGCTAACGGCCACCTGATTGGCCAGATGGAAAGGTCCTCTCAGGTACACCGAGGACCTTTCCATCTGGCCAATCAGGTGGCCGCTAGCGATCACGTCAATGTGACGTGGCGGCATTTGATTGGCCAGATCTCTCCCAGCCATCTGATTGGCTGAGAGAGTGGAAGGTCCTTTAACAGGAATAGATGTCCATCGGCCGGACCCGATGCAGCCGTCGGTTAAGGTGAGTATCCGATTTTTTTATTTTTTAACCACTTTTCCACTCTTTTACAGGACTTTTGCAGTGTATCTGTTGATACACTGCAAAAGTACTCGGAATTGCTATACTCGCAACGAGTAGCGAGTACCGAGACCTACTCGTTGCGGGTATAGCGATTCCGAATAGTACGGTACTCGCCCATCCCTATAAGATAACACAATAAAGTTCAATCAGAGAAAAGACAAAAGGTTGCAAAGAAGCCATATTGGTCATCGCTATACTGGTAACCAATACTTTGTAACACTTGTGCATTCATTCCGAATAGCGAGTACAATGCAAGCCAATGGGAAACGTGAGTCACCTTCTGCTGGACCCTACAGAGGACTGACTTTTTTTGGATTTTATCCAATTGTTTATGAAGATATCTAATAACAGAACTATTTTAGTGTTTTCATTTACACTATGTGTTTTCTATGAGACAGTTGGGGTACGGCGTCATTTACTATAAGACTCACTTTTCTAGGTTCTCCAGAGACAGAAACAGATGAGTGACTCCTGAGCGTCCAGCTCACCTCCACCGCGCAGGGGGGGCTCCTATGCTTAATGATGTTTCCTGTGCATATGTTAGGGTCCTACAGGGGAATGTTAAGTTTAGAGGAGGGGGTTGGGGTATTTCAGGTCAATTCTGCCATCTGGTAAACTGCTGTTCTCTAGTTCACTCTTAGTATTTTTAACTAAATGAATATTTTGGGAGGGGAGAGATCTGAGATGGACGACTCAGTCTGAAGTGTCATTTAACAATAATGAAGTATCCGTCCCAGTTAGGGGCATATTAAGAGATATTTCAAGCATAATCAGAAAATTGGATGATCATATAGTGGACTCCTCCATGTCGGCCGTTGAGGCGGACGAGGATGTTTATCCTTAATGTTTGAAGCTATATATACCTGGCAGCTGCTTATCCCCATCTTCCTATTGTAAATCTTTTATATTGTTAGAAATGCAATGAAAAACTTTCCAAACACCCTGGAAGAGTGTTCAAGAAGAGAAAGTGAAAATCACAAGGCTGTGAAGGTTGCAAGAGACATGTCCTCCCTTAATCTGACCCTAAATGATTGTGACTGGTTATTATTATTATTTATTATTATAGCGCCATTTATTTCATGGTGCTTTACATGAGAAAAGGGGCATACAAGTGCAATAATTATGAACAATACAGGCACAGACAAACCATTCACAATAGGTGATATCACAGCTTACCTCCTCCTCCTGTACAATGACTGATAACACCTCTATATACAGTAGATAACACAGGATCCACCATTCACAATAGGTGATATCACAGCTCACCTCCTCCTCCTGTACAATGACTGATAACACCTCTATATACAGTAGATAACACAGGATCCACCATTCACAATAGGTGATGTCACAGCTCACTTCCTCCTCCTGTACAATGACTGATAACACCTCTATATACAGTAGACAACACAGGATCCACCATTCACAATAGATGATATCACAGCTCCCCTCCTCCTCCTGTACAATGACTGATAACACCTCTATATACAGTAGATAACACAGGATCCATCATTCACAATAGATGCTATCACAGCTCACCTCCTCCTCCTGTACAATGACTGATAACACCTCTATATATAGTAGATAACACAGGATCCACCATTCACAATAGGTGATATCACAGCTCACCTCCTCCTCCTGTACAATGACTGATAACACCTCTATATACAGTAGATAACACAGGATCCACCATTCACAATAGATGATATCACAGCTCACCTCCTCCTGTACAATGACTGATAACACCTCTATATACAGTAGATAACACAGGATCCACCATTCACAATAGTTGATATCACAGCTCACCTCCTCCTGTATAATGACTGATAACACCTCTATATACAGTAGATAACACAGGATCCACCATTCACAATAGGTGATATCACAGCTCACCTCCTCCTCCTGTACAATGACTGATAACACCTCTATATACAGTAGATAACACAGGATCCACCATTCACAATAGGTGATATCACAGCTCACCTCCTCCTGTACAATGACTGATAACACCTCTATATACAGTAGATAACACAGGATCCACCATTCACAATAGGTGATATCACAGCTCACCTCCTCCTCCTGTACAATGACTGATAACACCTCTATATACAGAAGATAACACAGGATCCACCATTCACAATAGGTGATATCACAGCTCACCTCCTTCTGTATAATGACTGATAACACCTCTATATACAGTAGATAACACAGGATCCACCATTCACAATAGATGATATCACAGCTCACCTCCTCCTGTACAATGACTGATAACACCTCTATATACAGTAGATAACACAGGATCCACCATTCACAATAGATGATATCACAGCTCACCTCCTCCTCCTGTACAATGACTGAACACCTCTATATACAGCAGATAACACAGGATCCACCATTCACAATAGGTGATATCACAGCTCACCTCCTCCTTCTGTACAATGACTGATAACACCTCTATATACAGTAGATAACACAGGATCCACCATTCACAATAGATGATATCACAGCTCACCTCCTCCTGTACAATGACTGATAACACCTCTATATACAGTAGATAACACTGGATCCACCATTCACAATAGGTGATATCACAGCTCACCTCCTCCTCCTGTACAATGACTGATAACGCCTCTATATACAGCAGATAACACAGAATCCACCATTCATAATAGGTGATATCACAGCTCACCTCCTCCTCCTGTACAATGACTGATAACGCCTCTATATACAGCAGATAACACAGTCCCAATGATCCTATAGAAAGAATAACAAAAATCCTACATTCTTTTTGGCACTTTAGGGGGTTGCATTGTGCAGTATAATTGTGCACAGAAGTACATTATAGGGAGGTGCTGCTTATTTTCCCCTTTTGAGAAATGATGTAGCAGAGTGATATGGACTCTTGGGGACTTGATTGAACTTTGCACGAGTGGTTGAGTGCATGAAAATATTAGGTAAAATATATGTCTGTACCATGTTAGCCAGTAGATAGGAAAATATTAAAATCTGAGGGTCCTCAGTGGTTGATACCTTTAATTGCGAACTGAAAAGATGGTGAATAATTGCAAGCTTTCGAGACTCTAAGGTCTCTTCATCAGGCTTAATAGTGACACATTCTGAACAAATGGAAGGTTGGATAAACGGAACATAGTGGTCAGTGTTAATTAGTGATTGATCCAAGATTTGAAGATTCCTCAGTTGATGTAGAAAGACATAAATCCATGTGACACATATTTAAGGAATTAAAGACACTTCTGAAGATATGTGCACAAGAGGACATTGACATATTATTCTTATTGTGTCACACAGATTCAGAGATAAGAGGGACGATAGTTTTATTTATTATATCTCACTGTCCAATTGTGCACATTTCTTCAGAAGTGTCTTTAATTCCATACCTATGTGTCACATGGATTTATGTCTTTCTACATCAACTGAGGAATCTTCAAATATTGGACCAACCACTAATCAAAGGATAATAAAATGATCTGCCTCTTATCTCTGAATGCCTGAATGCTGATATTTACTGCCCCAGCTGCTCTTTTCTATCTATTAGAAAAGTCTTCTGTGCCCAAGACCTCACAAGTCAGGAGCGTCCAGAGAGTTGGGTCATGGATGAAAGATGACCACTCAGATGAACAAGACCTTGAAGGGTGACGGACGTCAAGAGGACGGCCATTCACATACTGGAGGAAAGTAGGAAATGAAGGGAGATAAGTGTTTAAGGAAGACATTAGCTTTCCCTTTCCTGTCCTTCATGGATAATCAGAATATCCATCTATCTGCCCATTACAAGAAGACCTGTAGAGTGTGATGGCTTATTACACATGATGGGATGTCTCTCAGCGGGATACAGGCCACTGATCTGTAAAACTGCTGGACTCGGAGGATTGAGTTACTTTACAAGATATTTTACAAGATACTTTACAAGATACTCGTAAATTCTCAACCCAATGAGAAACCAAAGTGCGATACGTTAAACAACATTATTTCATGACCGGACCTGACTATCCAGTGTTACTTGTATTATACTATTAAAAGCATTGAACCTGTTGACAGACCTTGGAACTGGCAACAGAAAAATGTTGTGGTGAAATTATCCTTTAAAATAATTCTACTTTCTGACTTGCTTTCGTGTCACTAGAAGGTATATAAAGTGTTATAGTAGTTATATTCTTGCACATAGGAGCAGTATTATAGTAGTTATATTCTTGTATATAGGGGCAGTATTATAGTAATTATATTCTTGCACATAGGAGCAGTATTATAGTAGTTATATTCTTGTACATAGGAGCAGTATTATAGTAGTTATATTCTTGTACATAGAGGGCAGTATTATAGTAGTTATATTCTTGTATATAGGAGCAGTATTATAGTAGTTATATTCTTGTATATAGGAGCAGTATTATAGTAGTTATATTCTTGTACATAGGGGCAGTATTATAGTAGTTATATTCTTGTATATAGGGGCAGCATTATAGTAGTTATATTCTTGTACATAGGGGCAGTACTATAGTAGTTATATTCTTGTATATAGGAGCAGTATTATAGTAGTTATATTCTTGTACATAGGAGCAGTATTATAGTAGTTATATTCCTGTATATAGGGGCAGTATTATAGTAGTTATATTCTTGTACATAGGGGCAGTATTATAGTAGTTATATTCCTGTATATAGGGGCAGTATTATAGTAGTTATATTCTTGTACATAGGGGCAGTATTATAGTAGTTATATTCTTGTATATAGGAGCAGTATTATAGTAGTTATATTCCTGTACATAGGAGCAGTATTATAGTAGTTATATTCCTGTACATAGGAGTAGTATTATAGTAGTTATATTCTTGTATATAGGGGCAGTATTATAGTAGTTATATTCTTGTATATAGGGGCAGTATTATAGTAGTTATATTCTTGTATATAGGAGCAGTATTATAGTAGTTATATTCCTGTATATAGGGGCAGTATTATAGTAGTTATATTCTTGTACATAGGAGCAGTATTATAGTAGTTATATTCTTGTACATAGGGGCAGTATTATAGTAGTTATATTCCTGTATATAGGAGCAGTATTATAGTAGTTATATTCTTGTATATAGGAGCAGTATTATAGTAGTTATATTCTTGTATATAGGAGCAGTATTATAGTAGTTATATTCTTGTATATAGGGGCAGTATTATAGTAGTTATATTCTTGTACATAGGGGCAGTATTATAGTAGTTATATTCTTGTACATAGGGAGCAGTATTATAGTAGTTATACTCTTGTATATAGGGGCAGTATTATAGTAGTTATATTCTTGTACATAGGAGCAGTATTATAGTAGTTATATTCTTGTATATAGAGGCAGTATTATAGTAGTTATATTCTTGTATATAGGGAGCAGTATTATAGTAGTTATATTCTTGTATGTAGGAGCAGTATTATAGTAGTTATATTCTTGTATATAGGGGCAGTATTATAGTAGTTATATTCTTGTACATAGGAGCAGTATTATAGTAGTTATATTCTTGTACATAGGGGCAGTATTATAGTAGTTATATTCTTGTATATAGGGGCAGTATTATAGTAGATATATTTTTACATTTCATACTTACATTCATTTGAGGCTATAACTGTGTCATCTCTTCGCTCTCGTGCTCAGGGTCTCCTTACTAAGCAAATCATTTGCTTTTCATGAAAATAATTATTGCAATTAAACAAACCACAAATATGTGAACTGAAAAGAATAAATATTGGTTTTAAGTTCATGTCAGCAGTTTGACGATTTATTGTTGTTCATCACATTTTAATGCCTTGGCCCGGTATAAATCTGTCTATTGGGTATTACATCATTTCAGATATCTAAAAGTTCAGTTTAAGTAAACAAGAGGTCGATAAAAGAGATTGTTTTGCTTTCCAAAATGATAAAATTAGCATTATATCCGACCTTATGGGTAAAACTGCTGTAACTTGATCAACTATGTGATTCTGAGAGATGCAATGGGGATAGAGCTCTGCGGCAAGACAAGCTGATCGCTCATCTATAGAGGACAAGAACATAAACGAGTCACATATATCATTTCTTTTCATCATCTACTATTTAACTTAAAGGGAATTTGTCAGCAGGTTTTTGCTACCTCATCTGAAAGCAACATAATGTAGTCAAAGAAACCCTGAATCCAGCGATGTATCACATAGATCACTGGCTGCAGCCATTCTGACACTATCAAAGAACTGAGTTTTAAGCATGTAGCTGAGCTGAGAGCAGACCCTGGCCACACCGGGCTCTTGTGCATTGACTGTAAGGGGGCATGTCAGACTGCCCTGCGCATGGCTTTGTAGTCCTCTAATGCTAATCACAGGGTGTTAAAGCCTTTAGTTTAAGTAAGCAATAGCTCACACACAGATAAGAGAAACTCAGTTGCTTTTTGCTTTTTAACTGTTACAGCACATGGCCCTCAACCTACAATAGCTAGACCAAGGATAAAAGGTGCTTTATCTTTTTTTCCCAAAAAACTTGTAAAAAATTCACCAATGGCCAATCTAATACTGCAATGCACAATCTGGATACAAGGAACTTCCCCGAGTGGAGATAGGGGCAGCGCTGGTGCATCATGCAGATGGATCAACCACTCACAACCTTCTAATAGAGGGGAGCAGCTTCTTGCATAACACCCTCTAATGAAACTGCATAGGGAGTCTGTCATATAGATAGGTGAGATGCACACATAGTTTCTGAACAGTAGCCTATTAGTGACACCGAGTGTGGTGGGCTACTTAACTGCATGAGTGTTTGCATCATGTCTGAACAGTAGCCTATTAGTGATGCCCAGTGTGGCGGGCTAGTTAAACATTATATACCGTATATACTCGTGTATAAGCCGACCCTTGTATAAGCCGACCCCCTACTTTTGCCCCCAAAACCTGGGAAAACCTATTGACTCGTGTATAAGCCGAGGGTGGACCCCAGCACAGGTATACAGGCCCCCCCAGTGGTATACAGGCCTCCCCATTGGTAGTATACAGCAGCCTCCGCAGTGGTAGTATACAGCAGTCTCCCCCTGTGGTAGTATACAGCAGTCTCCCCCTGTGGTAGTATACAGCAGTCTCCCCCTGTGGTAGTATTCAGCAGTCCCCCCCTGTGGTGTATACAGGCCCCCCTGTGGTAGTATACAGCAGCCCTCCCCCTGTGGTATATACAGGCCCCCTGTGGTAGTATACAGCAGCCCTCCCCTCTGTGGTATATACAGGCCCCCTGTGGTAGTATACAGCAGCCCTCCCCCCTGTGGTATATACAGACCCCCTGTGGTAGCATACAGCAGCCCTCCCCCCTGTGGTATATACAGGCCCCCTGTGGTAGTATACAGCAGCCCTCCCCCTGTGGTGTATATAGGCCCCCTGTGGTAGTATACAGCAGCCTCCCCCCCTGTGCTATATACAGGCCCCCCGTTGCTGCCGCCGCACACCTGTAAAAGAAGAGCTTTCATACTTACCCTCCTGTGACCGGGCGCGCATCCCCGCTCTCCTTCCTGCTTCTACCCGGCGTCCATCGATATGACCGCGCACAAATAATGACGTCATTACAGGCGCGCGGTCACGTGGATGGACGCCTAGTAGAAGCAGGAAGGAGAGCGGGGGATGCGCGCCCGGTCACAGGAGGGTAAGTATGAAAGCTCTTCTTTTACAGGTGTGCGGCGGCAGCAACGGGGGCCTGTATATAGCACAGGGGGGGGACGGGCTGCTGTATACTACCACAGGGGGGGAGCCTTCACTGACTCGTGTATAAGCCGAGGGGGGCACTTTTCAGCACAATTTTTGTGCTGAAAAAACTCGGCTTATACACGAGTATATACGGTAAGTTTATCTCACATGACAGACTCACCAATTTACCAACTGAATTTAGAGAGCTCTAATACACCCTGCAAAAGTAATAAAATGTGCATGAAAAATGTGAGGTATTAGTTTGTATTTTGACCAAAATATGAAAGTCTGTCTTATACTGTTGATAAGTGAGATGCACACATAGTGTCTGAATAGCAGCCTATTAGTGACATCTAGTGTGGTGGGCTAGTTAACACTGCATGACTATATGCACCCTGTCTGAATAGCAGCCTATTAGATACAGCCAGTGTGGTGGGCTAGTTAACACTGCATGACTATATGCACCCTGTCTGAATAGTAGCCTATTAGTTACGGTCAGTGTGGTGGGCTAGTTAACACTGCATGGCTATATGCACCCTGTCTGAATAGTAGCCTATTAGATACGGCCAGTGTGGTGGGCTAGTTAACACTGCATGACTATATACACCCTGTCTGAACAATAGCCTATTAGATACGGTCAGTGTGGTGGGCTAGTTAACACTGCATGACTATATGCACCCTGTCTGAATAGTAGCCTATTTGTTACGGTCAGTGTGGTGGGCTAGTTAACACTGCATGACTATATGCACCCTGTCTGAATAGTAGCCTATTAAATACGGCCAGTGTGGTGGGCTAGTTAACACTGCATGACTATATACACCCTTTCTGAACAATAGCCTATTAGATACGGCCAGTGTGGCGAGCTAGTTAAACACTATATGAGTGTGCCACACATGACAGACTCACCAATTTACCAACTGAACTCAGAGAGCTCCAATACACCGTGCACAAATGAAAATAATGTGCATGGAAAATGTGAGGTATTGGTTGGTATTTTGGCCCCTGCTGACAGATTCCCTTTAAAGGGAACCTGTCAGCTCCTTTATGCCCACACAGCAATCACTATCTGTCCCTGTTGCTTCATAATGCTATTCTAGTCATCCCAGTCTGAGCTCATAGTGTAATGTTGAAAGTGAAAAAAAAACCATTAGTACACTTACATTTTCTTATGTAAATGAGGCAGTGAGTTGACACCTTGGAGGACATAGTCTTTCTACATCCTCTGGACAGTAGACATTTCACCACCTGTAGACTTTTCTATAGACAGTAGTAGCTGGGGGGAAGGGGGGAAGAGATGGACTAACAGGTTCCCTTTAAAGTGAGCTGTATGAATTTGCATTCAGTTAGTTCCTCTTATATGTAGCCAATATGACATTGCCAGTGTGAAATAACACAGTCCAGGTTCTATCCTGATTCTCATGCTCTGTAACTTGCTGTGAAGGAAATATAACTGCTATCTAACTGTAGGGGATATAGACATCCATAAAGTAACATTGGTTTAAAGGGACACTGTCAGGTCATTTTTCTGTATGATACTAATATTACCCTTGTATAGTGCCTGGGCAGACCTTTAAAAACATGTAAAATCATTATTCTACCCTTTGTAGTTTCCATGTTATCAGCATTGTTAGACCCTGTAGGGAGGTCCTGGATTAGTCCTCTCCATTTTAAGCAGAGACGATTACTCAGGCTGCTGTATAAACTGTCATGTAATTATGCACTCCCTATCAGCAGCTCTCTCCTCCTGCTGCTCTCAGTGCTGTGTGGTTTCACAATCTGAAGCTACTGATCTGTTCAGGACATGTAGGGATAAAGCTACACGTCTGCCTTATCTGATCTAGACTGCATTTGTTTCTGTAAAAAGGAATCCCTGCTGGGCTCTGAGAGATCCTGTGTTTATCTGATCTCTTGGTTTTGCTTCAAAGAGAGTAGAGAGAAAGATACAGCCCCCTCCCCACTGATCTCCTGTTCTGTGATGGGACATGCATATTCATTCTAATGGGAGTGGACAGCAGAGAACTAAGTGGATCATTCACTGTGAGTGACAGATGGAATGAATCTCTTTATTTTAAAGTTTACAGAAGATTGGAAGGGAATATAAATTATAGAAATAAATAAATAGAGAGCTTAAAGTTACATATGAAATTTTGATCTAACATTTTTCCTTTAAAGAGGACCTGCTGTCACCCCCCTGGTGCTATGCTAACTGAATGCAGCACTGAATGCAGCGTGTCTGCTGTATTCAGGGAAGGGGTCCCCCATGTCTCTAGCCCCCCATCTAAAAAGCTGGGTGGCACAAAAGAAAGCGGTTCACATGTGGGGTTCGCCTATGCTGATGTGATCCATATTTTAATTTCTCTTTCCCTCAAGGAAACAGAAGACTTAGGTATTTCTGTTATTTCTCCCCTTTTATTTATTAAACGTTTACATATTTGAGTGTCATTTTTAACTTTCTTCTTTTATACCTTTTTGTTGTAGGCACTGTATTTTTTATATTAAAGTTTAAAACTTTAATAAGTTTGATCCTTGTATGCTCTAAAGAATTCCTAGCCTTACAGAATGTGTGTGACCCCTTTGATTGTCAGACAGTAGTACATTTGGGGGACTCATCACCTTAACTGATGGCAGTGTGTTGTGTAGATGGTGCCGGGCTGTGATCTCTGCTCACTTTATAGCCTACAGCAGGTGATGAGTGCTGGATTGAGAGAGAGGAGATAAATGAACCCTTGAATGGTTATATAGTGAGAAGCGTGTATGTAACATTTGCCAACCACTCTCGTTGATTCAGTTCATTTGGTTAAGCATTCTACCAGCACTATAAGTGTTGGAACCTCCTTTCCCTCACTTCCCAGAATACTGCCATTTTACAATGATTTGCCCGCCCTGGACTTAGATCCTACCTTTCTGTTATGCCTGTATGCAATTTGGCAGACAGGGGAGCAAAGAAGCAAAAACCTCCTGTAGAGAGACAAAAACTTCATTGCACTTCCTGTAGAGCATCTAATACTCTACCTGCACTTCTTATAATCCATCTTGAGGTTTCTATCGATATTGAAAGATTATATTTGACAAGGAGTGGATGGCAAATTATACAGAACGAGAACACTTAGTGACGAGCACTTTGGAGGGATTGTTGGGGGTGATACAACAAAGTAATTTTAACATGGTATTTTCCATAAAAGATGTGATATATAGACAAAGACCGGTTAAAGTTGCCCTTTTTATAATAGGTGTCATGATGGTCTTTCTCACTTTGGAGACTTGTGACAGTTTTGGGACCTGTGTCTCACTCCTGTATTGAGACTTCATATTATACGTGTTTCTTTCCTGTGGCATTTGAGGAGGTAATGTCAGTTACTTTTGCTAGCAAGCTAGCTAGTTCTTGTCCAGGTGTGGCTACTTTATGATCACTCTGATCCCCTTCATATGATCACATGGTTCCAGCATCCTTTGCTGATGATTGAACTAAATTCCTGGCCAAGCTACATGAGGTGAAGGAAGTTCTCTGGAGAACCTGACCATTGCTAAGCCGTCTGCTGCCTGGGAGCGTGGCAGCAGGTGTAAAGTTGTTTTTGTCGTCCTCCTGTCTGTCTCCCCTTCCCTCTTGTTGTTATTATTGCAGTGATTGGGACTAGAGCTCCCGCTGGCCATTTCTCTCTTGAGGGCTAACATCAGGGCCAACGTGGGACTAGGTATCCTGTTCGGCGACAGGGTGAAAGAACCCATATAGGGACAGTAGGTGAGTGCAGCAGGTCACCTCTTCCCCATTCCCTTTAAGCATGGCCCTCCACTGTATTTGTCCCCTCCGATGTCTACCCATCTGTTGCTGTCTGGACACCGTTCTTCCTTGCGTCCCTGTCACTCAGTGTTTCCGGACGCTATGGCAAGACTGGACTCTTACAATAAACTTCCCAGGGTGACTTGGTGAATGAAGTATTTCATCTATTTCTCCACATAGATTTGTCTGGCGCCTTATCACTTCATTGCCCATACCAACTTGTACTATTAACCCAAGTATGATCCTGTCATGTTAACGCTCCCGGGCCTCATTTTATGACACGCCTTTCAACACGACTCTTAAACGCCGCCCGTCACCGCTTTGGGCGCCGTGCACGGTCCACAGATCTGCATTAACTGATGGAATTATTTTCTTATGACGTTATGGAGATTTCAAAGTTATATGGCACGAAGATGAAAAAGAAACCCTGACGATAAGAATGCATTTTTTACGGTCATTTCATGCGTTCGGATAGACAAGTTGTGAGCCCTGCAGCTCCTCAGTGAGAGGTAATCAGGGACAGGGGAGGGATGGGATATTCGGAAAATGGGCGCCTGCAGCATCGAGCTATCAGCAATGATTTACAGTGAGAGATGGCGAGCAATAAATCCTTTGTCTTATGCTAGAGGGATTCCCTTTCCTCACCCTAGGTAACACTATCTTGCATTATTGTAGGTACAGGGGCAGGTGGTGACACGTTGGCCAGAACCTGAGACTATATGTATAGTACGGTATATGTGTATGTACATGGACGGCATAACACACATGAATCCTATGAATCTGTTCAGTAAGATGTCCAATTCTGTATTAAAGGGGTTATCTAAGATTTGTATATTAATATACATGCCCCGTTACATGTAGCGACACTCCAGCGATAACGACAACGATACGACCTGATAGGGATCACTGGTGCGTCGCTACGGGGTCACTGGTGAGATGTCAGACAGTCATATCTCACCAGCGATGCAGCAACGATACGGAACGATACGGCGGTTGTTGGGACCCTTTCACTCTCAGGCGTAGTATTGAGATCGTTGGTCGTTGTCCCTGTCAAGCACAGCGATTCAGCATGTCTAGCGGGAGACCGACGATGAAAAGATGGTCCAGAACGGTTTGTCACAATCAGCGATGTCACAGCGGGGGCCAGGTCACTGCTACGTGTCACACAAAGCGAGATCGCTGGCGAGGTTGCTGTTACGTCACAAAACCTGTGACGTTGCAGCGATATCGCTAGCGATATCGTTGTGTGTGAAGTACCCCTTAGGATAGCTCATCAACCTCAGATCAATCGGTCTCTGATCCCTAGTTCAGGGCTGTGGAGTTAGTAAACCAAACCTCCAACTCCTCAATTGCCCTGAATCTGACTCTGACTCCACCAAAATGGACACCGACTCCACGACTTTGACTCCACAAAAATGGCTGTGAACTCGGTAAGTCAAGCCTCTAACTTCGACTCCTCAATTTTCCTGAATCCGACTCCCAACTCCACCCAAAATGGACACCGACTCCACGACTCCAACTCCACAGCCCTGCTTAGTACCGGTGTGGGGCAACAGCCGCAAGCCCTGGCAACCCCCACGAGCAGTCCGTGCCCGTGCCTCAGCCACCTCGACATTGCCAAGTGGATTATCCCCACTGTGTGATGACATGGACACAGAGCTTCTTTTCACTTGAAACGGATCTTTACTGACCCCCTCAAGAAGAAGCAACGGATTATCTTGTGCCCAACCAAAGGGTGGCTTTCATCCAGACTGGCAAACGGAGGTGATTTACTTAGATTTACTTAGATGCCGAGAAACATTTGACTTTACTTGTTAAACAAGAAGCAACTGTGTGCTACCAGAGAGAGAGGTGCGGTGAGGAGGACAATCTCTTTCTTATGCCAGGATCTGATAGGACTTTTCTATTTTCCACTTTTCGAAAAGGATTTCATAGTAACTCTGTTGCTGAAGAACGTGTTGATCTCTCTTCTTTGCTCTGTTCTTATCTGGATTGTGATTGGATCATCGTGGACTTATTTCTCCCTTAAATCTTGGAGTGCAATGTTAACTGTAAGTCCTCAAGCTCGGGCCCCGCATACGCACAAGTTTATTTTTGGTGGGAACAAGTCATGACTGTTTGGGGCGCCAATCGTACGTTGATGGCAGCTGCCAGGGTGACAGACCTGCATTGAAGTCTGAGGTGTTGCTTCGGTACCGTTGTGTAGAGTTTATTTGTGTTAGGGTATAGTAGAGGATACATTTGTAAGTCGGTGTGTCATCCCAGAAACTCACAAATTTACACCGTTCTGGAAGTGCTGTGGTGGTATGTTTGCAGAGGTGTCCAATGTAAGGTACATTTATCGCCGTGGGATCCTGTTGCAGTGAGCTTTGGCACTTTAATCCCGATCCCCAACACTGGATGTCTTCATTTACTTATATGTGAGTTGATGTGGGCTGGGTGGAAGCTGCGTTGCATTAATCTCTTACCCCTGGAGTCCTTTGAGTAAACCTTCTAACCGGCTCCGTGTTTGTCTGCGACCCGCTGTATCCAAATTGGACCCTTTAGTTCTCAAACAACCTCACAGATACACATGGTGGATTCATATAGTCCCGCATGATTGTAGTCTCATCCCACCCTAAGGGACCCATTCCGAAGATCTAGTGAGACAGTGAGGGACAAGGGTCGTCCACTGATACTTCTCCGCAGGCCTGTTCTTCCCGAGCCAAGGTTTAGTAGTCCTTAAAGTTAGTATCATGGAAGCCAGCCACTACCCGGGGATATTTTCCCAATAGTCCAAGCCTGGTGGTGTTACGTATTGACTGCCTTGCAGTATGGAAATGCTGCTGCTGTGGTTTAAATTAAGCCTTTTTTTCCCCTGCTCTCAGTGTGGAGAGAGGAAGTAAATGAGCGGGAGCTGAGAGTGCAGGTGTGTGTGATGAATATGACTCACGCTTAGGTGAGCTGAGGGGCGTGCCTGGGCTGGTTGCTCCTCACCCCGCAGCCATAAATGGGTCAGCTCACATCCACCTGATGTCACTGATTCAGTTCACTTCTGGACTATGACCTGTTGTGAGCAGACGCTGATCTGAAGCTTCTGTTTCTTTTTCCATTGGAAGCTGCTGGGTTCCATGGTCCGTGGGTGGAGGTAGAGGCTTATGTCTAGGGCTTCTCAGGTGTTTTAGGGTCTTAGGCTGGTGGCTCAGACCTCCTCACCTTCAGAGGTACCTCCGAGTACAGGGCAAGTCAGGGACCCCAGTATCAGGGCCAGAGCAGGCTCCCCTGACTCCCTACTCCCAGCTCCGTCCTACTTCTGGGTACCCTACCCCCCCAGCGTGACAGGTGGTTTGAAGATCGCTAGTCAAACTAACCATGTGTTCTTAAAGTCCTTACGTGTCCATGGTCCCCAGGCTGAAGTTCTGGCTACTTCTTACCACACCTCCCACAGATGCAGCTTTCTCTTACTCTCCTAAAACAAACATGCAAAAGAATAAGAAATCAGGAAGGGGGCAAAGACTTTTTCCCACCACTGTATATTAATTATATTCAGTTCTTTGTTCTCTACTTTGATTATATATTGGATTACAATGATCTTAAATACATTTTAATGTTGGTCGTTTCATCTAGATATATTGCAAATGAATAGTCCCTTTTGTGCATTTTCCACTTTAGGGAATGGAGTAACATTGGTCTTTGTGCCTTCTTTCCCTCTGGATAATGTTTACAGTGTTCCCGTTCTAGACCAAATGTTTAGCCAGATGTGTAAAGTATGGCCAAGCTGTCCAAATATAATCCTATGTCCCCGCAGCTGTATCCCACTGCTGATCACGGATAGTAATTTTGATAAATTCAGCTCAGAGGTCTATATATTATTGCTGCCGTGAATTCTCGGATTGGCCGGTGAGGTCTCCCTCCAGCTGGATACTATTGATGTTTCCGAACATTACATTCGATAATCTACAGCAGGGTCGACATGGCGGATCACTTTCAGACATCCATGACGGAGGGGCTTGTAGACTTTATTTTCTTCCCACCATGTAATGTTCATCACACTCTCGAAGGCATAGGTGCACAATCGGCGGCCCCTGGGTCCGTCATGGCATTCGGTGCGGCCCCCAACCATCTGGTCACAGAAATGTTTGCCTGAGTCTGACTATTTGCATGCAATTTCCATAAAGAAAGAGGGTTGGTAAACAGTTATCTCTGTATCCCCCACAAATTTTAGTAGGCATTGCTCCCACCTAGCCAGAATCCTACTCCACACTGATGAGGGGCAACACCCCGAAACAGCTGTCTGTGGATGGATACCTGGCCTTGGTATTCCCTTGTCATATCTTTAATCTTATAAAGAGCTGGATATTGACTCAAAGGGCCACTTAATATGGTCGTTATCATGGCTAGGTCCTTCACTAGAGGAAGATCTGGCTAGTCCTGTGTTGAGACTCCTAATCGAGGCTCCACAGACTCTATTTGCATATCCACAAATTTTAGTAGCATCCTTTGTTACTGCACAAACATGCATAAGATGTCACGTGTGGTGGGAGGTGAGAGGGAGTAGCATAGGGCTGGTTAGGAAGTAGAGGTAAAGGGTGGTGGCCCAGACCTCCTCACCATCTGAGGTACCTCTGGGTACAGGGATAGCCAGGGACCTCAGTCCAGAGCCAAACTAGCTACCCAAGTTTCCTCGCCTTTATACCATCCTGCTTCCTTTACCTCATCCGCTACATGCATGATATGTGAGTTTTATAGGGGACCGTCTACACTTGTGGCTATCTATAGTGTAGTTTATGGCATTTAAAGGGAACCTTTCTCCAAACACTATTCCCAGTCAGATTAAGGCTACGTTCACACATAGCGCTTTTTTTGCGCAGGCGCTTTTACCCAAAAGACAAAAAGACCCAAGTCACCAGATCAGCAGGGTCCGAGCTTTTGGACTTACACCAATCATCTTTCCATTGGGTAGCTGGTAATTTTTTCGAGCCTGAAAACCACCCCTGTCCAGTCTCCTATGGAGTACCTCTTCTTTCTAATCACAAAACCTCATTTTTAAGCAAACAATTATCAGGAGAATTGTGACTTTAGGAACCTAAAATGATTCCCATGTCCATCTGGTCTGTAGATTCAATACACTGGATGTGGGAACACCCGCCCCCTTATGTATCTGCTGCTTCGGGAATGTTTATGACTCATTCCCAGAAGAATAAAAGAAGAAATTAATAAAAGAAAAATATCACATGACTAACACTGACCCTAATGTGTTAATGCATTCTTAAAATATGAGAATTAGTTTTGGATTTTCCCAAGATGAACATTGCACGGGACAGACAGACATTTGTTCACATAAGTAGGAATTGCATATAACAAAAGTTAAGACTTCTTCATCTTAGGGCTCATACCCATTGGGCATCTTATGACTCCAAACAACATTTGCAAAGTATTATTTAATCTTGAGCCATGGCAACTTGTTGGATGAACACTTGTAGTTAGATTGATCTCATGCAGCCTAGATACCTTCACCAAGTTCTCCAAGCCTAGATAGCTCCACCAGGTTCTCCAAGCCTAGATAGCTCCACCAGGTTCTCCAAGCCTAGATAGCACACCAGGATCTTCTCCAAGCCTAGATAGGTCTACCAGGATCTTCTCCAAGCCTAGATAGCTCCACCAGGTTCTCCAAGCCTAGATAGCTCCACTAGTATCTTCTCCAAGCCTAGATAGGTCCACTAGTATCTTCTCCAAGCCTAGATAGATCCATCAGGATCTTCTCCAAGGCTATATAGGTCCACTAGTATCTTCTCCAAGCCTAGATAGTTCCACCAGGGTCTTCTCCAAGTCTAGATAGCTCCACTAGTATCTTCTCCAAGCCTAGATAGCTCCACCAGGTTCTCCAAGCCTAGATAGCTCCACCAGGTTCTCCAAGCCTAGATAGCTCCACCAGGTTCTCTAAGCCTAGATAGCTCCACCAGGTTCTCCAAGCCTAGATAGCTCCACTAGTATCTTCTCCAAGCTTAGATAGCTCAACTAGTATCTTCTCCAAGCCTAGATAGATCCATCAGGATCTTCTCCAAGCCTACATAGGTCCACTAGTATCTTCTCCAAGCCTAGATAGTTCCACCAGGGTCTTCTCCAAGCCTAGATAGGTCCACCAGGGTCTTCTCCAAGCCTAGATAGCTCCACCAGTATCTTCTCCAAGCCTAGATAGCTCCACCAGTATCTTCTCCAAGCCTAGATAGCTCCACCAGTATCTTCTCCAAGCCTAGATAAGTCCACCAGGATCTTCTCCAAGCCTAGATAGCTCCACCAGTATCTTCTTCAAGCCTAGATAGTCCACCAGGATCTTCTCCAAGCCTAGATAGCTCCACCAGGATCTTCTCCAAGCCTAGATAGCTCCAACAGTATCTTCTACAAGCCTAGATAGGTCCACCAGGATCTCCAAGCCTAGATAGCTCTAACAGTATCTTCTACAAGCCTAGATAGGTCCACCAGGGTCTTCTCCAAGCCTAGATAGGTCCATTATACAAAGGTTCAGTATAACTGACCGAAACGTTGCACTTTTTATGGTTGAATAAAGGACATCTTTTCATTGCATTGGCATTGTGGAGCACTGTCATATATTAGGATACAGTGACATACTTCAGGATGACTCCGTTGGAGGGACGTGCGCTACCTTGAGGGTGAGACCTTATACCCTTATTCTGTATGGGGTGCTGCAAACTATCTATTATCGTTATATGGCTTGGTTTGTTCTTCTTGCCATCCATGGTATTGATATCATCCTTCTCCAGCTCCATATTTCAAGGGCGCTCCTAATTCTCCCGTTTCATACGCAGTCTCCAGGTCTATGATCATTTAAGTAAAGGTCCTGATAACAATCGTCTGTAGTGAAAACAATTCTCGAATCAAGTTTTAGATTTTAGGAAGCTTGTTGGTTACCATAGATCAGTGTTGTGGCTTGATGCTCTATAGATACAATTCCCAACGTACCCTAGTAAATTGGTGATCACCACAATTGCTTGAGGGATTTTGGCATGATTACCTATAAATCTATAAATCCCCTTATCAGCATGGAAGCCAAAAATAAAAGTAAGAGTTAATAAATTAACTTACAGTAATACGGGAAAAACGGTGTTCTCCAGTCCGCGCTGCCAAGATCCACTTATTCCAAGGAAACACACGAGTAGATGAAGTATATCCAAACCTTTATTGCATCCTACGCGTTTCGGTGCCCTCCTGGCACCTTCCTCAGGGATACCCTCGCCCCACAAAACCCCACATATATATAGCAAATGCCAAACAGATGATTAATGGGAGTTCCAATCATCTGTTTGGCATTTGCATATATATGTGGGGTTTTGTGGGGCGAGGGTATCCCTGAGGAAGGTGCCAGGAGGGCACCGAAACGCGTAGGATGCAATAAAGATTTTGGATATACTTCATCTACTCGTGTGTTTCCTTGGAATAAGTGGATCTTGGCAGCGCGACTGGAGAACACCGTTTTTTCCCGTATTACTGTGTGATTCCACGTGCTAGTGGTCGGTGGGAGTCCAGCAGCAGCCAGCAGGATATAACACTACATGTCTACATACCAGTTGTGGGTCTCACAACAGAAATAGGTGAGTGGTTCCCTTTATACCACCTACATTTGAAGTGTCTGAGTGATAGGGCACTATTGCGCCTGTTGTTCCCTTCCCCTTTCTTTTATTTAATAAATGAACTTAGGTATACATGCGGAATTTGGCCATGCTGTTACAATTCATAGTTTCCTTGACAGCCATGACGTGGCCTCGTTAAATGGTGTCCTTCATAGACCACTTTGACATTGCATTACAATTGTCGCGTGTTGACTGCTTTGCAGTCCATGAGTGTTGCTGCTGTGATTTAAATCTGAGATTGTTTTTCTTTTGGTCTATGCTCTGTGTGGCTCTAGAGGTGAAGGGGTGTGTCTTAGCATTCAGATCTCTACTCCCTCGCCTTGAAGTAGTTCCACTTCCCTCCACCGGTGTCGAAGATAGAGTTCAGACTCTGCTTGGACCCTCTGCAATAAGGATGTGCTGTTCTGTGCTTGCTTCTGCTGCTGTTTGCTTCCATAGGAGCTGCTAGTGTTCCCAGTCCGTGGGTGGAGGTAGGAGATTTTAGCCTAAGGCTATTCAGGAGTATAGGGCTAGGGTGGCGACCAAGACCTCCTCGCCATTTGAGGTACCTCTGGGAGCAGGGTGAGTCAGGGACTCCCAGTCTGAGGGTTAGACTAGCTCCCCTGAATGCCCTTAGCCCACCTTACCATCCTTTTCCTGATTCCCTATCTGATATACTACCTCATGATAATGATTATCTTTTTGATGTGCAATCCAGGCTTATTTGATCAGAGCAGAGGAGACTGTTCTCATTAAGCAGTCTGTCAATGAAATCATTGCCGATGACATATTTGCTTGATGTTCTAGGCAGCTTCCTCCCAGTTTGCCACGGAAAACATACAGAAGCGTGATGTATAAAGTTAGTATATACAAGGGGCTTCCATGTACTGTAAACACACATGTAGACTGATTACCGAGAGAATTTACAGCCATGTTATGGTAGCCGACAAGACATAAACTAAACAGTACATTAGGGATGAAGAAGACCAGGGTAGATGAAGGATTAAAACAGGCTGAAATATCATAGACATGTGGATTATGAGGTTGACCATCTGTGACCTCATCTGTTTAGTTTGGGGGATGATGTCCACACCATGAAGACTAAAGAATGACAATTAGTTATTGTATGTGTTCATGTCTTTCACCGCTGCCAGGTACAACCAGGACACAATGGAGATGGACGGTGACGAACTGGAAGTTGAAAAGGACTTCAACCTTCTCGGATCAATGATCACTGAAGATGCAGCAATGACACCAGAAGTCAATAAGAGAAAAGCTATGGGCAAATCAACAATGAAGTCACTGGACGAGGTCTTCACATCAAGGAACATTTCACTGGTGATGAAGACACGGCTCCTACATAGTCTGGTCTATTCTGTAGTAACATTTCACTGGTGATGAAGACATGGCTCATACATAGTCTGGTCTGTTCTGTAGTAACATTTCACTGGTGATGAAGACACAGCTCCTACATAGTCTGGTCTATTCTGTAGTAACATTTCACTGGTGATGAAGACACGGCTCATACATAGTCTGGTCTGTTCTGTAGTAACATTTCACTGGTGATGAAGACACAGCTCCTACATAGTCTGGTCTATTCTGTAGTAACATTTCACTGGTGATGAAGACACAGCTCCTACATAGTCTGGTCTATTCTGTAGTAACATTTCACTGGTGATGAAGACACAGCTCCTACATAGTCTGGTCTACTCTGTAGTAACATTTCACTGGTGATGGAGACATGGCTCCTACATAGTCTCGTCTATTCTGTAGTAACATATGGAAGTGACACCTGAACGATAAAGAATCAAGAAAGAAGAAGAATCAACACCTTCATAATGTGGAGCCGGGAAGGACGTTATCAATACCATGGATGGCAAGAAGAAGAAATACATTAAGCCAGACATGTCACTGGAAGGAAGGATCACCAAGATACGACTTGTCTAAGCATCATACGAAGAGAGAAATCACTGGAAAAGGACATCATGGTGGGAAGAATAGAAGGAACAAGACGAAGAGGAAGACCAGCAAACCGTTTGCTGGATACAATCAGGGTAAAGGTGGAGAAGACCCGGGTAGGCCTATCTAGTCTTGGAGAAGACCCTGGTGGACCTATCTAGTCTTGGAGAAGACCCTGGTGGAGCTATCTAGGCTCAGAGAAAACCCTGTGGACATATCTAGGCTTGGAGAAGACCCTGGTGGACCTATCTAGTCTTGGAGAAGACCCTGGGAGCTATCTAGGCTCAGAGAAAACCCTGTGGATCTATCTAGGCTTGGAGAAGACCCTGGTGGACCTATTTAGTCTTGGAGAAGACCCTGGTGGACCTATCTAGGCTCAGAGAAAACCCTGTGGACCTGTCTAGGCTTGAAGAAGACCCTGGTGGACTCATCTAGGCTGCACAATAGCGATCGTCCAACAGAGCTTTCATCCTTCAAGTCGCCATGGTGTGAGATCGAGACGATCGAATGAAGAAATGAATGCTTCCGTGTAATCTTCTTTGGTGCAGGTGTATCTACAATCCAAGAAGATTATCCATATTAATTGAATCTGAATCTAAAGCATTCACCCACATTAGGTTCAGTTTCATAGGTAGCCAGTATTTTGGCAGTTTTGAGGTGGGCTTGGTATTGATTATGGGAGCCCAACAACAATTTCATCTTTTTATAAAGTTCCATATTGATTATCTCTAAATCAGTGATAATTGCAGGTGTTTGGCGCCTTCTGTTCGTCTTTTGGGCTGATTACTTATGGTCCAGTTTCACCCCATGTGAGAAGATGATGTGCCATGTGAACAAGGGCTGATGTTGGCCTGGTTGGGTTTAAGCCTAAATCTACAGGGCAAGTCTTCAGCGTAACTACAGACACCACCATGCATGAAGAGATTGTATGAGGGTTGAATGAAAAGTAATGCCTTCACCTTCATAACTTGGGTTTGATGGGAATATTTGAATAAATTAATTGCAGAAATAATCCTGCATGTGAATATGCTGTTAAATTACCAATATTCACTTTTCTATATTCCTCAATCAGTCTGTCAATGTTTTACATGTTCACTCAGTGGTTGCGTCACAGGACGTCCAGACTTTTCTTTATCATGCCAGTCACAAGTTCCGCCTCACCATCTTTAAACTTATGGTCTAACGATGTGCAGGGCTCACATCAATATGACCACCATAAACGTCTTATGTGGTTTACACGATTCAATCTTCGATACGCAATTCAATGGCGGGAGCGCTCATTTCGTGCTCGTTTCTCCCGCATCGCATCGGAGTTAACGTTGCAATTTCTGATCCAACGTCGTACATGTCTAGCCCCACCCAGACACCATTTAACATGGGAGTGATGATACGTAGAACTTCACATGGGAATGGCTGTCAACAGCACGATCGGCTTCAATCTCCATCAATATCGGCATTGATAGCATCTCATTCATCCGAACGGCATTGACACGTTCCTGCATCGTATTGGAGTTCCACATAACGCAGGAAACGATATCGGTCACGATCGACACGTGACTTGATTGAAATGGACTCCGATATCGCACGTGTAAACCGCATTATTCTCTGATGAATGTCTTTGGTGACACTTTGCTTCAAGACTTCATGACACCACATGCTAATAGCACTGACTACGTCGCGCAGGATCCATTCTTACACTGTAACAACACAACCGTAATTGCTAAGCTTCAGCCAATGAGCTTTAGAGGAGCTACTGACATCGTACTGCACATACAGTTGAATTATAAGGTGGGCAATCTTTCTCATCCTGTATTAGCTGGAAGACCATTTAACAAGTTCTCCGTATTATAAGACATTATTTATTGAAGACATAGAGATTTCTATTTGAAGGATGATGATCTGTACAGGAGGCCTCTTGTTCTTGGAAAGCAGAGGAAGGGGAAGAAAGCATCGTACATATTGGATTTAGATATAAGACATTGACAGGTATTTTTCAGTAGAATATTCCTTATTTTGCATTGACACATTCGACCAATAAAGGTGGGAGAAATAACCATCTAAACACCAAGAGTTGGTTGACAGTTCTCTGACGCATGGCCACCTTTTTGCCCGCATTCCCAGCATAGTTTTCAAGTGATTGAGAGTAATTCAGTGACCTTATTAAAGGGTGAAATGTCCTAATATATCACCTTGGACAGTATCCTAAAGTGAAGTCAGGAAGCCATTGCCAAAGCTCAGTTGTCTGCAAAGAATAATGATCAACCCTCACCCTGACTATGGAGATGACTACATATCAGGACATGCTGAGCAGACGCCCTAGGCTCAGAGGTGCCCCATGGATGTTACTTTCCCTTTCTGCCCATTTTCTCAGGTGTCTTACGCTCACCTGTCAGTAACCTGATAGGTGTTGCTCGCACATGTCAGATTGTGTCTAGCACTGGAATAGATACTGTATTTGGCTCCCTAGAGGACTTACACTTGACAGCATCTACCCAAGACGAGCCGCGATAAGACATGATTTATAATATAGCCTCACTGCAAAAGCTTGGCTGGCTCCCGCACTACGGCTTTCTACGAAATCTGCGCCTGAAGACATCTATAAAAACACAATGCGCCATGTGCTCCGGGGTTGTTGTACTTTGTCCATTTACCTTTCACTGTGCAGTCACACAGGCTGAAGCTGATATAAAATCATTCAAACCCAACCGTATGGGTTTCATCCATTAATGACATTTTATTTTTCATCGAATTTCTTCAGCGGGTGCATATTGGTGTCACGAGGACTGTGCGGAAAAAGGAAAAACAGGAGGGTTTTTTGGCCTTGGGATCTGCTCATCAAGGTGTGGCAGTGTGGATACTCTGTGATTCACTCTTTCCCATCGTCCTTTATATGGTCACATGATCAACCATTTCTTGCTGGTAATTGATCTCATTCCTGGCCTGGCTTCCTGAGGTGAAGGAGCTTCTCTGGAGAGCTGATTGTTGCCAAGCCTTCTGCTGCCTAGGCAGTGTGGCGCAGGTGTGAAGCTGTCTTGTTGTTTACCCTGTCTGCCTTTCCTTCTCCTTTTGTCATTTTTATTCCAGTGGTTGGGGACTAGTGCTCCCGCCAGCCATCTCCCTGTTGAGGGTTTACATCAGGGCCAAAGAGGGCCTAGGTTTCCTGCTTGGCGATGGGTGAAAGAACTTGTATAGGTGTAGAGGGAGATCAGGGCTCAGTGGCAAGTGAGCGCAGGAGGTGTCATTTCCCCCATTCCCTATGAACAGGATCCTCTGTTGTATTTGTCCTCCCGTGTTTTCCCCTGTCTGCTGTTGTGTGCAGTGCGCTGGTCATGGTGGTCCAAACCCCACTATCATGCACCATATCCGGACGCTCCCTAGTGTGCACCATCAGGTACTCCTGATGGTGGAGAGGCCAGAGTCTACACCCTGGCCTTGCTTTTGTACAGCCTTGAGCTGATTCCCACTCCCCCTCAACCCTGAGCTGGAAGTTAAGGAACTCACAGATAAAGACAGATAGGAGAACCAAAACACAAGCTCACAGCACCACAACAGGGAGAATACAATAAGTAGTCAGGAGAAACAATACAAAGCACAAGATAAAATGAAACAAGGAAGTATTCACCAAACCCAAACTACTAGCAATTAATATTGGAACACAAGAAAAGGATCATTATTGCTTGAGCAACACTGAAGCTATAGTCGACACGAAGAACAATTCCACCATCTTAAAAGGCAGGAGCAACTGTGATTGGTCTCCCAGAACATGTGATCCAAGAGGTAATCAGGAGACATACAGAGATTAACTCCTGCTGGCCCGCTCACACTGAGAACATAGCTGGTCGAGCCTGAGCCGCCTGTGGAACTCAGAAGTATGAGAGAAACCTAGTGTGGAGTGTCAGATCTGAAGTGTGAACAGCGGCAGAGTGACCGCATTTTGAGCACGCATGGACAATTAGATGCCAAACACCGCAGTATTCAAATAGCTGCACAGAGACTTATGACAGCTGACATCCAGCACTGCTGTATTCCTGTATGACCATACATACTATCATTATGAGTAAATTGTGGCATCGGCATATGCATCTTAAGTAGCATGTGGGAACGACTCAGAATCTGGCCACTTGTTTGGGGGTGTCAGCAGACCTACTGTAGCTGTTCGTGCAACAGGGCCAGAGTAGCGGTGCCCCTTGCTGCATTGGAGCCTGCCGAACCCTGTAACCCGATATGTCAATATGAGGGACTCAGGCAAGGGAACAGAGCACCTGCTCCCTTGCTGATCCCTGCCCACCTCTCGCACTGCCCGTAGATTCTTCGTGCTCGATAGGAAACCACATCATAACTATGCACGTATGAGATCATTGTCACCGACGGCTGCATCAAGCAATCTTTAAGTGCATGGGGCCTCTGGCTCAAGGTCTGGCCACTGCTGGGGGTGAACTATTCTTAATTATGCCAGACATACTATACCTTTGTTCTGCAAGTCAAGGGACATGCAAGAGTATACGGTGCCCCTTTTTGTCTGCTACTTTGTGAAATGCCTGCTGATAGCCCCAGTGGTGTACTAGACTGCATAAATTTAGAGGACAATTATGCAGTTGGACTGAACTAGTGAACAATGAGGAAACAGTTCTCCCACCAATCCTGTGGGACACAATGCCCTGAAATGGGAGCTAGGGGTAGTAAAAGGGGCCTTCTCCTGTCCCAGGGTACTCGTACGATTAGGAACCATGGATCCAGCTGGTGGATTACAGAACTGCGACCCAACACTGAGGCCATGAATTTGTTTAGAGAACCAAGGTTGGGACAATCCGGTCACCTGTCCTCATAGTTGGCTGTGCTCGGTTGGTTTCCTAAGCTTGACGCTGCCTCCACTCAGTGGGTGCCCACCAAAGTGGGGTGCTGCTATCTGGGGTACTTGGACCTGGATCCCCCGAAGTCGAGGAGGTTTTGATCCTTGGTGAGCTAGCCACATGCATCATCTTGTGTCCATGCTGGAAATGTACTATATGCTGTTGACTGTTGGTGACCCAAAGTCTTACCGGTGTGTGGTTCCCTCACCCTGTGTTGTCTGAGTAGTGATCTGCCCATGGGGAGGGAGTATGGGCGTTCAATGGGATAAGCCCCGGACCGTGCAGTCTTTCTAAAGATGAGAGAACAACTTCTAGAACACCCTACCGTAAGGCCATGGCCTTCTGGAAGTTTGGTCACACAATGGTTTGGGGATAACCATATGGGTTAAGATTTTGCTTCTCCATAGTTGCAGTAATCCACAATCCTAATCTTTATATGGATGATTTTATGTAGAAATGGAAAAAATGAAAATATTAGAATAGGGTAACAAATCAATAGGGGAATTATTTATATTGGGCGGAGTGACACTTTGGAGAAACTTCATAGAAATCGGTGCGGCACTCCATGTCTGCACTCCATTATCGTAAACCTAATAATAGTGAACAGTCCGTTTAATTCACTTATATAATCTAATGTATAAAACGGCTCGGAGCTGGCAGAGGGCAGAGTATTTTCCCCGACATTGCTGGGCTGTGATGTAATATATTCACATTGTGAAGTATTAGATAAATTACCAGCTGTGGATGAGGACGGAAAATTAAGTATTACAGCTATATATCAGAAGGCAGATGGAGTTCCAATATTGAGGCGCTGCCAGCGGAGGGTACGCCACACACACTGGGGCTTCTCGTATGCCAAATAAATTATTTACTTTATGCAACTAGAGGAGATGAAACGTTGTAAAACGAAAAATATGGAATGCCAGGCTGGTAGACTTAAGGCCTGTAAAACTGAATGACCGCTCCAGCGATCCCGACAGCGATAACGACCTGCCGGGATCGCTGGAGCGTCGTTACCTGATCGCTGGGGAGCTGTCAAACAGGCAGATCTCCCCAGCGATCAGGCATGGGAGTCACCTCCCACATCGCTGGAAGCGATGTCAGCGTCCTCCCTGCTTAGCACTGCCTGTAAGCAGGGAGAACACTGGTAACTATGATAAACAGCGGGTATCCAGGCAGTGCGTGCTGCCTAGATACCCGCTGTTTATCATAGTTACCAGCGTTCTCCCTGCTTACAGGCAGTGCTAAGCAGTGAGGACGCTGGTAACCATGGTAAACACCAGGTATCTAGGCAGCGCGCACTGCCTGGATACCCGGTGTTTACCATAGTAACCAGCCCTGTGAGGTCACTGATCGCTGGTTTCTCGCGGTCACACGCAGCGATGCGTGCTGACCAGCGGGAAACCAACGATCAAAAAATGACCCGCAGCACTTTGCAATGATCAGCGACCTCACAGCAGGGGCCTGATCGCTGCAAAGTGTCACACATAACGACATCGCTGGAGAGATCATTGTAACGTCACAGTTACAACGATCTCTCTAACGATATCGTTATGTGTGACTGGGGCTTTAGGCCGGCCTCACACCACGGTTTTTGGGATACGGGGCTGTCCAATGTGAACCGGACAGCCCCGGATCCGATTTTGGCCCCATTGTATCCCTATGGGGCCAGATGCCAGTGATTTGTCATTTGGTTTTGTGCTGTCCGGAAGGATCCGGCTCTATTCGTTATTTTGCCCCGGACACAAAATCAGAGCTTGCAGGGGCAAGAATCGGACAAAATCGAATCCGGTGCGATCCGGCACCCCCTAACATGGTAGTCTATGGGTGCTGGATCGCACCGTATCCGACAGAAAACTGTTCTGATTCCTGGACGCCAGGTGCTGAACGAGCAGCGGCTCGTTCAGCGCCTGGACATCGCAGCACAAAATGCTGCTGGCTGAAATTTAAGCACCTGGAGAGCTCTAGGGCTGAAATTGCAGCTCTTGGACAGCGACACAGGGAGGATTCCGGCAGAAAACAGGATCAGAGGGCATATTTGCCCTCCGGTTCTGTTTTTCCAAGGCTGTCAGCTTTTGTCTGGTGCATCCTGCAAACACCGGACAGAACCTGACAACAAAAAATTGCTGAGTGAACTTAGCCTTACAATCCACCTAGATCATCACAATCACATTCCTCTTATAAAATCAGTGACCATTCTATTCCAGATATGTTCAGGGACACTTTACACTTTTGCAGTCAGTGTCCACAGCCGAGAATGACCACATACACAGGTCTTGGAGATAATAGTTGCTTTTACTGCAGAAGGAAGGAAATGCAACATGGAGTAAGTGTATTAAACAGTCTTTTGTGGGTAGGCCACGACAAATACAGTGTAGAGTGGAATACTGACAGCTTTAAGAGCACATATTCTTTAGCAAAACCTGTATACTTTTAGAAAAAGGTTCTGAGTCTTTTGTAGATTATAGTGGAAGAGTAGGTATAATAAGAGGGTTGTACAGACCTGGGAATCCTGGGTTAGTTTCACAGCTAGTCACGGCATGTGCAAAAGTGCTTGAAGCAAATGGCTAAAGGTGGCGGTGGAACGGGACACCCTCAATCTTTCTCAACTGCATGCAGTAGGTTCTTCTGTATAGTCAGCATGCCCTACCATCTGGAGACGCACATGTAGATCTGGACAGAGAGTAACCAGAATAGAAAGCCTTTAGCATGTTGTCTTTGGAAGTCAGAGAAGAATCCGAAGCCTTGGGGCCTGCCAGGAAGTCTTGCGGTAAAGAGAATCTCCACGTTCTCTGTTCTCTATGGAGTCTGGGTGAGGACTGGGGAAACTCCAGCTCAGCTGGAAACAGCTCTACCTACTGAGCCCTGTGACTGAGTCACCGGCCAGTAAGATAACACTCAATTTACATTTCAGATTCTTACAATGCAAGATAATTATAAACCATACTTTTTTACCTGTAGATGGTGCTGGAACACAACAAATGAGAAATAAGTGAACTATAAAATAGAGGTGAGTGGAAACAGATATCTACAGCTCACCAATGATATGGGATAACCATAGAGGGATAGCCAGTGAGTGAGTTGTAGTGTGCAAGGGCCACTCACGGTCCAGGGGTAGTTAAAGGGACAGACACCATCTGGACCAGGTCACTGCACGTTCACAAAAAATTACCGATTTTCATCATTGCCGAGTTGCGTCAATACGTGGGTTTTTAATGGGAATCTGTCACTAGGTTTTGGTATAGGATCTGAGAGCAGGATGATGTAGGGTCGGAAAGCGCATGTGTCACTTGCTGGTCTGCTGGCTATCATTTTGCTACAATTGTTGAGGTGCCAGCCACTCAAGGCTCCGGTAGTTGAGGGCAAGGCCAGGCTGAGGCTTTACTGAGCCAGCCCTGACCAGCTCTTCGGTGCAACAGTTGAGGTCAGGGTTGCCCTCGGTGAGGGCCAAAGTTCTAAACGAAGGTTTATTTATACAGTTTCATCTTAATCTTGAACATTATATGAGTAAGTGGTGTATTTGTGGTGACATCATTATATTTGAATAAATGTTGATTTTGTTTTTTGTTCAATAATAAATATAAGATTGCTATTCATGGAAAAAATAGGCATCCTCTAAAAATGAGCCTCAACCCAACTTTCACAGCAAAAAATAATATAAGACCCTATCTAATTTTTAGTGAAAAATGGTTGGAATGGTGACAAGAAAAGAAAGATAAACGTCAGAACCTGGTGCTAAATCATGGGTACCTACCTACCCAGGCAAGGGTTTGGATGAGGAGGTGGGTTACTATGTTGATGGGGCAGCAGTAGTGGTCGGGGTTGAGTATGAGTCACCATACAGGACTCTGGTGGTAGTCCGCATCCTGGTCTCCTCCCCAGTGCCAAGAGTTTTACTTTTCACTTTAAACAAACGGGAGTTTACTCGCACATTGCAGACTCGTTTCAATTTTTTGGGGGGTTGCACCATCCACATTACAGTCAATTTAGCAGGAGACCACTTCCCTGGCATTTGGCTCTCTACAGAGATCTTCAAACCTCTCATCCTCTCCATTTACGTTATTGTTCTTACGAGTCTACTCCGTCCCACCCACAAGGATTTATCATGTTGTAGTATTGAGATAGCCAGTAGGACAGTTCTCCTCTGCAACGTCGACATAGGAACCAAGGAGCCTTCAGCAAATGTGGAATTTTTAAGTTAAACCAGAGGAAGGCAAACGATACTCAAGACGATACCCATGGACTCAAACCTTACTCAAGACGTTACCCATGGACTCAAACCTTACTCAAGATGTTACCCATGGACTCAAACCTTACTCAAGACGTTACCCATGGACTCAAACCTTACTCAAGACGTTACCCATGGACTCAACCTCACTCAAGACGTTACCATGACTTAAACCTTACTCAAGACGTTACCCATGGACTCAAACCTTACTCAAGACGTTACCCATGGACTCAAACCTTACTCAAGACGTTACCCATGGACTCAAACCTTACTCAAGACGTTACCCATGGACTCAAACCTTACTCAAGACGTTACCATGGACTCAAACCTTACTCAAGACGTTACCCATGGACTCAAACCTGGAGGGACGTAGTCATCTGGCTCTTCTATCCTTTAACTACGACATGTCCGGGGCTTGAGTTTGGACCTGAGCATCTAGCCAAATAGTCTCTTGGGGGCTCCTCCTCATCACACCTCCCGCAGGTGCAGCGTTCAGTACTTCTCTACATACTACCCTTCTCTCCGCAGCTTGCCGTCCCATTTTGCTACTCAACTCCACCCTAAGGAGTGTACCAACAAACTAAACACCTAACCCTATATGCAATGGAAGTGGTCAAGTGTACACTGACGCTAGGTAACCACATTACGTAAACAAAGCACAACACATTTATATTCTACATTTACATAACCCGAACCTTCCAGGACGGGTGTGGCGGCACCTAAGCACCTACAACTCAAAGAGACTAGGGGGAACTTTTTCCTTAAGCCATCTGCAGAATTTACAGATTGTTTTTGGTTGCTATTGTACCACAAAATAGATGTTACTGATATATTTATCATCCTCTGGACAGTCAGAGCATGTGAAACCCATGTTAAGGGGAGAGTGGGAGGATCGGGTCGACCTTTGGAGTTTTCCACTCTACTGACAGAAATATGAAATAGAATTTGGAGCTCGGGTCTTGTGTTCAGGACTGAATGTGTAGGAGGATGTGTGTGGTCCACGTCTCATCTCATCTCACATCTCAGTGCTGCAGTCACTTCAGTCAGCACCTTCTAGATTATAGAGCGACAAGAAAAAACTTCTTTTAGGAATTAATATGTTAAGATTGGTATTGAGTTCACTTTGACTCTATGTTAGAGTTTCATTACCCAATGTGTTAATGTACTTGTCTGAATTCCTAAAAAAAAAAATCACAGAAAAAAGGCCTTACTAACCCATATTGGGACATATTGCTAATATACTGCAGGATAAGGCGACCCAGTTCTCAGGATGAACCAAACAGTAGATTTTACACTCCTAATATTGTAGCCATTTCTTGGATGGTTTTTTTCCTGTTTTAGCAGATGGAGGATGGCTGTTTCACCTGCATGGAGGATGGCCGTTTCACCTGCATGGAGAGCTCCTTTGACTGCAGTTTACTTCTCAGCAAAATCTTCAAAATGCAAACACCACACCTCTAATCAACTCCAGACCTTTTATCTGCCTAATGGAGAATGCATAACAAAGAAATTGCCCACACCTGCCCATGAAACAGCCTCTGAGTCAATTGTCCAATTTCTTTTTGGTCTCTTTACAAAACAGGGTGGAACGTGTAAAAGGAGCTGAAACTCCTAAACCCTTCATCAATTTAATGTGGATACCATCAAATGAAAGCTAAAAGTCTGGACTTTATGTCCATGTCCATTATATAACTATAACTTGAATATGTTTCATCAGGGGCATAACTACAACAGGTGCAGGGGTTGCAATTGTATCCTGGCCCTGGAGCCTAGGGGGGCCCCAAAAGTCCCTTTGGCCTATAGAAAACGTATATTGCTATTACAAATGTGTAATAATTGGGGCCATGTTGGAGCTTTCACACGGGGCCCATGAGCTTCAAGTTACACACCGTGTTTCAATAAACAGTAAAAAACTAATTTGGGTCAGTGTCCAAATATAATGGACCTAACTGTGATTCTTGAAAAATGGCCTCACACTTGTAAAGGAACCTCCACCAATCTCAAAGGGAAGCATGATGCATCTTTCATCTGCTGCACTAAGTCTCCATGTTCAACCACTGCATCTACAGTCCTCACGTTACCCATTTCTTGGTATTTTCAGCACAGATACTTATCCATCATACAATACAATCAGGAGACACCTGATTGGTTACACATTTATTCTGCATCCGAATAACAATCCCAAACATCCATCCAATGTAGTCATTAAAAACCAACTTCACGGTAAAGACGAATAGGAGTCCTGGAGGAGATGATCCACCTCCACAGAGCCCTGATGTACTACTTTTGTAGGAAACTCAAAGAATCTGATAGCTTAAGGCAATGACCAAACAGACAGGTTTTGGTTAAAAACTATCATTGTACACCAATAAACAAGCAAAACTTGAAATAGAAAATTGTCATGGGGTGGTATAGGGATAGGGAATCAGGGGGCAGATAGTAAGATGAGCACAGGCGAACTGGGGAACTAATATGATCCTAAATGGGGGTCTCTGGCTCACCCTGTTCTGGAGTTACCTCTGAAGGTGAGGATGTCCAGGCCCACCCTTGCCCTTTGCTCCTGACCAGCTCTAGGATAAGGGCCCCTACCTCTACCCATGGACCAGGAAAACCCTACAACTCCAATGGAAGGGAATAGTAGTGGCAGCACAGCACATCCTCACTGCACAGGGTTCAATAGAGAGGCTCTATCTGCGACACCTGGTGGAAGGAAGTGGAACTACTTCAAGGCTGAGGGAGTGGAGCTCTGAATACTATGACACACCCCTCCTCCTGCACCTGAATGCTATGACACAGCCTTCAACCTTCACCTGCAGAGCCACACACAGCATAGACTTCAGCATCAACTAAAGGAAAAAACTCAGATTTAAATCAAAGCAGCAAAACTCATGGACTGCAAGGCAGTCAGCATGTGACAGAGAATAATACAAAAACAAGGCATGGTTGGCAGCAGTTGAGTCCAGAGAATACACAGTACTATTAAGTGCAAGGTCAATACAAGATAAGTGCTTGGATCTGTGTTCTCACAGAGAAGGGGTAACAAAGAAACCCGTTCACTTAATAATGGCCCAATTATAGTTTATTCCTTATAACAGTTAACATTGAGCGTAGCCAATTTATGGTTTTAGTCTTAGTACATAATTCAGATTGAATGTGGCCAGATTGAGGTATAGTCCTTGAAGCAAGTTCACATGATAATCAAAGTCCTGAATTTAAGCTATGCAGGGCATTTAGTAAACAGTCCTGGACAGTCTTGAAAAATGCACTGCAACAAGCACAACACAGAACAAAGTTAATAAGGCTTACATAAGACACTGTAGTCCGTACAGAGCTTGTTTCACCCCAGAGTTCGGTTGCCACAATGGCATTGCCTCCCTCGTGGGGTGAAGTCATGCTTGGAAGCAAGGATGGGCAACCACACCAGGTAAAGCAACAGCATGCAACACTTTCCTGACTCCAGACCAGATGGGGGAGCTCTGAAACCCGGGTTCAGGGGAGGAGCTCCCCTATAAATTCTGTCCTGGGGCGGGCTTAGTCAGTTCAGTTCATAGGAGGACTGTGAAGACGACCTGTGGACTGGAGCAGTACTGAGCTCATCCCAGGTAGAGTCAAGAGTAATGAACAGTAAGCGCGAGGGACCCGTAGGCGAGGGTCTGGGGAAGAAGAGAAGCAGGCCTGGGGGTGTGGAGCCAGAAGCAGACACCGGAGTCCGAGGTTGTGAGGGTATTCCAAGCCCAGCAGCCAAAATCAGAGGACGGGAGTCTCCACATCTCCCGGCCACAGCAAAGCAAGACACAGCAGCATCAGAGAGCTCAGGGACAGCATCCAGAGGAGTGGTGCCAGAGAAGGGCTCAAGCTGCCTGCCATACTGGTGAGAGACTTACAAGCAGGAAGAGAGGGTCGCAGCTTAGCTACAGGCAGTAAGGACCAGCAAGGAGGCCTCAGAACTCACCAGGTGAGGAGATTACCGACTTGCTTCCAGGCCACCTGGATTCCCAACATCTCCTGTGGACAGTGCCTTGGTCTGAACCTGCTACTACCAGTATAGGTAAAGGAGACTACGAACTGTGTGTCTGTCGGTTATTTCGCGCCCTCAATCCTGCACCCCAGCGTCCTACTACCGCCATAGACTTTATCAGTTGCCCTGAGAAACCGCTCCACCATGAGAAGCGAAACCACCAAAGCTGCCATCCCATTATCTCCAGGGGTCCAACACTGCAGTATCGGCCATCAATCGCCAAACACCACGGGTGGTGTCACGACAACCATCCCTAACTCCCTATTCCCCAATCTTTTATTGACACCGCCAGGATCATGGAGCTGGGTCTCGACACCCGTGACTCCCCAGCAGAATGGTTGCCCAGTTCCGAGTACCCCACAGCCCTGGGGGGAAGCCGTGTCAAGCTGGTAACAGGTAGATCCCTGGAAGGCACACTATAGCTGCAGGAGAGGGACTATGATAGCACATAGCATGTAATTACCAAACAGGAATGCAGAGCCTTCTGAGAAGTAGAAGCAGGTGATTAAGCAGCTGAGCAAAAGCAGGAACAAAATACTCAAGCATTGGTCATGAACACAGACTGAACATATGAAGCAGGAAACACCTAGACATGGTGAAACAGCAATCTCCATCTTGACAAAGGATGAGGAAACACTGAAGGTAGCCTGGAAAAGCCTGAAATCCTGACACTTGATCTCACATCATCCAGTATCAGATCACTTTGAAGAGACAGAAGGATCCGCTCAAGTCTTATACAAAGAAGATCTGGGGTCAGTTCTCCAAGATGTTTGGAACAACCACCTGCCGAGATCCTTCAAGAACTGTGTGAAGAGTCCATAGAAGAATTGGTGCTGTTTTAATGCAAAGCACGGTCACCAAATATTGATTACATTTAGATTTCTCATTCATTTCACGTTTTGTTAAATTGATGAAAATAAACTATTTACACTTATATAGTTTTGGGCTACCTCTTTGGTGCCATCTTTAGACTTCCATGTGCATCAATGATATAGGGAATTTTATGATACTTCCTTGCACATCGTATGGAGTCAAGAACAAAAGCCACATTAATATAATGGCAGCCCTGTTTTCTCTTTGATGCCTCGCTTTACCTCGTTGTGTTGTTTACGGTTCTTGACTTTGCAGCATATTGTGACCATTAGTTTTACATTGTTAATATACTAGTTTTAGCTCTTGTAATAAAATGAGATGAAAGCGATGGTGTTGTTGGCACAGAGACACAGGAAACCTGCCCAGATGAAGGGGAGGCACAGGAAAATAAAGACTCCTAGATAATAGAGCACTAAGCACACCACATGTGTGCTAGAGATTGTAGAGCATTTGCTTAAAGGGGTTGTCCACTTTATCCCATTCCAAAGCCCCAAATGTGCTGCGTAACATAAAAAAACATTGTGTATACTGATAACTTCATGGTCCTCCAATTGGGCTATTCAGTATTAGAAATAATCTGACTTTTTACTTCTAAACACAGTGTATAAGGTCCTGTGAATAGCACTAAAGCGGGTGGATGGGTCTGGGCTGGCCCCCTGTGCATAGTACTGAGGCAGGTGGGTGGGCCCCCTGTGCTTAGTACTGGGGCAGGTGACCCAGGGGCGGACTGGCCCAGGTGGCAGGGGGGCAAGTGCCCCCTGGGCTGGTCGTATAGCCCTCATCTAGGGCCGCCCCCCCACACAAATGGGCCGGCGGCGCTTTGCAGCTGGCGTTGAGAAGCGGCTAATTGTGGCAGAGACGGGACAGTGAGTGGCCGGCGATAGCCTGACAGCACACAGGACCACCCGCCACCGGACCACCAAAAATCTCTGAAACCTCTGACAGCAACTCCTCCCCCCCCCCCGGACCACCAAAAATCTCTGACAGCACCCCCAAACCCCCCCCCCCCCCCAACCACCAAAAATTTCTGACGGCACAACACCCGCCGTTCCCCCCCCCACCGGTCCTCACCTAAGGGCTGGAAAAGGAAATCTGCCACCCAGAGTTTGAATCCCCAGTCTGCCCCTGGGCAGGTCCCGTATGCATAGTGATGAGGCGGGCGAGTGGGCCGACTGGGTGGGCCCCTTGTGCATAGTACTGAGGGGGGTGGGCAAGCACACCTCAGTAATTCATTGCCGGCTGACTGCATCTTCCTGACTGGAGTGGGCGTGTGTCAGGGTGGGCCCTGCTCCCTGATGTAAATGGCCATGACCCCTACATGTTCATGTCCGGGCCCCTGACTGTAGTCAGACTAGTCATACCCTGACGGCGACCCTGTAGCTACGATCATTGGTTACCAGAATCACAGCTACGCTTCATTGTAGTGAATGTTGCAGAACTACAATTACACTAACAATCTGCAGACAGGTGTAATGCTGTTATTGACTGAAAGAAGCCAAGAATTAGTAATCCTGGGATCATTAAACCTAGAGATGACTAATAACAGTAAATAGGATCAACTTGGCCACCGTACTTCTCAGGGGTGGGCAACACCTGTCCTCAAGGGCCGCCAACCGTGTACGTTTTCAGGATTTCCATAGCATTGGACAGGTGGTAATTTAATCACCTGCAAAAATGAAGATTCCAACCCCTTGTGCAAGTATTCAGGATTTTCATAGCATTACACAAGGTGTTGGAATCATCACCTTTTCAGGTGATTAAATTACCACCTGTGCAATACTAAGGAAATCCTAACAAAATGCACTGTTTGCGGGCCTTGAGGACTGGAGTTGCCCACCCCTTGTCTACAGGATTATGGTGGGTCATCACTAGAGTCAGCCTAAAATGCCTCTTTAACAGTTTTATTGTCCTATTGCTGGTAAGGCAAGGAGGAGGCTCATCTCGCCTTTTATCTGGCGGTGTGCCCCAAGATTCAGTCCTAGGCCCCCTACTGTTTTCCATCTACACATTCAGCCTGGGACAGCTCATAGAGTCCCACAGCTTCCGATATCATCTCAATGGTGATGACACACAGATCTACCACTCTGGACTTGACATCACCTCCTTATTAACCAAAATCCCACAATGTCTGTCCATTATTTCATCCTCCTTCTCTGCTCAATTACTAAAACTTAACATGGTCAAAACAGAATTCATCATCTTTCCTCCATCTAACTCAAACCCCCTATCCATCAAAGTCAACAGCTGCTCACTCTCCCCAGTCCCTCATGTTCGGTGCTTGGTGTAACCCTTGACTCTTCCCTCTCCTTCAAGCTACATATCCAAACCCTCTCCACGTCCAACTCAAAAATACTTCCTGGATTTGTACATTCCTTCATCAAGAATTTGCAAAAAGACTTGTGCATGCCCTCATCATCTCCCGCCTCGACCACTGCAACCTCTTGTTCTGTGGCTTCCATTCTAGCACCCTCACACGCCTCCAACCTATCCTTAACTCGCTGCCCGATTAATCAATCTATTATCACCCCGCTATTCCCCGACCTCTCCTCTCTGCGAAACCCTTCATTGGCTTCCAATTGCCCAAAGACTCCAGTTCAAAACCCTAACCATGACATACAAAGCTTTTCGTAACCTGTCTTCTCAATATATCTGTGACATGGTCTCCTGGTACTTAGCTGCATGTGACCTCTGATCCGCACAAGATCTCCTTCTCTACTCCCCTCATATCACCTCTTCCCACAACCATATACAAGATTTATCCCGTGCTTCCCCCATACTCTGGAATTCTTCTCCCCAATGCATTAGACACTCGCCTACCATGGAAATCTTCAAAAGGAACCTGAAGACCCACCTCTTCTGACAAGCTACAACCTGCAGGGATTCTCAGCCCACTATACTACCGAACGAGCAGCTCTATCCTCACCTACTGTATCCTCACCCATCCCTTGTAAACTGTGAGCCCCACAGGCAGGGTCCTCTCCCCTCCCCTGCTGTATCCTCACCCATCCCTTGTAGACTGTGAGCCCTCGTGGGCAGGGTCCTCTCTCCTCCTCCGCTGTATCCTCACCCATCCCTTGTAGACTGTGAGCCCTCGTTGGCAGTATCCTATCCCCTCCCCCGCTTTACCCTAATCTATCCCTTGGAGACTGTGAGCCTTTGTGGGCAGTTTCCTCTCCTCCCATCTACTCTAACCTCACCCATCCCTTGTAGACAGTGAGGCCTTGTGAGCAGGGTCCTCTCCCCTCCACGCTGTATCCTCTCCCATCCCTTGTAGACAGTGAGGCCTCATGAGCAGGGTCCTCTCCCCTCCACGCTCTATCCTCACCCATCCATTGTAGACTGGGAGCCCTCGTGGGCAGGGTCCTCTCCCCTCCCCCGCTGTATCCTCACCCATCCATTGTAGACTGGGAGCCCTCATGGGCAGGGTCCTCTCTCCTCCACGCTGTATCCTCACCCATCCATTGTAGACTGGGAGCCCTCGTGGGTAGGGTCCCCTCCCCCGCTGTATCCACACTCATCCATTGTAGACTGGGAGCCCTCATGGGCAGGGTCCTCTCCCCTCCCCCGCTGTATCCTCACCCATCCATTGTAGACTGGGAGCCCTCGCGGGCAGTATACTATCCCCTCCCCCGCTTTACCCTAATCTATCCCTTGGAGACTGTGAGCCTTTGTGGGCAGGGTCCTCTCCCCCCACCTACTATATCCTCATCCATCCCTTGTAGACAGTCAGGCCTCGTGAGCCCTCCACGCTGTATCCTCACCCATCCATTGTAGACTGGGAGCCCTCGCGGGCAGTATCCTATCCCCTCCCCCGCTTTACCCTAATCTATCCCTTGGAGACTGTGAGCCTTTGTGGGCAGGGTCCTCTCCCCCCACCTACTATATCCTCATCCATCCCTTGTAGACAGTCAGGCCTCGTGAGCCCTCCACGCTGTATTCTCACCCATCCATTGTAGACTGGGAGCCCTCGTGGGCAGGGTCCTCTCCCCTCCACGCTGTATCCTCACCCATCCATTGTAGACTGGGAGCCCTCGTGGGCAGGGTCCTCTCCCCTCCACGCTGTATCCTCACCCATCCATTGTAGACTGGGAGCCCTCGTGGGCAGGGTCCTCTCCCCTCTCCCGCTGTATCCTCTCACCCATCCATTGTAGACTGGGAGCCCTCGTGGGCAGGGTTCTCTCCCCTCCCCCGCTGTATCCTCACCCATCCCTTGTAAACTGAGTCCTCGTGGGCAGGGTCCTCTCTCCTCCCTCGCTGTATCCTCACCCATCCCTTGTAGACTGGGAGCCCTCCTGTCCCCTCCTATACCAGTCGCTGACTTGTATTGTTCTTGATTATCATACTTGTTTTTATTATACATTCCCCTTTTCACATGTAAACCGCCATGAAATAAATGGCGCTATACTAATAATAATGATGTGACAGGTTCACTTTAGGGCAATTTCAGGACTTGATTTTAGGGTTAAAATGTAAGAGATTTATGTTTTCAGTTTAGATGGTGTTTTATTTCTATACTAGCAGCTTTGTGCAGCCAAGTCAGTGAGTCAGGTAAATCCATTACTGTGTAATGTTGCTGGTGGTCCCTGTGGGAATTGTCCACCCGGCTCCAGCTCTGCGATGAGTCACTCCTGATACATTTCCATCCTCACATGTTTGCAAAAGAAAAACCATATTTTATTTGTATATAACTTTTCTATTGAAACGATGAGGTCTTTGTATACTTAGATTTGTAGGTTTACATGTTTGATGTTGGATTGTATCCACCAGATAAATTCTATTTTCTCCTCTCCATGTTGCAGAATGTAAACTGTTACGTGTCCGCAGATCTGTTGATGACTCAGGACAGATGGGATTATTAGGACAAAGTCATTGTGACGCGTAGAAAAATAAATCTGAGTATTTGACCTGAAAGCGTACTTACAAATCTTTGCAAAACGGACAAAAAAGTTGTGTTTGCACAATGGATTGTGCTGGATCCGATCTGACGGATGATTACTGGACATGTGAACTTAGCCTTATATTATTCTAATAAGTGACTGAGTCTGTGCAAACACAGAGGGGTCTACAAAGCTCAATCCAAAGTTTCAGGACTCAGACCTGACAGGCATGATATTGCAAGAGCCTACTCATCAGATGTTCCAGGGATGAAAAACGAAGGAGCAGTACTGGGGCAGACAGAAAAGGGCCCACATACAAGAACAATATACAGTGCCTACAAGTAGTATTCAACCCCCTGCAGATTTAGGTGGTTTGATAAGATGCCAATAAGTTAGAGCCTTCAAACTGCAAACGAGAGTAGGATTTATTAACAGAAGCATAAATCTTACAAACCAAAAAGTTATGTTGCTCAGTTGAATTTTTATAAATTTTAAACATAAAAGTGTGGGTCAATTATTATTCAACCCTATGTTTAATATTTTGTGGAATAACCCTTGTTTGCAATTACAGCTAATAATCGTCTTTTATAAGACCTGATCAGGCCGGCACAGGTCTCTGGAGTTATCTTGGCCCACTCCTCCATGCAGATCTTCTCCAAGTTATCTAGGTTCTTTGGGTGTCTCATGTGGACTTTAATCTTGAGCTCCTTCCACAAGTTTTCAATTGGGTTAAGGTCAGGAGACTGACTAGGCCACTCCAACACCTTGATTTTTTCCCTCTTGAACCAGGCCTTGGTTTTCTTGGCTGTGTGCTTTGGGTCGTTGTCTTGTTGGAAGATGAAATTACGACCCATCTTAAGATCCTTGATGGAGGAGCGGAGGTTCTTGGCCAAAATCTCCAGGTAGTCCGTGCTATCCATCTTCCCATGGATGCGGACCAGATGGCCAGGCCCCTTGGCTGAGAAACAGCCCCACAGCATGATGCTGCCACCACCATGCTTGACTGTAGGGATGGTATTCTTGGGGTCGTATGCAGTGCCATCCAGTCTCCAAACGTCACGTGTGTGGTTGGCACCAAAGATCTCGATCTTGGTCTCATCAGACCATAGAACCTTGAACCAGTCTGTCTCAGAGTCCTCCAAGTGATCATGAGCAAACTGTAGACGAGCCTTGACATGACACTTTGAAAGTAAAGGTACCTTACGGGCTCGTCTGGAACGGAGACCATTGCGGTGGAGTACGTTACTTATGGTATTGACTGAAACCAATGTCCCCACTGCCATGAGATCTTCCTGGAGCTCCTTCCTTGTTGTCTTTGGGTTAGCCTTGACTCTTCGGACAAGCCTGGCCTCGGCACGGGAGGAAACTTTCAAAGGCTGTCCAGGCCGTGGAAGGCTAACAGTAGTTCCATAAGCCTTCCACTTCCGGATGATGCTCCCAACAGTGGAGACAGGTAGGCCCAACTCCTTGGAAAGGGTTTTGTACCCCTTGCCAGCCTTGTGACCCTCCACGATCTTGTCTCTGGTGGCCTTGGAATGCTCCTTTGTCTTTCCCATGTTGACCATGTATGAGTGCTGTTCACAAGTTTGGGGAGGGTCTTAAATAGTCAGAAAAGGCTGGCAAAAGTGATAATTAATCCACACACGTGAAGCTCGTTGTTCTTTGTGCCTGAACTACTTCTTAATACTTTAGGGGGACCAAACAGAATTCTGGTGGTTTGAGGGGTTGAATAATAAATGACCCTCTGAATTAACATTAACAAAAAAAAAAAAAAAATTTGTTGCACTGCATTTCCCACTTCCAGGCTGATCTACAGTCCAAATGTCACAATGGCAAGTTAATTCCGCATGTGTCAACCAGCTAAATCTGCAGGGGGTTGAAGACTACTTGTAGGCACTGTATAGGCCCTTTGCAGTAGGTGGGAATAAGCTCCCTAAACCTTGGGCCCCTGGTCAGCTGCACAGCCTGCACCAATGACTAGAGATCAGTGGACTCGTGGAAGCTCATGGAAGAGTTAGACTTTAGATAAAGTCCTGTTCTGGGCCCAAACCTCATTGGAAGTCACTGATTGGGCAATTTGGCTCCACACATTCATCGCTCCATCTATCCATCACTCCTTCCATTCATCGCTCCATCTATCCATCACTCCATCCATTCATTGCTCCAGCTATCCATCACTCCATCCATCTATTGCTCCATCCATCGCTCCATCTATCCATTGCTCTATCCATCTATTGCTCCATCCATCTATTGCTTCATCTATCCATCGCTCCATCTATCCATCACTCCTGGTAGTAAATAGTGGAAGGTGCTGTTCTCACACCTCATGTGCCTTTTGATACAGAGAAGACGTCTATAAACAATGGAAAATAAAATTAATTCTTAGGTTTATTAACGTTGGTCAATTCTGACTCTTCCCGTAATTTTTCAAAAATTACACAAAACCCCCAGAACCTTTGCTGCCTATTTGTAAACCACAACATGACGATGACACGCGAATAAGCCCCTATGTGTTATATCTAATTTCCAGGTACATAATACTATGTAAGGCAGTGGTTTGTGTGTTTGGGGTGACCATATAAAAATATGAGCCTCTTTCTAGCCTCTGTATCGACCCTAGATGTTGCAGGGAGGGTCCCGAGTTGCGATTAATGACAGAAATCTTGGCCTGCCGCCATTTGCACTGTGTTACACACAGCACCGGAGTTTATTTAATTCCCAGACACCCCATTATTGTTTTTGCCAAAGTTTATCCAGAATCTTACTGCGATGGATTCAGCCTTCTTCCCCTCTCCCAGCCAGAAAACAGATTAAGGATAGTTTGAGAAGTTAAAGCTATTATATGCAGGGTCCTGGTGCTGACTGAGTTATGACTCACCCTATAGAATAATACCATAAATCATTCCGCGAGGTGTTATTCTGCCCAGTTTACATTTTGGCGATAGCAGCAAGTAACGGAAGAAGGTTTAAGTGGTTATTACCTCTGCGCAATCTCAGCTTGTTGTATGGAGGGTGGTGTAACATTAGTGTCCCCGGGAGCCTGCGCTGTATGGGAGGATGGGATCAGGTGAGGCGCCAGGTGCAGGTGACTGGGGAGGAAGCACTACTTTCTACATGCACAGTTTTATTTGCAGATATTCATATTTTCCTATTCATTTCAATCTAACATCTGGCTGTAGTTTTTCTTTCATTTTTTTTTGTTTGAAAACGTTTAGCAGAAAAAAAGATACAGCAAAAAAAAAACACTTTGCTTTGCAGATTTTGGGGTATACTTGCAGACTGAATAGCTGGAAGTTAGTGGGGGTGAGCGGCTTAGGTGGTAGGCATGGTTTGGCATCGGTGGGCAAGCCCAGACTGGCAGGCAGGCACACCGGGCATTTGCCCGGTGGGCTTCGGTAATTTGGCCCACTGCACCCGCTCCTCCGATTGTCACAATTCCAGGCCTGCTCCCTGCCCTGGACTCTTTCCCTACCCTTCTTGGCAGCTGCTCCGCTTTTCTGGGCCTGCAGCATGGTTCTGAGTAGCTGTTAGCTCCACACCGGAGATTGGCCACCACATAGACTCCCAGGAAGTGTAAATTTCTAATTGCACCTGCCAGACCCAGTCTAATGTTCTGACTGCACCTACGGTGGGCATGGGCCGGCATTTTGCCAAAGGAATAAATGTTAATTTTTAAGTCCACACAGTCATTAAGCTGATTATGATAGAAGCATGGGTCTGGGGGTAAGATTTCCAGGCTGGAGGGGGCGTTTAAAGGGGGAATACAGCCCCCCAGCCGCCTCACCATGCCCACCAACAATGCCGGTCACTGGTACACTTTAATTATGCAACCGCCCATATGGGGAGGTCTTACCCTCAGACCATCGCTTCTATTATAATCAACTCCATGACTGTGTGGACTTAAAAATGAACACTTATTCCTTTTACAGAATGAAATGCCAAGCCACACCCACCGACACCAAACCATGCCTACTAGCCCACCCGCTAACTTCCGGTTGTCGGAAATGCAAGTATGATGATTTTGGCTGGGCTGCATAATATCACTCTGTGTAAATGCTCTCTTAAGGTACCATCACACGCCGCCATATCGCCAGGGAGAATGCTGGCAATTCCCAATTCGGCGATGTGGAAATCACATCACATGTGCGTAGTGGCGTGTGACTGGGCGATTCTACGGCGAGAAATCGCTGGTGGAGTGTCGCCTGATTACCCTGCACTGCAGTGAAATTAGGCTATATCCAGCAGGCGATTTCAGCGGATCGTGCCGTGTGACAGGGTGATATCGAAATACACAGCGATCCTGAAAGCAATCCCGTAGGCATGGTTGGTGTTTTTTTGCGCCGCATCTGCGGCGATTGGTGGGTGATACTGCATTCCGATTGGCTGGCCGTGTCCGAGGCGCCTTATTTGATGACCCGTGCACACACACTCCTAGCACGCCCCTATCGCAACAGTATGGCCACATCGCTGCTACGATTGTGGCGTGTGAACAGCGATGTGTGAACGGAAGATCACTTCCGGTCCTCTGAAGGCGATTTCTGGGAACAGGATCGCCGAACATCGCACGCTAGATAGCTAAATGTGACAGCTCCACAGCGATGTGAAAAAAGTGCCCGAAATGTACGCGCTCACGTCAAATCGGCGTCGATATGGAAACCATTATGGCGGCGTGTGCCGGTACCTTTACAACCTTACTGGCCTCTGCTTGTCAGGCCAAACAGCTACCGTGCTCTGGCTACCAAAGCCTATGCTACGCCCTAACGTGTGCACACACTGGTGAAGGCTCACAGTCGTGTTTGGGACACAAGTCCAGTCGTGGGGCCCAATGCTGTGTCGTTGGTGGTGCGCACTTCTCTTTGTAGGGCAGGTGGGGAAACTCCTCTTCTTCCTTCACGATCCTGGGGTGCCTTGGATCCTGTAGATTACATCTCTGGCCCTGTTCAGAATCATCAACCTCTGGAAGTTCTCAGTCCGGTACTACTCGTTAGTCACCAGGGCTCTCTCACTGTCCGGCCCCCAGTCACTTTGCAGCCGGCACCGTGCCATCCCAAAGCCTAAGTACATGGGTGCTTCTAGGCAGCGAGTCTTTTTCACACACACACAGGCTCCAGCTTCCAGCACTCTTACATTTTCTGTGTCAGTAGAGATAGGTGAACCATTTGGATTTCACTGGGTTCATGCCCGCAGTTGCTCTGTTAAAGTAAGGCAACAGTTAATACACCTAATATACTTACCGGGTAGGCGTTCTCCCTTCTTGGTGTGCTACGGCGTTGCATCACTTCCGGGACGCCCCTTAACTTCTGAGTGTACGCGATTGGCTGTTTGAGCCGGTCATGTGATTACTCCCAGAGAATGACGAGAGGCCCGGAAATGACGCAGCGGCACGGCACAGCTGGAAGGAATAACGCGGACCCGGTAAGTATAATGATTAGGTGTATTAACTGTTGCCTTAGTTTAACAAACAAACTGCAGTCACGAACCCGGTGAAATCCTACTGCTCATCTTTACCTTCGTTTTCTGATCTCAATCAGTCCACCTGCACAGTTCAGAAGTGGGGGGCGGTGACTAGTCCACAACACAGCACGCAGGGAAGCACTGTCTCTTAAAGTCATAGCATGCTTTAACTGTTCATAGCAGTGACACCCCTACATGACAAAAGCTTTCCAGTTGTTCAGATTTATATCCGAGCTTGGTCTGAGTTTTCTCAGCTTTTCTCAGCTGAAAAATTAAAAAAGGCTTCTGTACCTTCTCCTGTGTAGCTGATGGATGACATCCGAGTGCTGTTCCATTATTTTCTCGGACCCATGGACTCACGTTCGCTTTGTTTTCTTTGTTACGGCTGACTTTTACATGGCATGTTACTATATATTGTAGCTTTTTGCTGTTTTATCTCTGATTTATCTATTTTAAACTGTAACTTAGCAGCTTCTTCATCTTTGTCATCAACTCTCTCTCTGCCAAATCGTTCATTCCCCTGATGTCCGCCCCATCCCTGTACATTTTCCCAGGGAAAAAAAAAAAACGAAACAAAATGCAGATCACATTCCACAGAAATGGGGGAAGATTTTGGAAGCCAAAGGACATTTTTGGGGGAATTGGCCGTTAGGGAAAATGTCAATGGTGAGAAGTTGAAAAGCCAAAGTTTACAATAGTCAGAATTTAGGTCAGACAGAAATAGTCCGCAGTCATACAAGACTGACCCAAATATGGAAAAGGATACAAAGCACTGGATGATGGCAGGAGTCTTGGACTTGCCTGCCATCATCTATAAAACTACAAACTACAGTGTTTACACATTTGCCAACCGGCCCTCTATGTAAGGATTTTGTTGCTTCCATGGGGCCTCATTATGATCTAACTAGACAGGCCCTGATTCTACGGCATCGGGTTGATTCTAGATGTGTGGGATTATATATTAGTCCTACTACTCCCGCTATAATAACAGCTTCACCAAGGAGGGCGGGAACAGGTAGAGGGCTTGGCAAACGCTGCTGCTACTCACCATCCCCTGTGCGTCTCTTTCCCTTTGTGCTGTCTCTTCCCCTGTGCACTTTCTCTTCTCTCTGTGCACTCTGTCCCCCTTGTTCTTTCTCTCCCCATGTACTGTCTTCTCCCTGTGCACTCTCTCCCCACTTGTGCCCGCTCTCCCCTGTGTGCTCTAAGTCCCCTTGTGCTCTCTCTCCCCTTGTGCTGTCTCTCCCTCTGTGCACTCTCTCTTCCCCCTGTGGATTCTTCCCTTGTGCTGTCTCTTCCCCCTGTGCACTTTCTCTTCCCTCTGGGCGCTCTCTTCCCTTGTGCTTTCTCTCCCTATTTGCTGTCTCTCCCCCCTGTGCACTCTTTCTCCCTTGTGCTGTCTCTCCCCCTGTATGCTCTCTCTTCCCTCTGTGTGCTCTCTTTCCCCCTGGTGCTCTCTCTCCCCTTGTACGCTCTCTCTTCCCCTTGTGGACTCTCTTCCCCCTGTTCACGATCTCTCCCCTTATGCTATCTCTCTTCACCCTGTGCTCTCTCCCCTGTGCGCTCTTTTCCCTTGTACTGTCTCTCTCCTGGGTGCTCTATCTCCACTTGTGCTCTCTCCCCGTGTGCTCTCTCTTTCCCCTGTGTGCTCTCCTTTCCCCTGTGTACTCTCTGACCCCTCATTGTGCGCTGTCTCACTCACACCTGTGTGATGTCTCTTTCCTTCTGTACATTGAGGAGCCACGGTACCAGCCTGTATTCCAGAGTGGAACACAAATGGGAGAAGTGCAGCACCAGGATGGGTCCGTCCCGGGGGAATGATGGAGTGAAGCCAGGTGATAATGCCTGCGCTGTGGCCAGTGTGTGGCCCCCCCATCACAGATGTCCTATAGGTAGATTGTTTTCTTTGACTGAATCAACCAAATTTATGGGCTTCTTCATATTCCAGTTTAACTGTACTTTTCTAGTTTAACTGTAATTTACACAATGTCCTATAGGAAGCGCTCTTTTGTTACAGACACACAGACTGGATAGGACTAATATATAGTAGAAAATTCTTGTAACGGGTCTCTATGTGGAGGCAGATACACAATTCTAATCAGACTGCGGTCAGCAGACCATGAACTCGGGCTGTCCCATAATAAAACCCTTTCCAGAGATCAGATGATAATAGGCAGCATATTCCCTGCAAGGTATTGTTTTACACTAGACTTTTGTAATATAATGGAGTCTACTGTATATCACCCTGATAGGGGTCAAAGGCATTGATATAGTGGGTGTAGACATGCTGGGGCATAGGGGGTCCCAAAAATTATTTTTCAACCATATGAGAGATCAATACTATTAAAGACCTATTAAATTCAGGGAGGCCATGTTGTAGATGGTGCTCACAAGTTCACAATCACCCCACTGGTCAAATGGTATTGTGAGAATTTATAATGGTTATAGGAGGCTATATGGGGCTCATAATATATCTAGAGGCTATGAGGGGGTTTATAATGAACATAGAGGATAAGTGGGGGCTCATAATGAATATAGGAGGCTATAAGGGGCTTATACTGTAAATAGAGGCTATGTGAGGGCTGATAATATATATAGGAGGCTATGTGAGGGCTCGGGCTGGCTGGCGGATCTTGCCATGGGGGGCAGTCACTTATTCCAGCCAGCGGCCAAGTGGGGGGGGGGACTGTCGGGGCGAAGCCAAGTGAGGAATGGGGGGGGTTTGGGTTGCGAGGCCAAGTGAGAAGCGGGGGGAGGGGTGCTGCCAACCGCTGCCCGCCTGCTGCTTCCCGGGTCCTGCTGTGAGCTGCGGCTGCATGCGCCGCCGCGCCGCCACTATCACTATAAGGGGCAGCCTAAACTAGGACTTAACCACCGGCCTGGGGGGCAAATGCCTCCCTGTCACTTGGGCCAGTCCGCCCCTATGAGGGTCATCCTCTATATAGGAGCTATATGGGGCTCATAATATATAGTATTTATGAGGGGATTTATATGTGGGAGCTCATAATGAATATAGGAGGCATATAAGGGGGCTTATACTGTAAATAGAGGCTACGTGGGGGCTCATAATATATATAGTAGGCTATGTGAGGGCTCATACTTATATAGAGGCTATGTAGGGTTCATACTGTATATGAGGCTATGTGAGGGCTCATCTCTATGAGCTATTTATAGGAGGGGCTATGTTGAGGGCTCATATTGTATATAGGCAGCTATGTGAGGCTCTATACTGTATATGAGGCTATGTGGGGCTCATATGTATATAGCGCTATGTGATGGCTTATGTATATAGAGGCAATGTGGGGTCATCTGTATATAGAGGCTATGTGAGGCTTATCTGTATATAGGAGGCTATGTGGGGCTTATCCTTATATAGGAGGCTATCTGTGGGCTCATACTGTGCATGGGGCTATACTGTGCACAGGAGACTATATGGGGCTCATACTGAGAGGTTATGGGGGACGCATAGGTAATTAGACCCTATGAATGTGTTTAGGAACTAAATTTAGGGATCAATTACAATGTGCACTAACCTATTTAGTAGGTAATTCCTTTAAATTCTTGATTTAATGCAGGTTCTTTGGTTGCAGTTTGGGATCTATGCTGCATGATGACTTACATATACCACGTTACTATACAAGGCGGGCATGGGTACCCACCCCGAATAGCGACCTTGGACTGAGTTCATTTTGACACTTGAGGACTGCTCTCTCTCCTTGGAGCCTTGGAGACATTTTGATCTCCATGTGATATTTCTGCAGCCGGCCAGACCTGAGAGAACAAGCCGTCATTTCTGGATGGAAAGTTATTGTAGCAGAAAGAAATGTGAAACCTGAAGCTTGAGGTAACTCAGCTCTGACATTTACCTTGTCCTCGCCAGGTTGTGTAGATCAGACACAGGTAATTCCATCTGAACAAAACATTTTATGGCAGGAAAAGAGGGAGAAGCTCTGCAAAAACAGGACTAAAAAAAACTAACACATATAACACATAGTGCATAAATAAGTGTGTAATACCATGAGGTGTCTATATAAGTCTATGAACATCCTCCATGTTGTGGATACTTCAGTTGGGACATCAAAATATGTCTCTCCTTATCAGTCTGCTTTCCAAATCAATAATAATAACAGGTGTCTGCGGACAATTGTGACGCACCTGCGGACTGGTTGCCACCAGATGGCGCAGCAGCCGGGATTGGTAAGTCGGTCTCCCCACACACACCCAACACACTCCCGATCCTAAATCTAGGGACTCTATGCCCAGCAACGGGATAGCGGGAGGAGCCAGGTGGTGGGTGGAAAGTTAGAGAAGGACCCGGTTAGAGGAGGAAACAACACAAAACACAAAGTTCAGTGAGTTAGTCAGCCAAAAGAAGTCGAGGAGTGAAGTCCAGTCAGTAGAAGGAGAGGCGAGAACACCACCAAACAGGACTGCGAGGACATGGACCCGGCAACCTGTGCCACTATGAGGATAGCTCGGGTCCAAGGCTGTAAACCGTGGTGAGAAAAAGAGGGAGTCCAGGTGTGCTTGAATTAGTTAGGACACCGGGGGTCTGGGCCGGAATCAGAGTGCCGGCTATGCTGAAGTGGCCAGGACGCTGTATGCTTCAACCACGAACCTTGGCGGGATGCAGGGTCTTTATGTCCTTAGACCCAACCTCCGGCGCAGTGAAAAGAAGGCCGTTGTAATAGCGCTAGGAGACCCGGTAGGTCACCCACTGAAAGCTCATGACCGCTGGATCGTAGCTAGCGTGCGGACAGACCGAAAAGGCCTGAAAGAGACACTAAAGGGGGTGACGCCAATGAACCATCCCGGCTGCTTAGATCACACCGGAGCCGCTATTTAACTATTGTAAACTGTACCATCTGTGAGGCAAAGAGTAAACACAGTTAAAGCTTGATGCTGTCTGCGACTGTGTTTCTTGCACCTGAAAGGAGACTGATTTGGGGATCCGGCAGGATTAGACTGCCTGTGACTGTGAACATTGCACCCCTGCAGTACACTAGACTATATGGTTGCCCTGGGGATATGCTCTTCCTGTGGAGGGCTTAACATCCTTTCTGCTACTCCCATCATCCCCAGAGGACCCGACTGCAGCAGCAGCTATACCGGCCGCATTCCACGAGTGGCGTCACAACACTCTTTTATTTAAGCTTTATTTTCTTTTATCCGTTTTTCCAATTCCCTCCCTTTTAACTGCTCGCCCGACAAGGGGATCACGGTTCGGGTCACGACACCGTGACATCCCGCAGCCCCAGACGATGACAAGAGGGCCCGGTTCCAAGTACACCATGGTCCCCGCCAGGGGCAAAGCACAATAACTACACTTGACTTGGGAGCAAGTATGGGATGATTCTAAGTTTATTAGGAACCACATGAAAATATACAGACAATTCTGGGGTTGGTAACCCCAGAATAAGATCATTTATTAATTGGTTACAAAATATTAAACATTACTTATCACTGGTCACTAATAGCTGTGAACTGATTGGATTATGCAAATCTATCCTAAAAATGTATGTATCCTTGTACCTTTCCACAATTTGGTGTTATTGACATTATTGACTCATCACATGCCTTCATTATCTGCTACTAGCTGTAGAGCCCGTCGTTGCCCGGGCATAGTAACTAACTGTTCTTAGTTATAAGCTGAGTTCATGTCTGTGTGTGTATTGTATGTCCACTATACGAAACAATCCTGCTTCCCCCCATCCTGGGCCATCCACCCATGCTCCCCCCCAAATCTACCCTTCATCCCCCCGCCCCCACCCCCCTAAAAATGCCCCCCTCGCTCCCCTTAACCTGCACCCCTCCAAACCTGCCCCCACTGTACCCGCACCCACCAAACCTGCCCCCCACAAGTCCACACCCCCCTATAAACCCTGAGTCAAATGGGGTGTGTGTGCAAAATTTTGTGATTGTAGATGTGCAATGGTGCGAATTCCTTTAATGGACATACATACATACATACATTCATTCGCAAAATTTTGTGATTGTAGATACAACGGCGCAAATTACTTTAGTGGACATACATACATACATATATACTGTCACGCTTCCGGGGGAAGGCGCCCTAGAGTGGACCCACTGGACCGTTGTACCGAACTCCCCTGTGTAAGCTGGTCCTAGTTGTAACCAACCCCTATACAGGGATTGTCAGGGGCAAGCCCAGGGGGTCTAAATACCACAGCTGCAAGTACCAGGGGAGTGGCTCATAAGATTAGCCTATGCTAAAGCACAGCTAAGGAGTTCAGGATAACAGGGTACAAAGCTAGGAGAACAGGAATGGTGCTACCGGAGAAGAGCACTGCAGGGGTTCCAGGAAACAGAGTACAAGGAAGGCCTGACCAACAGTCAGCAAGGCAGAAGCAAACTGACTTAATAATCAGGCACCTCCCATCAGTGGAGGTGGCCTGATATACCAGAGGAAGAGCAGCTATTGGTCGAGGGGAGTGTCAGGTTGAACGGTGCCGGCCCCTAGAGTCACAGGGGAGGAGTGCACCTAGTGCGCCGCTGATTGGTCACATGAATACGACCATTGCAATGTGCTCATGTGTGAGCCCGGTGGTCAGCTGACAGGAAGGGAACCTGGCAACGGCTCCGAGACACAGTACGCCTGGACGCTGGATGCCTGGTTGGCAGAGGAGCAGAGGATACCGACCCGGGAGAGGTGAGCTGGGGAGCGGTGCCAGGGGACCTAACATATACATTCATTTCTGTAATTCTTACTGCCCTTTCTTCCGTGGACCTTGAGAAAGCAGCTCTTACCTCCCTTTCTTCCATTTCTGAACTCATTCTGTAATTCTTGCCTCCCTTTCTTCCATTTCTGTAAGTCTTGCTCATTGAGGCGTAATACAGGTTTGCTCTTAGCGTGTGACGACAATCATCCAGTATTTTTCATTGCCAGCCAAGGTAAAATTAAGCAGCTGAGTGTGGCAGCCCGCAGCTGTCCACTGTATCTGTGCTGAGAATGAAAAATACAGTGAAGCCCAGCGCAGTTTTTCTCTTCTTTATTTTACACGCCATGCCGGCAGGTTGGGTGCCATACACTAATGCGTCCTTAACACCCAGCCATTAATGTCTACAGGGCTGGCAACAAAAGTGAGCAGGGCCAGTATCAGGGCAATATTATCCTTACTGATGTATGAGACCCGGTAAAGACGTGGCCTCAGGATAATTACTTTATTCTTTATTATTCTCATTGAGGCGTAATACAGCTTTTCTCTTAGCGTGTGACGACAATCATCCAGTATTTTTTTTATTGCCAGCCAAGGTAAAACTAAGCAGCTGAGCGTGGCAGCCCACAGCTGTCCACTGTATCTGTGCTGGGCCTGGGCCCCTATCTTCACCGGTGTCATGGCCACTCACCCTCAGTGTTGTCCCAAAAATGTGAGGGGTGTACTCACTTTGTGCCGGAAGGTTTCATAGCTACTAATGAGAAGCTGTGATACAACAGTCAATCCAATGTTAGGTCCAATACTCTGTGCCTGACGTCAAGTCTCCGGCATCTGGCTGAAACTCCTTACCGAGAGGACTAGTGTTTGTGAATGGCGCATGGAAGCTCATCAGATCTAAGAGATCTGCTCATTGTAACCCGGATCGTCTGCCCAGCGCCCGGCTCTCACCCTCCCTGCGTCCTCCCTACGTGTAAACCTGCACCATATGTCTGTACTTGTGTTTTGGTTAACAGAACGTTTTGGCTCCTTCATGGGAGAAATTAGTCAGAGTGAAGCAAGAATTTGCTTACAAGGTGTCTGAAATGGAACATGACGTGAACAAGTCCTGCAGGGATGGGGGTCACCGAGCCCCACGTCAGCACACCTCTAAGGGTCAGCACAAGTGGTGGAAAATCTCCAATGCTTCATTTTCTTGCTTTTTTTCCTCTGGCACCACCTTTTGTTTTGTAGAAGCTTGTTGGCACCAGGTTTAGTGGTCGGGATTATAATGGTGCATGACATTCTTAGGAGCCATGACAGAGAACGGCAAAGGCAGAAACATGAAATAAGGGAACTTTTGTATTTGGGTTAGACAGTCCACATACGGACAGACGTCTCCTACTATAACATAATTGGTAGTCTCCATTTGACGGGCAAATTTCTCATTCTTCATGGCAGCACCAATCTCATTTGGATGCACATGTCTCTTGATGAATTTGTTGCGTCTCACTCCAGTGTACTTGTAATTAGTCTGATTGTTCCCTGTTATCCACCCCCATGCAGTGTCCACAGCCAGTGGCGTAACTACTGTCCTGCGGGCCCCGGTGCAAGATTCACCCAGGGGCCCCCTAGGTGAGCACCGGGGTGGGGGGGTTATGCTGGCGGTGCAGGCCGGTTGAGAAACGGGGGGATGGGGGGGTGCGCGCGGTGTCGGCCACACGATTACCTGCCTCCCGGCTGTTGTAGCAGTGAAGGGGCGGGCACTGCTGCGCGGCTGCAGGAAGTGACAGTGTCACTTCCAGAGCCGGAAGCGGGCTGAGGGAGGACTATCGCGGTCGCGGCGGGCAGCTGGAGGCACAGGCAGCAGGGCCCCCCGGGGAGCTCAGGGCCCCCCCCAGGGGCAGGCCCGGTCTCAGCCACGACCGCTGCGACTGCGGTAGTTACGCCACTGTCCACAGCTGAGAATGACCACAAATACCAGTCTCGGGAATATTCACTGTTATCCACCCCCACGCAGTGTCCACAGCTGAGAATGACCTCAAACACCGGTCTCGGGAATGTTCCCTGTTATCCACCCCCACGCAGTGTCCACAGCTGAGAATGACCACAAACACCGATCTCGGGAATGTTACCTGTTATCCATCCCCACGCAGTGTCCACAGCTGAGAATGACCACAAACAATGGTCTTGGGAATGTTCCTGTTATCCACCCCCACGCAGTGTCCACAGCTGAGAATGACCACAAACAATGGTCTTGGGAATGTTACCTGTTATCCACCCCCACACAGTGTCCACAGCTGAGAATGACCACAAACACCGGTCTTGGGAATGTTCCCTGTTATCCACCCCCGTGCAGTGTCCACAGCTGAGAATGACCACAAACACCGGTCTCGGGAATGTTCCCTGTTATCCACCCCCACGCAGTGTCCACAACTGAGAATGACCACAAACACCGCTCTTGGGAATGTTCCCTGTTATCCACCGCCATGCAGTGTCCACAGCTGAGAATGACCACAAACAAGGGTATTGGGAATATTCCCTGTTATCCACCCCCACGCAGTGTCCACAGCTGAGAATGACCACAAACAAGGGTATTGGGAATATTCCCTGTTATCCACCCCCACACAGTGTCCACAGCTGAGAATGACCACAAACACCGGTCTCGGGAATGTTCCCTGTTATCCACCCCCATGCAGTGTCCACAGCTGAGAATGACCACAAACACTGGTCTCGGGAATGTTCCCTGTTATCCACCCCCACGCAGTGTCCACAGCTAAAAATGACCACAAACACCGGTCTTGGGAATGTTCCCTGTTATCCACCCCAACGCAGTGTCCACAGCTGAGAATGACCACACAACACCGATCTCTTACTGCAGCAGGAATTAGGAAATGCAATATGAAGTAATTGCTTCACAGTGTTTTGTGGGTAGGCCATGACAAATACAGTGTGGAGCTGAATACTGACATGCAATTGGGGTTCTGGAGCTGTAAGAACATGGATTGTTCAGATGTAGTATTTGTATGCTATTATAGGAAGGCTCAGAGTCTTTTGTGGCTTAAAGCAGAATGTTAGATTTAACAAGAGGGTTGTACAGACCTGGGAATCCTGGGTTAGTTTCACAGCTTGTCATGGCATGTGCAAAAGTGCTTGAATCATAGAGGAAGATTGCAATGGAACAGGAGACCCTCTATCTTTTCTAAACACATGCAGTAGGTTCTTCGGTATACTCAGCATGCCCTACTGTCTAGAGAAGCACATGTTGCTCTGGACAGCGAGGCAAAGGGAGTCTTCATGTGTGCTCTGCTCTATGTGGAGTCTGGGCCAGAACTGAAGAAATTCCAGCTTTGTCTCTCCAGACAGAAGCTGGAAGCAATTCCACCTATTGAGCCCTGTGACTGGGTGACCAACAAATAAGAGAACACCCAATTTACATTTCAGATCCTTGCAATGTAAAGTGATATAAACCATACATTTTCACCAGCAGATGGTGCCAGAACACAAAAATTGAGAAATACATTAATATAAATGGATTTAACTGAAAGTGCATATCTAAAGCTCACTAATAACCATACAGGGGTAGCTAGGGAGTGAGCTGTAGTGTGCAGGGTTACTCGCGGTCCAATCTGGACCGGGTCACTACACACTATTCATAAACACCCGAGTAAAAATAAAATGTTTTGATAAATGGACACCCTAGTTTCCTATATTAAACAGTGGTTGTCACGAGTATCTTCCGTCATTAGGAGACTTGTCACAGCTCTGGATTATAAATGTGATTAGTTTGTGTTGGACCAGAAAGGTTAAGGACATTTTCCTTGCTGGTAGCTCCAGGTTAGTCCATCTCAGCTTCTAGCCGGTGTGTGATCACTTCCTCCCTCTTCTCACTTTAAGTAGTCACATGATCCATCACCTGATGCCAGTAATGAATCATTCTATGCTGACCACAGTGGAGTGAGAAGGTCTCCTGTGGCTGCTGGAGATCTGCTGCTTGGAGCCGTGTTTTCTGCAGCTATCAAGTTTTTGTGTTTCAGGGCCGCACCGTCCATTGGACAGTGTGAGCCCTGAGTCTCAGGCGGCAGACAGGCAGGGGGAGCGGCAGTGGAGAAGGGGGCGGCGCCTGCATCACACATCAGCTCCCTGTGTGATGGGCGCCGCCGGCAGCATGAGTGCCAAGGGGCAACCTCCATCCCCCCTGCTCCTAATTTGCTGCCGGTAGCACCCCCCCTGGTCCTCAGTGTGAGGCTCAGGCGGCAGGGGGGCTTGATGCACCCCTGTGTGTATCCTCTTGTCTTGCTCCCCAGCTAGTCTACCTTCCCTTGTGTTTTATTACAACAGTAGTGAGTGACGTCTACTGCTCTCACAGGCCCTTGAGTAGAGATAACAGCTAGGGACTAGGCATCTGATGGCGGAGGGGGAAAAGACCCACATAGGGATGTTAGGGGAGATGAGGGGTAGACACAGTTTAGTGTCAGGAGGTGTCCCATCCCCGGCTCCCTATTGTGAGGGTCTTCCCATTGCACCTGTGTGTTGCACCGTGCTCCTGACATCCCCTAGTCTGAGCATGACAGTGAGGTAAGTAAGTAAGTGTGCCATGATTTCTGTACTGACTTTTTGCTCTTGAACCTTTGTGCCTTATCGACACTCCTCCACTGCCCCTAGGTATGTGGCTGTAACAATAGAGACTCTCATGTAAAATGATACTTCACACACATACTCCTCACATGGTTTATCAGCTGTGATCAGTGGGTCTAAAGTCATATTTCACGGCAGACAGCTGTGTTCCCCAGGTCACGTCTGTCTGTCTGTTCTCCGTCTGTCTGTCTCTCCGCCAGCTGTGTCTTATTCCAGGCTCTTGCAATTTCATGGTCAAGGCTGCCCAGACCACAGGAGGTCAGATGAATGGACACCGAGGAAGGAGAGGAGAGATGTGTGATCCTCCATGGGTGCTGCTCTGTTACAGTCATCATTGTGTCTCTTATTTTTTCAGTTTTAGGAATTTTTGCATTTCTCCTGTTAATTCTTTATTTTGGGACCCTTTAAGTGTTATGTAATGTCAATTAATCCTTCCCCCCCCCCAAAAAAAAATCTTTAATACAGAAAATGAACATGGTGTTTTAATTTTCCATCTTGGCGTGTTATTAATGGAAATCGTCAGCAGGTTTTTGCTACTTAATCTGACAGCAACATAATGTAGGCAAAGAAAGCCTGAATCCAGTGGTGTATCACATAGATTACTGGCTGACGCCGTTCTGACACAAACAAAGCTTTTAGTTTCAGGAACTCAGCAGAGCTGAGAGAGCTGCCCCTGCCCACACCAGGCTCTGTATGTACAATGTCTATAGACAGAGAGCTGACTCCGGCCACACCAGGCTCTGTATGTACAATGTCTATAGACAGAGAGCTGCCCCTGCCCACACCAGGCTCTGTATGTACAATGTCAATAGACAGAGAGCTGTCCAGGCCCCCGCCCACACCAGGCTCTGTATGTACAATGTCTTAGACAGAGAGCTGCTCCCGCCCACACCAGACTCTGTATGTACAATGTCTATAGACAGAGAGCTGCCCCCACCCACACCAGGCTCTGTATGTACAATGTCTATAGACAGAGAGCTGCCCCCACCCACACCAGGCTCTGTATGTACAATGTCTATAGACAGAGAGCTGCCCCTGTCCACACCAGGCTCTGTATGTACAATGTCTATAGGCAGAGAGCTGCCCCCACCCACACCATGCTCTGTATATACAATGTCTATAGACAGAGAGCTGCCCCCTGCCCACACCAGGCTCTGTATGTACAATGTCCATAGACAGAGAGCTGCCCCACCCACACCAGGCTCTGTATATACAATGTCTATAGACAGTGAGCTGCCCCTGCCCACATCAGGCTCTAAATAGAGATTGTGCATTCACTTGGAGGTGTCAATTACAGCAGGGAGCATGTTGGACTGCCAGGGTCCTCTCCTTTGCCCCACTGTATCCTCACCCATCCCTTGTAGACTGTGAGCCCTCGCAGGCAGGGTCCTCTCTCCTCACCTGTATCCTCACCCATCCCTTGTAGATTGTGAGCCCTCGTGGGCAGGGTCTTCTACTCTCCCCCACTATATCCTCACCCATCCCCTGTAAATTGTGAGCCCTCGTGGGCAGAGTCCTCTTCCCTCCTGTACCTATCTGTGTCTTGTATTGCTCATGATTATTGCACTTGTCTATGTATGCCCCTTTCCACATGTAAAGCGCCATGGAATAAATGGCGCTATAATAATAAATAATAATAATTAAAATTCAACATGCTGATCCTCCTCTCTCCCGCCATCAGTTACAGCAGCCTGTAACTACATAAACGTGGGAGTGTGATTTACTCCGCTCTCACACAGATTCCCGGCCAAATACTATATTTATTTGACTTTTTTTTTGCCTGACATATTTGCATGGTATCTGAGGAATCCAGTCCCAGGATCTTTGTTACGTTCCTTCTCATAAAAATATCAGCACATTTGTAAAACAAAGTCAGTCTCTTTCCCCTTCGAAGTTCTTCGTCCTTCTTCGCTTCCATTGATATTCGCGTTCCAACCTTTCAGGGAGCAAAGAAAGAATAGGGTAAATCTGGGTATGGAAGTCAGAGGTTTGGCACAGCACGGATGACTCTTTATTTGATTTTTATAGCAGGCACATGGCTTGAATGGTACAGCATAGTTTTAATGTATTTTTTTAAAGGGAACCTGTCAGCTACTTTATGCCCCTAAACCTATCCCTACCTGTCCCTGCAGCTTAATACTACATCCCCAATCATCCCAGTCTGACGTAAATGTGAAATATAAAGGTTGTAAAAAAGCTTTTTATAACTTACACTTTCTCCCATTGTCTAGATGTGCGGGCGGTGTCTCAGCCTCTATGTTTCACCTCGCTCCGTTGTTATCATGCCCCGTGGGCCCGCGTTTCAATCCATGGGCTCCTCCTTCCGGGTATGGCGCCGCGGTCACGCTATCTCCGGTCCTGCACAGTTTTGGGGGTGTATTGGTTATACTGGCCAGCGAAGGAGCAAAGACAAGAAACCACTGGGACGTCAGGCCCATTTATTGGATTGTACAAGACCCTCTGGGTCAACCCATCCGGGAAGCGACTTGACCTTCCGGTGCAATTGTTATTAGCTTCAGTGGAGACTTTGTTAAAGGGTCTACATGGTGCTGGCGGTAAAGGAACGTTGTCTAGAAGGTGGCCCTAACTGTTCCTCTGAGCTGTTCCCTACGGGAAGAGTTGGGTTGGAGCCAGTAGAGACTAAATGAATTTGCAGCAAGGACACCATGTTGTTGAGAGAGGCAGGCGAGAGCCTACAGGTACCGGAAGTGTCTGACCCACACAGGGCAGTGCTTGCTCATCTCTAGTTATCACCTATTCACAGAAGATTGCTTGGACCCCACATTCCCAAAAATCGGGTCATAGGGTTGAGGGGGCGCCAGCAACCTTGGGTGTGTCAGGGTTTCGGCTACAGAGCTGCCCTGGATTTGCAGCATGTGCCCCGGACGGCTCCCCGATCCAACAGGTTGTTCAGAGTCACCTTCAATGAGGGTCAAGCAGACACAGAGTCAATTAAGTCCTATAATGATTCTTCACTAAGATACTGTCGTGAAACATAGGCATATATCTTGAACTTTACTTGTTTAGGGATATTCGCAATGCCACTCATACAGGCTCGGTACACCTGAAGACCTTCCAGAAAAATGCTTGAGTTCCCCATTGACTTCCATTATAATTGGTGCACAACCAAGGCCATCCGAGCGTCTCTCTGCTCGTTACAACTACCGTGCACCCGAGCATGGTAGTCAGAGGTGTAACTACAATAGGTGCAGGGGTTGCAGTTGCACCCGGGCCCTGGAGCCTAGGGGGTCCCAAGAGTCCCTTTGGCCTATATGAAATAACCAATGCTATTAAAGACTTGCAATAATTGGGGGCTCCGTTGGAGCTTTCGCATCAGGGTCCATGAGCTACAAGTTACGCCACTGATGGTAGTCCTCGCTCATCACTAGTCATAACTCATGACACTGGATGAATATAGTGCAGTGAGAGGGGACACCACAGCGCCATGCATGTGTAGTGGCCAATCTCCAGTACTACAGCTCCTATTGAAGTAAACGTGAGCTGAGCTGCAATATCAGGGAACATCCACTAATCTGTGATACAGAAAGATTGTATCTGGCCTCCATATCCACATACTGCTTATCCAGTAGCATGTCTCAGATGCCCACAATCTGATGACCTGATATTAGGTAGGTCATTAATAAGCTCTGTTTTGTCGTCTACACCATGAAATCTTCTGCTGTGTATGTCAAAGGGAATCTGTCAGCAGGTTTTTGCAATGTAATCTGAAGGCAGCACGCTTACACAAAGAATTCAGCCATGCCTCTCTTTATCACAAAGTGTGTTGTTTACCTACAATGTTTATTTTAGCATCGGTAGCTTATCATTGCTGAGACACAACAGCATGTGAGTCCAGGTTCAGCGCTCACTATCTTGTGATTGGCAGCTCCCTGTCTATAGAGTTTTGTATACAGAGTTAACTTGCTCAGCTCTGCTGTATTGCTAAATCTATAAACTTTGATTGTGTCAGGACTGCTGCACCCAGTAAAGTAAGTGATACATCGTTGGATTCAGGGTCTCTTTGCCTACATCAGATAATGTAGCCTCCAACAAAATAATGAACACTACACTATATAACTAAAGTGGGTACTAACCCTGATATCCCTGCTGATCGCAGTGAAACGCATACAACATAGGTGTCCTGGATCTGTGCCTGGTGCCAGACAGGGCTGATTATTGTTTAATTGACCACATTTCTAGTGTAAATCACCTGTAATTTTCTTCTGCTCTCCTCATCTGACGTCTTTGTTTCCATTCCCTCAAGCAAAAGTAATACGGAATCAGGAAAGAAAAACTGACTGATAAAATACATGAAAATTACCAGAAAGTCACAGGTTACATGGGGCGAACACCTGAATATTCCAATGTCTGGATGATACATCGCCATCTGGTGGACACATGTATAAATACCACGTCTGTGTAGAGAACTGGTAACCCTTAGGCCATAGAGTTGTGTTATTTAAGACTTGAGTGCAGTTTTTCTTTTCATCCCATTGTTTTGTAAAAGTTTTTTTCTTCCCGGAGTCTTATGTATTTGATTGGACAGTGCCTAGTTTGGGCAACATATGAAAAAAGGGACCAGCGACACCAGCAATGTGAACAGGTGCCAGCTGAAAAAATACATCTATAAGGAAATTGTCACTTCAGTGAGGAAGTGAATGAACACTAGCGCCACCTTTAGGTAGCTCCTCAAAGTGTTAATCGACTCTTTAACAAGCCTTTTAATATGACTAAGGATTTGTGCCAGATAAGAACCCCAAACTACAGATGGTGCGTTTCGGGGTGACTGCCCCTCATCAGTGTAGTGTGTGGGATATACAATTTGCATATTTCCCAGAGGAGGGTTGCGGCTTTAAATCTCCATATCTACTTAACTGTCTCCTTATGGTTGCAGGCAAACTCCTCTCCATAAGGTAGATAGCGAGTTCCCCAGACCTCATCTATAAGGATGTATCCTGTCTCTCTCCCCCCTGTGCTGTGTTCTCCCCTCATGTGCTGTCTCCCCAATATTTGCTCTCTTTTATCCTGTGCTGTCTTTCCCCCTGTGTTCTTCCCCTTGTTATGTCTCTCTCCACTCTGCGATGTCTCTCCCATTGCGCTCTCTCTCTTCCCCCTTGTGCTGTCTATACACTTGTGCAGTCTCTCCCCCGTCCTTTATCTCTTTCCTGTGCGCTCTCTCCCCTTGTGCTCTCTGTCCCCCGTGATCGTTGTCTCCCCCCTCGGTGCTGTCTCTTTCCCTCTCCCCAGGCACAGTTACTGTGTTTGCCACTGCTATCTGCAACTAGGCATGCGGGCCAGGTACGTGCATGCCCAGTTACGTAGTTGTTTGCGGCACTAAGGCTTGGCGATGGCGACAGGCGGAGTGGAGCGTCAGATCTCTGCGGCGAACAAGTGTCTCGGCGGTTGCGGGTGGCGTTGGGTGTGGGTCTCTGCAGCACTGTTTGAGATAGTGCGTAATGATCCATAACGGCCAGTGAGCACCATATTTGCACACCCATCACTTGGGTGTGGAAATATGGCTGCCACAGCGCATGGTATCGAGGCATCGGGATTCCAACAGTGGATGACAGACGCCACTTCGCAATTATGTAAGTAGATGGAGAAACTTAGCTAATGTATTGGCCAATCCATGCGAACCGGAAAACTAACAACAAGGTGCGATACAGGAGAACAGCTTGTTGTTGGTTATCTGGCTCACAAGTTTCTATTTTCAGATATTCTCGCAGTTTTTCTATGTCTTATGTCATATGCTACATTCTACATTAGCTTCATGTATTTGACTTCCCTTATGTCATGTGCCTCATTCTACATTAGCTTCATGTATTTGACTTCCCTTATGTCATGTGCCTCATTCTACATTAGCTTCATGTATTTGACTTCCCTTATGTCATCTGCTACATTCTACATTAGCTTCATTAGCTGTTTCCTTATAGCACCATTTTTGTGTAGCAGAATAGGATCCGCTTTGTCCACCGGGCATTTTAAAAAACTTCTTTAGAAAATGAAAACCTACAGATGACAACACCCTCACATCTGTCATTGTTTACTTTAGATTTTTAGTATTTCATGCTTATATACAATAGGATCATTTTCCTAGAAGGTTTGTCCAAAGTGGAGAACACCTTTTCTTAAAATCAGTCAGATCAGCTGATCGCGGCAGGTCCGGTTTCTCTATGATATCTATATCTATACTACAGATTTAGTTGCACTTTATATTCGATCCAGATTTCACTCTTTGCGTCAGAAATAGTGACGTCAACTTCCAAAGCGGATTTTATGCCCTTAAAGGGAACCAACCAACCAGCCGTAATGGTGGTAGGATGCTGATCAAAATTATACCTTTAGGCTGCGGTCCCACTAGCATGAAACTCGCTGAGTCTCTCATCGGCATCATCCTGGAACGGCCGCCTGCTCCCCGGACAGGAGCATGCAGCTCCACAGGAATGCATGTAGGTGCACGCTGCTGTCCGGGGAGCGGGCAGCTGTGCCTGGGCGATGCGATGTGAGACTGGGTGTGTCTCCCTCAAGTGGGACCCTTGGCTTAGTTGAGAAATCCATGCCTTAATTGCAGAATAATCTTTGTCCAAGCCTTCAGAAATGACGTCATTGGTGCCGTGGCTTGAGCATCGGGGAGGGACTTTGTAAGTCTGGTCCCTGTAATCATTTCTCCTCCTGTCTTGCCCCCTTTTCTTTATTTAGATTGAGCACCGCCACTGCCCTTACCGCTGTTGGCGTTGCGTACACATTGCTCTTGTGAAGTTGTCTTACAAAAAATGGCACCAGGAATCAGCGCATGCGCGTACTTCATTCTGCATGAGTGGCTAGGGCACATGCGTACATGAAAAGTAAATTCAGTTTGCACATGTGCCACCACCGCTCATTCGTCTCTACAGTGTCTTCAATAAAATGGCGCCTGAGATCGCGGTATACACATGTGCTGATTCCCGTTGCCATTTTATTGAAAGCAAAGCGCATGCGCTACTAACAGCGTTCAAAATTTAAATAAAGGGGGCAAGGTAGGGGGAGGAATTATTACAGGGACTTGACCCACAAAGTCCTGCCCGATGCATCTATGATGCCATTTCTAAAGGTTTGAACAAGAAGTATTCCGTAATCAAGTCTCGGATCTCTCAACTATCTATTATATAATCACGAATGGTGCGAGTGCCCCTTTTGAGACCGCACTCGCTGCGAGTCAGCGTGGTCATGTGGATACGAAAAATGCATTGGCCGCGCAGCGGGCATGGCGAGTCGCCTTAGCACCGCGAAGCATTGGCCGCGAAGCGGCCATTGCGAGCAGTTCTAAGGCGACTCGCTATGCCCGCGCAGCGGGCATGGCGAGTCGCCTTAGCAGCGCGAAGCATTGGCCGCGAAGCGGCCATTGCGAGTCAGAGACTCGCTCTGCTAGAATCCCGATGCATTGTGCATCGGGCACCCATCTAGTAGGTATCATTATAATCAGCATCTGTCACACGATGATTTGGGCTGACTATCTACAGTCTATGTTGGATGCTGCAGTGATTAAATGTGTGTGAATTTCTTCTGGAACTGCATGAGTTAATGTCAGTTTTGCTGTGTGCTGTGCTCAGGTGTTGGATGAGGTGAAGCCTGAGTGAGAGTCATCTGGAATCTTCTCCCCTGGCCTTTAAATATCTTCTCCATCCACCAGGTGGCGTCGCTGTTAGAGTTCTTTCTTTGCCTGTGACCGAACTTCTGTGTGGACGTCAGTGTTTGTGCTGCAGTCTTGGGAAGTTTATCTGTTGCTGGAGTGGCTGCTGACCCCAGCCCTTGGTGGGAGGTGAGAGGGAATAGTATAGGGTTAGTTGTGGAATTGAGGGTGGTAGCCCGGACCTCCTCGCCATCTGGGGTACCTCCAGGTATAGGGCTAGTCAGGGACCCCAAGTCCAGGCCAGACTAGCTACCCAGGAATCCTGCCCCTATTACCATCATCGTGCTGCTCATTCCCTCATCCACTACTACCTTAGTGACAGCATCATAGCGCCATTATGGTGCAGCCGCTAGTTTATAGTGCAAAAATCTGCTGGTTCGCTTAGAGATCCACCAGTCCTACCTAAACACACACTTTTTTGGCATTAGGAGAAAATACAAATCATCTTTACCCCCCGTAAACAGCGACGTTCTCGTCCCTCGTCTGCCCGGTGTTGCAGCTGATGCACCGTAAATGGAATGTCCGTCTTTGGTCAATGTTTCCTCACTTTTACCAATATCATGTTATACTTTAGGAATGTGGTATAACCTTCTCCACCATAGCTCTAATATCCTATGAGTGACTTCTTGTTGTGGATTTTTGTGGCCGGCCTTTGCAGCCGCTGACCCTCCCGCGTCCCCCGTATTCTGCACACAGGTGTGTGCGCTGCACAGCTGGGCTGAGACTAAACATCTTTCTGGGTGATTGACGGCTACTTCAGGCATTCCTCGCCTTGCTGGGAACATCTCGCCCCCGGCCTCTGTACTGTCAGGACAGATATGAATACAGGACTGTCAGAATCCGTGCCAGTCACTCATAAACTATCCCCTGCTGGTGGTGCACAGCTATACAGGGCAATCCTTAATTCCTACCTGACAGATGGAAATCCCAGGGGTAGAATTAGGGTTCAAAGATGACCTCTGTTTCTAATCTACATTGTCTTTTACAATATCAATACCATATATATCCATATGTGCATGCAGGAACAAAGTGATCTGCAACCACCTCCAACAGTAAAAGTCAAGACTCCATCAACATGATCAATTGGGTTTGCATTAAAGGTTTATATGCTAATATGCATCCCCTCGAAAGTGCAATGATCAGCTACCATTGCTGGGCAAGTCACGGCCAGACGGACATTGTGTTACATAGCGCCTTCTGAAGGTGAAGTGTTAACATGCAGGACGGATGTGACAGAGAGTTTCACTACAAGAATGGACCGCTCACTTTCAACCTTCAAGCATAACCAGAATTTTAATTTTTATCTCATAAATCAATGGTACAAATGAAAGTAAGCAACTTTGCAATATATCTTATAGTGATATTGTGGTGAATCGTGACCTGAACCTGGCAGCTCCACAGCGCCTCCTGTTAGACCCAGGTCAGTCAGAGAACTGCCTGAGGATAAAGAAGGGCCGCAGCTGCCTTGCCTGTGCTGGTTTATTAAGGCACCTCTCAGTGAGTGTGGTATATGCCTTCTAGCCCGCAGCTAGAAGCGCATATAATCTCCTCCACCCCGTCACTGCCAGAGGCCCTGAATAACCCCACGCACAAATGCTGCCACCAGCTTCTCTTTAATATAAGTCCGGTCCGTGGTCGGGCTTATATTGGGTCAGAAACAAACCCAGGTAGCGTTATGTGAGCACACGGACGTGGGGAATCGTGATCAAGATAAAAAGAGCAACTCAAGATTAAATTTATATATTTAATCACCCTAATGGTACACTAGATATTAATATTTACAGTTATTATTCAGATGTTACAAATATTACAGTCAGATATGCCAATAAAAGGAGGAATGGAATACACAGAATTACATACACATGTGAGCAGTTACCTTAGTGCTGATTGGACCACATGGGCGGCGTGATGCCAATCTGTTCCTGGGTAATCTCTGGCCTTGATGGAAAAATGCCCATTCAGAAGAAATACAAGGTGGAGATGGGGCAGATGATTTTTATACATTATGGGCTGCCTCTGTCTCCACCCATCTCACACCTCTGGGATGTCTCACAACTCCCACCCCTCTGAGGGGAGATATGGACACCCGAATTCTATAATGTTCCCTAGCCGTATCCATGGGCATCGCAGACAGAAGATAATACTTTCATATTTTTAGTTATGATTTTATCTTCGTCTGGATATGAAACATGACTATTTTGAGTACCCCCTACCAGCCAATATCCTGTTTACATGGCTTCCAGTCATCCTACATCCATGTGAATACCATCCCTATTTCCGTCTAGATGTCACGATCATGGATCTACGCTTGCCATGTTCATAGACCGCACGGCTCATGAAATATTAACGTTATAGTCACGGTGCCTTCCAGTCTGCGTGAAGACACCATTTCCTTTTGACTGGCCTTACAGAAACTTGGAAGTGTCACCTGATCTCTATCTCCTGCTGATTGAATATCAAAGTAGAGGATGAGTCCTGCTGTGTGGACAGGAGGCTTCCATCTACATACTAATTACTCGACCATTTGCCAGTGCAAGGGTGGGGGCTTCTCCTTGTGAGTGAGATGTGTCTTCAAATTGATGGAATATGGGGAATTATGGCAATTCCTTGCCAATATTCATCACAGATATAATAATATTTGTTCAATTTTATAGCGCCATTAGTTTCACAGCTCTTTAGACAAATCTGCTTCTTTCTCCTCCTGGACTGATCTTTTATTCTCATTTCCTGGATAAAATCTGCATTCAGTGAAGACAGATTCTTAATTTACTGAGATAGGAGATGACAGTTAGTTTTCATAAGATTCCTATGTAGAAAGGTGTAGCTCTGCTTCTAGCTCTGCTTTTTGCTTCTAGCTCCTCCCTCTGTCCCTAGCTTCTCCCCCAGTATCTACCTCTGCTTCTAGCTCCTCCTCATGCCTCTAGCTCTTCCTCCTGCCTCTAGCTCCTTCTGCCTCTAGCTCCGCCTTCTGTTCCTAGCTTCTGCCTCAGTTTCTACCTCCACCCTCTGCTTCTAGCTCCTTCCCCTGCTTCTAGCTCCTCCCATTGCATCTAGCTTCTCCATCTGCCTCTAGCTTCTCTCTCTGCTTCTAGCTTGTGCCTCTTCTTCCTTCCTCTGCATCTAGTTCCTGCCTCTACTCCTTCCTCTGCTTCTACCTCCTTCCTCTAGGTCTAGCTCCTCCCTCTGCCATTACCTCCTCCCTCTGCCTCTACCTCCTTCCTCTGCCTCTACCTACTTCCTCTGCCTCTATCTCCATCCTTTGCCTCTACCTCCTCCCTCTACCGCTACCTCCTTCCTCTACCTTCATCCTCTGCATCTAGCTCCTCCCTCTGGCTCTACCTCCTCCTCTGCTTCTACCTCCTTCCTCTGCATCTAGCTCCTCCCTCTGGCTCTACCTCCTCCTCTGCTTCTACCTCCTTCCTCTGCATCTAGCTCCTCCCTCTGGCTCTACCTCCTCCTCTGCTTCTACATCCTTCCTCTGCATCTAGCTCCTCCCTCTGACTGTAGCTCCTCCCTCTGTATCTACCTCCTCCTCCTCTGCTTCTACCTCCTTCCTCTGCATCTAGCTCCTCCCTTGGCCTCTAGCTCCTTCCTCTGTCACCAGCTTCTCCCTCTACCTCTACCTTCTTCCTCTGCCTCTAGCTCCTGCCTCTAACTCTAGCTCCTCCCTCTGTCTCTACCTCCTCCTCTGCTTCTACCTCCTTCCTCTGCATCTAGCTCCTACCTCTGCCTCTAGGTCCTCCCTCTGCCTTTACTTCCTCCCTCTGCATCTATCTCCTCCCATGGACTCTATCTCCTCCATCGTCCTCTACCTCCTCCCTCTATCTCCTCCCATGGCCTCTATCTCCTCCATCGGTCTCTATCTCCTCCCTCTGCCTCTACCTCCTCCCTCTGCCTCTACCTCCTTCCTCTGCTTCTAGCTTCTTGTTCTTGTTTCTTTTATTTTTCCTGTTTATTTCATTTGGGGAAAAATGGTATTCCTATAGAATGTCGTGTTTTGGAGACAAAAAGAAAAAGACATGTCGAAAAGCTAGAAACCGAAATGAAAAATTTTGAAAAATTACTCAAAATGTGCATGAAACCGGCCTTCGGGTGGCCTCACATATTAGGCAACTCCCATCTGACAGCTCTCTATCACCCCAAGTTCAGATCCCCCCAGTATGTTGGGAGACCCCCGTCCATAGTAGTTGGTCAGCGGGTTTGGTGGACATAAGAAATGTTATTATTTGTGGTATAAAATATTGTGACTTAACCCCTTCACATCACTTGCTTTTCTGTATAAATGGCTCACGACTGTCTCTTTTGTCTTACAGAAGAGGTGAACGTCCTGGAGCACCTGACCCTGCGCTCGGCGGAGCTCGTGAACATCTCTCTCAGCTCTGAGCACTCCTGTCTCTCTTTAGAAATGGGGCAATACTCTACCCTCAGTATCTCCACCAGGGCCGCATTCGGAGACAGGTAAATGCCACACTTATCATATGTAGACTCAAAATTTGGTCCATCTGTTTAATGGCAAAATGGCCTACGTAGGTATACAACATTTCCACCCTTGTATTTATTGCACGCCCTTAGTTTTGCAGATGAGCTGGCTCTACTGATCAAGTTACGTTCAACCCTCCAGGAGGATACGGGTCTCGTCACTATATTAAGTCTCCACGGTCAGGTCCTATTTCAGATTCGGATTAACCCAAACGCCCTAATATTTATCTCCAGTCGACGTGGACATTATGAGTGAGTATTATCATCCCCATGTTAATTGTATACATCAAATTCATAAACATCAAAGGCAAAGTTGGACGTTAGCGATGAGCGAGCACTTAAAGTGTAAATGTCATTTCATTGAAAAAAAATTTAAAAACACAATACTGCACTGGTTGTTAATGATGGCTGACATAGCAGCTAAGATAATGCTTTTTTGTGTCATGTGACCTATTTTCTCACATTTTTCTGTGCTCTTTTAAAAACTGCATTTTATGGCTGTGTGGCGGTGGTCAGTGTCTCCCAGCAATGTGTGTATTTTCACAGCTTCTGAGAGCAGGTTGATAGTGAGCAGTGTAATGTGACAGCAGAGAAGGGGTTAACAGAGATTGTGACTGAGCTGTGTGGAGCCAGGTGACAGATCAGAGAAGCTTGTAAAGAGGAGTTTTAATCTGACATTGCTTAGCTCTATGCAGCAATCTGATACATTGTTTCCTCACCAGCTGCAGTCAGCAGTGTAGGCCACACCCCCTTTACCTTATATGGTTACATGCCCTGTATTCAGTGTGAAGACGGATCTGACTGACAATGAACATATGTCTGCTTCACACAGAGTGCAGTGGGAACACCTTGGGAAGGTTTATGAATGGTTTCCTGCCAGATTTCATTAATCATGTAAAGTATATTATATATAAAGTATATTATTAAATAAAAATTTAAATGGCGGTAACACTTTAAATACTCAAGTGCTTGATACTCGAAACGAGCAGGCGGATACTTAGACAGGATCGACTCTAATACTGAGTATAATGGAAGTTAGTGGGTAACTTGAACATTTTTTTTGGAAGACCCTTCCGTATAAAGAGTTTCCCTCTGACTTTGATCCTGTCCGAGCATCTGTCCTGCTCATTTCAAATACCAATATTAAAGCCTCATTTACTGCTTCAGTTGATTTCGGACTTCATCGGAGGTGTCTAAATATCTTTCTCTTCTTATTGTCTGAACTTCAACAGATTCCCTTTCTCTTCTTTGACCGATGGAGACTGGCACCGGGTGGCTCTAGGCATCTCCTCCAAAGGCGTGGCGCTATATGTGGACTGTAAACTTGTGGAGACGCTCCCGTGGACTAACTTCTTTGGATTGGGGATCAAAACTGATGGAATATTAATGCTGGGAGGACTTATCGAGACATACGATGTGCCTTTTAAGGTAAGAATAATTAGACAAAAAGGTTTTCACATCAACCGCATGAGGCTGTCCTCAAGACTATGCAGAGGTCTGAACATGTACAGGTCAATACTTAGCAAACAGCAGGCGTATATAATTATTCATAAGGTTCTATAGCAGACTTCCTAATGAAGGAACTTTCAATTTTGGGAACCTCCAATTTTGGTAACATCCAATAATGGGAACATCTAATTTTGGGAATATCAAATTTTGGCAACCTTGAATTTTAGAAACCTCCAATTTTGAGAACATCCAATTTTGAGAACATGCCATTTTGGGAACCTTCAATGATGGAATCATCCAATGATAGGGACCTCCAATTTTGGGAACATCCAATTCTGGGAATATCCAATTTTGGGAACCCTTCAGTTTTGGGGAACCTCCAACTTTGGGAACATCCAATTTTGCGAGCCTCCTATTTTGGGAACCTTCAATTTTGGGAACCTTCACTCTTGGGAACCTCAAATTTTGGGAACATCCAATGAAGGGGACATCCAATGATGGGAATATCCAATTTTAGAAACCTCCAATTCTGGGAATCTCTAATTGTGGTAACACCCAATAATGGGAACATCCAATTTTGAGAACATCCAATTTTGAGAACATGCAATTTTGGGAACCTTCAATGATGGAATCATCCAATGATAGGGACGTCCAATGATGGGAACATCCAATTTTGGCAATATCCAATTTTGGGAACCTTCAATTTTGGGGAACCTCCAACTTTGGGAACATCCATTTTGAGACCCTTCCATTTTGGAAACCTCCATTTTTGGGAACCTTCAATCTTGGGAACCTCCAATTTTGGGAACCTCCAGTGATGGGAACATCCAATTTTGGGAATATCCAATTTTGGCAACGTTCAATTGTGGGAACGTTAAATTTGGGGAACCTCCAATTTTGGAAATCTCCCATTTTAGTAACCTCCAATGATGGGAACCTCCAATTTTGGAAATCTCACATTTTGGTAACCTCCAATGATGGGAACATCCAATTTTGGAAATATCCGATTTTGGGAATATCTGATTTTGGGAATATCGAATTTTGAGTTTCCGATTTTGGAAACCTTCAAGTTTGGGAACCTCCCATCTTGACTACAGTTTCCCCTAGCTGATTGATGATTTATTTTGGCTAGATTCTATATATTAAATTGGATTTTCTAACCCAGACCACTCCTTTAATTGATTGGTCATTGTCCAGCTATCATGTCATCATTTAATTTTTAACAGCATACCCCTTCAAAACTTCCCATTCTTTCATTTTCTCATGAATAGAAATCCCCCATCTCCACCCAAATAAAACAAAATAACTTAATGAAAAGAATCTGCTCTTACAGCGAATCTCGTGATTACGGCATCCATGACAGCTCCATAACACACGGAAAATCAATTTAGTGTCTCCCCACATTTTCGATGAAGTCAGTAATGAAAGTCTATTAAATGTTAATGGTGACAGACTTGGCAGAGTGTCACATTGTGGTGCGCAGGGCGACACTGCAGAGGAGCATTGCACACATACCGGCTCATTGTTCAGTCTCTGGTTGGTCTTGTCGTGTCTTGTGAGGACGATCCTAAGACTTACACACATTCTTAGATACAACTCCGGTAGACCCCGTCCTCACACATTACGGCTTACTGGTATAATAGTCATATTTACATTCCCCACAGTCCTGAAGAGTGAAGCATGTCTGAGGAATGCAGAGCACGGGACACTTTATGTAAAATATATATATACTCGTAAACATATCTACCTAGAACAATGGCCTACAGATAGATCTTCACGTGTTCACATGGCAAAGAATCCAGACTTTCTAACACACATTCTATGGCTTTCGGTCAGTTTTTTGGCCGATTCAGCTGACTCTCCCATAGACAGGAGCACTCGGTCAGCCGAGCGTTCCTGCGCTCTCTATGAGAGAGTCAACGGCTGAAATGTTGGCCGGCGGCTTAACTCTAGAGGCACAATATAAAGGAACAAGATAGAAGAAGGTCAACACCTTCAAATGTGGGCTGAGAAGTGGTCCCAAACAAGAATTTTGAACAACTATAGCCAGACATGTCACTCAGAGCAACAAAATATGACTTGTCTACTTTGGATGCTCATGCGAAAGAATGGACAAAGACATCATGGTCGGAAGAATAGAAGAAACAAGACGAAGAGGAAAACCAACAACCTGATGGCTTGATGTAATAAGAAACCGGGGAGAAGAAGTACTACAAAACTGGTGGACCTATCTAGGCTTGGAGAATACACTGGTAGGACCTATCTAGGTAGGAAAAAGCCTGGTATACCTATCTAGGCTTGAGAAATGCACTGGTTGGTAGACCTATCAGGACTTGGAGAAAAGCCTGGTGGACCTATCTAGCTTGGAGAAAACTAGTATACTTCTAGGCTTAGAAACGACTGGTGGACACTATCCAGGTTAGGAGAAGAGCCTGGTATATAGCCTTATCTAAGCTTGGAGAAGAGCCTGGTAGACCTATCTAGGCTTGGAGAATACACTGGGGACATATCCAGGCTTGGAGAAGACCTGGTGGACTATCTAGGCTTAGAGAAGACCCTGGTGGACCTATCTAGGCTTGGAGAATACACTGATAGACCTATCCAGGCTAGGAGAAAAGCCTGGTATACCTATCTAAGCTTGGAGAATACACTGGTGGACATATCCAGGCTTGGAGAAGACCCTGGTGGACCTATCTATCCTTCACAAGATCGATCTTCCTACAAAGCTTTCATCCATCAAGTTGCCATGGTTTGAGATCGAGCTGAAGACCTTTAAAAAAATAAATAATAGTTTGTCAGATGGAGGCAGGTTCACATTAGCAACCAATAGATGCCCCAGCTCCCTGTCTGTCTTCCCTGTGTATTACCACCTACGCCAGCAATTATATAACTCTGGTTACTACGCTATGCCCATAACAGATTGTTACTCTTTGCCTGGTCATTCTGATTGCACATAACCTTAGCACACATTCAGATCTGACTTAGCCCTTGTCCTGTGTTTCACTGGCTCCAACGTAGCGTTAGGCTTGATACCCCGGTTCGCTGCATCCATGTGTAGCTACTCTGCGGATGCAGTCAAGGACTCCCGATGATGGCAGGTATTATGGTATCGTGCAAAAGAGAAAAGGTGGAGCTGTAAATGCTTTAAAAAGAGTTGCAACATTTATCACAATCACATACATATCAGTACTATACACAGATAAGTAAGAAATGGGTACAATGCTGCCATACAGCGCATGCAAAAAATATATATGAATCAATTAGTTCATTATCACTACTCCAAGTGGGTATGCAAATAGATAGTAGAAGACACAATGGTCATATAGGAGATATGTAGACAATATAAAAGAAAAATATATCAGATCATACCATGGAGTGCAGAGTCAGCAGCCAGGGATGACCCCCGACGCACGTTTCAAGTGCATAAACCATTGCTTATTCATGGGAATAGTCTATTATTATACTATTCAGGAATTTGTATTGAACATGCGCCATTTCTTCTCAGTGAGACACAAAGTGCCACCTAGTCCATAGTACACGTATGGACAGTATGTTTGACATGTAAGGTTTATGCACAGCATGAGCTCTAAATATATATGGACATCCCATGAAAGTTTTCCTTTTACACTATTTTTACAGTTATCCTTGGCTTCTTGATTTCTGTATGTGACATAATGTTGTGATTTTTGGCTTTGCAGGGATCCTTACAGCAGCTGGTTTTGTGATGGGGGAACCTGGAGCGGCCCAGCGCTACTGCAGGAATACAACCAGACTTGTCTCAGCAGTTTCCCGGCAGAACCGCTGCTCAATGCATCACGAAGGGGACCGGTACCCGCCATCACTCCAGTGTCCAAGGTAGCAGGATGACGCTCTGTAATTGTATTTTGCAATTACAGCCAGGGTTATTCCTGGGGGTAATGATCAAAAAGGCTGTATAGTCTTACATTCTGTGATCCCCTGCTGTAATGTCTGTATACTCTTATATTCTGTGATCCCCAGCTGTAATGTCTATATACTCTTATATTCTGTGATTCCCGGCTGTAATGTCTGTATACTCCTATATTCTGTGATCCCCGGCTGTAATGTCTGTATACTCTTATATTCTGTGATCCCAGCTGTAATGTCTGTATACTCTTATATTCTGTGATCCCCAGCTGTAATATCCGTATACTCTTCTATTCTGTAATCCCTGGCTGTAATGTCTGTATACTCTTATATTCTGTGATCCCTGGCTGTAATGTCTGTATACTCTTATATTCTGTGATCTCCGGCTGTAATGTCTGTATACTGTTATATTTTGTGATCCCTGGCTGTAATGTCTGTATACTCTTATATTCTGTGATCCCGGCTGTAATGTCTGTATACTCTTATATTCTGTGATCCCCGGCTGTAAAGTCTGTATACTCTTATATTCTGTGATCCCTGGCTGTAATGTCTGTATACTCTTATATTCTGTGATCCCCGGCTGTAATGTCTGTGTACTCTTATAGTCTGTGATCCCCGGCTGTAATGTCTGTATACTCTTATACTCTGTGATCCCAGGCTGTAATGTCTGTATACTCTTATATTCTGTGATCCCTGGCTGTAATGTCTGTATACTCTTATATTCTGTGATCTCCGGCTGTAATGTCTGTATACTCTTATAGTCTGCAATCCCCAGCTGTAATGTCTGTATACTCGCTTACTCCTCCTCTGCCCTGGAAATGTGGTATATCCCACCAGTTCCTGCATAGTCGGACACATCCAATACACAGGGGCAGGGGCGGACATGTCATTGGTGCAACCGATGCGGTCGCACAGGGGCCTTAGAGGTCAGGGGCCCATTTGTACCTCCAAAGTAAATGGAATTGTGCATTATAAGTAGTTCTTGGACTTCAAAGGGCTCATATATTGTTCTCGCACAGGGGTCCTCTTCCGTCTGTGTCTACCAGTGACACAGGGACACATTTATAACAATATATCTCGGGACAGGAACATTTTTTTTTTTAACATCCAATAGTGGAACTGATTATTATTCTAAGATCTATTCATTAAAATGTACAATTGTTCATGACACAACCCATTAAAGAATTATTCAGGGGTATAACTACAACAGGCGCAGGGGTTGCAATTGCACCCTGGAGCCTAGGGGGTTCTAAAAGTCCCTTTGGTTTATAGAAAAAGACTAATGCTATTAAAGATTAAAATAATTGGGGGCCCCGTTGGAGCTTTCACATCGGGGCCCATGAGCTTCAAGTTACACCACTGGAACTATTTATATATGTATTCAGTATTATATATATATGAAGCTTCTGTAACGATTTGTGCCAATTTACTGTCTTGTATTTCAATGAGGATATTACTTTTCAGTATTACCAGGAATGACTGAGCGTCAATGACCGTAACACTTTAACTCATCCTAAATTCCTCACCTCTCAAATTCCGCCACACACCTGCACACCCGCTAACATCATGTTGTCTTCACATATGGACGCCTCTTGGTCTTTCACGGTCTCTGCCCGTCTGGAGATGGCAGACTTTCTTCACATTGTAATTTTGTTTTTGTTTTTACACTTTCTTTTGAGGAGTTCAATGTTGGAGACACTCGGAGCTCGGTGGGAGACAACTCCAGCACTCACTCAACTGTACGAGAGGTATGTGATAGAAAAATCCATTACTATAGAGCTCGGAAAATGACCTTTGTTCAATGACGAACACGTCGTGAGCATGCTAAACGGCATTTACCGTCAATTCGGATATTGAAGTCTACAACAAATGTAGTAAAAAGGTTTACAGCGTAACAGCTGCTTAACTTTTTATTTAATATTAATGTAAGGCAAGTGATTGTAATACATTTTCTAATATACTTCATTAGAAAATTCTGGTTGGTTACCATTCATAAACCTTCCACAAGTTGTCCCCAATAGACTGTGTGTGAAGCAGACATATGTTCATTATCACTTAGATCCGTCTTCACACTGAATACGAGCATGTAACTATATAAGGGGAAGGGGGTGTGGCCTACACTGCTGACTGCAGCTGGTAAGGTAACAATATATCAGATTAGCTCAAATTACAGCACAGTTGCTGAGCAACATCTGAATGTCAGGATCACTGCAAACTCCTCTTTCCTTGGCACAAGCTTCAGATCTGTCATCTGGCTCCACACAGCTCTGTCAGGATTTCTGTTAACCCCTTATCTGCTGTCACATTGCACTGTTGCTGGACACGCCCACACAGCCATAAAATGCAGTTTTTAGCAGAGAAACAACCCCAAAACATAATGTTTCCCCCCATGCTTGACTGTGGGGATGGTGTTCTTTGGGTCTTAGCAGCATTTCTCTTCCTCTAAACACGGCGAGTTGAGTTAATGCCAAAGAGCTCAATTTTAGTCTCATCTGACCACAGCACCTTCCCCCAATCACTCTCAGAACCACCAAGGTGTTCACTGGCAGACTTCAGATGGGCGGCACATGTGCCTTCTTGAGCAGTGGGACTGTGCGGGCACTGCAGGAGTTTAATCCATTACAGTGTAATGTATTACCAATGGTTTTCTTGGTGACAGTGGTCCTAGCTGCCTTGAGATCATTAACAAGTTCCCCCCGTGTAGTTTTAGGCTGATCTCTCACCTCTCTCATGACCCTGGATACCCCATGAGGTGAGATGTTACATGGAGCCCCAGATCGATGTGGACTGACCTCATTGTGTATTTCTTCCATTTTCTTCCTATTGCACCCACAGTAGTCTCCTTCTCCCCCAGCTTTGTCTTACTTATGGTCTTGTAGCACATTCCAGCCTTGCGCAGGTGCAGGATCTTTTCCCTGACATCCTTACAAAGCTCTGTGCTCTTCCCATATTGTAGAGGTTGGAGGTGACTGATTCATTGAGTGTGTGGACAGGAGTCTTTATACAGGTGACAATGTAACACAGCTGTGTGTAATGCAGGGAGCCAGGTGATTAGGAGCGTCTGATTGCTCTGTAGGAGGCAGAACTACTAATGGTTGGGAGGGGATCAAATACTTATTTCTTTCTGCAAAATGCAAATAACTTTATATCATTTAGACAATGTGATTTTCTGGATTTTATTGTTGATCTTCTTTTCCTCACTGTGAAAATTAACCGACCCTTAAAGTTATAGACTGTTCATGTCTGAGTCAGTGGGCAAACGTACAAAATCAGAAAGGGGCCAAATACTTATTTCCTTCACTGTAGGTATGAGGTGGAAGTATTTGAAGTGACACAAAAGGTAGGTTTTAAAATATTATAATTTTTATCAATTCATTATTAAAAATTAATAAAAATACTCTGCAAAGTACTAATAATAATTTATACTGAACAATTAATTGGGGACACCAAGAAATAAGATAAAATACAGAGGGTAAAAATGGTAAAGAATGACAAATAATACACAAATATGTACAAAAACATGCTAAATATCTTATGAAGGAAATTACAAAAATTGCTTATTGTCCTATTGTCACATCCCCATCAGAGGCTGCTCCTCCGACCTCTGCTCCGGTCACCAGCCACCCCCGTATTCATTCTGTGGCTGGTGATAGAGAAGTGTTTGCAGGAAATTCTAGGGAATGCAGGCTCCACTCATCCACTAAGGATAGAGTGGCTGGGACCTGTAGTACTTTACAGTATGACAGAGATAACATGTGGGCGGTCTGGGTAAGGTCATTACCTCCTAAGCTTCAGCTTATTGGAAAGCAGCACACCCTACTAATACCTTCATCATATAGGGAAGCACCACACCCTACTAATACCTTCAGCCTATTGGAAAGCACCATACCCCTCTAATACCTTCATCATATAGGAAAGCACCACACCGTACTAATACCTTCGTCATATAGGAAAGCAACACACCCTACTAATACCTTCATCATATTGGAAAGCACCACACCCTACTAATACCTTCATCATATAGGAAAGCACCACACCCTACTAATACCTTCAGCTATTGTAAAGCACCACACCCTACTAATACCTTCATCCTATTGGAAAGCACCACACCCTACTAATATCTTCAGCCTATTGGAAAGCACCACACCCTACTAATACCTTCAGCCTATTGTAAAGCACCACACCCTACTAATACCTTCAGCCTATTGGAAAGCACCACACCCTACTAATACCTTCATCATATAGGAAAGCACCACACCCTACTAATACCTTCATCCTATTGGAAAGCACCGCACCCTACTAATACCTTCATCATATAGGAAAGCACCACACCCTATTAATACCTTCAGCGTATTGGAAAGCAGCACACCCTACTAATACCTTCAGCCTATTGGAAAGCATCACACCCTACTAATACCTTCAGCCTATTGGAAAGCACCACACCCTACTAATACCTTCAGCCTATTGGAAAGCACCACACCCTACTAATACCTTCATCATATAGGAAAGCACCGCACCCTACTAATACCTTCAGCGTATTGGAAAGCAGCACACCCTACTAATACCTTCAGCTTCTTCCTGGAAGCTACCAGCAATAGCTTTTGGTTCCTCTGACTAGTCTCTTGTCTTGTATTGTGTTTATACTGTTTTTTGGTCCCTTCTCCTCCCTCATGATTTTGGACCTTGCTGCCATCTTGGTTGTGACCCGGATCCTGACTCCTCAATCGGATCCTGATTTTGTCCTTTTCCTGACCTCCCGGCTTTGAACCTGATTGGTGTCTTTCCTGTCTCTGGACTGCAGCCCTTCCATAGGCAGCGATCTCCTGGACCCTGCTGTAAATCCAGACCCTTGTATGTGCCTAACAGAGCAGCTTATGTCATTAGCCTCAGACAGATACCACATCCCTCTGACGGACGCTACCCCTGTTAGTAAAGGCAATGGCTCTTCGATTTTGTGTTTGGAAACTAGACTATCATATTAATAATAGTATTATTCATTTATATAGTGATAATAATTCCACAGCGCTTTACATACATCAGTAATGCTGTCCCCATTGGGGATCACAATCTAAATCCCCTATTAGTTGTCTTTGGAGTGTGGGAGGAAACCGGAGGAAGCACAGGCAAACACAAGTAGAACATACAATCTCCGTATTTTAGGGCTCCCTGACATGGTTATATGATGTTGATTGTCCTGAGGAAGGGGCCAGGGAGCCCTGAAACACGTTGACTAATAAATCAATATTATATTCCCCCTTTGATATCTGGTGGAATACAGCAGCGCGGTGTTTAACCCTTCATCCTCCCTCCTCTATATGCACCACGCTGGGGACTGCAGCAGCCGTGATCTGCTTGTATAGTGGTTGTGACTCTCACAACCACACAAGGTGAAGCCTCTGATACCTATTTAGGTCATATTTCATCTCTCAGACCCTTCACCCTCCCCTACTTTAATTTTTTGAGAATATGACCTTTGGGTTTTCATTAATCATCAACATTAACAGAAATAAACACATGAAATAGCTCCCTCTGTGTGTAATGACTATATATAATAGATGTGTGTCACTTTATGTATTGAATTACTGAAATAAAGTAACTTTTTGATGATCCTCTAATTCACTAAGATGCTCCTGTACCTATAGACCAGGGGTGGCGCTATCCTCTGGGTTGGTCATTTTTGTTTCACAAATGCATCGATTCAGTTGCAAACTCTACAGTCAATATCGAGTTGTCTGTAATTAAGGGCAATGTCACAAAAATCCCAATTTTACCAATATATCACGGAGCTGTCTTCATTAGCAGGGGACCGTCTGCTCCATAAATCTCAGCATTTCCATAGATAATAATCAGGCGCACATTGATCGCGCTGTGAACTCTGATCGTCCCGGGGTCGCTGATCCTGCGGTTCTGGAATTCACTATTTAAAGCCTGCAGCGGCCTTCTTTAATCTCCTAATACTCTGAGCCTGTTCACCATCAGGATCTCCCCGGGGAAGAGCCTACATGACTTCTGTAAGACATGAATGTCACGGTGCCTGTATGGTTACTGTACGCTATCTCTCTTTTATCTGAAAGGCCACTTTGCAATATTTATTGACTATTGTCTGTGGGAACAGACAGTAAAATATTTCAGTCTGGCTCTGCTTTTTATGGGACATTTGACTTTAAAGTACCAGTGTAAGGGTTTCTTTTCAGCACTGGAGTGGCCCTTTAAATCTACACTCCCTGATAGACGTTATGTGGCTTATCCATGTTATTTAATTAAAACTTATAACCTATATCATACTTGCACCAATCCTAGTTTACATCCTCACCTGTGCTCAGTAAATGATCCGTTAATTAGTGGGTGTGTCTAAAAGAAACCCCAGATCTTCACTTGACCTGCAACTTGAGCTCTGACATGCCAAAAATCAACCCTGCGACCAAAGCCTTGATTATCAAGAGGCTGAAGACCAGATCCACTGCAGAGGTGGCTGGCACCTGTAATGTGTCTCAGCGTCAAGTATAAAGAATTGAAAAAAAGATTTGAAGAGACTGGAGACGTGTTTGACAAGCCCAGGTCCGGCAGATCCCACAAGACAACTGCTCAGGAGGAACGTTTATTCATTAGAAAATCCAAAGCAAGCCCCTCTTCCACTGCAGCAGAGCTCCAACAGGCCTGGTCACCTCAAGTCCCTGTGTCAACTAGAGCAGTTTGTAGGATTCTGTCTCGAAATGGCCTCCATGGTGGAATCAGTGCCCAGAAGTCAGCACTAAACAAAAGCCAAGTAAAAAACCATGTGGCATTTGCAAAGTCCCACAGCCTGCTACACAGATTGACGCTGGAAAAGTGGCAGAAGGTGGATTTCTCCTGATGAATCTTCAGTAGAATTACACCACAGCCGCAAATACTGTAGGAGACCTACTGGAGCCCTTATGGATCCAAAATACACAAAGAAAACAGTTACATTTGGTGGTAGAAAGATCATGGTCTGGGGTTACATTCAGTATGGGAGTGTGCGAAACATGTGCAAGGTGGAAGGCAATATCAATAGCCTAAAATATCAAGAAGTATTAACTGCCTCTTATATTCCAAATCATAAAAGTCAAATTCTGCAACAGGATGGTGCTCCATCTGATACATCTATCTCTACAACACAGTTCCTCCAGGCAAAAAAGATCAAGGTGTTCAAGGACTGGCCAGCCCAGTCACCAGACATGAACATCATTGAGCATGTTTGGGGTAGGATGAAAGAGGAAGCTTGGAAGACAAAACCAAAGAATCTAGATGAACTCTGGGAGGCATGTAAGACTGCATTCTTTGCTATTCCTGATGACTTCATTAATAAATTGTATGAATCATTGTTGAACCGCATGGATGCCGTCCTTCAAGCACAGGGAAGTCACACAAAATATTAAATATGACTTTAATAGCACCACAACTTCATTCACCAATGTTATGCAGCATATATTTGTATTGTAAGTTAATTTTTTGTTTGAATATCACATTACTTTCTGTGGATGACAAAACTTTTGTCTTGCCAAAATCTGACCATTCTGTGTTCATTAAATGATCAATATTTCAGCATTGATGACAATTCATTTTCTTAACCTAAACCACATTTGGGAGGGTTTCAGCTTTCAAAAGAATAATTTATACAACCAATGGATGAATGTAACATCAGGTTATAAGCTTTTATTTACATAACATGGATAAGCGACAGAACTTCTGTCAGGGAGTGTAAGTTCCCTGACCCCGGTATCATACTTACCCTCCAGTGTTTTAATGCACCTTGTGCCCATAATTACTGACTGGCCTGAAGTTAGAAGTTATGTCAGAAGCTCCCAATCCAAGTGTCACAGGGCTATTGGGGCGCCCCTGTGGTCAAGCCGCCACAAATGGTACTGTACCCAACACCCTGCAGTGTCATGTCTGGAGAGACGTAAGGATCATGTTGCTGGAATTCCCCTAATATACCCAACACAATCTGAACTCCAAGCCAGAGAGTGCTGGGTGGAAGAGACCCACCTTAGGGCAGACCCCATTTCTGGTTAGAGGGAGGAGTTAGGTTAAGGAGAGGTAGGCAAAGAGGAGCTAAAAGGAGACTGTTTGCCCCATATAGTTGAGTACCTCGGCCCTTCCAACCACAGGGGCCGGGGTACTCAACTATCTGGGGCAACCATCTTTACATCCAGGTGGCGATCCCCAAACATTGTGGCCCTAACCGGACATGTGAAAGGGGATATTTACAGGGGAATAGAGTTTCAAAGGCCCCCAGCAATTCTGAGAATGAAGCAGTGCATTGCCTTCAGAGGTTTCCTGTGTCTCAGGAGCGCCGCTGTGCAGGGAACTACCACCGGACCCATATATCTAAATGGTGGCACGCTGCAGTGGGCGGCCGGGAATGTCCCGGTGCAGATGGAAAACTATCATTATCAGCATCAGTGGGGGCCCCAGGGGTCAGATTCCCAGCAATGGCTTATTGTAGTAATATGTTATCACTTACAGGCATGGAAATACATTCTTAACTGAGTCCATTACAATCTAGGTTCACTGCTATTAGGGCTGCCGTAGGGCTCCTTACCTACTGGGCCACTGTGGAGCCGCACAAGTCACACATATGGTGTCTGCCCCATGATAATAATGGGACAGACAGTCTATGAGGTCATCCATAGATTAAGCTGGAGGATCACAAATCATAGCTGCTGATTATATACTGCAAAGATATAAGCAATCCTAAAGAATATTCTTCATAAGGACGCCCACAGCGAGTGATGGAGACATGCAGTCTTATAAATGGATACCACGTCTGCTTCTATTCTGGCTAATAATGTAAATGTCGTGTGACGGTATGATTAGTCTCCCAGATGCTAATGAGGATGACGGGAATGAGTAATCTCCTCCCCTACAAGGATCCTGCAGGACACAACTCACAAGACTGCCCTCTACTGGTCATATCAAGGCAGAGGCAAAATATTCAGGTTGGGTATAGCCTGAAATGGAAATGAGGTCTCCTTTAGAAGCAATGATACTATAAGTGTCTAATAACAATTATCCTCTCTACTGTATATGCACCACGCTGGGGACTGCAGCAATCGTGATCTGCTTGTATAGTGGTTGTGACTCTCACAACCACACAAGGTGAAGCCTCTGATACCTATTTAGGTCATATTTTATCTCTTAGACCCTTCATCCTGCCCTACTTTAATTCTCTGAGATAATGACCTTTGGGTTTTCATTAATCATCAACATAAACATAAATAAACACATGAAACAGATCCCTCTGTGTGTAATGACTCTATATAATATATGTGTGTCACTTTATGTATTGAATTACTGAAATAAAGTAATTTTTTCATGATATTCTAATTCATTGAGATTCAGCTGTAGAAAAAAGGGTCAGAATGAGCTCATGGATAAATTCATGTGGTATCACTACAATTCCACACACAAGCACTGCACAGGGTCATCTCCCTCCTGTCAAAATCACACCTCACCACCAGCGCTCACGACCCGCTCCCATCCCACCTCATTCCCAACCTCTCCTCTGTTATCATCCCAGCCCTAACTCATCTTTTCAACCTATAATTTACCACTGGCAACTTCCCCACGGCCTTCAAACACGCTTTGATCACACCCATCCTCAAAAAACCCTCCCTTGACCCCACATCTGTCTCCAACTATCGCCCCATATCTCTCCTCCCCTTCGCCTCTAAACTACTAGAACAGCACGTCCACTCTGAGCTGTCCTCTCACCTCTCCTCCCTCTTCGACCGCCTGCAATCCAGCAACCGACCCCTCCACTCCACTGAAACAGCCCTGACCAAAGTCACCAACGACCTACTGACTGCCAAAAGCAAGCGCCACTACTCTGTTCTCCTCCTCCCCGACCTGTCCGCCGCCTTCGACACGACCACTCCCTTCTACTTCAGATCCTGGAATCTCTTGGCATCACGGACCTTGCCCTCTCTTGGATCTCCTCATACTTAACGGACCGGACCTTCAGCGTCACCCACTCCCACACATCCTCCTCGCCCTACCCCCTATCTGTCGGGGTCCCCCAGGACTCAGTTCTGGGACCGCTACTCTTCTCAATCTACACTCTCGGCCTAGGGCAACTCATTGAGTCCCATGGCCTCCAGTACCACCTCTACACCGACGACACCCAAATCTACCTGTCTGGACCTGACATCACCTCCGTACTATCCAAAATTCCGCAATGCCTGTCCGCCATCTCATCCTTCTTCTCTGCTCACTTCCTTAAGCTGAACATGGACAAAACCAAATTCATCGTCTTCCCCCCCAAGTCGCTCCCCCTCACTCCCCGACCTATCCATCGTCGCCAACGACTGCTCTCTCTCCCCAGTACCCCACGCCAAGTGCCTCAGGGTTATCCATGATTCTTCCCTCTCCTTCAAGCCCCACATCCAGGCCCTCGCCACCTCCTGCCGACTCCAGCTCAAAAACATCTATAGGATCCGCACTTTCCTTGACCACGACACTGCTAAAACCCTTATTCACACTCTCATCATCTCCCGCCTCGACTACTGCAACCTCCTGCTCACCGGCCTCCCCACTACCTTCGTTTCACCTCTCCAATCTATCCTGAACTCCGCTGCCCGCCTAATCCATCTGTCTCCCCGCTACTCCCCAGTCTCCCCCCTCTGCCAATTCCTTCACTGGCTCCCTACTTCCCAGAGATCCTGGTTTAAAACACTAACCATGACATACAAAGCCATCCATAACCTGTCCCCTCCATACATCTCTGACATGGTCTCCCGATACCTACCCTCACACAACCTGCGATCCTCCCAAGAGCTTCTCCTCTACTCCCCCCTCATCTCCTCTTCACATAACCGCATACAGGATTTCTCCCGTGCTTCACCCAGACTCTGGAACTCTCTGTCCCTCCACCTCAGGCATTCCCCTACCCTGGAAACCTTCAAAAGAAGCCTGAAGACCCACCTCTTCCACCAAGCCTACAACCTTCAATGAGACCCGGTCCACCAGACCGCCTCACGACCGACACCTCCCTCTCCTACTGTATCCCCACCCGCCCCTCATAGACTGTGAGCCCTCGCGGACAGGTTTTCTCCCCTCTTGTATCTGTACATTAGAATTGTCCACAGCCATTGTTACTTGTATTGTTACTATGTTACTTGTCCTAGTCTGCCCTCAACATGTAAAGTGCCATGGAATATTATGGCGCTATATAAATAAATAATAATAATAATATGGTGAACTTAGTCATCATCCAAGCGCCATTCATGATCATTGTTGACATTTGGGGTATTGTGGGGTATACTGGGACTGAGGTGACTGTAATATCAGTCTAGCCTCATGGTATCTGTATTGGCATTTAGCACTATGACTAGTACAATGCATTAAAGGGGGTGTCACACGCGTCAATGTCGTCAGCGATATGATCGCTGACGACATTGACGGCTGATTGCTGGTGAGCTGTCACACAGGCAGACTCACCAGCGATCAATTGACCAGTGACATCATGGAAACGATTTAAATATCGTTTCCACGATGTCCTGCTCCCGCTGCCAGCCTGCTGGAAGCGGGAGCAGCCTGGTCTCCAAGGTACACTGCGGGTAACTAGGCAGCGCGCGCTGCCTAGATACCCGACGTGTACCTTAGTTACCAGCCTCCTCCGCTCACCGGGTGAGCGGAGGAGGCTGGTAACTAAGGTACACGTCGGGTATCTAGGCAGCGCGCGCTGCCTAGTTACCCGCAGTGTACCTTGGAGACCAGCTCCCAGCGCTTGTGACAGGCGCTGGGAGCTGGAATATCGCTAGTCCCGGTGTCACACGCAGCGATGCTGCGTGTCCACCGGGCGACAATCGCCAGGTTTCAGAGCTGATTCTGAAACCTGGCGATCATCAACCAGCGATTTATCGCTGGTTGATGCAGTATGTCACACGCGTCAATATCGCTGCAACGTCACGTGCAGACGATATCGTGCAGGCGATATTGACGCGTGTGACACCCCCTTTACAGTCTTTAGTGTGTTGTCAGCAGAGCAGGCTGTCTCTGTCTACGTCTCTGCCTGCCACCCTGGAGGGCACACGATAAGCAATCTCAACATTTAATTAGTCTCTATTAGCAGTGTATGAAGTTCATGACTCAGCTAGAAGGAATTGTTTCCCTACCTTGAAGTAACATCATACAACACAAAAACTCCTATCGGATACATGCAAGCTAATTGGCGGTGGTTAATTAGGTCAGATTATTGGATGATATCTGTTCTTTTCATGCCAGATCTATGTGGTGACAGGAGGGTCAGTGGGGTCTCTTGTCTTTAGAAAGACCACCCGGGGACAGGGCTAAGCACAACCCTTCCCTGTAAGCAGGACACTACTCAGACAACACAGAGTGAGGTTACCACTCTCCGATAAGACTTTATTGGGTCACCAACAGTCAACAGTATATAGTACATTCCTAGCAAGGACACAAGATGATGTATGTGGCAGAGTCTCACCCTTCAGTTGGCTCGCCTGAGAACAAAACCTTCACAACTTCAGGGATGCAAGACCAACTACCCCATCCATCAACAACCCGCCTTTGGTGGGCACCCACTGAGAGGAGGTAGTAACAAGCTTAGGAAGCCGGCTGACCACAGCGAGATATGTGGACATCCCTCATTGGTCACTGCTTCAATCCGACTGCATAATTGTCCTCTAATTGATGCAGTTTAGTACACCGCAGGGGGATAATGCAATCCGCAATCAATAGGCATTCCACAAATAAGCAAACAAAAGGGGGCACCTGAAGTCTCACGTGAAACAATGGCTCATGTCCATTGACTTGCAGAACAAAGGAATAGTACGCAAAACGAAGAATAGTTCAACCCCAAACAAACGGGCAGATATCAGGGACCTGGAGCAGTTTGCCCAAGAAGAATGGTGTAAAATTCCAGCAGAGCATTGTAAGAAACTCATTGATGGTTACCGGAAGCGGTTGATCGCAGTTATTTTGGCTAAAGGTTGTGCAACCAAGTATTAGGCTGAGGGTGCCAATACTTTTGTCTGGCCCATTTTTGGAGTTGTGTGGAATGATCAACGTTTTGCTTTTTGCTTCATTCTCTTTTGTGTTTTTTTCATTGAAGACAAATTAAATGAAGATAATAATACCAAAGAATTTGTGATTGCAATCATTTTCAGGAAGAAACTGAGTATTATCTGACAGAATTGCAGGGGTGTCAATACTTTTGGCCAACACTGTGTATGTATATATATATATCTCAATCTCAGGATATAAGTATAGATATTTGGTACAATACCTATCAGGGTTTCATAAGGTTTCACAACTGATTTTAGAATCTTATCCTTAGCATAATATGTAATTTCTTTCCCATCCAGATGTTTGTATTTTCCGGAACGCTTTTTTCCAATTGACGTAGGGAGGTCTGCCGCATCATTGATGTTATATCGGTGGTGACTGGAATAGTAATTTAAGACGCCTTGGGTAAAGACCTCTTAACATGGAAAGTATTTTGCCACAAGGTATACAATAAGAAGACAAACAAGAGACCTGTACACCTACAGAGTGTAAAAGTGTCACCTGGTTTGACATATTGGTGTAATAAACAGGGATATCCCCCGGTCCTCTCTAAAGGTTAGAAGAAGGGCATATTGATTTACTGTGATTATTTGCAAAAAAAAGAAGAGGTGATTGAAAACATTTGTTCTGTCTCTCCTATGTAGTAGGCACATTTTGTTCCTTTATCTCCACCCCTAAGGGGTGTACAAACTACCCAATGTGATGGGGTGTGTGACAGAGCAGGAAGGGACAGCAGGACCATGAACAATCCAAGGAACTTTATTGGGACAGGGAAAATGGAACAGCACATAAAGATAATTCTGGAGAGTCCGTAATGAGTCCACAACCACTGAAACAAGTCTGCCGGCGCCACCCGGTAGTCAGACCCTGGATGAGTTTGCTGTATCCAGCAGGAGAGGGACACAACACAATCCCACGTTGCAGCGTCTATCAATCCACACAAGCACCAGGATTTGGTCACAGCTTCAGATCCTGCTCCTTCAGAAGTCACAGCACAAACTGACTGCCCAATTATGTGTCTATTGTTCTCTCTCCTTGGATCAGCCCCTGGATGGGTAGAAGAGCTAACACCCCCCTTTGAACATTTGTCTACATGGAGAAGTTTCTAGCAGCTCCAGGCCCCATCTTGTCTACATGTTTATGTATTGGAGGAGCCCCCTGCAGAGAAGAACAAAGGTAGATTCCCCACTCAATGCAAGCCAGGAAATACTAAAGCTGGCTTTCATTACATAGAGGGGTGGGGGGACACAGTGACACCCAACCACTATCAACCTTAGCTAGCCCAAAGATGTACCACCATGGAGCCAAACCTAATACTAAATGCACACACAGGATGCAGGGAACCTCCATCATAAGATGGTTGCAGCCTAGATGCAAAATGCCCGAAGATGCCAGGAAGGTGGTCAGTTACACTTCGTCCACTAGGTGGCCATATCACATAAACATAGCATCCAACACTTACAGTTTACAATCACATTAAATCAACATTAGCAGACCCTTCCAGGGCGGGAGAGGCAGCACCAAAGCCCCCCCACAAGTAGAACATATTTTTTTTACTTGCAGTACCATTTCCCACCACTTCCAAGGAAGTATATTTTCCATAGACACCAATGCAACAGCGCCCCCACTTCTAATTTCATAGGGTGTAATTTCCTAATTCTTTTCTTTTTACCTTGTTCAATTGACTGTTGTATATATTTAATTCTATGTGATTTAATTTAAAATGTAAATGTTAAATATTATGGCGTATTACACAAAGTAAAATAGTTTAGGGGTAGAAAAGTCAATTAAAGGGGTTTTCCGAAGTGAAATGAAAAGTCTGCAGTCAATATTGTGACCTTATTTTATCAGTACGGGGATACTTTATAGATAGAGAAATGCAAGGAATGCTCATCACTCGGAGTATGAACCGCAGAGCTGATACTCTCTAAGAATCTGATGATTACCATAAATCTCTTCTTAAGTATCCAGCCCTCGGCATTATGTCCCACAATGAAGCAGATCAGACCCCATTCATTTTCTGCGCTGACAGAAGAGAAGAGGGGGGCTGCTATAAATTTAAGTAAACTAGCCAGGCCTTCTTTGAAGTTTTGCTGCGATGAAAAATAGCAAAATGTCAAAATGGAAAGATGAAAATAGCCCGGGGCTGGGAAGGTCTGTTCTGTTTAACTCACTCTTTTGCCAGGGGACAACGCACCCCGTTGTCATTTCTTAATAAGAAAAAGAGTGTAACCCCGCACTTTACAACTCAGGTACAATCTGCAGGCAGCACAACTAAACAAGTCTTCCCTTCAAATGCACTTTTCCCTTTCCTGGCAGGTCACAGGTTCTGTTGATTTTACACATCATTCATTTATTTTGTACCAGCAAGGGTTAATGTTAGTTTTAAGGGTTAATGTCAGTTTTAAGGGTTAATGCCAGTTTTAAGGGTTATTGATAAGAAGGAAAAATAGTATGGAAGTGAGCGCTAGAAAAGACCAAGGAACTGAAAATTAAGAGAATTACCTCTAGGTTTATTAAAAAGTGGGTATAGCGAGCCCTCAGCCACAACGCGTTTCGACAAACGTCTTTCTCAAGTGGATCTAAGGGTTATTGTCAGTTTTCCTTTCTGGTAACTCTAGGCCTGCTTTAGCTCAGCTTGCAGAGGTTTATGACCACACCCTTTCCCTATAAGTAGTCACATGACCTATCACCTGACGGCAGTAATAGAGCTTCATTTCTATGCTGACCATCTTGGCATGTGGAGGTCTCCTGCAGTTGCTGTTGCTGATGCTCTGTCTGGAGCAGGAGTCCACTGCAGCCTCTGGTGCTTGGCTGTAACTTTCGAGTGTGTCTATGCTCCCCAGTGTCTGTCTATCTCCCCTATATTCTATTACAGCAGAGGTGATGTCTAGTGAACTACCCGGCCTGGGAACTAGCCAGGGTTAGTAGATGTGACAGCTAGGAACTAGGCACGGGACAATGGCTGGGGGGAAGGACCCGCATAGGGTGGTAGGACAGCTCATGAACAGACACAGGTTAGTGCCAGGAGGAGTCCCGTCCCCCGCTGCCTACCGTAAGGGCCTTTGTCTCACTATTCTATCCTTTTGTACCCTTTGTGTTGCACCATGTGCTGGACATTCCCCCTGTCTTGGCGTGACAATCACACCCCATGTTATATCAGAGGTGTAACTGGTCGCATAAGATCCCCTGGTCCAAAGTATTTAGACAAAGTGGGAGTATTACATGAGAATCTTGCAGTGTAAATGGACCTTTAGTCTCTGTTCAGACTGCGTCCAAGGATTATGTCTGGCATATACACATGTATGTACGTGTTAACTGCCTAGAGACCATCATTATTCAATGTACTAAACAATAAAACATCAAGACTTTTCACTGTATTAAAATAAAGTATACTGCCAAATGGCCACTAACCAGCCTACACAATGGAGGAGAACGACCTTTGTCATCGTCACAGTCAATGAGGTCGAAATATTTGGATATTGTTGCACTGGATGACCAATTTTTAAAACAATCTTAAAAATTACAACAATTAGGAAAGTCCATCAGGTCAAGAGAATTATGTACTAGTCGTTATACTGTCACGACTATCTCTCATCATTAGGAAACTTGCAATAGCTCTGGAATCTGCGTTTCACTTAAACATGTGAATTTTTAAATGTGATTGCTTTCTTTTGGACCAGCAAGAGTTAATTGCATTTTCCTTGCTGGTAGCTCCTGGTTGGTTTATCTCAGCTGTAGCCGGTGTGTGACCACTCCCCTTCTTTTTAAAATAGTCACATGATCCATCACCTGATGCCAGTAATAGATTCTTTCTATTCTGACCACCTTGGAGGGAGGAAGTCAACTGTGGCTGCCAGAGATCTGTTGTTGGAGTCATGTCGTCTGCAGCCCTGGTGTTTGGCTGCAGCAATCAAGTTTGTTTTGTATCCTTTTGTCTTGTTCCCCTGTCTGTCCTCCTTCTTCTGTCTGATACTACATTAGCAGTGACGTATAGTGTACTAACTGGCCTAGGCACTAACTAGGGTCAGTGGATGGACAGGAGCTAGGCACATGATGGCAGCGGGGGGAAGGACCCACTTAGGGATATTAGGGGAGGTTAGTGTTAGGAGATGTCCTATCTTCCGCTCCCTATCGTCAGGGTCTTCCTCTCCCTTTCCATTCTGTTGTAACCTCTGTGTTGCGCCGTGTGCTGGACATCCCCCACTCCAAGCATGACATATACCTTTGAGACAGTATTAATCTCCTGACAGCAATTATGTATGCAAGATATATATTAATTGGCAGAGTTGTCGGCATTATTTGGCATATTAGATAGTGACATATTCAGGAGTATAGCTATACGTGATGGAGATGACTATGATGATCACTAAGTGGATGGAAGCTAATAAACAAGAGTTATTTATGAAGCATTGCTTATATAGCGCCATCATATGGCACAGAGCTGTACTGGCATAATCATCACTGTGTCCATTGTGGCCCATAATCTACATCCCTATCACTATGTCTTTAAAAAGTGGAAGGAAATGGAGAATTCAGAGCAAATCTACTCCTAAACGGGGAGAACATGTAAAATAAAAAGCCTTCATCAGTTGCATTGTGAAAGCCACCGACAGCAAAAAATGGCTCAAAGTATTATTTATTATTATTACCTGCCTTCAATATGATCTCGATCCATGGCGACTTGATGGATGAACGCCCTACAGGAAGATCGATCTTGTGCAGCCTAGATAGGACCACCAAGTTATTTTCCAAGCCTAGATAGTTCCACAAGGGTTTTCTCCAAGCCTAGATAGGTCTACCAAGGTCTTCTCCAAGTCAACATAGGTGCTCCAGGGTCTTCTCCAAGCCTAGATAGGTCCACCAGGGTCTTTTCTAAGTCAAGATATGTCCACCAGGGTCTTCACCAAGCCAAGATAGGTCCACCAGAGTCTTCACCAAGCCTATATAGGTCCTCTATGGTCTTATCCAAGCCAAGATAGGTCCACCAGGGTTTTCTCCAAGCCTAAATAGGTCCACCAGGGTCTTCTCCAAGCCTACATAGGTCCACCAGGGTCTTCTCCAAGCCTACATAGGTCCACCAGGGTCTTCTCCAAGCCTAGATAGGTCCACCAGGGTTTTCTCCAAGCCTAGATAGGTCTAGCAGGGTTTTCTCCAAGCCTAAATAGGTCCACCAGGGTTTTCTCCAAGCCTAGATAGGTCTAGCAGGGTTTTCTCCAAGCCTAAATAGGCCCACCAGGGTCTTCTCCAAGGCTAGATAGGACCACCAGGGTTTTCTCCACCCTCATCTTGACAGTATCAAGCCATCGGGTTGCTGGTCTTCCTCTTTGTCTTGTTCCTTATATTCTTCCCACCATGATGTCCTTCTCTAGTGATTTCTCTTTTCTTATGATGTATAGACAAGTCATAGCTTGGTGACAGGCAGACACAGACTGTAGTGGGCCCCTGTGCAAGAAATTTTTTGGGGGCCCCCCCATCTTTCATAGTGAAAGAAAGTTATGGAAATATATAGATTGTAATATTTAGAAATGCTGCGTATTTTAGTGCAGGAAAATCAGCAGCGCATCAATTCTTGCTTTGTATATATGATATTGAGGCTATGCAGGGTTGTATTTATTATCTGGAGGCTACTGCTGGGCTGTACATGTTATTTGGAGGCATCCAAATAATATATACACCCCAGCACAGCCTTCAAATGACATATATAGTCCAGCACAGCACAACCTCCAAATGACATATATAGACATGCACAGCTTCCAGGTAATATTTAAAGCTCAGCACAGCCTCCAGGTAATATATATATATATATATATATATATATATATATATATATATATATACAGCCCAGCACAGCCTCCAAATAATATACATAGCCCAGCACAGCCTCCAAATAATATATACAGACCAGCACAGCCTCTAGGTAATACATACAGCCCAGCATGGCCTCCAGGTAATATATACAGCCCAGAACAACCACCAAGTAATATATACAGTCCAGCATAGCCTTCAGGTAATATATACAACTCGGAACAGCCTCCAGGTGATATATACAGCCCAGCATGGTCTCCAGGCAATATATACAGCCCAGAACAGCCACCAAGTAATATATACAGTCTAGCATAGCCTCCAGGTAATATATACAACCCAGAACAGCCTCCAGGTAATATATACAGTCCAGCATAGCCTCCAGGTAATATATACAACCCAGAAGAGCCTCCAGGTAATATATACAGTCCACCATAGCCTCCAGCTAATATATATATAGCCCTGCACAGCCTCAAAATAACATGTATAGGCCAGCACGGCTTCCAAATAAGATATATAGCCAAGCACAGCCTCCAGATAATATATACAGCTTTTCACAACATCCAAATAACATATACAGCCCAGTACAGCCTCTAGGTAATATATATAGCCAGCCCCCGTTCCATAATGCTCTCCCCATATGCGGTCCCCCTTCTCAATAGTGTTTCTCCCCCCATGTAGCACCCCCATTCATGCATGTTCTCCCCCATGTGGCCCCCACATTCATGCATCTCCCCCCATGTGGCCCCCTATTCATGCAGCTTCTCCCTGCATGTGGCCCCCCCATTCATGCAGCTTCTCCCCCATGTGGCCCCCCATTCATACAGCTTCTCCCCTCATGTGGCCCCCCATTCATGCAGCTTCTCCCCCATGTAGCCTCTTATTTATGCAGCTTCTCAACCCATGTGGCCCCCCCTTTTATGCAGCTTCTCCCCCATGTGTCCCCCCTCACTTATGCAGCTTCTCCCCCCATGTGTCCCCTCTTATTTATGCAGCTTCTCCCCCATGTGCCCCCCCCCCATTCATGTAACGTTTCCCGCCATGTGACCCCCCCCCAAATCATGTTGGTGTGCGGCTGCCCCAATACATGCTGCTGCTCTCTAGTCGGTCTCCACAGCCCTGCTCTGGCGCTCTTATCTGGAGCAGGAGAATCTCTGTCTCTCTGCATTGCTGCTGTCACTTCCGGTTAGGCAGAGCTCCAGCCTCCATGGACACGGAACCCAGAGGTGACCGCGCAATCAATGCAGCGTCCCAGTACTCAATGGTAACTGGGACACACACCTCGCCCCGCCACATTCACCCCGGTGACCTGCCACCTTGCTTGCACTGTCTCCACGTGGATAATTTGCATAGCATGCAAATTAGCCACATGGACAGCTAGCTGTGCTGGACCTTTGTGTGGGGCCTACTGCTCGGGGCCCTGGTTCACTGCACTGGCTGCACATGCAATATGTCCGCCCCCGCTTCTCGAATACATTGATTCTTCTTTTGTCTTGTTCCTTTACTGTCCAGATTTCATAGTACCTAAAAAACGAGAATGTGCATAGGGTCTTATCCTAATTAGGAAAGGAGGAAGGAGCTGGGTATTAGCTCCGAAACGCGTAGGAAAATAAAACAGAAGATTACTTGGCTCAAAACATTCCGGTGTTTTTGTTACTTTCTTGGAGCAGCGGCGCGGACCGAAAGACACTTGGTCCTGGATACAGGTTTCATAGTAATCATCTGAAGCACAAAACCCAAAAAATTCACCAAGTGACATAAGACCGGGACTTCTCCAAACCCCGAGAATACAAATGTTACTATCAGTTTACATAGAATATTGTCTCTTTATTCCCGGGAGCCTGGGGTGGACACGGCTCCTCACATGCTCTAATGGACAGGGGACATTGGATTGTTTTCCTGGTAGTTTGCTCTATTGTGTTACTTCCTTGGCTCTAAAGACTAACAAGGCCACACCAGACCAAAGCTGTAAACCTGACAGTTGTACGATTGTCTCATGACACTGGGGGATGTGGCTCCAGAGATCTGTCACATGAAGTAAAGCTAGCTGTGGCCAATAGGTTTCCCATAAACAAAATTCATTTTAATCAATAGATCATGGAATATTAAGTTCCACAATTAGATGTGTTTAAAATAGTGTTGCTGTGCTGAGATAATCTTATATATGTGTCCTGCTATGTACTGTGTAATAGATGTGTCTGACCGTATAGGGACATGGCCTGATCATACCACATCTCTTGTGCTGAGATAATCTTATATAATGTGTCTCTGCTATGTACTGTCTAATGGATGTGTCTGACTGTACAGGGACATGGTGTGATCATACCACATCTCCTGTGCTGAGATAATCTTATATATGTGTCCTGCTATGTACTGTGTAATGGATGTGTCTGACCATATAGGGACATGGTCTGATTACACCACATCTCCTGTGCTGAGATAATCTTATATATGTGTCTCTGCTATGTACTGTGTAATGGATGTGTCTGACTGTACAGGGGCATGGTCTGATTACACCACATCTCCTGTGCTGAGATAATCTTATATATGTGTCTCTGCTATGTACTGTCTAATGGATGTGTCTGACTGTACAGGGACATGGTCTGATCATACAGCATCTCCTGTGCTGAGATAATCTTATATATGTGTCCCTGCTATGTACTGTGTAATATATGTGTCTGACTATACAGGGACATGGTCTGATCATACCACATGTCCTGTGCTGGGATAATCTTATATATGTGTCCGGCTATGTACTGTGTAATGGATATGTCTGACCGTATAGGGACATGGTCTGATCATACCACATCTCCTGTGCTGGGATAATCTTATATATGTGTCCCTACTATGTACTGTGTAATGGATGTGTCTGACCGTACAGGGAGATGGCCTGATCATTCTACATCTCCTGTGCTGAGATAATCTTATATATGTGTTCCTGCTATGTACTGTGTAATGGATGTGTCTGACTGTACAGGGGCATGGTCTAATCATACTACATCTCCTGTGCTGAGATAATCTTATATATGTGTCCCTGCTATGTACTGTGTAATGGATGTGTCTGATCGTACAGGGACATGGTCTGATCATACCACATCTCCTGTGCTGGGATAATCTTATATATGTGTCCTGCTATGTACTGTGTAATGGCCGTGTCTGACCGTACAGGGACACGGTCTGATCATACCACATCTCCTGTGCTGAGATAATCTTATATATGTGTCCTGCTATGTACTGTGTAATGGATGTGTCTGACCGTACAGGGACATGGTCTGATTATACCACATCTCCTGTGCAGAGATAATCTTATATATGTGTCCCTGCTATGTACTGTGTAATGGATGTGTCTGACCGTACAGGGACATGGTCTGATTACACCACATCTCCTGTGCTGAGATAATCTTATATATGTGTCTCTGCTATGTACTGTGTAATGGATGTGTCCAATAGTGACCCCAGACTTCATAGCTGAAGGGGTGTCTCTCCCTCGGCCATAGCCATCATGTAGACATATTTGAAGATTTAAAAAGTGTCACGTTCTCGCCTTAAAGAGTCATTGATGCAACCTACTTGTGGCACAAGTGTATACCGCCCTAGGGAAACCATTGATGAGTCTGAGATCTGTAGGTCCGAATGCCTAATGGATCGCAGGTCTATAACTTTCTTTTGGTGTTGAAGGGTTTAAGGACTCTTTCCATCTGGTTGTTCTTTGTAGCCTTTATCTCAGGTGTAGCTTTTGGTGACCAATCCCCTCCGCTCTAAAGAGTCACATGTCTTACCATCTGACACCGGTGATAGTCTCTTTCTATAAAGATGACTATGGAAGGAGCCAGTCTATGGTAGAAGCTGGAGTCATCACAATTGCAGCTGTGGTGTTTTGCTGCAATTTTGGAGTTTGGGAGTTTATCCTTTTTGTGTCTATTGTCCCTCCGTGTCTCTTACCTTGTGTTGTATTACTACAGTGGTGAGAATAGTGTCCTCACCGGCCGGCATACAAACCTGGTTGAGTTCAGGACAAGCAAGGGCCTGGCACATGACAGCAATGGGGGGGAAGGACCCATATAGGGCCATTAGGGAGCTTAGAGTGCAGACTCAGATTAGTTAGGAGGTGTCCCTTCTCCCTATCACCAGGGCCTTCCTTCTATACCATCCCTGTTGTCACCCTTGTGTTTGCTGCATGCTGGGAGTCCGTATGCTCCACCGTGACAGATTGCATATGAAGTTGCGTTCTGTCACTGAGCCAGAGCCAAGGCGTGTAATAGCTGGATTGGCAATTTCAGATGATGTTCTGCATTATATAGACTATCTGGTACATATATTTCTCTTTCTATACCATATATCTGCAGGTGTTGTTTACAGAGCCTTCATATATAACTTTTATGATTGTTTTAACTTATCATGACCTATGTCTTTTCCAGGGTCTTCCATCTAACACATCACAGAAGGAGTTAGGGGGGCACGGAGCCATTGCTGAGCAGACCATAGACACCACATCCCACAAATACCTGAATGAGTTGGACTTGGCGTGCTGAAAGAAGAAGGTTTCATACCGGCATCTGGTCAGAATTCACTTCTTGTCCCTGGTTCCAGCGGTAAAGTAATAAAGAAAGACGAACTGTACAAGAAAGCGGACACCACGAGGAAAACATCACAACCGAGAAAAAGGAGAAGAGTTCTGTAGAGACGGGGCAGCTTCTTGTGGACAAATCCAGCAGCGACATTGTAGATCTTACCAAAAACGTCACCAAATCAAGCTCGGTGCCCACTCCCACGAAGAACGTGACCCTCAACCTATTGACGAGCACTACGATAGGTCCCACAAAGCAACCTACCTCAGACAAAGATGACAATCCAATAGGGGGTTCAGGAGACTCTGGAGTCATACAGGTGACCTCTACAAGTGGGAAGACCAAGAAGACGGCTGTCCGGGGTATCCAGGACCACGTGGTCCTCCTGTGAGTAATACTGTTAGGGTTAATAGTTTGAAATATTTATTAGTTGCCTGCTCCTGGCCGAATAGATATGGATCAAGTGCAACGGAAAGAATTACATCAGAACACACACAGTCGGATGTGAGCTCTCCTCGATCAAGCTATGGCACAGCTCCAAGTGTCCTTTATTTAAACAGGCATGGACTTATATAAACTCAGTAAGGGGCTTGGTTAACCCTGGAATAGGAATAATTGGATGTATTCATTGGTTAGTGGATCGGGCAATGGGCTAGTCCATGGACGTGAAGTTATGGGTCATTTCTTTCAACCCCTTACGTCTTAAGGTTAATTATTTGATCCTATGGCTCTCCTCAACAATACAATGTACATGGTAGGGCACTATGGAATATGTTGAAATGTTTATTAGTTGCCTGCTCCCGGCGATATAGATATGGATCAAGTTTCAAGCACGAAAGATTACATCAGACACACACACAGTCGGATGTAAGCTCTCCTCGATCAAGCTATGGCACAGCTCAAGTGTCCTTTATTAAACAGCATGACTTATATAAACTCAGTAAGGGGCTCGGTTAGCCTGAATAGATATAATTGTATGTATTCATTGTTAGTGGATTGGGCAGTGGGCTAGTCATGGACGTGAAGTTATGGTCATTCTTTCAACCCTTATGTCTTAAGTTAATTAAGTATTTGATCCTATGGCTTCCTAACAATACAATTACATTAGGGCACTATGGAATATGTTCGTGTTCACCACTCTGTATAGTGAGGCTGGGCATAGTAAACATGAGTTGTTTGGATTTTGGAGGATAATCAGGCACGCTTAACAAGCATCTTCCATATATCAAGTGTTGTAACAGTTCCAGACTTCTATAAGCCCACCTCCCCAGACTCCTACAGGCCCGCGCCCCCCCAGTCTCCAGCATGCCCAGGAGGCTGGGACGGCTTGTAGGAGAGTGGGTGTAAAAGGCAAATAGTGACGTTTCACAATCAAGCACCAAAACAAACGCCTCTGATCGGGGGCTGAGCTGCTCCTCCGATGCAGGTAGGTGATATCTAGGTAACTCTGCAAAATGCTGACAGGGTGTAAATTACAAACTGTCAGCATTCTGCAGCCTGGATACACGCAGAGATTTTATTAACAGCCTGGAAACCCCTTAAATACTTCTCCTTTATATAAGGCCTTTAGAATAACATACATTAAAGTCTTTTCACAGGATATATTATCTTCCTACGGGGTCTTTTTTCTTATGAAGTGCTTGTACACAGAGCAGCACACTGTACCTTTTTCATGCAGTGAGGTGAGGGAAGAGAGGGTGAATCCTGTACTAAGTTCTCTTCACTGTCCTGCTGTACATCAGAACTGACCTGGCTATTCTACACTCCTGACAGTCTCTTTCCTAGACTGGCTGGCCTCTGCAGTTTTGCCTTGTGCTGGATACCCACACTAGTCTTTGAAGGCACTGCTCCTTCTTTAGCAGAGACAAAAACACACACCCTCCCAGCCTCCCCCGGATTACTGCTCCTGTAGCAGCCTTAACCCCACAGTTGCTGGATGATTTTAGATCTTCAGTGCAGTTCCTAAGTGTCACAAATATATTATGTACTTGTAAGTTTTAAAAAAAAAAAATTAAGGTTTTTTTCCTTAAAAAATCATATTTGTAAAACGTCTCATTAAAAGCTTGCATGAAGCATGATTCTCAGTTAACTCATTCTGCAGCCAGCAATAAACAGTTTAAAGGGGATCTCCAGGGAGATAATAGTTTTTGTTCTGTCCCCCTGCCCTCCTTACAGGATAAAGCAGAGCTGGGCACTACAGTTCTAGGATGTATAGATCACTTATTGATCAATAAAATAATATCTGCTCCTCAGCTCTCACCCCTCCCTCAGGGGACAGAGAAATTCAGTCATGCATAGTGCTAAAGTTTCAGGGGACAGGAAGCTACCAAGGTGATATTGGGGAGGGGAGACCATGGCAGTGCTGAATCAATCAATGCAGTGCTCTGCCTGTGCTCCTAGCCTGATACATAGCAGTACACATTATGCATCATCACATCATTGTACAGCAGAGGATGACTGCTTGTATTTATATCTGCTTGGTGATGTGATTATTTGAAGGGAGAACACCCCTGTTCATTCATTATATAGGATGGTATATCAGGGGCGGGACTGTAAGTGTGACCATGGGGCTGGCAGCCACGCACCCTGCTCATATAGAAGTATGAGGGGTGGGAATGTAAGATGATCCTGAAGCCCTCAGAGACCACGCTTCTTGTTCATACAGAAGAGTGAGGGGGCGTTAATGTAAGATGATCCTGGAGTCCCCAGGGTCCACACCCCTTGTTCATACAGAAGTATGAGGGGGCAAGAATGTAAGATGATCCTGGAGCCCCCAGGGTCCACGCCCACTGTTCTTACAGAAATATAAGGTGGCAGGAATGTAAGATGATCCTGGAGCCCCCAGGGTCCCGCACCCTGGAATGTAAGATGATCCTGGAGCCCCAGGGTCCACGCCCACTGTTCATACAGAAGTATAAGGGGACAGGAATGTAAGATGATCATGGAGCCCCCAGGGTCCACACCGACTGTCCTTACAGAAGTATAAGGTGGCAGGAATGTAAGATGATCCTAGAGCCCCCAGGGTTCATGCCCCCTGTTCATACAGAAGTATGAGGGGGCAGGAATGTAAGATGATCCTGGAGCCTCCAGGGTCCACACCCCCGACACCTCCTGTCACTGCTGCGGCATCACTGAATTTCTCTGTTCCCTGAGGGAGGGGTGAGAGCTGAGGAGCAGATAGGATTTTATCGATTTATATAGATCCTAGAACTGCAGTGTACAGCTCTGCTTCATCATGTAGGAGGGCAGGAACTGTACTAAAAAAAAGTTTGAAGAAATCCAATTTCAAAAATTATTTTTTACTTGAAATATATGAATATAAGCATTCAGATGAAACAAAATGACCCTTGAAGGTGTCCGTGTCCTGTACTGTACATTTAGACGATCACTTGTAACTAGGAATTTTCTCTGCAAATATATTAATTGCACGTTCTATTAATGTGCGAGGTAACCCAGCAGCAAATGGTCAATTCACCCTGCAGGACCCTAAAACGCTGGGTCCTCCAGAGAGGGGGACACACACCTCTCTCCAGAATATGATGATAATGATCCATCCTTAGGGAAATATCAATGTCAGAACATTTTATGGATTTGCCCTATATTCACTTTTTATTCTATACAAAGCATAATGCAAAACATCCTCAATATTGGGGGATACAGAGTAAACACTGCCCTCTAGAGGACAGAATAGAGAATGCAGCCAGTATAATATATGGTACCATAGGTGATGGTTTGCACCCCACCTGTTCAGTCATTATAGGTACATAGCATTAGGGAGCAGATCCTTTAGACATTCACTGTCATTTTCAGTATATTGAATATAAATATATATAATTTGTGTATTTTCCAGGGCTGTCCTGGTCGACCTGGGTTTTCTGGTCTGAAAGGAGAAAAGGTAAGTGAGCATCATTGAATGAATGAATGAATGAATGGGTTTTCCATTAGTTTTACTGAATGTGATTGGCTGATTCAGTGTCACTAAATCCCTATGATTTTAATACAGGGGGATCCAGGCTTTACGGGACGCATGGGGATGACAGGGAATCCAGGACCCCGAGGACCACCAGGATTACCCACCATAATGACATGGAGCAACTCTCCGGAGGACTGGGCAGCCTTCTATGTGAGTCCATGAATCGCTTCATGTACAGTATAGACATTGCTGATACATTATACCAAGTATATACTGGGATCAATGGTGATAAAGCACCATAAGATGACCCAAAGCCATAGACCGTAAACTGCTGAGCTGTGCTGTCCATCTGCGGCTACAGGCACAAAAGGGCGATCTCAGACAGACCAGGCAGCACCCCGAGAAACCCTGACACCCCCTATACAGGGATCTGGATTTACAGCAGGATCCAGTAGATCCTCCTTTACTAATGCTCTCTTTCTTCTCTTCCAGCACACATCCTTCTATCAGCTGCTGCACGCCGGCTGGCCTGTGAGTGTCCCCTCCGTTATCACACGTGGCCTGAGCTCCTGGGACCATGGAGACTTCTTCTGTCCTCTAAGTTTTCTTATATGGGAAAATTACTAAATACAATAGTATGATCCTCCACCGGGGTCACTCACTGCCCCCCCTGACTCCATAGTGAGAGGTCAATCAGCTCCAAAACAACGAGTAAACCCAAGATAGGATGAACTAGACATGGCAACCCGTGTGATAGCACCTGTACACAGGGGTAGAGCCCTGCTTTATAGGGTGTTCAATAACCTGACATGTCCTAGGACATCATGTGGTCTGGGTGTGTAGGATTCCCATAGAACTTAATGGGATATTGCTAGAATAGTTATTACCTCTTATCCTCACCCCATGCCCTGAACATGGGAACGTTCCATAAGATGTATCCAAAATCTCAATCTGTAATGATTCATGTGTAAATGTGTAAATATTATTCTTATCAGCATGCACAATGCATATCTATCTATCTATCTATCTATCTATCTATCTATCTATCTATCTATCTATCTATCTGTCTATCTATCTATCTGTCTATCTATGTGTCTATCTATCTATCTAGCCCTCTATCTATATATCCCTGTATCTATCTGTCTATCTATACCTCTAAGGGTACCGTCACACCTGGACACATCGCCGGCGATTTCACAGGCAACGCAGGGCGAGGCCTATCTCCGGTGACAGCGCCGGTGCGTCGCCTAGTGTAAAGGGGCGATAATGAGGCGAAAAATCGGCTGAGAGTGGTCGCCTGGTTTCGCCCCATGTAACATGGCGATCGCCGATGTTACAGGCGATGGGAGCCGTAGGCTCTCATGTTACAGGATCCCTGCTGCGGTTTGTAGAAACCCCAGCAGCGATGGCTCCTGTAACATCGCCGGTGCGTCGCCAGAGGGATTGCCACATGTAAACACGCGACGGCTACGCTGGCGATATCTCCGGCGAAGTCACCTGGTGTGACAGTACCCTAACTGTCTATCTGTCTATCCCTCTATCTATCTGTATGTTTGTCTGTCTGTCTGTCAGTCTATCTATCCCTCTACCTATCCAGCTATCTATCTATCTATCTATCTATCTATCTATCTATTATTATTATTATTATTATTATTACCGTATTATTATTTATTTATATAGCGCCATTAGGTTCCATGGCGCTTTACATGAGGAACAAGTACACTAAATCTAGGCGATCAGGACATACAGGTACAGGAGGGGCAGGGATCCTGTCCACGAGGGCTCACAGTCTATGAGGGGCGGGTTGGGATACAGTAGGATGGGGGAATGTCAGGTATGGGGCGGTCGCCTGGGTCTCATGGCAGGTTGTAGGCTTGACGGAATAAGTGAGTCTTCAGGTGACACTTGAAGTTACTCAGGGTAGGAGAGTGTCTGACGTGTTCGGGCAGGGAGTTCCAGAGTAAGGAAGATGCCCGGGAGAAGTCCTGGACTCGGTTGTGCGAAGAGGTGATGAGGGGGGAGCAGAGGAGGAGTTCTTGGGAGGAGCGGAGGTTGCGTGAGGGTAGGTATCAGGAGACCAGGCCGGAGATGTATGGTGGGGCCAGGTTGTGTATGGCTTTGTATGCCATGGTTAGTGTTTTGAATTGGGATCTCTTGGAGACGGGGAGCCAGTGAAGGGCTTGGCAGAGGGGGGAGACAGGGGAGTAGCGGGAGGACAGGTAGATTAGTCGGGCAGCGGAGTTGAGGATAGACTGGAGAGGTGTGAGGGAGTTAGCCGGGAGGCCAGTGAGAAGGAGGTTGCAGTAGTCAAGGCGGGAGATGATAAAAGCATGGATGAGTGTTTTAGGGTGAGGAAGGAGCGGATCTGTGAGATGTTCTTGAGCTGGAGCCGGAGGGATGTGGTGAGGGCCTCGATGTGGGGCTTGAAGGATAGGGAGGAGTCAAGGATTACCCCGAGGCACTTGGCTTGGGGGACTGGAGAGAGGGCGCAGTCATTGACGCAGATGGATAGGTTGGGAGGTGGGGTGGAATTTCTTGGGGGGAAGACTATGAATTCAGTTTTGTCCATGTTGAGCTTAAGGAAGCGAGCAGAGAAGAAGGATGAGATGGCGGAAAGGCATTGTGGAATTTTGGATAGTAGGGAGGTGATGTCGGATCCGGACAGGTAGATTTGGGTGTCGTCGGCGTAGAGGTGGTACTGGAGGCCGTGGGACTCAATGAGTTGCCCTAGACCGAGAGTGTAGATTGAGAACAGTAATGGTCCAAGAACCGAGCCCTGGGGGACCCTGACAGATAGGCGGTAGGATGAGAAGGAGGTGTGGGAGTGCGAGACGCTGAAGGTCCGGTCCGCTAGGTATGAGGAGATCCAGGAGAGGGCAAGGTGGGTGATGCCGATGGATTCCAGGATCCGGAGAAGAAGGGAGTGGTCAACCGTGTCGAAGGCGGCAGACAGGTCAAGGAGGAGGAGGATGGAGTAGTGGTGTTTGTTCTTGGCGGTCAGTAGGTCGTTGGTGACTTTGGTCAGGGCTGTTTCGGTGGAATGGAGGGGTTGGAAACTGGACTGTAGGCGGTCGAAGTGGGAGCAGGAGGAGAGGTGAGAGGACAGTTTGGAGTGGACGTGCTGTTCAAGTAGCTTAGAGGCTATCTATCTATGTATCCCTCTACCTATCGATCTATCCCTCCATCCATCCATCCATCTATATATCCCTCTATATATCCTTCTATCTATCCATCTATTTATCTATCTATCCCTCTACCTATCCAGTTATCTATCTATCTATCTATCTATCTATCTACATACTCACTGCCTTTAAAGGAACCTCCAATAAGCGGGTGATTGCCCTCCAGACACCCAGATGTCACCGGTCCTCTCTCATCACATATACTCATGTTCCTCCTGTACAGACACTATATACCTGTATATAACTATTTACTAAGCCTCATGTGTCTTAACAAGCGAACACCTCAGCGCTGCTGCAGGACGGACACATTCTTGTGGTCACTGTCATTTTCCTTACACTTTCCCCCTTTCCCTGTTCTGTACATTGTACAGATTGTTGTTGATATTTATATCATTAGCAGAATTCCATCCTGTATCTCCAGCCATAAAAGTTATACAATAACCCACATGTATCAATATTTATTCATGTTGTCTGTTTTATTTGACCTGTTCCATAGTGACTTTGACCTTTTTGCCTTTGTTATAGAGAAGCCGCGGACCGACAGGTGTCCCTGGTATACACGGCCGGCCAGGCAATCCGGTGAGGAATCATCACACTTCTATCCTTAGGATTATTATTTATATTATTATAATTTATATTTCACTATAAAGTTAACCCTTCCACAACTCTCACTTCTTCTGCATTGAAGACACTAATCATGTTGCATTGACAGGGGCCTGCCAGATCGCTTGTCCGGCGGACAGCAGACATTCTGTCCTGTCCTGATCCAGGAAGACCTCTTTATATTATCAGCTCCTCTCACCTCAGATGCAAAAGTATTCAGAGGCACACCTACCATGAAGCGACCCGAGTTGTTCGCCTCAGGCAGCGCCACCTGCTAGTAGACAGAGGGCATGTGCACCGGCTGGGGCCCAGTGTTAGCATGCCACCTGCCCCCCTCCCCCAGATGATGCAGATGCCACCCCTGCTGCTATAATCCTGGAAATAGACCCCCTTTAATTAAGCACAGAACCAATGATGACTTGTATGATTAATTCTTATCATTTGTAATGTTCTGTTCATCACGTTGTTGCTTTCTATTGCTTTCTCAATGATAGACAGATGACTATAACAGGGTCCGTCTGGTCATTGCGTCTGTCATGATATCTCTAAAAATTCTCTAATATTGTGTCCTACATAGTTTACATCTGATCATTAAATGTAAACACAGCCCAAATTATCTTTTAAAGACGCAGTACCACCATGACCCTGCAGGTGTCACTGCTGCTGTTTATTCCAAGCACTTAAGTTGGAGCAGATTCAGAAATGACAATAATTGCCCCTGATTGATGAAGACAAGTACCGGACTGTTATTGATGGTGCAATAAAAAATACATGTAGTAATATAATTAGAAAATAAATGGTATATGGAACATTGTAATAAGCAGGGATGAATGAGTGCAGGAGATTACAGGTAACAGCTCAGTGTCTCCAACTACTTGTGGACTCATTCGTCCCTGAAGGAGGCAAATATCAGCCTCACCTGTGGAATCAGGCGCACCTGTGGAATCAGGCGCACCTGTGGAATCAGCCCCACCCGTGGAATCAGGCGCACTCGTGGAATCAGCCGCACCTGTGGAATCAGCCGCACCTGTGGAGTCAGCCGCACCTGTGGAATCAGCCACACCTGTGGAATCAGCCACACCTGTGGAATTAGCTGCATCTGTGGAATCAGCCGCACTCGTGGAATCAGCTGCACCTGTGGAATTAGCTGCATCTGTGGAATCAGCCGCACTCGTGGAATCAGCTGCACCTGTGGAATTAGCTGCACCTGTGGAATCAGCTTCACCTGTGGAATTAGCTGCACCTGTGAAATTAGCTGCACCTGTGGAATTAGCTGCACCTGTGTAATTAGCCGCACCTGTGTAATTAGCCACACCTGTGGAATCAGACGCGCCTGTGGAATTAGTTGCACCTGTGGAATTAGCCACACCTGTGGAATTAGCTGCACCTGTGTAATTAGCCGCACCTGTGTAATTAGCCACACCTGTGGAATCAGACGCACCTGTGGAATTAGCCGCACCTGTGGAATCAGCTGCACCTGTGGAATTAGCTGCACCTGTGGAATCAGCCGCACCTGTGGAATTAGCCACACCTGTGGAATTAGCCGCACCTGTGGAATTAGCCGCACCTGTGGAATCAGCTGCACCTGTGGAATTAGCCGCACCTGTGGAATTAGCCGCACCTGTGGAATCAGCTGCACCTGTGGAATTAGCTGCACCTGTGGAATCAGCCGCACCTGTGGAATTAGCCACACCTGTGGAATTAGCCGCACCTGTGGAATTAGCCGCACCTGTGGAATCAGCTGCACCTGTGGAATTAGCCGCACCTGTGGAATTAGCCGCACCTGTGGAATCAGCTGCACCTGTGGAATTAGCCGCACCTGTGGAATCAGCTGCACCTGTGGAATTAGCCGCACCTGTGGAATTAGCCACATATATGGATGTTACTTTCAGAATTTGATGGGGTTTTCTTATATATATTTTATTTGCAGGGTGTGACTGGACCTGCAGGTCGACCAGGAATGAAGGGGCATCGTGGTCCTATGGTATGGATACTTCTGTGAAAAATGAGTGCCTGTTGTCACTTGATGTGGCCTATAGAAACAAAATATGGACAAAATAATTTGAATTTAGGTTAATTATTTAGTTCCAAAGGCATAAGTGTATAACATCCAGCCCCATCGCCCCCCGGTGTATAACATCCAGCCCCATCCCTACCTATGGTGTATAACATCCAGCCCCATCGCCCCGGTGTATAACATCCAGCCCCATCCCCTACCCTCGGTGTATAACATCCAGCGCCTCAACCCCCGATGCATAAAATCTGGTCTCTCGCCCCTGGTGTATAACATCCGACCCCTCACCCACCGGTGTATAACATCCAACCCCGTCACCCCCTGATGTATAACATTCGGCCACATCGCCCCCCGGTGTATAACATCCAGCCCCGTCACCCCTGATGTATAACATCCAGCCCCATCCCCTACCCTCGGTGTATAACATCCAGCGCCTCAACCCCCGATGCATAAAATCTGGTCTCTCGCCCCCGGTGTATAACATCCGACCCCTCACCCACTGGTGTATAACATCCAGCCTCGTCACCCCCCGATGTATAACATTCGGCCCCATCGCCCCCCGGTGTATAACATCCAGCTCCTCAACTCCCAGTGTATAACATCCAGCCCCATCGCCCCCCGGTGTATACCATCTGGCCGTATCGTCCCCCAATGTATAAAATACGGCCCACTGTCTCCTAGTGTATATCACTGACCCCTTGTCCAGTCCAATGACCCCCCCAGTGTATAATATTCAGCCCCATTGCCTTTCCCCGCCAGTGTATAACATCTGGCCCCATCAACCCCTTAGTTTATAACATCTGGCTCCTCACCCTTAGTGTATAACATACGGACCCTCGACCCCCAGTATATAACATCCGGCCCCTCGCCCTCCCCATCTCAGTATATAACATCCGGCCCCCCGCCCTCCCCATCTCAGTGCATAACCTCTGGTCCTTTGCCCCCAGGTGTATACCATCTGGCCTCATCCCCCACAGTGTATACCATCCCGCGCCTCGACCCTCATTGTATAACATTAGGCCCCTCAACAAGCTCTAAGACGCATATCGCAAAATTGTCATCTTATGTTGCAAAAATGTATTTCCTATAAACAGATATGAGAGGTAGATGGGTCTTTTTTAAAGTGAAGAATCTGCATCAGGTTTTTGCTACCTCATCTGACAGCAACATAACATAAGGAAAGTAGCGATGAATCCAAGGATGTATCACATAGATTACTGGCTGAAACCATTCTCACACAATCAAAGCATTTAATCTTAGCAACACAGCAGAGCTGGGAGAGCTGCCCCCGCCCACCCCAGGCTCTATATAGAGATTATTAGGTGTCAACCACAGCAAGGGGCGTGTCAGACCTTGTAGACCTATAATGGTAATCACCAGGTGATAAAGCCTTTGGTTTAAGTCAACAATAGCACACAGCCTGATAAGAGAGGCACAGTTGACGTTTGTTTTTAAACCCCTGCAGCCTGTTGTCTTTAACTCACATAGTAAAAGCCTGCTGGCAGATTCCTTTTAATGTAAGTTCAACAGTATGTTATTTCTCTATGTTTCCCTATCTTACAGGGGTCGCCGGGCCCTCTGGGGATACAAGGAATAGCTGGAACATCAGGAAAAGATGGGGATTCTGGACTAGATGGGAAACCAGGATCTCCGGGAATACCAGGACCAAAGGTGAACTTCACTACACCGAGAAATAAAACAAAGATGCGTCAGGTCTTATATTAGGGATCAGTTTTAGGCTCAAGCATATAAAACCAATCAGGGCGATTTTCATCCGGAAAAGTAGGACGATTTCACTTGTCATCCATACGCAATAAGTTGTTTCTTTGTTAGTAGCAAAGGTTCATTTACAATCATTTTGTCATGATGGTCTCTCTTACTCTGGACCCTTGTCACAGGTTTGGGGCCTCTGTCTCATTCCTGTATTGAGACTTCATATTAAATGTGTTTCTTTCCTATGGCAGTGTAGGAGTTAATATCAGTTTCTGTTGCTAGCAAAGCTCCTTAGTTCTTTTCCCAGCTTTGGCTACTTTGTGATCACTCCCATCACCTTTATATGGTCACATGATCCAGCATTCCTTGCTGGTGACTGAACTCCAGGTGAAGGTGCTACTCTTGAGAAGCTTATCGTTGCCAAGTTGTCTGCTGCCTAGGAGTCTGGCAGCAGGCGTGAAGTTGCCTTGTTCCCCTGTCAGTCTTTCCTTCCACTCTTGTTGTTATTATTGCAGTAGATCGGACTAGTGCTCCCGCCGGCCATCCCCCTTATGAGGGTTAACATCAGGGCCGGTGAGGTACTAGGTATCCTGCTTGATGATGGGGTGAAAGAACCCATATAGGGACGATAGGGAGATAAGGGCACAGCCGCAGGTGAGTGCAAGAGGTCAACTCTTCCCCGTACCCTACGAGCATGGTTTCCTGTTTTATTTATGTTTCCCCCTCGGTGTTTCCCCAGTCTGTTGTGTGTAGCATGCCGGACACCATAGGTCTGTGCGCCAGTGTCACGCACTATATCCAGTCCACGGTGTGACACATTTACAGTGTCCTATGCTACGGAATAGTAATGTATCCATAAATACTAGGATGGTCCAAGTGGAATCCGAGTTTTTTTTTTGCTCATAGACTTACATTGGCGAGTCTCATCCAATTTACAGTGCAGGTTTTTTCCTCCTGTCAAATACAGCTGAGAACAAAATCAAAGATCTGCCTTATAGAATAACATGGGTCCAAGTGCAATCCCTCTTTAAATCTGGCAGAGATCATGTTTTTCTGCAAAAAAAAATGGATCCTGTAAGAAACCGGTTTTTGCTCATTAATTTTCAATGATGTCCAGTAGCTTCCTGTTGCTGCCGGATGCAGTTTTTTAATGAGCCCAAAAAATGCAAATCACAACGTTTTATGGACTCGTTAAAAAAAACACGCATCCAAACAAATCCAGTATGATTCAACATCAATTATAATGGAAGTCAATGAGCGACGGCTCCGGTTTTACCGGATGAGATAAAACCAAATCTGGTATGCCTTCAGAGCATGTGGGTCTCACTAGAATCTAGATAGATAGAGCTAACCAGTCTCCTGCTGCCTGCTTCCAGGACCACTCGTTCAGCTTCATGAATATTCACTGCAGTGGCCAATCACAGACATTCACTCTCTTTGAATTACATCATTAAAAATGAATGATTGTCAGCCAAGGTAAAAACCCCAGTTGGGGCTGCAGCCTGCAGCTGTCTGCTTTATCTGTGCTGACAATCAAAAATTCAGGGGAGCCCCACACTTTTTTTTTTTTTTCATTATTTATTTTACACACTATGACAACAGGTTTGTATCTAATACTCTAATGTATATGAAAACCAAGCACAGACTCCGGTACAGATTGTGGGAGCGCAGTCTGAGTGCAACAGCCAGTAATCAAATTTATTAATGCTCGAATTTATTAAACACCCACCTATTGTCTAGTTAAGAAAGATATTTACTTTGTAATATATAAACATATATATATATAATATCCTACTCTATCTGTAACCATTCGTAGCTGTATGCCCAGATGAATAATGACAGTAGTATGGCACCGACTTGTATGTATGAGACATTGAATCATAGTAACACAGTACATATAATAATAATAATATAGAAATCTGAAAATGTTATATTCTGCAATGTGGATTTTCTCTCCTTCAAAGGGGCCTCAAGGCTTTAAAGGAGATCAGGGTCTTCCTGGAGACAGAGGCGAGGAAGTAAGTCTTGAATTATATATAGTGCATACGGTAATTGTTAATGATAAAACCGCTTTTGTTGTACTTACTGGTCTGATATGTCCAGGAAACATCCCAATTTACATGACCAACCAGTGGGTGGCTCCACTTCATAATCAACCTGTCAGTGCTATAGGTGCTGGAACTTTCAGTCCCTCACTTCCCATCATGCATTATTCCAACTGACATAGTCTTTCTGTGTTATGCATACATGCAGTTTGACAGACGGGAGAGCAGAACCAGAGAGACAAAGACCGGCCCCTACTTTCTGTAGAGAGACAAAGACCGACCACCACTTCCTGTAGAGAGACTAAGATCGGCCACCACTTCCTGTAGAGAGACAAAGACCAGTCATCATGTCCTGTAGTGAAACAAAGACCAGGCACCACTTCCTGTAGAGAAAGACCAGACACCACTTCCTGTAGAGAGACTAAGATCGGCCACCACTTCCTGTAGAGAGACAAAGACCAGTCATCATGTCCTGTAGTGAAACAAAGACCAGGCACCACTTCCTGTAGAGAAAGACCAGACACCACTTCCTGTAGAGATAAAGACTATACACCACTTCCTGTAGAGATAAAGACTATACACCACTTCCTGTAGAGATAAAGACCAACCACCACTTCCCGTAGAGACAAAGACCAACCACCACTTCCTGTAGAGGCAAAGACCAACCACCACTTCCTGTAGAGACAAAGACCGTAGAAGGGAAACACTTTTTAGTGATTTTTGGGTATAAGACAATACATATAAAATATTTTTACATAAAGTAATTTGCAGATTATCACAATATTATAGAATGAGGTCAGGTTGTTTGAAAATGAAAAGAGCATTTAATAAAGATTTGTCTTCAAAGTTGCCTCCATTTTATTGAAGACGAGTGATAAATGCACATGTGATGGTGCAGATGAACACGGCCTGTCAGTGATAGTCCTTATTGTGTATAAAGCAGCCTCTTATCTACATGTAGGGTTTTCTCGGAGCTCCTGGGTCGTCGGGGGAAAATGGTATCAAAGGAATAAAGGTAACAACACAAATAATGCCGTTCAACTTTGCGTATTTTGTGTCATGTATAAATACAATGTGTGAACGTAGCCTTACAGACTACCACATTCTTTAGCTTGATTTCTTCTAGAGTTTCTTAAAGCCATAAAGTTGCCATCGTGCCAGATCCGACAGAAAATCGGATCTGGCTGCCGGACGCCAGGTGCTGAAGTTCAGCGGCGCCCAGCACTAAACTTCAGCACCTGGACAGCTCCCGGATGAGATTTCAGAACCGCGGCTAGCCCTCCGATTCTGTTCTGTCCGGAGCTGTCAGGCTATGTCCGGTGCATCTAGCAAAACACCGGACACAGCCTGACAGCTCAAAACCGTGGTGTGAAGCCGGCCTTAAAGGGAACCCACCCCCAGGATTTAACCCCCTGTAAATCAGTGCAGCAGGTGATTGATGTGTGCAGGATGACATCACTATTTGTTTTTTATTAATTCCTCCCCTGGCTTGTCTTTCTGCCGAACCCCCTCCCTCTCATCCTAACTCATCCGGGAAGGAGGGGGGTCGGCTTACAGCAGACTGCCATGCCCACAGAGGAGGAATAAAAAAAACTCCCAAACAGTGATGTCATGCTGCACATGTCAATCACCTGCTGCACTGTTACAGGTGTTTAAATCCTAGTGGTTGGTACCCTTTAAATGTGTGTCCATAATTGTTTTATAAAGAAAGTAGTATGACAGAAAACTATAGAGATAAAAACTACCAATTTATTTTATCATAGGGAACTAAAGGAGAACCTGGACCTTTAGGGCTGATAGGGGTGCAGGTGAGTGCGTCTTTAAATTATTTAAAGGGATTGCAACTACAAGGGAAAAAAACTAGTTCATAATTAAGAAATGTTTTTTTTTCAGGGCCCCATGGGACAAAAAGGGCCCCCGGGTCTCCCAGGAATTGCAGGAATAATGGTGAGTGAAAAGCATTGAACATTTTTAAATATATTTATTGTTTCATTTTTCATTGATGGAAACCCTATTTCTCTATCGCTTCATTGGGGGACACAGCATGGTCTTCTGTGCCCCCCAATGAAGGCTCCGAGAAAGAGATTTTTCGGTGAGTACACAAAAATCCTCTTTTTGGCTTTGCTGTTCAACTTTTGAAACTTTTTTTTCCATTCTCTTATATTTTTGCAGGGAGAAAGTGGTGCTCCTGGAATTCGGGGTCCCCCTGGCCCAGAGGTACGGGCCCCCTGAGTATTGGATTATAAAATTTGCAGCATATTGGGGGGAAATCCCCGGTGAATCTACAAAAATATATACAGTATTTGAGCTACCCTGCCAAGTCAAGGCAAACCTTATTAGGGCGTCCTGATGAGAATTGCCTTGACTTGGCAGGGTGGCTCAAATATTGATCAATTATTTCCAAAAATCTAATATGTTAAAACGTGGTAATATTGGATAAGGGAATTCTGCAATTGCATTACTGCTGTAGGCTTATTTGAAAAAAGAGATGCTTGGTTTATGTATTGGCCAATCCATGTCAGCCGGATAACCATGACAAGGTGATATCTTATCAGGACCCTACCTTAAAATGCTTCTATTTGGATTAAATATTACATCTGCGGACATTTTCTGGAAATCTCAACCTCTAGTGTCCAGTTGCAGCTTGGCAATGCCATACAGGCACATAGAAAATGACGGCCCTCACTGCACACCAGACACTCCTGCAGCATCAGGCCCGCAGCTGTGCTCCCACCCTCCGTGCACCCATGGACCCTGCCTATTGCACCTCTACTCCACCCTTGCAACCCACCTCGGTAAGCCATGGGGGGCTATGGTGGGTCCGGGATGGGGTACCATGTACCAGGATTGGGGGCTATGGTGGGTCCAGGATGGGGTGCCATGTACCAAGATTGGGGGCTTTGGTGGATCCAGGATGGGGTACCATGTACTAGGATTGGGCGCTATGGTGGATCCAGGATGCGGTACCCTGTACCAGGATTGAGGGACTATAGTGGATTCAGGATGGGGTGCCATGTACCAGAATGGGGGTGCTATGGTGGGTCCAAGATGGGGTGCCATGTACCAGGGTTGAGGGACTATGGTGGATCCAGGATGGGTTGTCATGTACCATGATTGGGGGGCTAAGGTGGGTCCATGATTGGGTGCCATGTACCAGGATGGGGGGTTATGGTGGGTCCAGGATGGGGTGCCATGTACTAGGATGGGGACCTGTAAGATGGACACTGGCATTATAAGACAGACCCCATTTACCATTAAAAACTATTTTTTTTCTATTCACCAAATTTGGGGTGCATCTTATGAAGTGAAAAATACGGTATTTCTTTCTAATATTCCTATAGCAGTAATGCAACACCAGAGTTCCCAAATAAATGCTAATATTAGATAAGGGAACTCTGGCATTAATGCTATAGGAGTATTAGAAAAAAAGAGATACTTAGCCTATGTATTGGCCAATCTATGTGAGCCCAATAACCACGACAAGGTGATCTCTTATATACCAAGACCCTTAATTGAATTGCCTTTATTTGGATTAAAAATCATGTCTGGGCAGATTGGACCCAGCTATAAAGGATTTTTAATCCAAATAGAGGTATTTCAATTTAGGGTCACGGTTATCGGGCTCTCATGCATTGGCCAATACATAAGCTAAGTATCTCTTTTTCTCAAATATTCCTATAGCAGTAATGCAACACCAGAGTCCCCGTACCCAATATTAGCATATTTTAGGGTATGCTGGTGTGCTCCTATCAACTATAACTCTTGGAAATCTCTTTAGGTTCTACTAATAATAATTGAATTCCTCTACCTCTCGCTGTGTGTAGGGTGAACAGGGCTATCCGGGCTGCCCGGGGACCCAAGGGGTGAATGGCTCACAGGTGAGTCATTGATAAATGTGATGTGTTAGGTGGACTCGTTACCTATGCGGTGTTCATTGTGGTTTTCTACATCTAGCAGGAGAATAAATGTCTTTTTATCGTCCCAATATTAGGGGGATCAGGGACCTGCGGGCGTTGGTGGCCGCCCTGGACCTCAGGTAAACAGCGGAAACTAGATTTTAATCTAAGCTCAATCTTGGCACATTTTAGAAGGGCCTTCCATTGTGGCAGCCTAAGGCGCACCTGTGCAATAATCATGAGTGTAATCAGCATCTTGTTATGTCACACCTGTGAGGTGGACGGATTATCTCAGCTAAGGTGAAGAAGTGATCACTTAGGGCCCTTTTACACGCTGCAACTTTCCAGTGATCCGACCTGGCCGGGGATCGCTGGTGCGTCGCTACGCGGTCGCTGGTGAGCAGTCAAACAGGCAGATCTGCTCAACGACGCAGCAACGATACGGACCCGCATAACGACCTCGCTGGTCGTTGGAGACGTCTCACACAGCAGCTAATTTGACGACTCACACCTATGTTAGGGGCGTGCTGTTTAACGCTGAAGCCACCTAGGTGTGCTTTACCACGCCCCCTCAGCTCCGATTGGTGCTCGCTGGTTCTGATTAGTCGATTGCATATAATGTCATAGAAGTAAAAATGGAAACGCTACAAAGATGATAATTTGATACCCCAAATGATGTCTACCGGAGACCTCTCTACTAAGATCCACAAACCAGCACGCTCTGGAATATAGTAGCTGTGGAACAAAGGACGGAAGCGCTACTAAGTTGCCTTCTGTTCAGTCAAAGCCGCCCAATCAGAGCGCAGCAGCGGGCAACAATCGGAGCTGAGGGGGCGGGAAAAACAACGCAAAAGCATGCCTAGGTGGCCGGGTTCTGAGTCACTAACGATGTCATTGTTAAGGTGTCAAACACACCGATGCACGCTGCCCTGCAGGAGCGCGACAACCAAAATATGGTCCTGAACAATTTGTAACGATCTCACAGCGGGGACCAGATCGCTGATGCGTTTCAGCGACATCGTTAGCAAGGTTGCAGTGTGTGAAGTACCCCTTAGGCTAGAGTCTGCCTCACCTCTCTTGTTGCATGCTCTTCTCTCCTCTCCTCACACTCTCCTCTCCCCACACACTCCTCTCCTCACACACTCCTCTCCCACACACTCCTTTCCTCACACTCCTCTCATCACTCTCCTCTCCCACATGCTCCTCTCCTCACACACTCCTCTCCTCACACACTCCTCTCCCCACACACTCCTCTCCCACACACTCCTCTCCCACACATCCTCTCCTCACACACTCCTCTCCCACACACTCCTCTCCTCACACACTCCTCTCCCCACACACTCCTCTCCTCACACTCCTCTCATCACTCTCCTCTCCCCACATGCTCCTCTCCTCACACACTCCTCTCCTCACACACTCCTCTCCTCACACTCTCCTCTCCCCACACACTCCTCTCCTCACACTCCTCTCATCACTCTCCTCTCCCCACACACTCCTCTCCTCACACACTCCTCTCCTCACACACTCCTCTCCCCACACACTCCTCTCCCCACACACTCCTCTCCCCACACACTCCTCTCCTCACACACTCCTCTCCTCACACACTCCTCTCCCCACACACTCCTCTCCCCACACACTTCTCTCCCCACACACTCCTCTCCCACACACTCCTCTCCCCACACACTCCTCTCCTCACACTCCTCTCATCACTCTCCTCTCCCCACATGCTCCTCTCCTCACACACTCCTCTCCCCACACACTCCTCTCCTCACTCTCCTCTCCCCACACACTCCTCTCCTCACACTCTCCTCTCCCCACACACTCCTCTCCTCACACACTCCTCTCCCACACACTCCTTTCCTCACACTCCTCTCATCACTCTCCTCTCCCACATGCTCCTCTCCTCACACACTCCTCTCCTCACACACTCTCTCCCCACACTCCTCTCCCCACACACTCCTCTCCCCACACACTCCTCTCCTCACACACTCCTCTCCCCACACACTCCTCTCCTCACACACTCCTCTCCCCACACACTCCTCTCCTCACACTCCTCTCATCACTCTCCTCTCCCCACATGCTCCTCTCCTCACACACTCCTCTCCTCACACACTCCTCTCCTCACACTCTCCTCTCCCCACACACTCCTCTCCTCACACTCCTCTCATCACTCTCCTCTCCCCACACACTCCTCTCCTCACACACTCCTCTCCTCACACACTCCTCTCCCCACACACTCCTCTCCCCACACACTCCTCTCCCCACACACTCCTCTCCTCACACACTCCTCTCCTCACACACTCCTCTCCCACACACTCCTCTCCCCACACACTTCTCTCCCCACACACTCCTCTCCCCACACACTCCTCTCCCCACACACTCCTCTCCTCACACTCCTCTCATCACTCTCCTCTCCCCACATGCTCCTCTCCTCACACACTCCTCTCCCCACACACTCCTCTCCTCACTCTCCTCTCCCCACACACTCCTCTCCTCACACTCTCCTCTCCCACGCACTCCTCTCCTCACACTTTCCTCTCCTCACACACTCCTCTCCTCACACACTCCTCTCCTCACACTCTCCTCTCCTCACTCTCCTCTCCCCACACACTCCTCTCCTCACACTCCTCTCATCAGTCTCCTCTCCCCACACGCTCCTCTCCTCACACTCTCCTCTCCCCACATGCTCCTCTCCTCACACACTCCTCTCCTCACACACTCTCCTCACATGCTTCTCTCGCCACATGCTTCTCTCGCCACATGCTCCTCTCCCACACGCTCCTCTCCCCACATGCTCTTCTCCTCCCTTTCCTCTCCCCACACACTCCTCTCCTTACACACTGTCCTCACACAGTCCTGTCCTCACACTCTCCTCTCCCCACACGCTCCTCTCTTTTCCTCCCTCTTCTCACACACTCTCCTAACACTCCTGTCTCCTCGCACTCTCCTGTCCACACCACTTTCCTCTCCTCACACTCTCTTCTGCTCACCCTCTCCTATCCTCGCACTGTCCTCTCCCACACTCTCCTCACCCTCCTCTCCCCACAAGCTCCTCTCCTCGCACTATTCTCTCCTCGTACTATTCTTCCTCGCACTCTCCTGTCCTCTCACCCTCTCCTGTCCTCACACTCTCATGTCCTCACACTCTCCTGTCCTCGCACTCTCCTGTCCTTGCACTCTCCTCTCCTCACTCTCCTCTCCCCACAGGCCCCTCTCCTCACACTCTTCTCTTCTCGTACTCTTCTCTCCTCACACTCTCCTACCCTCACACTTTCCTCTACTCGCACTCTCCTGTCCTCGTACACTTTTCTGTCCTCGCACACTCTCCTGTCCTCACACTCTCCTGTCCTCGCACACTCTCCTGTCCTCGCACACTCTCCTGTCCTCGCACACTCTTCTGTCTTCGCACTCTCCTCTCCTCGCACTCTCCTCTCCTCGCACTCTCCTCTCCTCACACACTCTCCTGTCTTCGTACTCTCCTCTCCTCGCACTCTCCTGTCCTCGCACACTCCCCTGTCCTGACACTCTCCTCTCCTCGCACTCTCCTGTCCTTGCACTCTCCTGTCCTCGCACTCTCCTGTCCTCGCACTCCTCTCATCACTCTCCTCTCCTCGCACTCTCCTCTCCTCGCACTCTCCTCTCCTCGCACTCTCCTCTCCTCGCACACTCTCCTGTCTTCACACTCTCCTCTCCTCGCACTCTCCTCTCCTCGCACCTCACCTGTCCTCACACTCTCCTCTCCTCGCACATCTCTACCTGTCCTCACACTCTCCTCTCCTCGCACACTCTCCTGTCTTCACACTCTCCTCTCCTCGCACTCTCCTCTCCTCGCACTCTCCTCTCCTTGCACACTCACCTGTCCTCACACTCTCCTCTCCTCGCACACTCTCCTGTCTTCACACTCTCCTCTCCTCGCACTCTCCTCTCCTCGCACACTCACCTGTCCTCACACTCTCCTCTCCTCGCACACTCACCTGTCCTCACACTCTCCTCTCCTCGCACACTCTCCTGTCTTCACACTCTCCTCTCCTTGCACACTCACCTGTCCTCACACTCTCCTCTCCTCGCACACTCACCTGTCCTCACACTCTCCTCTCCTCACACTCTCCTCGCACTCTCCTCTCCTCGCACTCTCCTCTCCTCGCACTCTCCTCTCCTCGCACACTCACTCTGTCCTCACACTCTCCTCTCCTCGCACACTCACCTGTCCTCACACTCTCCTCTCCTCACACTCTCCTCGCACTCTCCTCTCCTCGCACTCTCCTCTCCTCGCACACTCACCTGTCCTCGCACTCTCCTCTCCTCACACTCTCCTCTCCTCGCACTCTCTCTCCTCGCACTCTTCTCTCCTCGCAGTCTCCTGTCCTCGCACTCTCCTGTCCTTGCACTCTCCTGTCCTCGCACTCTCCTGTCCTCGCACTCTTCTCTCCTCGCACTCTCCTGTCCTCGCACTCTCCTGTCCTCGCACTCTCCTGTCCTCACACTCTCCTGTCCTCACACTCTTCTCTCCTCGCACTCTCCTCTCCTCGCACTCTCCTCTCTTCCCATGATCCTGTCCAGAGAGCAGATAGACGTGCCATGTGATAAGATGCAAAGCTTGCACGAGTCACACACAAGTGTAACTCCAGCCTAACACAGATTTCGACATATTAGTGAAACATTTTGAACAATATTTGAGACAAAAAGGCCTTTTGTGCACATAGAAAAGGTCTTAAATGGGCGCGGTGCGCTCTATGTTTGTTCACTATGTCTTCCCTGAGTGTCCTTACTATTCTGACCTCTGTACACAGGGCCCCCCCGGGCTAGAGGACTGTGCGGACCGCCAGGCCGAAGAGGACCACAGGTACCATTGTCATTCCACCTGTCAATACCATCAATAAAATATGTATTGGCATTGGCGTATATGTGTAATTGTATTATTGCTTGTTCCAGGGCACAAGAGGAGCGGAGGGGCCGCCAGGTCATAAAGGAGACCCGGTATGCATTATTGTCCTTCTTCTATGTATATAATATATCTGTATCTGCAGAACCTTTTACTTCTAATGTTCTCTGATCCTACAGTAGTCAAGTAATGATTTCCTATTGACAGGGAGAAGCGGGGCCTCCAGGTTTGCGAGGGGAACGAGGACCAGAAGGACCTATGGTAAGTCCAGAATCGAACATCAAAAGCAGGAATGAAATTGATACTCCGGGTTACGTTTTAGGGGACGTGGATTCACTCTCTGGTGTTTGTTTGACTCCCCAACCATTAAAATACCCCGTAAACGTCTGATCGGCGGGGGGCGGACATCTGGAATCAAAACAATCGAGATCCTTTGGTTTATTCCTTGCACAATAACGCTTCCAGATGCCCGCAGTCTAGGGAACATTGTATAAGTGGCGCTGCTGCCAAGGTTCCAAGCAATATGCAATCTCCTACAGTGTAAAGCAGTGTAATAGTGATTTGTGGCCACTAGGGGGTGTAAGTAGTCAAAATCACCGGCGGTATGATCCAAGTAATCGGCGTCCTCAGCAGTGCGCCTCTCGGTAGGGGAGACTTCGTGTCATAGACTTTTACATGTTGGAATATATATTTTGTCGCGCAGGGATTGATTGGATGGCCTGGAATGACCGGTCTGCCGGGAGACAAGGTATTGTGCCGCTATCTTTATGTCAATGGTTATTAAGTTTTGAAAAATACAAGTGATTATTGCAAAAAAACTATTTTATGAGCCCAATAAATTTGTGTTTAATGTTCCCCTGCAAACTTAGAAAAAGTACAGGTAAAATATTAAAAAGGCTTTAATGTGTCTATAGACAGAGAGCTGCCCCCGCCCACACCAGGCTCTGTATGTACAATGTCTATAGACAGAGAGCTGCCCCCGTCCACACCAGGCTCTGTGTGTACAATGTCTATAGACAGAGAGCTGCCCCCGCCTACACCAGCTCTGTATGTACAATGTCTATAGACAGAGAGCTGCCCCCGTCCACACCAGGCTCTGTATGTACAATGTCTATAGACAGTGAGCTGTCCCTGCCCACACCAGGCTCTGTATGTACAATGTCTATAGACCGAGAGCTGCCCCCGCCTACACCAGGCTCTGTATGTACAATGTCTATAGACAGAGAGCTGCCCCCGCCTACACCAGGCTCTGTATGTACAATTGTCTAAAACAGAGAGCTGCCCAGGCCCAACTAGGTCTGTATATACAATGTCTATAGACAGAGAGCATGACCCTTGGCCCACACCAGACTTTGTATGTACAATGTCCATAGACAGAGAGCTGCCCCCGCCACACCAGGCTCTGTATGTACAATGTCTATAGACAGAGCTGCCCCGCCACACCTAGGCTCTGTATGTACAATGTCTATAGACAGAGAGATGCCCCCGCCCACACCAGGCTCTTTTTATACAATGTCTATAGACAGAGAGCTGCCCCACCCACACCAGGCTCTGTATTACAATGTCTATAGACAGAGAGGCCCCCGCCACACCAGGCTCTGTATGTACAATGTCTATAGACAGAGAGCTGCCCCCCGCCCACACCAGGCTCTGTATGTACAATGTCTATAGACAGAGAGCTGCCCCCGCCACACCAGGCTCTGTATTACAATGTTTATAGACAGAGAGCGTGCCCCGCCTACACCAGGCTCTGATTACAATGTCTATAGACAGAGAGCTGCCCCCACCTACACCAGGCTCTGTATGTACAATGTCTATAGACACAGATTTGCCCCAGCCACACCAGGCTCTGTATTACAATGTCTATAGACAGAGCATGCCCTGCCACACCAGCTTTGTATGTACAATGTCTATAGACAGAGAGCTGCCCCCCCCACACCAGGCTCTGTATGTACAATGTCTATAGACAGAGCTGCCCCCGCCCACACAGGCTCTGTATGTACAATGTCTATAGACAGAGAGCTGCCCCTGCCCACCCCAGGCTCTGTATTACAATGTCTCAGACATAGAGCGCCCCCACCTCACACCAGACTCTGTATGTACAATGTCTATAGACAGAGAGTGTCCCTCCCCACACCAGGCTCTGTATGTACAATGTCTATAGAAAGAGAGCTGCCCCTGCCCACACCAGGCTCTGTATTGTACAATATCTATAGACAGAGAGCTGCCCCCGCCCACACCAGGCTCTGTATGTATAATATCTATAGACAGAGAGCTGCCCCCGCCCACACCAGGCTCTGTATGTACAATGTTTATAGACAAGAGAGCTGCCCCGCCCACACCAGGCTCTGTATGTAAATATCTATAGACAGAGAGCTGCCCCCGCCCACACCAGGCTCTGTATATACAATGTCTATAGACAGAGAGCTGCCCCCGCCCACCCCAGGTTCTGTATGTCATGTCTATAGACAGAGAGCTGCCCCTGTCCACACCAGCTCTGTATGTACAATGTCTATAGACAGGCCCCCCACCGTCTATTAGAACAGAGAGCTGCCCCCGCCCACACCAGGCTCTGTATGTTCAATGCATAGACAGAGAGCTGCTCCCGCCCACACAAACTCTGTATGTACAATGTCTATAACAGAGACCTGCCCCCCACACCAGCTTGTATGTACAATTCTATAGACAGAGAGCTGCCCCAGCCCACACCAGGCTCTGTATGTACAATGTCTATAGACAGAGAGCTGCCCCTGCACACACCTGGCTCTGTATATACAATGTCTATAGACAGAGAGCTCCCCTGCACACACCTGGCTCTGTATATACAATGTCTATAAACAGTTTACCCCGCCAGGCTCTATATGTACTTTGTCTATAGATAGAGAGCTGCCCCCGCCCACATCGGCTCTAGTATGCTACAATGTCTATAAACAGAGAGCTGCTGGCTCTGTATGTACAATATCTATAGACAGTGAGATGTGAATCAGAGAAGGGGCTATGAGATGCATCGCTGAAATCTCTGAGTTAAAACTTACAAATAATGTCTTCAGATTACTTTTAAAGGGGATCTGTCAACATGCTGTTAAGGCCCCGTTACACTTAACGACGCTCCAGTGATCCCGACAACGATACGACCTGGTAGGGATCGCTTTACCGTCGCTACGTGATCGCTGAGGAGATGTGAAACAGTCAGATCTCACCAGCGACGAAGCGACGATACGACGGTCTTTGGGACCCTGCCACTCAGACCTGTAGTATTGAGGTCGTTGGTCGTTGTCCCCGTCAAACACACTGAAGAATGCTGCCCAGCGGGAGCGCAACGACCACAATATGGTGCAGGACATTCCAACACGATCTCACAGCAGGGCCCGGTCGCTGCTACTTGTCACACATAGCGAGGTCGCTGGCGAGGCCGCTGCTGCGTCATAAAACCTGTGACGTGCTAGCGATCTCGCTTAGTGTGAAGTACCACTTAGAGTAAAGCAACTGTGCTTCTCTTATCAGGCTATGGCCTATTGTTTACGTAAACTAAAGGCTTTATTACCTGGTGATTACCAGTACTGGACTATGGTATCATGTGAAAGGCAGTCCGATATGCCCCCTGCTGTGATTGACACCTCACTGTCAATGCACAATCTCTATAGAGAGCCCAGTGGGGGTGGGGCAGCTCTCCCAGCTCTGCTGTGTTCCTGAAGCTAAATTCTTTGATATTGTCAGAACTGCTTCAGCCACTAATCTATGTGATACATCGTTGGATTCAGGGTTTCTTTGCCTATATTATGTGGCTGTCAGATGAGTTAGCAAAAACCTGCTGACAGATTCCCTTTAAGCTGGAAATGCACATTCAATTGATGTCGGTCTTATGCTCCATAGACCTTAGAGTAGGACAAAATGATTTCCATATCCCTGTTCCAGTGGTCACGGTGCCCTATACAAGTCCTACTACTTATAAGCATTCTGCCACCCCTCTTGCTTAGTGGGCACTGTGGCATCATGACATCACAGCACGTCGCACCTCATGTGGTCAAAATGTCGCAAGGGCCTATAATCAAAGGGCAACGCCAGTGTGGCGAAAAAGTAAAAGGCTTCAGGACCTGCCGACTAGCCACTAATGGCGGTGTTTACAACGTGCGATATCGCGAGACAATTTCAATCAAAAGTCACGTGGTTCAATCGTTGGACCCATATCGTGCCCTGCGTTTGTATGGTGTGAACGTCCAATGCGATGCAGGAACGATGTCATGCGATATCGGGGATCGAATGAGCGTGCTATTCAATGCCCGATATGCATAGCGATTGAAGCCAGATCGTGCTGTGTAAACACCCAATTACGATGCGATTTGATACGTCACCCATTCATACTCCCATGTTAACTATGCGATCCTGGATTGGGGCGGAGACATCGCACGACGTTGTATTACGATTCGCAGCGTCTAAACAGTCATGCGATGCGGTGAAACGTGCACTAATTGCGCCTCCCGCCATTAGTGCGATTCGAAACGATATGTGGCGTGAAACCACCTGAGTCTGCTGGCTCAACCAAGCCCCATGTTTTCTATGAGGATGACGAAGTCGACAACACCTCCCAATCCTTCTCTCCCCTGACACCATCTGTGATGATAATTTGGGTCACCCATGTGGGCATCCAGCCAAAATCTCTAGGGTTGGTCGACATTATACTAATCATCATCAGGGAGGTGAATTAGAAAGTGACATGGGAAAAAGCTTTCACAATCTTAACCCTAGATTAATTAGGTTATTGTAGTGAAAACCAGATTTAACTTGGTCCCACTGTATCTTTATCATAGGGTCGACCCGTTGCTGAAGGAGAGAAAGGAGATCTAGGAGTCAAAGGAGACAAGGTACAGAAAGTCACCTTTGCCCCAACATTTATAGGGATATTTCTACCATCTCAACTGTGTATACAGTTCTAGTACTGTAATTCATTCCTATAAACAACTATTGTGTTACATTTAGGGATCTTCTGGAATCCCCGGCTCAAAAGGTCCTCCTGGCGAACAAGGACAACCTGGATTTACAGGGTTCGCAGGACCAAAGGGACTCATGGGTGCAACAGGAGCCTTGGTAAGTTTTAATATTGCTGTGATGCTAGTCACTACAAAAGCTAGCTTGTGACACATCACTAATTCAGGAATAGAGGCAACAGAGAGGTCAGGTAATCTTCAGTTGCAAGAGAATTCTTAGTATTCAGGGAGTAAATAGAACGTAGATCGCAAAGAGGATTCAGGGATTAAACAGAGGTAGTCCAGGGGTCAAAATACTAGAAGAATAAAAGTACAGGATAGGCAAGAGAGTATCCAAGCTACCGTCCAGGTCAGATAACAGAGATCATAGTTGACGCAGGAGTGTAGGCCACACAGCACTTCAGACAGAATGTACGACTGCAGAGTTATGGGGAAAGTGCTCTAGCTAAATAACCAAACAATCACTGGGAAGTTGGAACACCTGAGCAACTCAACCCCTCCTAGAACCAGAATAAAGGACTACTTTGAAGATCAGCAGACTTACAGCTCAGCACACCCAGGTACCAGTAATATCATAATTAAAATCGCATCCTAGATGCGCTCCACGGAGGAATCAAGACAATTTTCTTTTGATTATAGACTTCACTAAAGCAGTGATGTAATTATCTACATTTCCAAAATGGAATAGTAAAGTCATTTGGCTTTTCTTCACATGAATACTCATTACATCTATACATTTAATATGTAATTTGTCTTCTTTTTTTAGGGTGATGAAGGACAAGTAGGATCTCCTGGCTCAAATGGTAGGATGGACCTAAGGTTAGTGCTTGGTATTAGCTCAAAGTTTAAATTTTATTGAAATCTAGTTTATCTTTTGTATAAAGGGGCTTGGTATCATCTAAGGCAGTTCCCAACATACAGCGCTCTGGCCGCAGCGGCCAGGGCCCTACAATTGCGGCCTGACAGAGTGGAAGCGTCAAAACTGCGGGGTCTGTGGTTACGCTTGCTTTCATTAATACATTACTGGCCTGCTCAAATATTTAATGTCGATCTGCGCTTCGCTATGTTCTCTGAGTCCAATACATAAGCCGGCCAGCCTGAAGCGTAAATTTACTCACCGAGGGCCCTCTATTGGTTTGCGCGGCCTGCATATACCCGAGGGTGCGTAGGAAAGAGCCTTGATCCAAGTAGAATGAGTTACAATGGGTGGCTGGACGTGATTAATAAAGCAGTGGAGGGCGGCGTCCAGCTGGAACCTACCCTATCTTAGTATTGAAAGACAACTTGTATCCTTGAAGTTGATGTGAGGTGTGTGTGTGTATGAAGATAACTAGTAGTTTTGTAGCACACATGTAGTAAACCTTACGCTGATAGTGAGGTGAGTGTGTGAGCTGAGTATTACTCAGCTTAGTCTTAGAAAGCACGACCCTGACGTGATACTTTCAGTCTGATGAGTGGAGTGCGTGCTGAGCCCGAAGCAAATCTCTGAGCTCAGTAAGAGCTCACCCTACTTACGTTCTAGCTGACAATAGTGAGGTCTGAGCTGTGAAGTCATTCTAAGCTTGTCTATGAAATGCATCACACCTACTAGATATGCCTTCAAGCTGCAGTGGGGGGTTATGTGCTGCCATGAGTCGTTAGCCTATGCTTGAGTGCTATTGGAGCCCTACTTTAAGTCGACAGAGTGAGGTGTGTGCTGAGTGAAGTCTAACACCTGAAGCTCAAGATACATACTGAAGCCTTAGTGCTGACTGAGTGTGAGTGTGTGTGCTGATCCAGGGGAAGTCAGTACACCTAGCAAAGAACCCACTATCTCAGCCTGTGAAAGCATCAACCTACTAATACGTGCGTCTATGAGCCTGACAAACTATACCTTGTCGATTGCCCTCTACCAATCCTTAGTTCTGCTGGAGCCTGCAGAAGATTGCGTTGATCACTGTAGTTGCGTCTTGTACTGGTATTAGTACGTTTTGATCCTTCTTTGACTACAATTGCCTTGCTGCCACTGGTTGTGACCGCTCTGACCTAGATCGATGGTGCTTCCTGCCTCCTGTTGGTGTCTGAGCCTGTGCCTGTGAGTGAGTGCAGCTTCATGTGGTAAAGAATTTGGACCTGTTGTAACAATCGTATATAAAGGGGTCAGGATGGGGTATTGTACAGGAGCAGGGCCCCCGAACTCGGGGACATTACACAGCAGTATAGGGGAGTACGAGATTTGACAAGTACTGAATGAGCAAACAAAATCTTCATTCTTAGTAATGTCACTATTCCACAAGCAATGCGGACCCCTAAAAACATTTCATGGTGGCGGCCACCAACCACCAGTTTGTGACCCCTGGATTACGGCTATTTCCCACTCTGTTTAACATGGTCAATAAGACAACACGGCATTATTAAAATGGATCTCAGGCTGCAATAGGTCGTTAGTGCTTCAACGATCCAGTTCTGTTTTACCTGTTCTCCATATTATTAGGAAATAAGCTTTCTTTGTACTCTGCAAATTAGAGCTGCGGCCGGGGACGTTCAGCTAGTTTAGAAACCCGATACAAATGTGAAGTGGTCACTGCTCAAGCTTCAGCACGAGATACAGCTATTTCTGATCCCACACTGTGCTGACAAGCCTAATTAAAAGTATACACATTACAGCGACATATAGGTTGTACACCAGGCACAGATTAGAGTATTACAACATCAGGGGACACAGAATAGAGAGTACAGTCAGAACCGGGATCCCGTTGTAGACTTCGCGGGTCACAATAAGGTTAGAGTGGCTGGTACCTGCTGTACTTCAGTCTGACAGAGTGGAGGTGTGTGTACTGCCCAACTGAAGTCATTAACACCTAGCTTCAGCCATTGGAAAGCACCACACCCTACTAATACCTTCAGCCTATTGGAAAGCACCACACCCCACTAATACCTTCATCATATAGGAAAGCACCACACCCTACTAATACCTTCAGCTTATTGGAAAGAACCACACCCTACTAATACCTTCATCATATAGGAAAGCACCACACCCTACTAATACCTTCAGCTTATTGGAAATCACCACACCCTACTAATACCTTCATCCTATTGGAAAGCACCACACCCTACTAATACCTTCAACTTATTGGAAAGCACCACACCCTACTAATACCTTCAGCCTATTGGAAAGCACCACACCCTACTAATACCTTCAGCCTATTGGAAAGCACCACACCCTACTAATACCTTCAGCCTATTGGAAAGCACCACACCCTACTAATACCTTCAGCTTATTGGAAAGCACCACACCCTACTAATACCTTCAGCCTATTGGAAAGCACCACACCCTACTAATACCTTCAGCCTATTGGAAAGCATCACACCCTAATAATACCTTCAGCCTATTGGAAAGCACCACACCCTACTAATACCTTCATCCTATTGGAAAGCACCACACCCTACTAATACCTTCAGCCTATTGGAAAGCACCACACCCTACTAATACCTTCAGCCTATTGGAAAGCCCCACACCCTACTAATACCTTCAGCCTATTGGAAAGCACCACACCCTACTAATACCTTCATCATATAGGAAAGCACCACACCCTACTAATACCTTCAGCTTATTGGAAAGAACCACACCCTACTAATACCTTCATCATATAGGAAAGCACCACACCCTACTAATACCTTCAGCTTATTGGAAAGCACCACACCCTACTAATACCTTCAGCTTATTGGAAAGCACCACACCCTACTAATACCTTCAGCCTATAGGAAAGCACCGCACCCTACTAATACCTTCATCCTATTGGAAAGAACCACACCCTACTAATACCTTCAGCTTATTGGAAAGCACCACACCCTACTAATACCTTCAGCTTATTGGAAAGCACCACACCCTACTAATACCTTCAGCCTATTGGAAAGCACTGCACCCTACTAATACCTTCATCCTATTGGAAAGCACCACACCCTACTAATACCTTCAGCTTATTGGAAAGCACCACACCCTACTAATACCTTCAGCCTATTGGAAAGCACCACACCCTACTAATACCTTCATCATATAGGAAAGCACCACACCCTACTAATACCTTCAGCCTATTGGAAAGCACCACACCCTACTAATACCTTCAGCTTATAGGAAAGCACCACACCCTACTAATACCTTCAGCCTATTGGAAAGCACCACACCCTACTAATACCTTCAGCCTATTGGAAAGCATCACACCCTAATAATACCTTCAGCCTATTGGAAAGCACCACACCCTACTAATACCTTCAGCCTATTGGAAAGCACCACACCCTACTAATACCTTCAGCTTATTGGAAAGCACCACACCCAGGGGCGTAACTACAACAGGTGCAGGGGTTGCGATTGCACCCGGGCCCTGCAGCCTAGGGGGCCCCAAAAGTGCCTTTGGCCTATAGAAAAAGGCTAATTCTATTAAAGATTTGCAATAGTTGGGGGCCCCGTTGGATCCTTTGCATCGGGGGCCCCTGGGCCTGACGTTACGCCACTGACCCACACCCTACTAATACCTTCACAGTCTGACATAGTGGAGGTGTGTGCTGTCCAGCTGAAGTCATTACCTCCTAAGCTTCAGCCTATAGGAAAGCACCACACCCTACTAATACCTTCAGCCTAATGGTTAGCACCACATCCTACTAATACCTTCAGCTTTGAAATAGCTTTGATTCCCATGACTAGTCTCCTGTCTTGTATTGTGTTTTATACTTTTTTTTCGATGCTTCTTCTGCCTCACGATTTTGTACCTTTCTGCCATCTTGGTTGTGACCCGGCTCCTGACTCCTCTATCGGATCCTGATTTTGACCTTTCCTGACCTCCTGGCTTGGTGACTTTCCTGTCTCTGGACTGCAGCCCTTCCATAGGCAGTAATCTCCTGGACCCTGTTGTAAATCCAGATCCCTGTATAGGGAGTACAGGGTGTCAGGGTTTTCTTGGAGTTCTGCCTAATGGAGCAGCTTGTGCCCTTTGTGCCTATAACCTCGGACGGACATCACACATGCATGCTCAGTTAGGAGGAGCACGCACGCATCCCTCTTCCCAATCTGAGAGGAGAATAAGCAGCCGCCAGACATCTCTAGCAATGTCTTGCTTATTCACAATCCATCAGATCGTCAGGACACCCCTACACACATTAGACGGTCGGCTGCTCCCAGGGTTCTATTAACCTTAATGTGATGTACGGTATATTCCCAGCCGCTGTGCTGCACATCACTATGGTCAAAAGCAATCAAAGGCATTATTGATAAGATGATATCATGCTCAGATTACATAGGCCCTCATTTGTATTCAGATCTTTCATTCTTCACTTTTTACCACTGATATTAACTAACAAGTACTTCTGTTATAGAAACTAAGCTTTTCTACTTTGTCTCTTGCAAATTAGGGGAGCCGTGGGCCAGATGGACCAAAGGGAATGACCGGACCCAGAGGAAACCGGGTAACAAAACTGCTGAAAGTGGTGCACATCCCAGAGCATTCAGCCCACGAGACTCCGCTACTTCACATGGACGACCCTTACAGGGGCTGTGCCCTGAACATGTACATTTTATAATAGAACTTAGAATAATAATAAGTTCCACATTTGTATGGTTAAAAAACAATGTTCTGAAATATCTTATAAATGTCCCTGTGTAATGAATGGTCCAACAATGCAGGAAAGGTAAGATATACTACAGCTCCTGGGCGGGGGTAGAGTAAGAAGGTATACAGACATTACAGCCAGGGATCACAGAATATAAGAGTATACAGACATTACAGCCGGGGATCACAGAATATAAGAGTATACAGACATTACAGCCAGGGATCACAGAATATAAGAGTATACAGACATTACAGCGGAGATCACAGAATATAAGAGTATACAGACATTACAGCCAGGGATCACAGAATATAAGAGTATACAGACATTACAGCCAGGGATCACAGAATATAAGAGTATACAGACATTACAGCCAGGGATCACAGAATATAAGAGTATACAGACATTATAGCCAGGATCATAGAATATAAGAGTATACAGACATTACAGCTGGGATCACAGAATATAAGAGTATACAGACATTACAGCCGGGATCACAGAATATAAGACTATACAGACATTACAGCCGGGGATCACAGAATATAAGAGTATACAGACATTACAGCTGGGGATCACAGAATATAAGAGTATTCAGAATTACAGCCGGGATCACAGAATATAAGAGTATACAGACATTACAGCCGGGGGATCACAGAATATAAGAGTATACAGACTACCGGATCACAGAATTAGGTATACAGACTACCCGGGATCACAGAATATAAGAGTATACAGACATTACAGCTGGGATCACAGAATACAAGAGTATACTAGACATTACAGCCGGGATCACGAATATAAGAGTATACAGACATTACAGCCGGGGATCACAGAATATAAGAGTATACAGACATTACAGCCGGGATCACAGAATATAAGAGTATACAGACATTACAGCCGGGATCACAGAATATAAGAGTATACAGACATTACAGCTGGGGATCACAAATATAAGAGTATACAGACATTACAGCCAGGGATCACAGAATATAAGAGTATACAGACATTACAGCCGGGGATCACAGAAATAGAGTATATATGACTCTGTACAGCTTATTCCTTATGAGCTGAGTATACATTAATAAACCTTGTGGGATCACAGATTTTGAATGATTAGTAACACTGAGACTATTTGCACAATTAAATAATATAGGAGTATTAGCAACATGTTACATCATTACCTGTGGAACCATGAAAACTTTGTGTATTTCCCTTCCATTTCATTACAGATCCTTATTCGAAAATTTTACATTTCTTTGTTGATTCCAGGGACGTATGGGGCAGAGAGGTCTTGTCGGATTACCAGGACCTCCGGTAAGTGACATTTGGTCATTTCCTTTTGTTCCTAAAGCTCAATTCTCAGAGAAAGTGTAAGGCGGGTCGTATAGTGTCTTATAGGGCAGTATCTATGGCTGTCACTGGACAGGCATTTCTCTTCCTTCTGGAGGAGTGATCATTTGCATTTACATTTGCCTGTAAGATTTTGTACACCTGTCACGAAGTGGACTTGGGAGCGTCTGGATACGGTGTCTGACAGGGCACTACCTACAACAACAGACTGGGGACACATCGGGGGGGGAAACAAATACAACAGGGGGCCCTGCTCATAGGGAATGGGGGAAAGGACACCTCCTGTGCTCACCTGCAACTGTGCCCTGATCTCCCTACCGTCTCCATATGGGTTCCTTCACCCCGTCGCCAAGCAGGATACCTGATCCTGATGTAAGGAGATGGCCGGCAGGAGCACTAGTCCCAACCACTGCAATAAACAATGCAAGAGGGGAAGAGGAGACTTGGGGAACAACAAAGCAACTTCATACTGCTGCCACAATCCAAAGCAGCAGACGGCTTAGCGACGATCAGCTCTTCAGAGTACTACCTACACCGCAGGTTGCCAGGCCAGGAATGAGTTCAGTCACCAGCAAGGTATGCTGCACCATGTGACCATATAAAGGAGATGGGAGTGGTCACAAAGTAGCCACACCTGGACAAGAAACTAGCTAGCTTGCTAGCAACAGAAACTGACATTTACTCCAACACTGCCAAAGGAGACCTGTACTGTGCATGTGTCAATTTTCTTAAGGATAACAGCCAGCAGAAGTCTCATATTATTCATGTGCAATAGTATAAGTTGCAAACCTGTCGAAAGATTGAAAAGACTGAGCATTATGTAAAAAGAGCTTTTTGTAATTCAGTAAATTATAGTCTTAAAAATATATATAAAACCAAATGTTTATGTCTTTGTCTTTTATTCCCCATTCAGGGTCATCGGGGTGTTCCAGGTCCAGGACGGCGCAGGAGGACTGCCTGGTACACAGGTTCCCACTATGCACTATATATACCCATTATACGGCATGGCGCTTGGCCCTGCACCAGGCGCTCCACAGGCCCAGCACTTGTCTCTTTACTCTTTGAAATTCCCTGATGCCTGATGTTACTATGTATTCTATCATTTCTCCTCTCTATAATACTGATAGCTTAGCTGAACTTACATTTCCATTCCAGTTGGTTATTGGCAGTTGGGTATTAGATATATTAACTGGCACAGAGGGTCACATACAGTGGGGACAATAAATATTTGATCCTCTGCCAATTTTGGGCAATTTTCCCTCCTACCAGAGAAGGAGAATCTGTCATTATTATCATCCTTAACTGTGAGAGAGAAGCTAAAATAATCCAGAAGATCACATTTTATGATTTCTACATAATTAATTTGCATTTTATTGCATGAAATAAGTATTTGATCCCCGACTGACAAGCCTGAGTTCTCCCTCTCACAGGCTTGTTAGTTTTCCTCCTCTGCTCTCATTATCGGTATTAATTGCTCCTGTGTGACCTCGTTACCTGTATAATAGACCCCTGTACACACTATCACACTCAACCTCCACCATGGCCGAGACCAAGAGCTGAGGACACCGGGGACACAACTGTAGACCTGCACAAGGCCGGGATGGGAGACAGGACAAGAGCAGCAGATTGGTGAGAGGCAACAACTGTTGGGGCAATTATTACACAATGGAAGAAACACAAGGATGACGTCAATCTTCCTGGGTCTGAGGCTCCATATAAGACCTCACCTCGTGGGGTAAAATGATCATGAGAAACGGTCAGGAATCAGCCAGAACTACAAGGACGACCTGGTCAATGACCTGAAGAGAGCTGGGACCAAGTCTCAAAGGCTTACCATTAGTAACAGACTACGCCATCATGGATTAAAATCTGCAGGAGCGCAAGGTCCATCTGCTACACCGAACATGGCCAGGCCTGTGTGAAGTTCACCAATAACCATAGATGATCCAGGAGGCATAGGAGAAGGTCATGTGGTCAGAGGAGGCACGGGAGAAGGTCAGTGGTCAGAGGAGGCATGGGAGAAGGTCATGTGGTCAGAGGAGGCACGGGAGAAGGTCATGTGGTCAGAGGAGGCATGGGAGAAGGTCATGTGGTCAGAGGAGGCACGGGAGAAGGTCATGTGGTCAGAGGAGGCATGGGAGAAGGTCATGTGGTCAGAGGAGGCAGGGAGAAGGTCATGTGGTCAGAGGGGCATGGGAGAAGGTCATGTGGTCAGAGGAGGCACGGGAGAAGGTCATAGTGGTCAGAGGAAGCATGGGAGAAGGTCATGTGGTCAGAGGAGGCACGGAGAAGGTTCATGTGGTCAGAGGAGGCATGGAGAAGGTCATGTGGTCAGAGGAGGCACGGGAGAAGGTCATATGGTCAGAGAGGCATGGGAGAAGGTCATGTGGTGAGAGGAGGCATGGAGGGCAGTTCATGTGGTCAGAGGAGGCAGGGAGAAGGTTATGTGGTCAGAGGAGGCATGGGAGAAGGTCATGTGGTCATGAGGAGGGACTGGGAGAAGTCATGTGGTCTAGAGGAGGCATGGGAGAAGGCTTATGGGTCAGGGAGGCATGGGAGGTCTTGTGGTCATAGGAGGTCATAGGAGGTATTGTGGTCTGAGGAGGCAAGGAGAAAGTCATGTGGTCAAGGAGGCGTGGTAGAAGGTCATGTGGTCAGAGGAGGCATGGGAGAAGGTCATGTGGTCAGTAGCAGGCAAGGAGAAGATCATAGGAGGCATGAGAGAAGGTCATGTGGTAAGATGAGACCAAAATAGAACAATCTGGTATTAACTCCACTTGACGTGTTTGAAGGAAGAAGTAGGATGAGTGCAACCCAAAGAACACCATCCTAACCAGGAAGCATGGGGTGAAACATCATACCTTTGGGGAAGATTTTCTGTAAAGGGGCAGGACTGCTCCATATTGAAGGGAGGATGGATGGGGTCATGATCACGAGATTTTGGACTACAACCTCCTTCATTCAGTAACAGCATTGAAGATGGGTCATGGCTGGGTCTTTTAGATTCTGTCTCTCACAGTTGAAGTTACCTACAATAAAAATTACAGACCTCTTCATTCTTAGTAGGTGGGAAAACTTGCAAAACCAGCAGTGTATCAAATACTTAATTCCCCCAGTGTAATTAATACATAATGCTGACGTTGCTTGACTGAATTAGCCGATATGTACAGTAGTTTCTTCGCTTTATGATTGTCTTTGCTGCTTGTTGCCGATTCACCTGCCTTGGCCATTGCCATCAGCTGCATGGTATCACAGCTTGGCATTTATTAGACTGGATGACCTTTATATTATATATACATATATATATAAATGTATTTAACTATTTCAGGGATCAACTGGTGCAACAGGGGCTCCTGGGATTCGAGGACTTCCAGTAAGCATTGACAATCGGGTTGCCAATGTGTATACAAGTACATGTGTCCCCCTTCATTTCCTAATGACTTGGTTAATTAGAAGTCATTTTTGTAATGAAGTATTCCTATGTCTAGAATGATTATGATTTTTACATTACGTCTAAGGTACTATGTCTCCTCCTTATCTGTAGGGCGTAGCAGGATCTCGTGGGGAGACAGGCAGAGATGGACCCTCAGGCCCACCAGTGAGTAAATGCCTTAAAGGGTTGTTGAAATTAGGAGAAAAAAAAGTCTCCTTTACCAAAACAAAAAATCACAGTCTTTAATGCAGCTCAGCCTCATTCTTTTACGGTGACCTGCAATGCCATGAACAGGAGAAGTGCTAATACTTTATTCCAAGATTGTAAGTTATCCCACATCTACAGGACACATGATAACTTACTGATCACTGGGGGTCTGATGACTTGATATCAAGCACAGAATATGTGCACAATGGCCTCTGCTGTGCTCCACCTTTTCTGACAATCCCATCATTTATCTGTGTCTGCCCCTATGCTCCCCTAACATCCCTAAGCGGGTTCTTCCCCCCCCAACACCATCACACACCTAGTCCCAAGCTGTCCCTTCCACTCAGCTTGGCTAGATATCACCACTGTTGTAATAAAACACAGGGGAAGGTAGATAGCCAGGGGGCAAGACAAAAGGATACACAACAAACCTGATAGCTGCAGCCAACCAAACACCAGGGGCTTGGACAACACGGCTCCAAGCAGCAGAGTCCATGAATAGAGCTGAGGTCGAGCATGTACACATTAGCTTCATTCATGACAGGGCTGCAGAGGACCCCTGTGAACCCTAACAATCTGCACTCTATGCCTACCTCTATCTTTATAAATTAAAAGAGAAAGGAAGCGCACATAGAGTAGTACCTCTATTATACAGGTCCCTCAGACCCCAAATGGTTAAACTCACCTGATGTAGTTGTGAGTGTCACAACTACAATAAAAACACACAGGAGGTCGCTGCAGGCTCCCAGCTGAGAATTGAAGAATCCAGATAAGAGTGAAAAAGAGCTGGGATGAGATGCCGCCGCTGACCACAAAGATAAATACAGAGTTAATCACACACTCTGTTTATTTTGCCTACACGTGTTTCATGGCTCATAGGCCACTTCCCTAACCCTAACCCTAATGCCCTGATGAAGTGGCCAATGAGCCATGAAACACGTGTAGGCAAAATAAACAGAGTGTGTGATTAACTCTGTGTTTATCCTTGTGGTCAGCGCGGCATCTCATCCCAGCTCTTTTCACTCTTATCTGGATACCTCTATCTTTAGAATAGACCTTTAACTGTAATATTACACATACAGTCTTCGGTCACTTAGCACATACATATTCATTCGTTTTGTTTTTATTATTATAGGGTATTCCTGGTAGGTCAGGGCCGATGGTGAGCCTGGACCTTGGGAGAAAGGGTGAGCAGATCCATATGCAGGACATTTGCACATGGAGAAATGTTCTTGTTTAAATGAGTTTTTCCAACCCTCTATCCCATGTATCATTTGCCATAAATGTATAATAGGTGTAGGTCCAACCTCTAAGACCGACCGTATGTGGAGAACCGTCTGGTAAGCCATCTTCTGACCACTTCGTCTAGGGGGGTAATGAATAAAGAGGTGGCTGTGCAAGGTCAATCTCACTCTACTGTTGCCAGTCAATGTAGAGGGCTACATGTGGCTTCTCCATTCATTCTCGCCCTCGATGCAGCAGCTGAAAACCATCTCTCCAGGAGGATGGGAAACCCCAAATTTGCTAAACAGTGTGAAGACACAAGGGCCGGTGGGTTATCTCGTCTTTAGAAAGACTACACGGGACAGGGCATATCCCACTGAAGGCCATACTTGGGAAGATCACTACTCAGACAACTCAGGGTAAGGGTACTATGCTCCAATAAGACTTTATTGGGTCACCATCAGTGAACAGCATATAGTACATAACCAGCAAAGGACAACGAGAGTGCATGTGACAGAGTCTTACCCTTCCGCTGACTCACCAGGGATCAAAAGCTCCACAACTTTGAAGGATCCAGGCACAACTAGCCCAGCTAGCAGCACCCATTTTTGGTGGGCACCCACTTAGAGGAGGTAGGCGTAAGCTCAGAAAAACCAACCGTGCACAGTGACGTATGTGGCTAAGTGACCGGATTGCCCCAAACCTGGGTTCTCCAAATGAACTGGTAGGCTTTGTGTTGGCTGGTAGAGAAGTTCTGTAATCCACAAGCCAGAACCATGGTCCTTAGACTGAGGTCCTATAGAAATAACACTGGGGACAGGAGCTGGCCCTTTTTTTTATACCTCTCAGCTCCTATTTTAGGGCATTGTGCCCCACAGGATTGGTGTAAGATAATCATGGCTGATTGCTAGTTCAATCCGGCTGAGTGATGCAGTCTAGTGCACCGCAGGGAGCTGATGCAATCCACAATTAGCAAGCATTCCGGAAAGTAACAGACAAAAGGGGGCAACGAAATGTCACATAAAACCATGGCTCGTGTCACTTGACTTGAAGAACAAAGGAATAATACTTCTGGCATAATTAAGAATAGTCCACCCCCTAAACAGGTGCCAGATGCTGAATCATCACAGATTGGTCTCAGAGGTTAGGACCTGCATCTATAAGACATTTACTGCCTATCCTGTGGATACGTTATAAATATCTTGGCTGGGATCCCCCTTTAATGTTTTTATGCTCTTTGAAAACTATTGATAATTGACCAGGTGTCCTCTGTTATAGGGCTTCACAGGAAAGCATGGCATTGAAGGACTCCAAGGACCTGTGGGCATGTATGTAAGTGTATAGGGTGTTATCATACAGTGCATATATCTTTATTAAAGAGGAGAGGATGCACTTAAGGGTCCTCCAGTGCTATGGAAGTAAAGCTTAGATGATGCAAAATAGAGAAATGATGACATTTTTACTGCCTTTTGTTGCAAACGGTACAGATTTGATGCTTCTCAAGGTTGAGGGTTTGCTACACTGAATCAAGCAATACTGCATGAGCTAACTACATTGGAAGTACAAATCTACAGGGTTTATCATTCTTTATTCTTATCAGGTTTGTCACTTAAATGTTTCCGATCACCAAACAAATGTAAATATTAGATAAAGATAACACAAGTAATCACAATGCAGTTTATAAATGAAGATCTTTATTATTAAGGGAAAAGGGAAATCCAAACCTACAGGGCCCTGTGTGAAAGAGTGATCACCCCACTGTGATTTATCACATCTTTGGAAAGCTGAGTTCACTCAAGCCTGATTACCGCCCACCACACATGTTCTCAACAAGAAATTACTTAAATAGGACCTTCCTGACACAGTGAAGTAGACCAAAGGATCCTCAAAAGCTGAACATCATGCCACGATCCAAAGAAATTCAGGAACAAATGAGAAGCAAAGTCATTGAGATCTATCAGTCTGGAAAAGGTTATAAAGTCATTTCTAAAGCTTTGGGACTCCACAGAACCTCAGTAGAGCCATTATCTATAAATAGCAAAAACATGGAGCAGTGGTGAACCTTCCCAGGAGAGGCCAGCCTACCAAAATTACCACAAGACCCATCCAAGAGGTCACAAAAGACCCCACATCAACATCCAAAGCTTGGGGCCTCACTTGCCTCAGTTAGGGTCAGTGTTCATGACTCCACCATAAGAAAGAGACCGGGCAAAAATGGCCGCATGGCAATGATCAAAGACAAGATCCACTGCAGAGTAAAAAGAACAGAAAGGCTCAGCTCAGTTTTACCAGAAAACATCTTGATGATCCCCAAGACTTCTGAGAGAAACTCTGTGGACTGATGAGACAAAAGTTGAACTTTTTGGAAGGTGAATGTCCCATTACATCTGGTGAGGAACTAATAACATTTCAGAACAGGAACATCATACCAACAGTAAAGTATGGTGGAGCTAGTGTGATGGTACCTTAAGACTTTTGGAGAAAACTCTGTGGACTGATGAGACAATAGTTGAACTTTTTGGAAGGTGAATGTCCCATTACATCTGGTGTAAAAGTAATAACATTTCAGAACAGGAACATCATACCAACAGTAAAGTATGGTGGAGGTAGTGTGATGGTCTGGGGCTGTTTTGCTGCTTCTTGACCTGGAAGACGCTGTGGGAAATGGAACCATAAATTCTGCTGTCACCAAAAAATCCTGCAGGAGAATGTCCGTCCATCTGTCCATGACCTCAAGCTGAAGAGCACTTGGGTTATACAGCAGGACAATGATCCAAAACAGCAACGGCGAAGGAAAACAACATTAAGTCTCTGGAGCGGCCGAGTCACAGTCCTGACCTTAAACCGATTGAGACGCTGTGACCCTAAAAGGCGGATCATGCCCAGAAACCTCCAAGTGGCTGAAGTACAACAATTCTGCAAAGATGAGCGGCCAAAATTCCTCCGGAGCGTTGATTGACTCACAGAGGATTGTACTATGTGCAGTGATGTTATTTTTGACCTGGGCCTCAAAACCTACAGCTGAAAGGGAAAAAAATACAATAACATCAGCAAATATCATACACACGTGTAGTTTAGATGTCAGAATGTGAAGAGTTGAAATATGTGATTTTTTTTTTTCCAGGGTTTACAAGGCCCTTCAGGTCAAAGAGGTCGCACAGGATACCCCGGTGAGAAGGTATGCCATAAAGGGCACCTGTCATGTTAAAAATGGTATCTGATCTGCAAAATGTTATAGAGCTGGATAAGCTGATCCCATTAGTATTCATTTTTGTGGGAAAAGTTACATAGCACTTGATGATAGAGAACAGGCGATGTGACACCTCCTGACATTGACCTGTGTCTGCCCCTAAGCTCCCCTAACATCCCTAAGCGGGTCCTTCCCCCTCGCCACCGTCATGAACCTAGTCCCTAGCTGTCACCTCTACTCACCCTGGCTAGTGCCAGGCTGGTGAGTCTACTAGACGTCACCACTGTTGTAATAAAACACAGGGAAAGGTAGCCAGACTGGGGGGCAAGACAAAATGGATGCACAACAAATTGATAGCTACAGCCAGACAGCAGCGGCTGCAGATAACATGGCTCCAAGCAGCAGAAACACCAGTAGCCACAAGAGACCTCCTCACTTCACGGTGGTCAGCATAGAAAGATTCTGTTACTGGCATCAGGTGATTGATCATGTGACTACTTAAAGGGAAGGGAGTGGTCACACGCCGGCTACAGCTGAGATGAACTGACCTAAAGCTACCAGCAAGGAAAATGTTATTAAACCTTGCTGGTCCAAAAGAAATTAATCACATTATAAATCCAAATCTGTTACAAGTCATCAAATGATGGGAGATACTCATGAAAATTATATATCACTGATTTGCTTTAACTTTTTCAGGGGGAGATTGGCCCATCGGGGATGCCAGGACCTTCAGGAAAAGTTGGTTCTAAGGTATATGTCTATTGCAATATATTATCACTACTGTTCACATTGTCCACAGTTTGCATCTTATTAACCAATAGCAGCAGTTTTGTATTGTCACAGGGTGGTATGGCAGATAGGGAATCAGTAAGCAGGATGGTAAGGTAGACTTAGGGCATTCAGGGGAGTAAGTCTAACCCTTAGGCTGGGAGTCCCTGGCTTGCCCTGCTCCCAGAGGTACCTCAGATGGCGAGGAGGTTTTGGGTCACCACCCTAGCCCTATGCTCCTGATAAGCCCTAGGGTAAGAAGAGCCCCTACCTCCACCCACGGACCAGGAAAACACAGCAACTCCAAAGGAAGGGAACAGCAGCACAGCTTGTCCTCACTGCACGGGGTCCAAGTAAAGACTGAACTCTATCTGGAACACCCAGGGAGGGAAGTGGAACTACTTAAAGGCTGAGGGGGTGGAGATCTGAATGCACAGACATACCCCCCACCCCACTGACAGAAATAATGATAATCTAGCCATAGTATTTTATTCAATCGTTCATTTTAGTACATTTTATTTTTTTACTTCGACTTCTGTACCTGGGAAAAGATTACTTTGCATTAGGTTACTTATATTTTATCTTATTTAGGGACCAGCTGGTTCACAAGGAGAAAGAGGACCCCCTGGACCGCCGGTAATGACAGAATTATTATACATTTTTTATAGTTAAATGTCATTGCACCTTCTTACAGGGGTTTTCAACTACTATACAAGTTACCGTAAACATAAATGACCAAGAGAAAAAAACAAAAAAAACCTGTCTGTGTCCCCCACCGGTCCCTGGCATCAACATCCATCATGGGGCGTCACATGATTACAGTGCCAGAGACCGGCAGGGGGCACAATACTGAGTGCCAGAGACCGGACGGGGATACAATACTGTGTGCCAAAGACCGGACAGAGATACAATACTGTGTGCCAAAGACCAGAAGGGGATACAATACTGTGTGCCAAAGACCAGACGGGGATACAATACTGTGTGCCAAAGACCAGACGGGGATACAATACTGTGTGCCAAAGACCGGACAGGGATACAATACTGTGTGCCAAAGACCAGAAGGGGATACAATACTGTGTGCCAAAGACCAGATGGGGATACAATACTGTGTGCCAAAGACCAGACGGGGATACAATACTGTGTGCCAAAGACCGGACAGGGATACAATACTGTGTGCCAAAGACCAGAAGGGGATACAATACTGTGTGCCAAAGACCAGATGGGGATACAATACTGTGTGCCAAAGACCAGAAGGGGATACAATACTGTGTGCCAAACACCAGAAGGGGATACAATACTGTGTGCCAGAGACCGGCAGGGGGCACAATACTGTGTGCCAGAGACCGGACGGGGATACAATACTGTGTGCCAAAGACCGGACAGGGATACAATACTGTGTGCCAAAGACCGGACGGGGATACAATACTGTGTGCCAAAGACCGGACGCGAATACAATACTGTGTGCTAGAGACCGAACGGGATACAATACTGTGTGCCAAAGACCAGAAGGAAATACAATACTGTGTGCCAAAGACCAGAAGGGGATACAATACTGTGTGCAAAAGACCGGAAGGGGATACAATACTGAGTGCTAAAGACCGGAAGGGGATACAATACTGTGTGCAAAAGACCGGAAGGGGATACAATACTGAGTGCCAAAGACCGGAAGGGGATACAATACTGTGTGCCAGAGACCGGACGGGGATACAACACTGTGTGCTAAGAGACCGACGGGGATACAATACTGTGTGCCAAAGACCGGACGGGGATACAATACTGTGTGCCAGAGACCGGACGGGATACAATACTGTGTGCCAAAGACCGGACGGGGATACAATACTGTGTGCTAGAGACCGGACGGGGATACAATACTGAGTGCCAGAGACCGGACGGGGATACAATACTGTGTGCCAAAGACCAGAAGGGGATACAATACTGTGTGCCAAAGACCGGAAGGGGATACAATACTGAGTGCTAGAGACCGGACAGGGATACAATACTGTGTGCCAAAGACCAGAAGGAAATACAATACTGTGTGCCAAAGACCAGAAGGGGATACAATACTGTGTGCAAAAGACCGGAAGGGGATACAATACTGAGTGCTAAAGACCGGAAGGGGATACAATACTGAGTGCCAAAGACCGGAAGGGGATACAATACTGTGTGCCAGAGACCGGACGGGGATACAATACTGTGTGCCAGAGACCGGACGGGGATACAATACTGTGTGCCAAAGACCGGACGGGGATACAATACTGTGTGCCAGAGACCGGACGGGGATACAATACTGTGTGCCAAAGACCGGAAGGGGATACAATACTGTGTGCCAGAGACCGGACGGGGATACAATACTGTGTGCCAAAGACCGGAAGGGGATACAATACTGTGTGCCAGAGACCGGACGGGGATACAATACTGTGTGCCAAAGACCAGAAGGGGATACAATACTGTGTGCTAAAGACCGGACGGGGATACAATACTGTGTGCCAGAGACCGGACGGGATACAATACTGTGTGCCAAAGACCGGCAGGGGGCACAATACTGTGTGCCAGAGACCGGACGGGGATACAATACTGTGTGCCAAAGACCGGACAGGGATACAATACTGTGTGCCAAAGACCGGACGGGGATACAATACTGTGTGCCAAAGACCGGACGGGAATACAATACTGTGTGCTAGAGACCGAACGGGGATACAATACTGTGTGCTAGAGACCAGAAGGGGATACAATACTGTGTGCCAAAGACCGGACAGGGATACAATACTGTGTGCCAAAGACCGGACGGGGATACAATACTGTGTGCCAAAGACCGGACGGGAATACAATACTGTGTGCTAGAGACCGAACGGGGATACAATACTGAGTGCCAAAGACCGGAAGGGGATACAATACTGTGTGCCAGAGACCGGACGGGGATACAATACTGTGTGCTAGAGACCGGACGGGGATACAATACTGTGTGCCAAAGACCGGACGGGGATACAATACTGTGTGCCAGAGACCGGACGGGGATACAATACTGTGTGCCAAAGACCGGACGGGGATACAATACTGTGTGCCAGAGACCGGACGGGGATACAATACTGAGTGCCAGAGACCGGACGGGGATACAATACTGTGTGCCAAAGACCAGAAGGGGATACCATACTGTGTGCCAAAGACCGGAAGGGGATACAATACTGAGTGCTAGAGACCGGACAGGGATACAATACTGTGTGCCAAAGACCAGAAGGAAATACAATACTGTGTGCCAAAGACCAGAAGGGGATACAATACTGTGTGCAAAAGACCGGAAGGGGATACAATACTGAGTGCTAAAGACCGGAAGGGGATACAATACTGAGTGCCAAAGACCGGAAGGGGATACAATACTGTGTGCCAGAGACCGGACGGGGATACAATACTGTGTGCCAGAGACCGGACGGGGATACAATACTGTGTGCCAAAGACCGGACGGGGATACAATACTGTGTGCCAGAGACCGGACGGGGATACAATACTGTGTGCCAAAGACCGGACGGGGATACAATACTGTGTGCCAAAGACCGGAAGGGGATACAATACTGTGTGCCAGAGACCGGACGGGGATACAATACTGTGTGCCAAAGACCAGAAGGGGATACAATACTGTGTGCTAAAGACCGGACGGGGATACAATACTGTGTGCCAGAGACCGGACGGGGATACAATACTGAGTGCCAGAGACCGGACGGGGATACAATACTGTGTGCCAAAGACCAGAAGGGGATACAATACTGTGTGCCAAAGACCGGAAGGGGATACAATACTGAGTGCTAGAGACCGGACAGGGATACAATACTGTGTGCTAAAGACCGGAAGGGGATACAATACTGAGTGCCAAAGACCGGAAGGGGATACAATACTGAGTGCTAGAGACCGGAAGGGGATACAATACTGAGTGCTAGAGACTGGACGGGGATACAATACTGTGTGCTAGAGACCAGACGGGGACACAATACTGAGTGCTAGAGACCAGTAGAGGACATAATACTGAGTGCCAAGGGTTGCAATGCCCTTTACCCATTAAGTTTAACTTTTATACTAGTGGACAAGGCCTTTATGTATCACACTTTGTAGTGAAAGCCATGATGCCTAATCTCCTTATCAGCTGTTTTGGGTTTTCAGGGTCGTATGGGTGAGGCGGGTGACAGAGGTCTGCCTGGATCTCCAGTAAGTTCTCAAAGTCTTAACAATGTGTGTTCAATATATCATAATGTAGTACGTGGTGACATAAATATGTAAAGAGGTTAGACTATTTATATTAGATCGGTGTGGGTTGACTCTTGGCACCCCGGCCAATCAGCTGTTTGTGCTATGCTTGGTAATGGTAAAGAATGAACAAGGCCTGTGGCTTCTTTAGCATTTCTCGGTACTAATTAGTTAGTAGACATATATCTTCTTTTGTAGGGTTCTTCAGGAAATCCTGGATCTAATGGAGAGCCTGGAAAAAGCGGACCTCCAGGAGATCCTGGCCCACCTGGGAGTGATGGCGCTGTTGGACCTATAGGATATACAGTGAGTAGGTTTTGTTCCATTAGACATCTGTGTGATTGAAGTTGATTAACGTTTCCTGTTCACCACTTTTACTAAAATAAGAGCAATAATTTAGGATCATACATAACAAATTGCATAATTAGGAGAAGTTGCTGAAAGTCACCAAGCGACCGGTACCGAATTGATGAGCCGATCTGAACTACACATTTGAAGATCGTTGTTTTATGTAGTTTGTAAATTACCTGTTTACTGTCACTGTAATTACTCGACCATTTGTTTTAGGGTCGGGAAGGACCTGCTGGGGTAGAGGGGCCTCCTGGTGGAGAACGGAGAGAAGGTGAGTCTGTCCGAAATCAGACATGTTGTATCCTTACCCAACCCACCGCCGCCGACTTCATGTACGTCTACTGTCACGAAAGTGAGGGAATGGGAAGCAGGATGGCAATAACGGGCAAGGTAAACTGGGTAGCTAGACTTACCCTATACACTGAGGTCCGAAGTTGACTCTGTACCCAGAAGTACCTCTGATGGTGAGGAGGTCTGGGCCACCAACCTTTCCCTGCTCCTCAACTAGTCCTATGCTAACACCCCCCTCGACTCCATCCACAGACTGGGATACACAGCAACTGCCACAAGTAAGGAAAAACAGCAAGAAGCTTCAGCACAAAGTTCACACACGTCTTCTCAGCTTGCGGTCTACTTCCCACCTGCAGAGCCACTTCACAGCAACACAGCAGCATCTAAACATTAACTCTGAATGTGCCAAAGGAAAATAACTCATATTAAAACTACAGAGAGCTCTACACATAGAGTGCACAGTCAACACGTGACAGCTACACATTAGACAGTCGATGGAACCCATTGATATCAGTAGGTTAGTCCAACGTCATTCTAATGTTTATGGGGACCTCTCAGCTGATTGCCACATACTTAGAGGAATCAACATTGTTCCCTTCAGGATACTTGGTAATGCCAAACCTAATAGAAGGTATTGATGCTTGTTTGCTCTATCTTCAGTACCATTGACCTCACTGTGACAATGAACAATTGGGTCCTTCCTAGGTCTTTCCAAATTTCTAGGATACAAAAGGGAAAGTGACCAACCCAACCTGGGCCCTCACTCTCCAGGGGGGGCCATTGTTTCAGCAAGACACATTTTCGGGAACAATACATGTATATTTACATTCAGATTTTCTGTTTTAGGGCATGGTTGGAACAATTGGAGACCAGGGGGTCAGCGGCCTGGATGGGGAGCAGGTAAGTTCACCTATTCAATAGAAGATGATTAAAAGTGCTAGGGGTGTAGCTATAGAAAGTAAGTCTACAAGTGTCCTGTAGTATGATGAAAAACATATATAAGGAGATATTTCTAGAAGAAATCAAGCCGGACATGTCACTGACAGCAAGGATCAAAGCAAACCAAGCTACCATTTGTCTACACATCATATGAAGAGAGCAATCCCCGGAGAAGGACATCATGGTCGGCAGCATAGAAGAAACAAGGAGAAGAGGAAAACCAGTAACCTCATGGCTTGATACTATCAAGTTAACGGCAGAAAAAAACCCTGGTGGAGCTATCAAGACTTGAAGAAGACCATGGTGGAGCTATCTAGGCTTGGAGAAGACCCTAGTGGACCTATCTAAGCTTGGAGAGAAACCTGGTGGGCCTATCTAGGCTTGTAGAAGACCCTCGTGGACCTATCTAGGTTGAAGACAACCCTGGTGGGCCTATCTAGGCTGGGAGAAGACCCTGGTAAACCTGTCTAGGCTTGGAGATGCCCCTGGTGGACCTACCTAGGCTTGGAGAAGACCCTGATAGACCTACTTTGGCTTGAAGACCCTGTTGGACCTATCTACACTTGGAGACGACCCTGTTTGACCTATGTTGGTTTGGAGAAGACCCTGGTGGACCTACTTTGGCTTGAAGAAGACCCTGTTGGAAATATCTAGGCTTGGAGAAGACCCTGTTTGACCTATGTTGGTTTGGAGAAGACCCTGGTGGACCTATCTAGGCTTGCTTGGAGAAGACCTGGTGGTCTTATCTTAACTTGAAGAAGACTCTGGTGAACCTATCTAGGCTTGGAGAGGACCCTGGTGGACCTACCTAGGCTTGGAGAAGACCCTGGTAGACCTACTTTGGCTTGAAGAAGACCCTGTTGGACCTATCTAGGCTTGGAGAAGACCCTGTTTGACCTATCTCTAGGTTTGAAGAGGACCCTGGTGGACCTATCTAGGCTGCACAAGATTGATCGTCTTACAGAAGGTTCAACCATCAAGTCACCATGGCTTCAGATTGAGCTGAAGGCTGATAATAATAATAATTAATAATTATTGAAAAGTATTGACTCATCATGTTACACAGACAAAATAATCCAAACACCTATGCACCAGAGCAGGGACGTGACTGCACGGAGTTAGGCCGTTGTTAATCACGGTGTACAGAGCTTTTCATGTGTATGGTTGCTGGGTGTATATATAGCTTTATTAAGGTATAGTCACTAAATTAATTAAACTAGTCATTACCCCATATTGTCATATTGTGTGAAGTGACTACATGACACAGTAAATCATCAGAAGAGATGATTATTGATCTTCTCTATTCATTGACCTCCTTGTTACTGCTTTCATTCATTTTTGTGCTACTTGAAAACTGTCAGGAAGTTTCGGGTGTCTTTTTTCGGGTTGGTGCATTAATGCAGCACCTCCATTTATCGATTTTTGTTTCCTAGTAATATTTTAGACTCCTGAAAATAAATGATCATGCTTCGCTTAGCTGCTGCACATTGCAGACAACACAGGCCTCCACATACATACATAATATCATTACAAATGTCTTACTTATTGCTACATTAACTTGTCACAGTTCTGATCGGCGGGGGTTACTAGCTTCTTTAGACGGGCAGATGGAGCTTAACTGTAACAAGGTAGCACAACGGTAAGGGAATCGGGTAGCAGGATGGTTAGATGGGCTAAGGGCATTCAGGTAAGCTAGTCTCACCCTTAGACTGGGGGTCCCTGGCTCACCCTGCTCACAGAGGTATCTCAGAAGGTGAGGAGGTCTGGGTCTCTACCCTTGCCCTATGCTCCTGATAAGTGCTCCACCCACGGACTGGGAAACAGCAACTTCCCCAAGGAAGGTAAACTCCAGGCAGGATCAGCAGGAAGGCATCAGCACACACGGTCTAGGCAGACTGAACTTTATCTGCGACACCCGGTGGAAGGAAGTGGAACTACTTAAAGGCTCAGGGAGTGGAGAACAGAATGATCTGACACACCCCTCCACCTACACCTGCAGGGCCGCACAGCAATACAGCAGCATCTGGAGATTAACACTCAATGTGCCAAAGGAAATTAACTCAGACTTAAACCACAGCAGCAACACACATGGACTACAAAGCAGTCAACATGTGACATTAACAATGCACACCAAATGATCTGCAATGGATTGATTGTTATTGATCACAGCAGTGCATGTCTTGTTTACACAACATGATGCGCCTGTTGTGGGCCGGCGGTATGGGGTCTCGGTAGTCAAGGAGGAGGCAGAGCAGCCATGATTCCACTAAGCTTGACATAGCTCCCCAGTGCAAATTTCAAGCTCACAGTCACTCTTGGTGAGGGCCAAAGCACACATAGAGTCTATCACAGTCTCATTGAAGATTTATTATAACAGTCTCGCAAAACACGGGTGCCAGGGGCGACCTACCGTGGTGCAGCTGGTTCAGCTGCACCAGGCCCCGACCGGCTAGGGGGCCCTCAAGCCTGCAGGGGGCACCCAGCCGACCCCCATAACCTGATGTCAGAGGAGAGGAGGTCAGGCAAGGGAAGCAGGAAGCATCCTGCTTCCCTTGCCTGATCCGGCCCTCCTCTCCTGTGCCCCGCTGCCGCCCCGGCTCCCAGGAATGCATGCACGCGGCGTGGCTCAGCAGGTAGGAGAGCCGCAGGGCCCTCTGGGCTCAAGGTCCGCCGCTGATGGGTGCATATCTTGAACGTTGTTTGATTGGGAGCATTTACAGGAACACACTTTGCTGCAGACTGCTCCCCTCATCCCGGTGCCTCCAACCTCTCGTACCTCCGCCTCACTGAAGACTGCCGTGCTTTCATGTGGTCTTCCATAATTGAGGTCCCACCCCACCTACGCGGAACCGTCCCAAAGGAACTACCGGGACCTTCTCTAGACGAAAGTTCCTTTACAGCTTGCACCATGGTGACCCGCTCGCCCATTCTAGGCCAAAGTCCACTATACCAGCACTTTGGGAAATAGTCGCTGTTTGGGGTGCTGCCAACGAATACCAGTATTGGGAGGAAAACACTCGCAGATGGTTTGGCGCTCCTGTCCTGTGTCCTGGGCTCAAATGCTGGGGTGGCCCAAAGGGTCCAGCAAATCCAAAAGGACAGAAGTTCTATTTCAGCTCCAGTTTCCCTCCTTTTTTAGGGACTCTCCTCCTGAAACCACAGTACAGGCCTGTTTTGTTACGTAATCTCCACCCCTAATGGGTGTACACCTCAACTGGTTTCTATTAACTCTAGCCTGAAGCATCCTAAACATTATACACATACCCTGTAACGTGTCAACTTATGTAATATATTGTATATCTTCCATTTACATTACAATGTACCCTCTTAATCGGAGTAACAGCACCAATGACCCTCTTACATGATGTTTCTTTCTTGTCGTCTCTAGACCCTTTCCACCCACCCTTGAGTTGAGATGTACAAGGAATGCTGTGTATGGCTGTAATCACACATTGCAAAACTGTGGGAAAATGGAGACAAAAGCCAATTGAGTTGACCACAATTTTGTGATGGGAGAACGTAGCCCATAGTCGCTGCAAATAGGCAACTAGGGCAACTCAAAGACGCCTGTAATTTAGTACTGACCTGAGAGGTCACAGGAAATTTTCCTACAAGGGAATTGGGGTTTCAACATTAGGCTCATGGAGTAAACCGACCTAGCACCTTCCACCTCAATGAGGTTTCTTATGTTTGATCTCTTATGTCTCTTGTGTGTTCAAGGGTGCACCAGGCTCTACCGGGACTGAAGGCCCTGCTGGAAAAAAAGGAGACCAGGTCAGTATGTCAAGTACATTTTGGAAGGATTGGCTTTAAGTCAACATACTACATATATATGCTCAGTGGCTCAGTGGTTGCTTTGAGGTCCTGGGTTCAGGGGCGGAACTACCATGGTGCAGCTGGTTCAGCTGCACCAGGGCACCGACCTGAAGGGGGGCCCCCAGACGACCCCCGTAACCCGACGTCAGAGGAGAGGAGGGTCAGGCAAGGGAAGCAGAAAGCTTCCTGCTTCCCTTGCCTGAACCCGCCCTTCCTCTCCTCTGCTCCTCCAGGTCCCGGGAACGGCGCTGCTCAGCAGGTAGGAGAGCTTCCACAAGCACGAGCACTGCGCCGACAGCCCTGAGCACCACCCCAATCCTTTATCCCCCCCTGGACCACGCCGCCGGTCGTCAGCACCCCCCCCCACTCCTCAACATGGCTGCACCAGGGCCCCCTGGGGTCAAGGTCCGCCACTGCCTGGGTTCAAACCCTACCCGGGACAACATCTGCATGGAGTTATGGGCTTGTGTAGGATTTAGTTTCCTCCGACCATCCAAAGACATACTGATTGGGCATTTAGATTGAGAGCCCCAATGTTGTCAGTATTGCTGAAGTAGGAGGGAGGTATATAAGCAATTAAAATACATATGTCGACAATAATGTAATATGGATAGCCAGTTGGGTCAATTTTTATGTAAGGATTATAGCAAGCCCATAGCCGGTATTGGGAGGCTCAAAGACTGCACCGCCAAAGAAAGAACCAGTACTATACTGGACCCGGAACAGATGGTGCATTGGAGGCTTCTAGTCTTGCCTTTGACACAGGGTATATAGTTAAGCAAGTGGTAATCAGGATCGCCATCTTTGTTTACTATGGAGACTAATGACCTAATAATCAGATAGGGAATCTGTTATTAAAAAATAAGTATGTATGCCTGAACCTATTCCTGTATTATAGGGTGACACTGGTCCTCCAGGAAGCCTAGGAACACTTGGATCCATTGGTGAACCAGGAGAACGAGGTCACCCAGGCCTGCCAGGTCCTCCAGGACGCTCAGGGAAGGAGGTATAACTCGACGCTGGCATGTCACTCTCCACAAGGAGACGCCTTACCCCTTATACCCCAATCTTAGCCTCTCATACAGCCAGATCAGATCTCATACTTTGCACTGATGCAGGGCAACACCCCGAAACACCGTGTCCTAAGTCATATGACAAGGCTTGTGAAAGGGTCTTGTAGGATTGTTACTTCCAAAAGGTGACAATAGAGTTCAAGTCTACTTCATCTCTGAAAGGCAATTTGCCTACAAAACAAATATCGCTCAGAAGTGGTGAGCACAGTTTACCTGAATCCTTCATTATTGTCTCTGTATAGGGAGATGTGGGGGAAATCGGAGATAGCGGAGATCCAGGCGTCTACGGAGAGAAGGTTTGTCCAAAGTCAATATTTTCTATATAGGATGTTTTTGCTCTGCACTTGGTTGTTACCTTTAAAATGATCTATGTTATACCAGGGAGAAGTGGGACCGTTTGGCAGTAGTGGAAATCCTGGGACCAAGTGGCATTATGGGAGACAGAGGCGCTAGAGGCCCAAAGGGTGAAAAGGGGCTGATCGGACATCAGGTGAGAATGACAATGTACATTGGTGGCAGTGACGTAACGTGAAGCTCATCGGCCCCGATGCCAAAGCTCCAATAGGGCCCCCAACTATTGCAAATCCTTAATGGCATTATTCTTTTTCTATAGGCCAAAAGGACTTTTGGGGCCCTAGGCTCTAGGGTTCAGGTGCGATTGCAACCCCTGCACCTATTGTAATTACACCGCTGATCGGTGGTCAGTGTCAGGCAGTGACTCTGAGGGCCACTGATCAACTACATGCAACTATTACATTCACAAAGTTACCTATGTATCTATATAATAATATACTGGGTATTAGTAATGAATGAGGAGATAGTTCCTTTACCTCTACATAGTGAAACAAGGATATTTTGCCAACTAATGATATTTGGAGGGATAAGTGACACACTACTGCAAAGTGGCCCACTGGGAAATTTCCCGGCTCTCCTGCCGACCAGTCCGTCCTGTCAGTGGCTCTTTTTAGCTAATTATCTAGTAGACCCAATAACAGAAAAATATATATATATTATTCAGGTGATTGTAGACCATTTCAGCCCTTATTATATACTGTTATAATCTTCCTTCACTCAAACTCTAGTGGTGCCATTATTATGTCTTCTTCATGTGGTTTAATGAGATTGATGTTGTTTTCAGGGTCAACCAGGATTGATGGGAGCACCCGGACCTCATGGGCCTATTGGAGATATGGTATCAACAAAAAAAACAAAACAATGTACCGGTATATGTTTTGTTACATTTATATACAGTATATTCATGGAATTATTACATCGCAGGGCCCACCTGGAAAAGTGGGACGTCTGGGACAAGATGCGCCACCAGGGATGAAGGTAATGTTCTTCTAATGCCAACATGTAAAGTACTGATCCCAATCTGTGGTCCTCAAACTGTTGAAAAGTCCAACTCTCATCATGTCATGGCCGCCACATACTGAGAGTTGTAGTTTCCAAATAGGTGATGTCAAAATACCATCAATAATTTATGTGGTTTTCTCTGCAGGGCGATTCTGGTCATCCAGGTGCATCTGGTCATCCTGGACCACAAGGAGGAGCGGTATGTACAGGTCTTAAGCTGATGTCATTACACTTCTGATAGGTGTCTATTCTTTACAGGGAGCATGTAAGACTTTTAATTTTACTTTCCAAAATTATAACAATACTCCAATAACCTTAGTCCTCTCCATGCATCTACTGAAATAAATAAAAATGTCTTGCAAATTGTCACTTCATTGAGGAAGTGGATGAACTCTAGCGCCACCTTTAGGTAGCTCCTCAAAGTCATAGTCGACTTTCTGACAAGCCTTTTAAGATGACTAAGGATTTGTACCAGATCAGAACCCCAAGCGGTGTTTAACCCTTCATCCTCCCTCCTCCATATGCACCACACTGGGGACTGCAGCAGCCGTGATCTGCTTTTATAGTGGTTGTGACTCTCACAACCACACAAGGTGAAGGCTCTGATACCTATTTAGGATCATATTTTATCTCTCAGACCCTTCATCCTCCCTACTTTAATTTTCTGAGATAATGACCTTTGGGGTTTCATTAATCATCAACATTAACAGAAACAAACACATGAAATAGATCCCTCTGTGTGTAATAACTCTATATAATAGATGTGTGTCACTTCATGTATTGAATTAGTGAAATAAAGTCACTTTTGTATGATCTTCTAATTCATTGAGATTGCTCCTGCATAAACCTTTCCACAATGTGGATTTCCATGGTGTTGTGGCTGCATCAGACGGCGGTCGGGTTCCCTTCGATGTCATCTTTGCTCACAGTCCTTTAAATACTGTAAAGCAATCATCTTCTATGATCATGATTTAAATATAACAAGTTGCTAAAAATAAAAACTGGAGCAGTGTGTCATAGGGCTGGATTTAATGAGACCTTGTAAAATTGTTGTACCTTATGTGCACAGAGCACAGTGTCTTACTGTGGATTGTAAATGTCAATCTCGCTTCCTTTCTACCCTTTCCGGTTGAAGGCACAGTCCAGGCCCAAAATGCGTTGCTATTTACACCTTTAGGCAGTGGCGTACCTTGAAGCTCATGGGCCCTGTAGTGATTTGCTCACTGAGGTGTTGGGGGATACTCAAGTGGTAGCAGGATTGAGGCATACAGGCACGTTTTTACATAAATAAAGTCCATTGGGTTTATTATGCATTATAAACCTCACAACATAGTACAGTCCAGAACATTCATGACTTTAAGTATGTCCCAAATGGCGGGTATGCCTGCCTGGCCATTCCTTTTAGGCACATATATTCCCAGCTCCATTCACTGACTCCTGCCAGTCCATCATTCAGTAAACTGCCTCTCCGGGATCACCAACACCTGTCCGTTCCAGATCATCAGCAGGACTGTATCTTCCCTGTGTGTTCTCCTTGTCCAGGACGCCGGCTGATTCCACGCTTCCTACCAGGTGCATTTAGGACAATGCCCCGAGAGTGAGCCCTCCAGGTTCCTTCCAGGGTACCAGCTGGTCCCAAACAAGAGAGGGGTCCCATGATCCCTGAAGCTCCACCTAAGCATGAGATCTGGCCTCCTGGCCATACTCTTCCAGGGACGTTCCTGCTCCCGAACCACAGACATGTGATCCCATTAACACAGAGATTATATTTCGGTGTGTGAAGACTCAGCTTGGCCATACACACCCCTGTCTTGTAATGCATTACCTGAACCTGTGTAGCATAATGCAATACTTAAACTTGCTGAACTGCATAATATTGCAATGCGGCAAGCCACTGCATCACAGCCCCGATACGAAAGCTGCAATTGGGCCCCCATATATTTGCAAATCTTTAATAGGATTATAGGCCAAGGGGACTTTTGGGGCCCCCTAGGCTCCAGGGCCCCCTCCTTTCACCTAGATAGTTACGCCCCTGCCTAAGGTCAAATATTGACACACTCACTCCGCTCTAAATAAACCTCCTCCACCATTTCTTTCCATATGAGAGAGTCATATATCAAGTATCCGGTCTCTGCAATCAATCAACCCAACAGCTTTGTGAGAGGAACATGAGAATATGCTGGAGTGAGAAGATGCCATGTTGTACCCTGTTTATGCCTCGTCATACATGCAAGACAGAAAATCCTTCCCTTTAATGATATTCTGTGTAATAGGGACCCCATGGAGCAAGAGGAGAAAAGGGTGACGGGGCCACAATGGAAACCAGGTGAGTAGGTGTAAGGGTAATGGATCAAACCAGTGATGTAGCAGGACGTCTTAGACCATTTTTCCAAGTATTTGTGATCTACTGTAGGGTCCTATAGGTCCACCTGGAAATAAAGGAGCACAAGGTCCAGGAGGGATCATAGGACCTGAAGGACAAAAGGGGGACACAGGAACCGAGGGCATTCCTGGATTACAGGTAAGATATACATAATCCGTACTATAAGAAAAGTTTAATCATGTTATAAGTGATATAAATGTCAATTAAAATGTCTTATGTTGTTAAAGGGACCTCCAGGAGGCAATAGTGAGACTGGAGCAGCAGGGGCCCCTGGCAGAGAGGTATGTATGGCGACATAGCATTCACTATAATGGGGTACTCACTCACTTCCGCTACAGAACTCATGAGAGTCACATTATACATCATGAGACACTCCCCTGGGTGGAGGTATCTGGATGTCTAAACACACCCATATTTCTCATTATCTACAAGACATGAGAGAAATTCCATGTTTATATTACAGATAACAACCAGTCATTAATATTATATCTCACAGTATATATGTAGTACAAGAAAACAGCGAGTTTTATTAAATCTTTACGAAATGAAACTTTATGCCAAAGACACAAAGATAGGCTGCAGTCACACTAATGTATGACTCGCATTACACTGCCCGGACCGGCCGGTGGCTCTACTGACCCAATGTGACAGCTTCGTGTATATCTATGCAGCTGACACACTCATTCAAGTGAGCTGCCAGCCAATCCAGGCAGTGCATGTGAGTCATACGCTTACTCCTGCCTGAGTGTGTCAGCTGCACAGATATACATGAAGCTGTGACACTCGGTCAGGAGAAGCACCGCCGTCCACGGGGTCATACACTAGTGTGACTCCAGCCTGAGTGTGTCAGCTGCACAGATATACATGAAGCTGTCACACTCAGGTCAGGAGAACCACCGGCCGGTCCACGGGTCATACACTAGTGTGACTCCGCCTGAGTGTGTCAGCTGCACAGATCTACATGGAAGCCGTGACACTCAGGTCAGGAGAACCACCGGCCGGTCCACGGGGTCATACACTAGTGTGACTCCTGCCTGAGTGTGTCAGCGCACAGATACATGAAGCTGTGACACTCAGGTCAGAGAGCACCACGTCTACGGTCATACACTAGTGACTCATGCCGAGTGTCATGCACAGAACATGAGACATGACACTAGGTCATGAGAGCCACCGGCCGGTCCACGGGGTTCATACACTAGTGTGACTCCAGCCTGATGTGTCAGCTGCACAGATATACATGAAGCTATCACACTCAGGTCAGGAGAGCCACCAGCCAGTCCACGGGGTCATACACTAGTGTGACTCCAGCCGAGTGTGTCAGCTGCACAGATATACATGAAGACATGACACATCAGGTCAGGAGAGCCACCGACTGGTCCACGGGGTCATACACTAGTGTGACTCCAGCCTGAGTGTGTCAGCTGCACAGATATACATGAAGCTGTCACACTCAGGTCAGGAAAGCCAACAGCCGGTCCGCAGGGTGCAAGTCATACACTAGTGTGACTCCAGCCCGAGTGTGTCAGCTGCACAGATATACATGAAGCTATCACACTCGGGTCAGGAGAGCCACTGGCCAGTCCTTGGAGTGCGATGCATCCTCGCACAAGTCATACGGTCGTGAGACTCCAGCCATTCTATGAAAAAGGTATCATAAACACCTTATGTACTTTTTTAGGGTGCACCAGGTGAAAAAGGACAACCTGGGAAACCTGGAGAACATGGACACATGGTAGGTATAAAAACTGTCAGTAAGTAACCGGTGTCTGATTTATCTGCTTTTAGTTGGAGTATGCTACAATTTTAAACAACAGGATCTCCAATAAGTGTCAACCCATAGCAGAATGAGGCATTAACAACCAACCATAAATCTGTGATATTATAATCACAAAAAAGACTAGAACCATATATAGGATAGCAAATCTTAGAATACTAGATGGGGCCCTTATCCTATCAGATTGGGCGATTCTAGACCGTGTGTGATTATATATTAGTCCAACTCCTCCCGTTACTAATCACAGCACCACCGCGGAGGGTGGGGGGAGCCACTGCTGTACGGGGCGATGTGTCTTAGCAGGCGCTGCTGCTGTTCTCGATCCCCTGTGCATGCTCTCCCCTTGTACTGTCTTCCTCCCCTGTGCCCTTTCTGTCCCCACTGTGCTCTTTCTCTGTTTCTTTGTGCTGTATCTCCCCCCTGTGTTCTCTCTCTCCTCTTGTGCTGTCTCTTACCCCTATGTGCTTGCTTTTTCCCCTTGTGCTGTCTTTCCCCCTGTGCCCTTTCTGTCCCCATTGTGCTCTTTCTCTGTTTCTTTGTGCTGTATCTCCCCCCTGTGTTCTCTCTCTCCTCTTGTGCTGTCTCTTACCCCTATGTGCTTGCTTTTTCCCCTTGTGCTGTCTTCCTCCCCTGTGCCCTTTCTGTCCCCACTGTGCTCTTTCTCTGTTTCTTTGTGCTGTATCTCCCCCCTGTCTGCTCTCTCTCCTCTTGTGCTGTCTCTTACCCCTATGTGCTTGCTTTTTCCCCTTGTGCTGTCTTTCCTCCTGTGGGCTCTCTCTCACCTTCTGCTGTATCTCACCCCTTGTGCTGTCTCTTCCCCCTATGCACTCCCTCACCCTGGGTGCTCTCCCCTGTTGTGCGCTGTCACGCTCGCCTCTACGTGATGTCTCTTTCCCCCTGTACACTGAGGAGCCGCGGCACCAGCCTGTGTTCCAGAGTGTAACGCAAATGGCAGGAAGAACAGCAGCAGGATTGGTCCATCCCAAGGGTATGATGAAGCGGACCCAGGTGATAATGAATACCTGTGCTATAGCCAGTGTCCCGGATGGCGTGTAGCTCCTGTCACAGATGTCCTATAGGTGGCGCTGTTTTCTTTGACTGATCAACCAAATTTATGGGCTTCTTCACATTCCAGTTTAACTGTAATTTGCACGATGTCCTATAGGTGGCGCTGTTTTTGGGACAAACTTACAGACACATAGACAGACAAACAGACTGGATAGGGCTTTTATGTAGTAGATTAATTGTAATTAATAAAAACAGGGACAACCTCAAAAAAAGAGAGAGACAGGGAAGACAAATACATTCTCAGGACCTGTTAGGCAGCAATACAATTAGAGTGAGGGACTGATACTCATTAGATAGCGACTACAACAGATTCAATGTAAAGAGGAGCCTTGATCAGTAAGTTGTTAGCCTATCGATACATAAAGTAAAAAAAAACCTGTAATGCAGGAAGATAGAATAGCTTAAATACAATGTCAGTAGAGACTAATGTTTCAGGATCCTTGTCTCTCCACCCCGACGCGCGTTTCGCCTTGGTTCATCTTCCAGAGGCTACAATTTTATAATTGTTTTTCTCTGCATTTTTGTCTTAGGGAAGCCCTGGGAATCCAGGTCAAGAAGGAAGACCTGGACAGAAGGGAGAAAAGGTATTTCCTAGGTGGTTTATGTCTATTGAGCAGATCTCATCTTTCTAAAGCACCAATCCAGTGCTTTGTTTCTTTCTTTTAACTACTGGAGTGTTGCTTTAAACGTAAGCCCCCAGCCCCCGTCATATACTCACCTTCTGGTGGCTTCACCTCTTACCCACGCTGCTCCGGTCACACAACTCCATCTTGAAGTTATGTCACAAGCTCAATGCATTTCTATAAGAGCCAGAATGAGGATGGAACAAGGCTCTTAGAGATGTATTGATTCGTGACCTCAATGAAACACTGGAGCTGCCAGCAGCTCACAAATCACAGATCGATTGGAGCGCGGCTGGAAAAAGATGAAGCCGCTGGAGGTGAGTGTAAGACAAGGGTCAAGGGGCATCGCTTTAAAGCACCCCACCCTAGGGGTGCAATAAATAAAAACGAGGCAGGGGTGCCTTATGTCCTTTTACAAAGTAGGACGTACCTATACGTTCTAGGTCGTGTTACTGATACTTTCATGTGAACTCACGTACTCATTCTCTGCACATGTCTGCTGATCTGATCAGCCAACATGTGCAGCTAACAGGTGTTGATGGATCGGAGATATATCCGCGTCTGTTAACTAGTTAGATAGTGATGTCAAACTCTAAAGCCCCCATCACACTAAATGAGATCACTAGCGAGATCGCTGCTAAGTCACAAATTTGGTGATGCAACAGCAACCTCGCCAGCGATCTATGGCGATCTTTGACACTTGGCAGCGACCAGGCCCCTGCAGTGAGATCGCTGGACATGTCAGAGTCGCCTGGACCATTTTTGATCGTTGGGGTCCCGCTGGGCAGCATGCATCGGTGTGTTTGACAGGGACAACGACCTCAATACTACAGGTCTGAGAGACAGGGTCTCAACGACCTCCGTATCATTCCGGATCATTGTTGCGTCGCTGGTGAGATCTCTGTTTGACATCTCACCAGCGATCCCAACAGCGACGCGCCTGCGATCCCTACCAGGTCATATCGCTGTCGGGATCGCTGGTGCGTCGCCAAGTGTGACGGTACCCTAACACACACCGGTGGGGATCGTGTCCTTGCCCACTACCACGTGATCACGGCGCACTGATAAGTTGTAATGACAGCCGGGGGTCATCTGATGAACGCTGGCTGAGCGCCGACATTCACAGGAGATCAGCATTTCTGCTGTTCAGAGGGATGCTGAAGCATTGCTAGGCACAGCATAAGCAGTTGGACACTGCAGGCTTCAAGCCCCATAAATATAAAAGATATATATTTCTCCAGCCCGTGCAAGGATTCAGTGAAATACATTTATAATGTTCCACTCAACTTATTGATCGTGACGTACTTGTTAACTGTTGTGATTTTTTTTTTTGCAGGGTGAGAGTGGAAAAGATGGACGTCCGGGAACCACTGGAAGTCCCGGGCGGAAGGTATCATTTAAAAAAAACATGCATATAGTTTGTAGCAAGATTACGGTACCTTCTTCTTCTAACATGAGATCTCCTAGTGAAAGGGGTTGTGCAATACAAACAAAAATAACACGGCACCACGTCTGTCTGCTCTGCTCCATTCACTTCAGTGGAGATGACCTGCAATACCACAGAGAACCAGAGGATAGGGGTGGCGCTGATTTTAAAAGCAGATATGTTTTTTTAATGTTTTTAATTCTTGTAAATCATTTATACTTGTCTGCAAAGAAAAATTAAAGTGCAAAATGAATAAAACAAGGTAAACGTATTCCTAAAATATGCCAAATTTACTATATCATGCTGGATGATAAATTTATTATTATTATTATTATTATTAAATTTATGTGTTTCTGATCAAAGAAATTATTAATATTATGGTTTTATTCTGATACATCTAGGGTAAAAGGGGCAAGGCAGGTCAAAGACCACCACGAGGAACCCATGGTGTCAAGGTAAAGACAATACACCAAGTATCAATTTAAAGTGATAATTGCTAATACCTACATAGTTATTACAGATGGATAATGCAGCAGTATTGGGCTCATTTAGACGTCTGTGGGTTTTTGGTCCAATCTTGGATGGACTGCCCGCCAGTCTCCTGACCCAAGCGTGACTGTCTCGTAGTGATTTGCTCACTGAATGTAATGGAGGGACATTCCCTTGGCTGCTAGATTAAGGCACCCAGGAACAGTCTTCAATTTACATAGTCCAGCTGGTTTAGTAAGACACAACATATATCGCTCATGTAACCAAACAGGAGCTTTCCTTCAGCTTTACAGAAGCCAACGTAACATATAGTCCATTTGTTTGTTCCATGCGTAAGCCCACGGTACTTGGTTAACAACCCCGCCGGAGTATCCCGGGGAAGGTATGGTAATCACGCACTGACCTCAGTCACAAGCCCTTTTCCTGAGGTTAACTTTCAGGAGCTCTCAATGATTGATGATTTGTACTGTAACAATTGTTTAGGTCAATAAAAACATATCTGATCAAAAAAAAAAAAAAACTTTCAGGAGCTCTGGCACGCTCCACACACATGGTCTCCTCACCATGTGCTGTACAGAAAGTCTGGACCTTCCAAAATACAGAGACCGTGTGATCACACAGTCTTCTTATATCAAATGAGACACACCCATGGGTGGAGGTATCTGGATAGCTAGACACACCCATCTTTTCTAGCTACCTGTAAATCTGAACCTTTGAATGCCTTTCAAAGTTTGTGGAACTACAAGTCCCAGAGTAAACATTTCCACTTTACATCACAGAGGACACCCATCTCTGCGATCATTAACAATATAACCAGATGCCATCTTACAAAGGTGAGATTGAGAGAGCCAAAGCCAGCCTGTGCATTACCAGTCCATAACCCGACTGATTGGGACGGACGCTTAAGTAACAACCCACTCAGCCTGTTAACGGTTGACGATCAGTCATATATAGGCCAATCGGCGCTCATTTGGTGACCTGTCTACCTAAGCTAATGAAAACCAATGGGAATAGAATGATCATTATAACAATTGTTCTCTCCCCATACACCACCATGCTGTCAGTAGTACTCTCCCAGTTTACACAAACAATGATGAAATACTGCTAATTTTTATGCCAGCAATCTGATCACCTGACAAGCAAGCTGTGATCACCGCCATGTTTACACATGTTAATACTTGGGAACAGGGTCGGTCTGGCCCACCGGTGGACCGAAGGATTCTCAGGTGGGCCCAGACACTGGCAACTGCTAGCACAACGCCTACACCGCTATCCCAGGTTGTCTAACTCTGGGAGGAGCACTGACATAAAAAGCCATCAAGATGGAAGAGTGTTCTGATCCTTAGAAATAATGATCTGCAGCTTGGGAACAATTCTTGTTAATCTAAATGTACGCCTAATATCAAACAAAACCATATTGCAATATACATATCTGTCACGCTCAGACAGATGTCCGGTGCACAGCGCAACAAAATGGGGCATACATCAGGATGGTATAGGGAGGAGAAGACTGCAGATAGGGAAAGAGAGATGGAATACCTCCTGACACTGACCTGTGTCTGACCCTGAGCTACCCTACCATCCCTATACAGGTTCTTCTCCCCCTCTCCCGTCCCAGATGTGCCTAGTCTCTGGCTGTCACCCCTACTCACCCTGTGTAGTGCCAAGGCCGGTGAGTACACTAGACGTCACCTCTGATATAATCAAACACAGGGACAGGTAAAAGGATACAACACAAACTTTGTATCTGCAACCAAATTCAATAGGACAGCAGGTACACCAGAACCACAGGAGACCTCCACACAGCACAATGGTCAGCATACAAAGGATCTAGTACCGGCATAAGGTGATGAATCATAGCACTATTTAAAGGGAGGGGGAGTGGTCATAGAACCTGACCCAGGAACTTCCAGCAAGCAAAATGACATTAACTCTTGCTGCACCAAAAGAAATGAGTCACATCTAAAACCAAAAGGCCCATAGCTGTCTCAAGTCTCCTAATGACTCGTAACCCTATCCTGTGTTCTATTTGCATCATATTCTACAGAAAAGTCTGTGCATTAGTTTTTTCTTGAGTTAATAGACCTTTCCTTCATACTGCTAATATTTCCCCCATTTGTTTTCCATTCTAACACATCTGGATACATATTTCAGGGGGCAAAGGGACCACGAGGACCATTGGGCCCTCCAGGACCAAGAGGACCATATGTAAGTAATGAAAAGATGACCATCACTATCTCAATGTAGTAAGTCCACAATTCTTAGTTATATCTGTGTTTGTACCCAGGGTATTCCCGGACTCAGGGGGCAAAAAGGAATTCTAGGTGGCAAAGGGCTGAAGGTAAAAAATAACAAAAATGTGATCTTATGGTAATCAATGCACTACTACTAGAAAATATGGCAAAATTATAGGCAACTGTTGCCAAAAACATTCAACCGCTCATCATACACAGTATACCGCTCCATATCATTTCCAGTCCTACTGTGTTTCCCTGAAAATAAGACGTTGCAGAGGTTTTGCTGAATTGCTAAATATAAAACCTCCCCCAAAAGTAAGACCTAGCAAAGTTTGTGTTTGGAAGCATGCCCGCCGAACAGAACACCAGGGCATACAACGGTGATTTATACCAGTATTACCATAGCCTATCACCATTATCTAGGTGTCCGCCGCTTTATGTATTCCGGGTGCTGCTCAGACAAGTTCGCTGGCTCAGTGCCATTAATAGCAGCCACCGGCCAATCAGTAGCCAGCAGCCGCCGGCCAATCAGTGGCTCAGAGCGGTGCCCGCTATATAGTACTATACAGCGCGGACCGCGGAGGACCAGTGAGAAAAGGTGTGTGGGTGTGTGTTTTTTTGCAGGTAAAGGGGATATTGGGTGCTGCTAAAGGATGATGGGGGCTGCAAGAGGATCATGGGGATATTGGGGTCTGCAAAGGATGATGGGGATATTGGGGACTGCAAAAGGATGATGGAAATGATGGGGGCTGCAAGAGGATGATTGTGATATTGGGGGCTGCAAAAGGATGATGGGAATGATGGGGGCTGCAAGAGGATGATGGGAATATTGGAGGCTGCAAAAGGATTATGGGAATGATGGGGCTGCAAGAGGATGATGGAGATATTGGAAGCTGCAAAAGGATGATGGGGATATTGGGGGCTGCAAAAGGATGATGGGAATGATGGGGGTTGCAAGAGGATGATGGAATATTGGAGGCTGCAAAAGGATTATGGGAATGATGGGGGCTGCAAGAGGATGATGGAGATATTGGAAGCTGCAAAGGATGATGGGGATATTGGGGCTGCAAAAGGATGATGGGAATGATGGGGGTTGCAAGAGGATGATGGGAATATTGGAGGCTGCAAAAGGATTATGGGAATGATGGGGGCTGCAAGAGGATGATGGAGATATTGGAAGCTGCAAGAGGATATGGGATATTGGGGCTGCAAAAGATGATGAGAATGATGAGGGCTTCAAGAGGATGATGGGATATTGGGGCTGCAAAAGGATGATGAGAAATGATGGGGGCTGCAAGAGGATGATGGGGATATTGAGGGCTGCAAAAGGATTATGGGAATGATGGGGGCTACAAGAGGATGATGGGATATGTGCTGCAAAAGGATGATGAGAATGATGGGGCTGCAAGAGGATGATGGGGATATTGGTGGCTGCAAAAGGATGATGGGAATGATGGTGGCTGCAAGAGGATGATGGGGATATTGGGGGCTGCAAAAAGGATGATGCAAATGATGAGGGTTGCAAGAGAATGATGGGGATATTGAGGGCTGCAAAAGGATGATGGGAATGATGAGGGCTGCAAAAGGATGATGGTGATATTGGGGGCTGCAAAAGGATGTTGAGAATGATGGGGGCTGCAAGAGGATGATGGGATATTGGGGGCTGCAAAAGGATGATGGGAATGGTGGGGTCTGCAAGTGGATGATGGGGATATTGGGGGCTGCAAAAGGATGAAGGGGGCTGGAAAAATAAGACCTCCCCTGAAAATAAGACCTAGCACATCTTTGGCGGCAAAAATTAATAAAAGACACTGTCTTATTTTCGGGGAAACAGGATAAGTATCTGGCTGTATAGGAACGTTACATATGGATAGATACTAACATCATTGGGGTAGGGATTGTATATTTGCTGTAAATACTTAATCTAAATTATAATCTTTACTTACAGGGTGAAGAGGGCATCGATGGACCATTTGGACCAAAAGGAGAAGATGGACAGAAGGTTAGGAAGTTGTTGACCAACACAGACTTGAAATCTCCATCGATCTTCATCTCCAAACTCTCATGTCATCAGCCTTTTGTTTTTCAGGGAAAACAAGGTCCTATCGGGAATGACGGACCCCCGGGGGAGAAAGGAGACGAGGTACAGACCAATCATTTACACTAATATCTTGTAATAACAATCATCATCACTTAGGTTGTTGTCGCGCTGCATCGCACCTTCTTTCGATCAGTATTTCCTCATCAGGAATCTCTTTAGCATTGTCGGAGTAAGGAAGAAGGTGATGTCTTCAGGCTGCCAAATCTCAAGGGTGTGATAGCTCTGACAAGAACACACTGAAACAGAGAACTGTTATTTGACCAGGTTGTGTTGCCCCAAGGTTTATCATTTTACCTATTATACAGTTACAAATTTGTTCATTTCCAATTAACCGTGAACTAAATTTATGGAGGCACACTTCTGTTCCCGAAGGGTATAAAATACAAGAACACACTGGCAAGCCTTGGAGATTGTTGGAAATCACATGGATTTGTGTTTCTTGTGTTCTCATTGACTGAAAACTGAATCCTAGAAAGTTCTAGGTTGGTAAGGGCTGCCTATATGGTTCTGAGCGTCAGACTTTGTCACATAGATTCTCTTTATGGAAGATCCTAAAATCATGACCTGTTGAGGATACTCGAGACCTGGATGTGAAATATCAATGAGTTCCAGAAGATTGCCAGTTTGGACCAATGTGGGGTGTCACAAATCTGAAAGCAGAGACAGCTTCAGAGCAGCACTTACAAGCTGGATAGCAAAGAGCTTGCAAGTGCACTAGTGTTGTATTCTGCAGAATTACTCAGGGATCTATTAGCAATTGGGAGCACAGACACACTGGAAGCAAATTTAAGGTGAACAAGATAAAACATGCAGTGTAGCAAATGAACAAGTTCATCAAACAGGAATGCCTGAAAGTCTTTAGGAAGGGTACTAGCACAAAAACATAAATAAGACAGTCTCTGGAAATAATCCCCACAGGGAGAAGTCAATAGAGTAAACAGTCTACACCCAGAGGGCTCGGAATGGAAGTCCACAGATATACAAGTCTAGAAATCTATTGTACAGAGCAGCTTAAGAATGTCCCAAATGTCCAGAGTGCAGCATCCGCACAATAAATAACTGTAAATGCTAGCAGGGTACACTGGGCTCACATGTAACAGGACTGGAGAAACGTAGCAGAGTCAAGGAACACGGCACAGGCAGCAAGGAGTAGATGAGAAGTTGGAGACAAGGTGAGATTGAAGGAATCCAACTGCAGTTGCTGGAAAAGCCAAAGTGGATCAGCACATGCAAATGGAGTCCGTGGAGCCTCGATTAAGAGTCTCAAACACTGGACTAGCCAGATATCCCTCCAGGGAAGGACCTAGCCCTGTGTATCAGCACAGAGTGGAGCAGACTGGTAAAGCAGGGATGCAAACTGAATACTCAAGCTTGGCTAGATGGCAAGCTGAACTTATAAAAGCAGAGAGGAGGATCACATGAAGCAGTAGAGGCCATCTTGAAATGGGGCAAGACGCACAGATGTCAGAAGATCAAAAATTGTAACAACTAACTTTGACTAGAAACTGCAACACTATAGAATGCAGAGATGGCCAACGTAAGGCTTGGGCAATGGTGGATTGACCGAACAGCAAACCAGCAAACGTAGTATGTCGGCCAGATTTGGTGATAGCCGTCACTGTACTGCACATCTTAAGAGCCGGGGTACTCTCCACCCACCCCCCAGTCCGGGTAAAGGGGAGACTTCAGCAGAGCCCGGCGCCAGTAGTACAGTGGCTGGTGACCAGGTACAGAGGACAAAGTTGGATCAGACACGCCTATAACAATATAAGCAGTGCAAAAGGTAAAGGAAACCCGAGGACAAGCTCAAAGCATAACCTCACCTGAGGTGACACCCCACCCCTCATGGCTAGTGAGGGGCAACGGGTGACCCTCCAGAGAGCCGTGCACCCATACGTGCAAGGGACCTGCTCAGGTATTGAAGTGTCAGACCTGACAGCCAAAAACTAAGGCAATGAGTAATAAAACTTTGAGAATGGAGAGGTCTTGTAATTAGAGGTAAATTATAAAGTTACATGCATTTTTGAATTGTCCCTTTACCTGAACCACGCACATTGACCCGTGAGCGCTTTATTTCAGTCAAATGCAAGTCCAAAACTCAAAAGTGATCAACTTGTGGTAATTTGGTCAAAGTCTGTATTTATGTTTTCCACCAGGGAGTAATTGGGCCACCTGGACCTCAAGGTGTCTCTGGTCCTCAAGGTTCTCAGGCAAGTGCACAAATCATCAGTTTTGGAAGAGTAAAGTTAACATCCTATAGCTTATGCTGACTTTTTTTTATTTCTAGGGACCTGAGGGCATGCAGGTCAGTTTTAACAATACCATTTACCTTTTGCAATTTGTTCTCAATTTATAAAATCATATTTATTAAACAAATATATAATTATAGGGTCCAAAAGGCTTCCAAGGTGCAGAAGGACCGCCAGGCCCTCCAGGACCACCGTAAGTTGTCATGGGGTGGTATAATGGATAGGAAATCAGGAGGCAAGATGGTAAGGTGGGCAAGGGTTTCAGGGGAGCTAGTCTGGCCCTGGACTTGGGGCCCTGTCAGCCCTGTTCCTGAAGGTACCTCTAAAGGTGAGGAGGTTCAGTTCGCCACCCTAGCCCTTCGCTCCTGATCAGCCCTAGGCTAAGAGCCCATACCCCCACCCATGGACCAGGAAAAAGCCAACCACTCCAATAAAAGTGAACAGTAGGGATGAGCGAGTATAATCGTTAATATTCGTACTCGCCAAATAGTAACATATTTGGGCTACTCGCTACTCCCTGAGGTTTCTTGTGATTACTCCGGAGTAGCAAGTAGTCCTTTAACTTTCGCATTGTATCTATATATACACTACGAAAGTGCACTAAAAGTGAATAAAAGTTGTTAAAAAATAAAAAAATATCATATTCACCTATCCGACGCCTGCACCGGACCAGAAAAGAAGACATTCGATCAATGACAAGGACCTGCGAGTCTGACAGCCAATCAGATGGCCAGACGTCACAAACCATGTGATCGCTACCAGCCACTTGATTGGCCAGATTACTAGGTCATGATGCACGTTAGAGACCTGGCAATCTGGCCAATCAGGTGGCTGGTAGTGATCAGGTGGTTTGTGACGTCCGGCCATCTGATTGGCCAGATCGCTACCAGCCATCTGATTGGCTGTCAGACTCACAGGTCCTTGTCGCTGATCGGATGTCTTCTTTTGCCGGTCCCAGTGCAGGTGTCGGATAGGTGAGAATGATATTTTTTTTTTTTTTAACAACTTTTATTCACTTTTAGTGCACTTTCGCAGTGTATATATAGATACACTGCGAAAGTACCCGCCCGGCCCATTCACTGCCATTGGACTCGCTATATCGCAACAAGTACCGATCGGACTTCGAGTCCGGATATTGCAGTACTCGCTCATCCCTAGTGAACAGCAGCAGCTTCAGCAAACATGTCTGCACAGCAGGGGTCCTAGAAGAGGAATAAACCCTTTCAGCAACCCTAATGGAGGGAAGTGGAGCTATTTCAAGGCTGGGGAAACTGAGATCTGAATACTAAGATACACTACTCCACCTCCACCTAAATGCTATGCCTACAACTCCTCCTGAGAGCAGCACACAGACTAAGGAAAAAAAATGTATTAAATAGCACAGCAGCAACACTCCTAGGACTGCAAAAGAAGTCAATATGTGACATAAGTATTGAAAATCTGATCTTTTTATGAAACAGAAATTGTAGTTCTTGATTAAACTCAACAATACGTTAATGGATATATCCAACAGGGTCCTCCTGGTGCGCCCGGACATCCAGGACCTCCTCTTAGCACAAGTGCCCAGAGTCTAAAAGTAGGTAAAATATGGCATGTTTCTTGTCTCGCGTATTTGTATTGCTAGTTTCCTATGAGTTGTGATGCTTCATTGACCGTGTGACATGTGTCCAAACATTGTGACGAGCTCACCATAAGATTTACTTACGTGACCAGTAACCGGTTTGCATACAGAGGCACCAAAGCTCGACAGGTCTTCACCCTCATGAATGACCATTTGCATGTCCGTGTCTCCATTTTGCATTTCTACACATGCATTATCATAGAGCCTTGCTTTGTTTCTAACTTTCTCCAGCGTCTGCTTCCCAATACTGGGACGTGGAACCAACTAGTCCCATGGGATCTTATTCATCGCCTGGAAGAAGACTTAAAGCTCTTGTCTGCTCCACCGAATGGGACCAGGGAAAATCCTGCAAGTACATGTAAAGAGCTGCAGCTCGTCCAGCCGCAACTCCCAGACGGTGGGTTGATTTTTTTGGTCACATCGCTACACCCCTGAAAAAAGACAAATACATTCAAAGTTATTAGAACATCTTTAAAGCAAACCTGGGTTCTAAACAGTGTCCACCTTTAACATGATGTGCATGGGGTTTATATCCCTAGATGTGCCCTGCATACCTCTAAAAACGTGTTTTATTCTTGTCTCGCCCTGTATGCCAATTGTGCAGACTGGTCTGACAGGTGTTTCCAGATTGTGATCTGCACCACCCAGCTCCTTGCAAACGCTGCCTCTTCTAATTGCATGCAAGTGGATGATCTGTGGATGGCATAGCAACAATACCCAAGTCTCACGGCTGCACAGTAGAGCCAGAGACCTATGCAGGTGCACCTCACCGTGCCCTGTTGAACAGCCAGTGATTACAGTGGTCTCCACATCAGCCGCATAGTCCCCAACGTCTTGCGCCTGCGGATTGGAATCACTGGCTGCTCAATAGGACACAGTGAGGTTCGCCTGTGCAGGTTTACGGTTCTACTGTGCAGGCGTGAGACTATGGTCTCTATATCAGCCGCACAGACACCAACATCTCGCGCCTGCGGCTTGGAATCACTGGCTGTCCAATAAAGTGAGGTGTGCCTGTGCATTGGAATCACTGGCTGTTCAATAGGTGAGGTGTGCCTGTGCATTGGAATCACTGGCTGTCCAATAGGTGAGGTGTGCCTGTGCATTGGAATCACTGGCTGTCCAATAGGTGAGGTGTGCCTGTGCATTGGAATCACTGGCTGTCCAATAGCTGAGGTGCGCCTGTGCATTGGAATCACCGGCTGTCCAATAGGTGAGGTGCGCCTGTGCATTGGAATCACTGGCTGTCCAATAGGTGAGGTGCGCCTGTGCATTGGAATCACTGGCTGTTCCATAGGTGAGGTGCGCCTGCGGCTTGGAATCACTGGCTGTTCAATAGGTGAGGTGCGCCTGTGCATTGGAATCACTGGCTGTTCCATAGGTGACGTGCGCCTGTGCACTGATATCACTGGCTGTTCAATAGGTGAGGTGTGCCTGTGCATTGGAATCACTGGCTGTTCCATAGGTGACGTGCGCCTGTGCACTGATATCACTGGCTGTTCAATAGGTGAGGTGTGCCTGTGCATTGGAATCATTGGCTGTTCAATAGGTGAGGTGCGCTTGTGCATTGGAATCACTGGCTGTCCAATAGGTGAGATGTGCCTGTGCATTGGAATCACTGGCTGTTGAATAGGTGAGGTGCGCCTGTGCATTGGAATCACTGGCTGTTCAATAGGTGAGGTGCGCCTGTGCATTGGAATCACTGGCTGTTCCATAGGTGATGTGCGCCTGTGCATTGGAATCACTTGCTGTTCAATAGGTGAGGTGCGCCTGTGCTTTGGAATCACTGGCTGTTCAATAGGTGAGGTGCGCCTGCGGCTTGGAATCACTGGCTGTCCAATAGGTGAGGTGCACCTGTGCATTGAAATCACTGGCTGTTCCATAGGTGAGGTGCGCCTGCGGCTTGGAATCACTGGCTGTTCAATAGGTGAGGTGCGCCTGTGGCTTGGAATCACTAGCTGTCCAATAGGTGAATGTGCGCCTGTGCATTGGAATCACTGGCTGTCCAATGGTTGAGATGTGCCTGTGCATTGGAATCACTGGCTGTTGAATAGGTGAGGTGCGCCTGTGCATTGGAATCACTGGCTGTTCCATAGGTGAGGTGCGCCTGCGGCTTGGAATCACTGGCTGTTCAATAGGTGAGGTGCGCCTGTGCATTGGAATCACTGGCTGTTCCATTGGTGACGTGCACCTGTGCACTGATATCACTGGCTGTTCAATAGGTGAGGTGTGCCTGTGCATTGGAATCATTGGCTGTTCAATAGGTGAGGTGCGCTTGTGCATTGGAATCACTGGCTGTCCAATAGGTGAGGTGCGCCTGTGCATTGGAATCATTGGCTGTTCCATAGGTGACGTGCGCCTGTGCACTGAAATCACTGGCTGTCCAATAGGTGAGGTGCGCCTGTGCTCTGAATTCAGTAGCTGTTCCATAGGTGACGTGCACCTGTGTAGGTCTCCAGGTTCTACTGCACAGGCATGAGACTTTGGCCTTTACATCAACCGCACAGTCCCGGATGTCTTGTGTGTGCACATTGGAATCACTAGCTGTTCAATAGGTGATGTTCATCTGTGTAGGTCTCCAGTTGTACTGCGCAGGCATGAGACCTTATTTGTACATCAGCCGTACAGTCCCGGACGTCTCGTGTGTGTGTGCGCATTGGAATCACTGGCTGTTGAATAGGTGAGGTGCGCCTGCACAGGTCTCTGGTTCTACTACGCCGGCGCGAGACTTTAGTCTCTACATCAGCTGCACTGTCCTAGATGTCTCGCGCCTGCGCATTGGAATCACTGGCTGTTCAATAGGTGAGGGGCACCTGCGTAGGTCTTCGGTTCTACTGAGCAGGTGCAAGACTTTAGTCTCTATATCAGCCGGACAGTCGATGATATTTTGTTCCGGCGCATTGTAATCACTGGCTGTTCAATGGGGTGAAGTGAGGTGGCTGGTCAGTAAGTGAGGTCTCTGGCTGTACTGCGCAGGCACCTATTAACTTATTTCGAGAAAATAATTGGTTCCATCATTTCGATCAATTTGTTACGTTAACGTTTCGCCTTTTTATCACTTACCCACCAAACGCTCCCTGCGAAACATAATAAAGGTGATACAAAGCATATAATGTGGCCCCATCATTTGCTGTTACAATATTAATAACTGTTGTTTTCTTACATAAAATTAATATTCTGTTATTTTTTTTAGGTTATTACTATATTGACCCAAATCAAGGAAGCCCACAGGACTCTTTTCTTGTATTCTGCAACTTTACAGCTGAAGGAGAAACCTGTGTGCCGGCCCAGGAGAGCCAGGTAAGCAAGATACAGTGGTCACATATTCCTCTATGGCTCTGACCAAACAACTTACTATATTAGAAGATATGCAAAAATCCCATCTGAAAAAGCTACCTTTAGATGGGAGGGTATTCTATACACAGCTGTATTTTAGAACAAATGAAGCCAGACATGTCACTGGAAGCAAGGATCACCAAGCTACGACTTGTCTACACATCATATGAAGAGAGAATCACTGGAGAAGGACATCATGGTCAGAGGAATAGAAGGAACAAGTCAAAGAGAAAGACCAGCAAACCAATGGCTTGATACTGTCAAGGATAACGGCGGAGAAGACCTAGTGGACCTATCTAGGCTTGGAGAAGACCCTGATGGACCTATCAGGGATTGGAAGACCTGCATACGATATAGGCTTGGTGAAGACCCTAGTGGACCTATATGGATTGGATAAGACCCTGGGAACCTATATAGGCTTGGTCAAGACCCTAATGGACCTATCTTGGCTTGTATAAGACCCTGAGGAACCTATATAGGCTTGGGAAAAGACCCTGTGGACCTATCTTGGCTTAGTGAAGACCTGGTGGAACTATCTAGACTTGTGAAGACCCTGGTGGACTATCTAGGCTTGGAAAAGACCTGGTGGACTATCTAGGCTTGGAGAAGACCCTGGAGCACCTATGTGGCTTGGAGAAGACCTTGGTAGACCTATCTAGGCTTGGAGAAGACCCAGAGTCTTCTCCGCAGTTATCTTGATTGTATCCAGCTATTACATTGCTGGTCTTCCTCTTCGCCTTGTACCTTCTATTCTTCCCACCATGATGTCTTCTCCAGTGATTTCTCTCTTCGTATGATGTGTACACAAGTCTTAAGCCGGCTTCACACCATGGTTTTTCGGGTCGGGGCTGTCCAGTGTGAACCGATATTGTTCTCCCATGTATCCACTATGGGGCCGGATGGCTGTTATTTGCCATCCAGTTTGGGGCTTTTCCAGGAGGATCCGGTTTTGTTCGATTTTTTGCATCAGACACAAAACCGGAGTCTGCAGCATTTTTTGTGTCCGATGCAAAAATCGGACAAAACCGGATCCTCTGGGATCTGGCGCCCATAGCATGGGAATCTACGGGCGTCGGATCCGGCAGAAAATCGTGCCAGGTCCTGGTCGCCTGGTGCTGAAAGAGCGGCGGCTGTTAAAAGCAGTCGCCACTGAATGTTTGCGGCTTCCGGAGAGATCCGTTGTTGATTATTGCATCAGACACAAACCGGAGTCTGCCCCATTTGTGTCCTGCAAATCGACAAACGGATCTCGGAGAAATCGTGCAGTCACTGGTAGTTGCGTGCAAGAAGCGGCGTTTAAAAGCAGTCGCATGCAATTTAGCACCTGAGAGTTCACGCTGAAATTTAAACCGGAGCCAGGTACTGAATTCAGCACTGCAATAAATTTCAGCATGAAGCGGCCTTAGCTTGGTGATCCCTCACTTCAAGTGACATGTCTGGGTTGGTTTGCTCCAAAATGAATGTATAGGGTCTCTCAATTTTCTCTTCCCATATCACAAGTGGTGTCTGTCTCCAATATATGGTCACGGCACTGCTATAATACCTTTGGCAGATCCCAGTGAAGACGTGGCTGCAGAGTTACCAGGTGCAGCGCGGTTTCCAGTGGTTCAGCACCCTTCCTGGCGGGTTTGCTGTAAGTGCGAGTATTTTATGTGTTTCTTCATAGATGGTTGATTACAATAAGCCGCACACAGGGATGACCGCTGTATTTCTCGATCCTAGTTCACATTCAGCGAGCTCAACGTGGTTCAGCTGCGCTTCCTCCGGCTGCAGAGTCTTCGTGTACGGCAGCAATTGCGATACATATGTGAAGCTCAGCCGGGACGTCCTGCCACAGACAAGGATGTGAAGTTTCTGGCTGACACCAGAGATCAGAGCTTCTTAGTGACATTACAAGGATGTGCGGTAAGGACGAGCAGATACAGGCGGAAACTACTGACAGATCATTGAATGTCGTGCACGTGTGATGCTTGCATCAGTGTGTGCTGCAGTGGTTAATTAGTATTCTTGCACATTGAGTTAATCGCAGATGCTGTATGGCTATGCAGCTTACAAGTGAGAGTTGTGAGAGCATCAGATCTCCATCCTCAGCCCTTAGTAGTTCCACTTCCTCCACGGTGTTGCAGATAATTTATTCTATAGGATCTGTGCATGAAGTGTGTGGCGCTGCTGTGTCCTTTAGGTTGCGTGTTCCAGTCTGGGGAGAGGAGAATGAAAGTGGACAGACTCCTCACTTTAGGTACCGGACAAAGTGAGCCATGGACCCCAGTCTAAGGGTCAGACTACTCCCTGAACACTTGCCATTATACTGCTCTGATTCGCTATCGTTATACACCCGTGACAGTGGTTTCACATTGGCATTCTGCTCTGCAAGAGTCTAAATATAAATATAATCTGGAGGATTTAATAACAGAGAACTGAATGGGACCTTGGTAAGAACATTATGCAAAATTAAATAAAGGTCATACAGCCCAAAACATAAATGTCCTTAACCTTCATGACATATGACATATAGGTATGTATAGGTCGATTCTTCCTTGATGTGTCTCACGCAGTGAGCTCACATCATTACCTGCACAAGTTGGTGATCTGAAAGTGGAAATATAATTTGGTAGCCATATGGAAACTTTTTCATTTTGCACAGAGTGTTTACACTAATCAAAGAGAGATGCTGTGGAAATCCAAATGACCGGATCTTCATTCCACTGAATACTGTCGAGGAGAGTCAAGCAGCCATGTCTATTATCCGCAGAAATCATAGGGCATAGATTATTATCCAATGATTACAAGATATAAGAGTATACAGACATTACAGCTGGGATCACAGAATATAAGAGTATACAGACATTACAGCTGGGGATCACAGAATATAAGAGTATACAGACATTACAGCCAGGGATCACAGAATATAAGAGTATACAGACATTACAGCCAGAGATCACAGAATATAAGAGTATACAGACATTACAGCTGGGGATCACAGAATATAAGAGTATTCAGACATTACAGCCAGGGATCACAGAATATAAGAGTATACAGACATTACAGATGGGGATCACAGAATATAAGAGTATACAGACATTACAGCAGAGATCACAGAATATAAGAGTATACAGACATTACAGCCGGGGATCACAGAATATAAGAGTATACAGACATTACAGCCAGAGATCACAGAATATAAGAGTATACAGACATTACAGCTGGGGATCACAGAATATAAGAGTATACAGACATTACAGCCAGAGATCACAGAATAAAGAGTATACAGACATTACAGCCGGGGATCAGAGAATATAAGAGTATACAGACATTACAGCCGGGATCACAGAATATAAGAGTATACAGACATTACAGCCAGGGATCACAGAATATAAAGTATACAGACATTACAGGTGGGGATCACAGAATATAAGAGTATACAGACATTACAGCCAGGGATCACAGAATATAAGAGTATACAGACATTACAGCCGGGGGATCACAGAATATAACAGTATACAGACATTACAGCCGGGGATCACAGAATATAAGAGTATACAGACATTACAGCTGGGGATCACAGAATATAAGAGTATACAGACATTACAGCCGGGGATCACAGAATATAAGAGTATACAGACATTACAGCTGGGAATCACAGAATATAAGAGTATACAGACATTACAGCCGGGATCACAAAATATAAGAGTATACAGATATTACAGCCGGGGATCACAGAATATAACAGTATACAGACATTACAGCCGGGGATCACAGAATATAAGAGTATACAGACATTACAGCCAGGGATCACAGAATATAAGAGTATATAGACATTACAGCCAGGGATCACAAAATATAAGAGTATACAGACATTACACTCCGGGATCACAGCTGATCCCCGGCTGTAATGTCTGTACACTGTTATATTCTGTGATCCCTGGCACATTTATAAGAATATCTCAGGACAGGAACATTTTTATCTAACACACCCAATTGTGGAATTTACTTTTATTCTAAGATGTATTCAATTAAAATGTGCCATTGTTCAGGGCACAACCCCCTTTAAGTATGTGAACCTCTATCGCCCCAGATTGAATATATATCTAATACCCAACTTTAACCCCTTTAAGGCTTTCTTTTCTGTGTCTTCTCTTCCCAGGGTGGAGAATCCTTCAACAGAACGGAGACCCCCCTGCACTTTGAGCCTTCGGACCCCTCTCTGCTTCCTGTTCGGGACTTGGCCCTCTTTCACGACGGGGACGCGGACCACCTTTACGGCTTCTTTGTCGGCCCCGTCTGCTTCAGATGAGGACACGTTTTGTTTTTTTTTGTGCTCCTTTATGAACTCTGACAACCCACCCCCCAGGCCGAGGGTGGAAGCCCCACGTTATTTATACAGGACGCTATGGGCCTCGTACCCCCTCTCTCAGGAAGGGAGACTGGAACGTGTTTACAATTGAACTCTTGGTGCTCCGAAAGTCTAAAGACCTCACCCGAATCTCCTGGCGAGAACCACACACAACCTCAAGGCTTCCCCTCCCCGAACACACCGAGACTAACGTTCTCAGGGGGCAAAGTCCGACTTCTTAATGCACTTATTTATCAACTTTATTTGGTGCCCTGTGGACCACCACAAGGAGAATTGGTGCTTTTTTATGTCTTTTTTTTGTGTCTTTTCTAATTCGTAGAAGGACGTGTATATTGACTAGTGATTGGATTGTGCTGGCTCACCCGCTATCATTCACACATCAGTCTTGACAACTCATGGTCTTCCATTGCTGCCCTAGGTCATTCTCATAATGAAGCAGTTGGGTAAATCAAGTATTCAGGGTCATATATTTCTAGCTGGCAATGCACATTATAGACATTGATGACCTGCGTAGGATCATGTACCCCAATGTCTAAAAATGAGATGAATAAAATATATATAAGGGTACGAGTTGTTCTTTTTTTTGTCCAGCTGTCAAAAACCACAAGTTTGTCGGCATCCATGTGAATCCAGCCTGCATCAGTTATCGGCCCCATTGACTTTCAATTGGGCCGGAGACATCCAGTTGTGTACGGATCGCATCTGTATCTTGTTGCAATTTTGTCTCCGTGAAAAAGAAGTGAACCCCCCGAATCCAGGGCACCATGGGGGTCTAAGAGCAGGAGCTGGCTGGGCCGGGGGGCAGGAGTGCAAATGCCCCCCAGGCCAGTGGTCAAGCAGCAGTTTTGGAGCCCGGGGGGCAGGTGTGCAAATGCCCCCCAGGCCAGTGGTCAAGCAGCAGTTTTGGAGCCTGGGGGGCAGGTGTGCAAATGCCCCCCAGGCCAGTGGTCAAGCAACAGTTTTGGAGTCATATTGGTCTGGGAGGCCGCTATGCCCCTGAAGCTGACTGCTCTTGGGCCACTGCTATGTGCTTGCCCCCTTCCCCCCCAGGCTGAAATTTGCCAGCCCCTGTCTATGAGACACAGATTCATCCGGACTCCAGATCCCGGAGGAACCAGATTTCCAGCCTGCGCATGCGCAAAACCACCCGCCGGATATCTATCAAATGTGCAACCGGATTCTCCCGCACAGGGTGGAGGTAAATCCAGTTTCAAACATTGCGGGGAATCCGGGTGCTTTTCCTGGATTCCAAAATACGCCAGCCTTACCCGGTGGGATCCACTCTAGGAAACGTTCCTTCTTTGGGGACTTGTTTCCTGCAGTAGTGTTGAAGAGTTTGTCCATTGTCTTTGAAGAGTTTTTATCCCGAATATTATTTTTTTTGATACTTTGGGGCATTTTCCAACTTTCTTTTCTACCACCAGGAGTTTCTGAAGATGCCCCAAGGTCTGAACATAAGAACAGCACCTTGTGCTTCCACAGGAATTAATAAGAAGATTCTTTTGAAATTCTTCTGGGTGATTTTTTTCTGGCATTTTAAAGTGTCGGATAAAGATGCAGTGTGAATAATCCCCAACGCTGCAACGAGATGAATAATGTAAAGTGGGGGAGGTTTGTCCTTCAAATAGAGGAACTCATCAAAGAATTGGACCAAAGTGGTGCCTGAGGTGATTAATGTATGTAAAGACTGATGATCTGCACGTAACATCAAACATGTGAATTGGCCAAATTACTTAAAAGAGAAGCTGTCAGCGGCATTTTACTAAGATCCTGACTGAACAAGTACAGCCTGTACTCTGCACCACACCTATGTGAAACTATACGGACTGAACAACTACAGCCTGTACTCTGCACCACACCAACGCGAGACTATATGGATGAAGAACTACAGCCTGTACTCTGCACCACACCAATGTGAGACTATATAGACTGAAGAACTACAGCCTGTACTCTGCACCACACCAATGTGAACTATATAGACTGAAGAACTACAGCCTGTACTCTGCACCACACCAATGTGAGACTAATATAGACTGAAGAACTACAGCCTGTACTCTGCACCACACCAATGTGAAACTATACGGACTGCGAACTACAGCCTGTACTCTGCACCACACCAATGTGAGACTATAGACTGAAGAACTACAGCCTGTACTCTGCACCACACCAATGTGAAACTATACGGACTGAACAACTACAGCCTGTACTCTGCACCACACCAATGTGAGACTATATAGACTGAAGAACTACAGCCTGTACTCTGCACCACACCAATGTGAGACTATATAGACTGAAGAACTACAGCCTGTACTCTGCACCACACCAATGTGAGACTATATAGACTGAAGAACTACAGCCTGTACTCTGCACCACACCAATGTGAAACTATACGGACTGACGAACTACAGCCTGTACTCTGCACCACACCAATGTGAAACTATACGGACTGCCGAACTACAGCCTGTACTCTGCACCACACCAACATGAGAGTATAAGAACTGAACAATTACAGCCTGTACTCTGCACCACACTAACATGAGAAGATAAGAACTGAACAATACAGCCTGTACTCTGCACCACACCTATGTGAAACTATACGGACTGAACAACTACAGCCTGTACTCTGCACCACACCAACGCGAGACTATAGGACTGAACAACTACAGCCTGTACTCTGCACCACAACCAATGTGAGACTATATGGACTGGAGAACTACAGCCTGTACTCTGCACCACACCAACGCGAGACTATATGGACTAAAGGGAACTACAGCCTGTACTCTGCACCCACACCAATGTGAGACTATATGGACTGGAGAACTACAGCCTGTACTCTGCACCACACCAATGTGAGACTATATGGACTGGAGAACTACAGCCTGTACTCTGCCACCACACCAACATGAGAGTAAAAGAACTGAACAATTACATCCTGTACTCCGTCACTACATGGGTTAAACAAAGTGCATAATTATACTGTTACCCAGAGTCATGTCTATTGGTACCAACCTATCACATTTGATTTCTAAGCTTTTGTAAACTGGTTTATTGTATGAAATGTTTGCGTAAAAGCCCAACAATTGTATATCTACAATACAATGTCTATGCTCGGGGGAAGTGACTGTGGATGAACTTAGTGAAATCCATGTAAGTAGCATCCGTAAGATATAGGCTAGTTCAGAGGGATCAAGCTGTATGGGTATTCGCCTTCAAAACCCCCCATACATCCCAACACAGGGCCAGGCGGAAAGTCCCAGCAGTCCCCAACACCTTCTTGTAGAATGGCAGGCAGCGAGGCAAGTGTCCAAGAAAACCTGAAAAGGGAACCTTGGCAAAAACATAGAAATCTCCAACCGAGCAAACATGGAAATGCCCTAGGGCCCCGTTCCAGTTGCCAAATAACCGGTTGTACTGTAGACCTGACAGAACAGAGTAGGTGCAGAGAGCAGCAGACACACCTGCAGACAGGGAACAAATGCAGATAAGTCAATGCCCGAAGAGAGGTTACAAAACTGCGCCCTGTGCCAGCTGAACCGTAAAAGCTGACAGGTTACATAAGGTAACACAGGTTAACTAAGGCACCTGCTCTCACTCACATGGCGGCATGGTGGCTCAGTGGTTAGCACTGTATATGGTGGCTCAGTGGTTAGCATTGTATATGGTGGCTCAGTGGTTAGCACTGTATATGGTGGCTCAGTGGTTAGCACTGTATACGTTGGCTCAGTGGTTAGCACTGTATAAAGGCGGCTCAGTGGTTAGCACTGTATATGGTGGCTCAGTGGTTAGCACTGTATACGGTGGCTCAGTGGTTAGCACTGTATACGATGGCTCAGTGGTTAGCACTGTATACGGTGGCTCAGTGGTTAGCCCTGTATACGGTGGCTCAGTGGTTAGCACTGTATATGGTGGCTCAGTGGTTAGCACTGTATACGGTGGCTCAGTGGTTAGCACTGTATACAGTGGCTCAGTGGTTAGCACTGTATACGATGGCTCAGTGGTTAGCACTGTATACGGTGGCTCAGTGGTTAGCACTGTATACGGTGGCTCAGTGGTTAGCACTGTATACGGTGGCTCAGTGGTTAGCACTGTATACGGTGGCTCAGTGGTTAGGGCTGTATATGGTGGCTCAGTGGTTAGCACTGTATACGGTGGCTCAGTGGTTAGCACTATATGGTGGCTCAGTGGTTAGCACTGTATACGGTGGCTCAGTGGTTAGCACTGTATACGGTGGCTCAGTGGTTAGCACTGTATATGGTGGCTCAGTGGTTAGCACTGTATACGGTGGCTCAGTGGTTAGCACTGTATACGGTGGCTCAGTGGTTAGCACTGTATACAGTGGTTCAGTGGTTAGCACTGTATACAGTGGTTCAGTGGTTAGCACTGTATACAGTGGTTCAGTGGTTAGCACTGTATATAGTGGTTCAGTGGTTAGCACTGTATATAGTGGCTCAGTGGTTAGCACTGTATACGGTGGCTCAGTGGTTAGCACTGTATGTGATGGCTCAGTAGTTAGCACTGTATACGGTGGCTCAGTGGTTAGCACTGTATGGTGGCTCAGTGGTTAGCACTGTATGGTGGCTCAGTGGTTAGCACTGTATATGGTGGCTCAGTGGTTAGCACTGTATACGGTGGCTCAGTGGTTAGCACTGTATACGGTGGCTCAGTGGTTAGCACTGTATACGGTGGATCAGTGGTTAGCACTGTATACGGTGGCTCAGTGGTTAGCGCTGTATAAGGTGGCTCAGTGGTTAGCGCTGTATACGGTGGCTCAGTGGTTAGCACTGTATACGGTGGCTCAGTGGTTAGCACTGTATACGGTGACTCAGTGGTTAGCACTGTATACGGTGGCTCAGTGGTTAGCGCTATATACGGTGGCTCAGTGGTTAGCACTGTATACGGTGGCTCAGTGGTTAGCGCTATATACGGTGGCTCAGTGGTTAGCAGTGTATACGGTGGCTCAGTGGTTAGCAGTGTATACGGTGGCTCAGTGGTTAGCAGTGTATACGGTGGCTCAGTGGTTAGCAGTGTATACGGTGGCTCAGTGGTTAGCACTGTATACGGTGGCTAAGTGGTTAGCACTGTATACGGTGGCTCAGTGGTTAGTATTATATACAGGAGCTCAGTGGTTAGTACTGTATATGGTGGCTCAGTGGTTAGCAGTGTATACGGTGGCTCAGTGGTTAGCACTGTATACGGTGGCTCAGTGGTTAGCACTGTATACGGTGGCTCAGTGGTTAGCACTGTATACGGTGGCTCAGTGGTTAGCACTGTATACGGTGGCTCAGTGGTTAGCACTGTATACGGTGGCTCAGTGGTTAGCACTGTATACGGTGGCTCAGTGGTTAGCGCTGTATAAGGTGGCTCAGTGGTTAGCACTGTATATGGTGGCTCAGTTGTTAGCACTGTATACGGTGGATCAGTGGTTAGCACTGTATACGGTGGCTCAGTGGTTAGCACTGTATACGGTGGATCAGTGGTTAGCACTGTATACGGTGGCTCAGTGGTTAGCGCTGTATAAGGTGGCTCAGTGGTTAGCGCTGTATATCGGTGGCTCAGTGGTTAGCACTGTATACGGTGGCTCAGTGGTTAGCCTGTATAAGGTGGCTCAGTGGTTAGCACTGTATACGGTGGCTCAGTGGTTAGCACTGTATACGGTGGCTCAGTGGTTAGCATGTATAGTTGGCTCAGTGGTTAGCACTGTATATGGTGGCTCAGTGTTAGCACTGTATATGGTGGCTCAGTGGTTAGCACTGTATACTGGTGGCTCAGTGGTTAGCACTGTATACTGGTGGCTCAGTGGTTAGCACTGTATACGGTGGCTCAGTGGTTAGCACTGTATACGGTGGCTCAGTGGTTAGCACTGTATATCGGTGGCTCAATGGTTAGCACTGTATATGGTGGCTCAGTGGTTAGCACTGTATACGGTGGCTCAGTGGTTAGCACTGTATATGGTGGCTCAGTGGTTAGCACTGTATAGGTGGCTCAGTGGTTAGCATGTATTTGGTTGGCTCAGTGGTTAGCACTGTATAGGTGGCTCAGTGGTTAGCACTGTATGGTGGCTCAGTGGTTAGCACTGTATACGGTGGCTCAGTGGTTAGCACTGTATACGGTGGCTCAGTGGTTAGCTGTATACGGTGGTCAGTGGTTAGCCTGTATATGGTGGCTCAGTGGTTAGCACTGTATATGGTGGCTCAGTGGTTAGCACTGTATACGGTGGCTCAGTGGTTAGCACTGTATACGGTGCTCAGTGGTTAGCACTGTATATGGTGGCTCAGTGGTTAGCACTGTATACGTGGCTCAGTTGTTAGCACTGTATACGGTGGCCAGTGGTTAGCACTGTATACGGTGGCTCAGTGGTTAGCACTGTATACGGTGGCTCAGTGGTTAGCACTGTATACGGTGGCTCAGTGGTTAGCATGTATACGGTGGCTCAGTGGTTAGCATGTATACGGTGGCTCAGTGGTTAGCACTGTATATGGTGGTCAGTGGTTAGCACTGTATACGTGGCTCAGTGTTAGCACTGTATACGTGGCTAGTGGTTAGCACTGTATATAGTGGTCAGTGGTTAGCACTGTATATAGTGGCTCAGTGGTTAGCACTGTATACGGTGGCTCAGTGGTTAGCACTGTATACGGTGGCTCAGTGGTTAGCACTGTATACGGTGGCTCAGTGGTTAGCACTGTATACGATGGCTCAGTAGTTAGCACTGTATACGGTGGCTCAGTGGTTAGCACTGTATGGTGGCTCAGTGGTTAGCACTGTATGGTGGCTCAGTGGTTAGCACTGTATATGGTGGCTCAGTGGTTGCACTGTATACGGTGGATCAGTGGTTAGCACTGTATACGGTGGCTCAGTGGTTAGCCTGTATAAGGTGGCTCAGTGGTTAGCCTGTATACGGTGGCTCAGTGGTTAGCACTGTATACGTGGCTCAGTGGTTAGCACTGTATACGGTGACTCAGTGGTTAGCGCTGTATACGGTGGCTCAGTGGTTAGCCTATATACGGTGGCTCAGTGGTTAGCACTGTATACGGTGGCTCAGTGGTTAGCGCTTTACGGTGGCTCAGTGGTTAGCAGTGTATACGGTGGCTCAGTGGTTAGCAGTGTATACGGTGGCTCAGTGGTTAGCAGTGTATACGGTGGCTCAGTGGTTAGCAGTGTATACGGTGGCTCAGTGGTTAGCACTGTATACGGTGGCTAAGTGGTTAGCACTGTATACGGTGGCTCAGTGGTTAGTACTGTATATAGTGGTTCAGTGGTTAGCACTGTATATAGTGGCTCAGTGGTTAGCACTGTATACGGTGGCTCAGTGGTTAGCACTGTATATGGTGGCTCAGTGGTTAGCACTGTATACGATGGCTCAGTAGTTAGCACTGTATGGTGGCTCAGTGGTTAGCACTGTATGGTGGCTCAGTGGTTAGCACTGTATACGGTGGATCAGTGGTTAGCACTGTATACGGTGGCTCAGTGGTTAGCACTGTATACGGTGGCTCAGTGGTTAGCGCTATATACGGTGGCTCAGTGGTTAGCAGTGTATACGGTGGCTCAGTGGTTAGCAGTGTATACGGTGGCTCAGTGGTTAGCAGTGTATACGGTGGCTCAGTGGTTAGCAGTGTATACGGTGGCTAAGTGGTTAGCACTGTATACGGTGGCTCAGTGGTTAGTATTATATACAGGAGCTCAGTGGTTAGTACTGTATATGGTGGCTCAGTGGTTAGCAGTGTATACGGTGGCTCAGTGGTTAGCACTGTATATGGTGGCTCAGTGGTTAGCACTGTATACGGTGGCTCAGTGGTTAGCACTGTATACGGTGGCTCAGTGGTTAGTATAATATACAGTAGCTCAGTGGTTAGTACTGTATATGGTGGCTCAGTGGATAGCACTGTATACGGTGGCTCAGTGGTTAGCACTGTATACGGGGGCTCAGTGGTTAGCACTGTATATGGTGGCTCAGTGGTTAGCACTGTATACGGTGGCTCAGTGGTTAGCACTGTATACGGTGGATCAGTGGTTAGCACTGTATATGGTGGCTCAGTGGTTAGCACTGTATACGGTGGCTCAGTGGTTAGCACTGTATACGGTGGCTCAGTGGTTAGTATTATATACAGTAGCTCAGTGGTTAGTACTGTATATGGTGGCTCAGTAGTTAGCACTGTATACGGTGGCTCAGTGGTTAGCTCTGTATACGGTGGCTCAGTGTTTAGCACTGTATATGGTGGCTCAGTGGTTAGCACTGTATACGGTGGCTCAGTGGTTAGCACTGTATACGGTGGCTCAGTGGTTAGCGCTGTATACGGTGGCTCAGTGGTTAGCACTGTATACGGTGGCTCAGGGGTTAGCACTGTATATGGTGGCTCAGTGGTTAGCACTGTATACGGTGGCTCAGTGGTTAGCACTGTATACGGTGGCTCAGTGTTTAGCACTGTATATGGTGGCTCAGTGGTTAGCACTGTATACGGTGGCTCAGTGGTTAGCGCTGTATACGGTGACTCAGTGGTTAGCGCTGTATACGGTGGCTCAGTGGTTAGCACTGTATACGGTGGCTCAGTGGTTAGCGCTGTATACGGTGACTCAGTGGTTAGCGCTGTATACGGTGACTCAGTGGTTAGCACTGTATATGGTGGCTCAGTGGTTAGCACTGTATATGGTGGCTCAGTGGTTAGCACTGTATACGGTGGCTCAGTGGTTAGCACTGTATACACCATGTGGTCTGGACCCCATAGACTGGGGCACCATGAGGTTTGGATCCTTTAGACTGGGGGCACGATGATGTCTGAACCTTTTAGACTAGGGGCATCATGAGGTCTGGACCCTATAGATTAGGGGCACCATGAGGTCTGCCACAAATGGTACTACATATAATCTATGTGTAATATCATGCCTGGAGGTAATTAGAGGACACTTTGCTGAGTCCCTCAAATACACCAAACACATCTGAACTACAGGCCAGAATAGACCTACCTATAGGGCAATCCCCACTTCCGGCTGGAGGAAGTTAGGTTAGGGGTGGGTGGCACAAAGGAGAGTTCTAGTCTGTTCTGGGTAGCTTGAGAGAGCATGGAGTGTAGAGTCAAGTACTAGGCCGAGGACCTGGAGAGATGAATCTGCTGCCAGCTGTTGAAGCTGGGCAGAGGAACTAGCTGCAGCAGCGGTACCAGCCCCAAATCAATCAAGGATAATTCAGCACTGGTCTTGAAGCTGGATGTCACTGGGCTTCAAGTTCAGTGACTCACTTTGTGGACCATCCCGAGTCTCACAGGCTACATAGGGTCAGAGGACCAAAGCTGTTGCTCGCAGGACCCGCAGCTACCTGCCTGGCAAGGAATGGCAACCACGGACACTTAGGAAAGGGGTAGCAAGTGTCAGGGTGGGAAAAGGCAGCTGGAAGGCCATATAGCCTTTGTCTCAGCAAGGTGGACTCCAACTATCTCTGGGCTGGCCAGGCTGTAATCCTGGTGAACATCGTACCCAGGCTGGGTTGTAATGTTCAACAAGTAAAGGGTAAGAACCACAGACTGTGTCGTCTGATCCTTTGTGCATCCTCCTGCATCAATACCCTCCTCCTCCTCTGCACCATCCACCATCCCACTACACCAGGGGTAGGGAACTCCAGGCCTCCAGAGCCACACACAGTGCAGGAGATTAAATTACCAACTGTCAAATACTAAGAAAATCCTGAACACCAGGACGGTGAGTGGCTCTCGAGGCCTGGAGGTCCCTAACCCTGTTTTACACTTTCCAAAGGATCCCTGTCCAGAATGGAGAGGACTTACCACCTGGCTGCCCTTCCATCTCCCTTTGGAAGCCCCCACAGCAGCCCCTGGCCACCTATGGTCAGCACTCCAGTTGGCGTCACAAACTATTACGACCGTGACAGCTGGATGCTACAGGCTGGGGGCACCATGAGGACTGGTCCCTACAGAACAGGGGCACCATGAGGTCTGCACCCTACAGAACAGGGGCACCATGAGGTCTGCACCCTACAGATTGGGGTCACCATGAGGTCTGCACCCTACAGAACAGGGACATCATTAGGACTGGACCCTACAGAACAGGGGCACCATGAGGTCTGCACCCTACAGAACAGGGACACCATGAGGTCTGCACCCTACAGAACAGGGACACCATGAGGTCTGCACCCTACAGACATGAGGTCTGCACCCTACAAATTGGGGTCACCATGAGGTCTGGGCCCTTAGACTGTGAGCACCATGAGGTCTGGGCCCTATAGACCGGGTGCCACCATGAGGTCTGGGCCCTATAGACTGGGGGCACCATGAGGTCTGGACCTTATAGACTGGGGGCACGATGAAGTTTGCACCCTATAGACTGGGGGCACCATGAGGTCTGGAGGCCCCAAGAGGTCTGGACCATACAGGCTCAGGGCCCCATGAGGTCTGGACCCTATAGACCTGAGGTATGGACTCTATAAATTAGGGGACCATGTAGTCTGGACCCTACAGACTGGGGGCACCATGAGGTCTGGGTCCTATAGACTGGGGGCACCATGAGGTCTGGGCCCTATAGACTGGGGGCACCATGAGGTCTGGGCCCTATAGACTGGGGGCACCATGAGGTCTGGAGGCCCCAAGAGGTCTGGACCATACAGACTCAGGGCCCCATGAGGTCTGGACCCTATAGACTCAGGGCCCTATGGGGTCTGGACCCTATACACTGGGGTCCCATGAGGTCTGGACCCTATGGATTAGTGGCAGCATGAGGTCTATACCTTATAGACTGGGGGCACCAAGAGGTCTGTACCCTATGAACTGGGGCACCATGAGGTCTGGACCCTATAGACTGGGGGGCACCATGAGGTCTGGGCCCTATAGACCGGGGACCCCATGAGGTCTGGACCCTATAGACTCAGGGCCCTATGGGGTCTGGACCCTGTACACTGGGGTCCCATGAGGTCTGGACCCTATGGATTAGTGGCAGCATGAGGTCTAGACCCTATAGACTGGGGGCACCAAGAGGTCTGTACCCTATGATCTGGGGCACCATGAGGTCTGGACCCTATAGACTGGGGGCACCATGAGGTATGGGCCCTATAGACCGGGGGCCCCATGAGGTCTGGACCCTATAGACTCAGGGCCCTATGGGGTCTGGACCCTATACACTTGGGTCCCATGAGGCCTGGACCCTATGGATTAGTGGCAGCATGAGGTCTAGACCCTATAGACTGGGGCACCAAGAGGTCTGTACCCTATGAACTGGGGCACCATGAGGTCTGGACCCTACAGACTGGGGGCACCATGAGGTCTGGACCCTACAGACTGGGGGCACCATGAGGTCTGGACCCTACAGACTGGGGGCCCTATGAGGTCTGGGCCCTATAGACTGGGGGCCCCATGAGGTCTGGACCCTACAGACTGGGGGCCCTATGAGGTCTGGGCCCTATAGACTGGGGGCCCCATGAGGTCTGGACCCTACAGACTGGGGGCCCCATGAGGTCTGGACCCTACAGACTGGGGGCCCCATGAGGTCTGGACCCTACAGACTGGGGGCCCTATGAGGTCTGGGCCCTATAGACTGGGGGCCCCATGAGGTCTGGGCCCTATAGACTGGGGGCCCCATGAGGTCTGGACCCTACAGACTGGGGGCCCCATGTGGTCTGGACCCTACAGACTGGGGGCCCCATGAGGTCTGGACCCTACAGACTGGGGGCCCCATGAGGTCTGGGCCCTATAGACTGGGGGCCCCATGAGGTCTGGACCCTACAGACTGGGGGCCCCATGTGGTCTGGACCCTACAGACTGGGGGCCCCATGAGGTCTGGACCCTACAGACTGGGGGCCCCATGAGGTCTGGGCCCTATAGACTGGGGGCCCCATGAGGTCTGGACCCTACAGACTGGGGGCCCCATGAGGTCTGGGCCCTATAGACTGGGGGCCCCATGAGGTCTGGACCCTACAGACTGGGGGCCCCATGAAGTCTGGACCCTACAGACTGGGGGCACCATGAGGTCTGGGCCCTATAGACTGGGGGCCCCATGAGGTCTGGACCCTACAGACTGGGGGCCCCATGAGGTCTGGACCCTATTGACTGGGGGCTCCATGAGGTCTGGACCCTATTGACTGGGGGCCCCATGAGGTCTGGACCCTATACACTGGGGACACCATGAGGTCTGGACCCTATACACTGGGGACACCATGAGGTCTGTGCCCTATAGACTGGGGGCCCCATGAGGTCTGGACCCTATAGACTGGGGGCCCCATGAGGTCTGGACCCTATAGACTGGGGGCTCCATGAGGTCTGGACCCTATAGACTGGGGCTCCATGAGGTCTGGACCCTATTGACTGGGGGCTCCATGAGGTCTGGACCCTATTGACTGGGGGCCCCATGAGGTCTGGACCCTATACACTGGGGACACCATGAGGTCTGGACCCTATTGACTGGGGGCTCCATGAGGTCTGGACCCTATTGACTGGGGGCCCCATGAGGTCTGGACCCTATACACTGGGGACACCATGAGGTCTGGACCCTATTGACTGGGGGCTCCATGAGGTCTGGACCCTATTGACTGGGGGCCCCATGAGGTCTGGACCCTACAGACTGGGGGCACCATGAGGTCTGGACCCTACAGACTGGGGGCCCCATGAGGTCTGGACCCTACAGACTGGGGGCCCCATGAGGTCTGGACCCTATAGACTGGGGGCCCCATGAGGTCTGGACCCTATAGACTGGGGGCCCATGAGGTCTGGACCCTATAGACTGGGGGCCCCATGAGGTATGTGCCCTATAGACTGGGGGCCCCATGAGGTCTGGACCCTATAGACTGGGGGCCCCATGAGGTCTGGACCCTATAGACTGGGGGCTCCATGAGGTCTGGACCCTATTGACTGGGGGCTCCATGAGGTCTGGACCCTACAGACTGGGGGCCCCATGAGGTCTGGACCCTATTGACTGGGGGCTCCATGAGGTCTGGACCCTATTGACTGGGGGCTCCATGAGGTCTGGACCCTATTGACTGGGGGCTCCATGAGGTCTGGACCCTACAGACTGGGGGCTCCATGAGGTCTGGACCCTATTGACTGGGGGCTCCATGAGGTCTGGACCCTACAGACTGGGGGCCCCATGAGGTCTGGACCCTATTGACTGGGGGCTCCATGAGGTCTGGACCCTATTGACTGGGGGCTCCATGAGGTCTGGACCCTATTGACTGGGGGCCCCATGAGGTCTGGACCCTATTGACTGGGGGCTCCATGAGGTCTGGACCCTATTGACTGGGGCTCCATGAGGTCTGGACCCTATTGACTGGGGGCTCCATGAGGTCTGGACCCTATTGACTGGGGGCTCCATGAGGTCTGGACCCTATTGACTGGGGGCTCCATGAGGTCTGGACCCTATAGACTGGGGACACCATGAGGTAGGTCTCTAGGGCTCGCGATGAAGCCCCGCCCCTATCACGTTCCCATCAGCTGGGTCCTGCACTCTGCTGGGGGGCGGAGCCACAGAACACGTCCCGCTCCTGTCCGCGGTGAAGGGGTCACACGTGACCGGAAGAGGCGGAGCTCTGCGCGGCTTATGCGGAAGTGCTCCTGTCAGTCGCGGCCTGAGAGCGATGTGAGCACTTCCGGCGGTTTGCGGGTCCCGTTCCCCGGGCTGAGATGTGAGGAGGGGCCGCGCCGGCACAGGTAGGGCTGTCATGGCGCCTGATATGGATAGAAACATAGAGAATGCTACAACACAGGGATGTCAGCCGGTGTCACACTCGTCATAGGGTGTACAGTGCGTCTATGGGACAGGACTTAGGACAGCTGTGTGTATTACATACCTGATCATCATATGTCACATACATCATGTTCTGTGTGATATCTACCTCGGGGGTCAGCCTGTACGTGTGTCTCCATGGTTACAGACCACTTAGGGTTTGTTTGTAGTCTGTAACCATGGAGACACATAATTCTTATAGGAGCTAAACAGAAAGAAAGGTGTCCATGATCGAGCTCTGCTCCAGCCATTGTCTATAGGACTGCTGAGTACAGCCCTCTGCTATTTACAGCAGTCCCATACAGAATGGATGGAGGGGAGATCGAGCTCTGCTCCAGCCATTGTCTATAGGACTGCTGAGTACAGCCCTCTGCTATTTACAGCAATCCCATAGACAATGAATGGAGGGGAGATCAAGCTCTGCTCCATCCATTGTCTATAGGACTGCTGAGTAGAGCCCTCTGCTATTTACAGCAGTCCCATACAGAATGAATGGAGGGGAGATCGAGCTCTGCTCCAGTTATTGTCTATAGGACTGCTGAGTACAGCCCTCTGCTATTTACAGCAATCCCATAGACAATGAATGGAGGGAAGATCAAGCTCTGCTCCATCCATTGTCTATAGGACTGCTGAGTACAGCCCTGTGCTATTTACAGCAATCCCATAGACAATGAATGGAGGGGAGATCAAGCTCTGCTCCATCCATTGTCTATAGGACTGCTGAGTACAGCCCTCTGCTATTTACAGCAATCCCATAGACAATGAATGGAGGGGAGATCAAGCTCTGCTCCATCCATTGTCTATAGGATTGCTGAGTACAGCCCTCTGCTATTTACAGCAGTCCCATACAGAATGGATGGAGGGGAGATCGAGCTCTGCTCCAGCCATTGTCTATAGGACTGCTGAGTGCAGCCCTCTGCTATTTATAGCAGTCCCATAGAGATTGAAGGAGAAATCAAGCTCTGCTCCATCCATTGTCTATAGGACTGCTGAGTACAGCCCTCTGCTATTTACAGCAGTCCCATACAGAATGAATGGAGGGGAGATCGAGCTCTGCTCCAGTTATTGTCTATAGGACTGCTGAGTACAGCCCTCTGCTATTTACAGCAATCCCATAGACAATGAATGGAGGGGAGATCGAGCTCTGCTCCAGCCATTGTCTGTAGGACTGCTGAGTACAGCCCTCTGCTATTTACAGCAATCCCATAGACAATGAATGGAGGGGAGATCAAGCTCTGCTCCATCCATTGTCTATAGGACTGCTGAGTAGAGCCCTCTGCTATTTACAGCAGTCCCATACAGAATGAATGGAGGGAGATCGAGCTCTGCTCCAGTTATTGTCTATAGGACTGCTGAGTACAGCCCTCTGCTATTTACAGCAATCCCATAGACAATGAATGGAGGGAAGATCAAGCTCTGCTCCATCCATTGTCTATAGGACTGCTGAGTACAGCCCTCTGCTATTTACAGCAATCCCATAGACAATGAATGGAGGGGAGATCAAGCTCTGCTCCATCCATTGTCTATAGGACTGCTGAGTACAGCCCTCTGCTATTTACAGCAGTCCCATACAGAATGGATGGAGGGGAGATCGAGCTCTGCTTCAGCCATTGTCTATAGGACTGCTGAGTACAGCCCTCTGCTATTTACAGCAGTCCCGTAGAGAATGAATGGAGGGGAGATTGAGCTCTGCTTCAGCCATTGTCTATAGGACTGCTGAGTACAGCCCTCTGCTATTTACAGCAGTCCTATACAGAATGAATGGAGGGGAGATCGAGCTCTGCTCCAGCCATTGTCTATAGGACTACTGAGTACAGCCCTCTGCTATTTACAGCAGTCCCATAGAGAATGGATGGAGGGGAGATCGAGCTCTGCTCCAGCCATTGTCTATAGGACTGCTGAGTACAGCCCTCTGCTATTTACAGCAGTCCCGTAGAGAATGAAGGAGAAATCAAGCTCTGCTCCATCCATTGTCTATAGGACTGCTGAGTACAGCCCTCTGCTATTTACAGCAGTCCCATACAGAATGAATGGAGGGGAGATCGAGCTCTGCTCCATCCATTGTCTATAGGACTGCTGAGTACAGCCCTCTGCTATTTACAGCAGTCCCATACAGAAGGAATGGAGGGGAGATCAACCTCTGCTCCATCCATTGTCTATAGGACTGCTGAGTACAGCCCTCTGCTATTTACAGCAGTCCCATAGAGAATGAAGGAGAAATCAAGCTCTGCTCCATCCATTGTCTATAGGACTGCTGAGTAGAGCCCTGTGGTATTTACAGCAATCCCGTAGACCAGGGATGGGGAACTTCTGGCCCGCAATGTGATCTGATCCAGCCCGCGGCCACTCTGCCCATTTTGTGACTGCGGGCTCTCTAATTCCACGGAGGTGCACGCCGGAATTATGTCCGACGTGCAACATTACCAGTGTGTGGGAGGAGTTGCTGCGCTCTCCAGCTCTCCTGATAAAGTCACTGAAGTGTCAGTGCAATCAGCTCCCGCCGGCATCCTAAAGCCCCGTCACACTAAGTGAGATCGATGCTGAGTCACAAGTTTTGTGACGTTGCGGCGACCTCGCTATGTGTGACCAGGCCCCCGCTGTGAGATCGCTGCTCGTTACAAACCGTTCTGGACCATTTTTTTGTCGCCGCGTTCCCGCTGGGCAGCGTGCATCGCTGTGTTTGACAGGGACAATGACCAACGATCTCAACACTACGCCCAAGAGTGACAGGATCCCAACAACCGCTGGATCATTGCTGCGTCGCTGGTGAGATCTGACTGTTTGACATCTCACCAGCGATCATGTAGATACGCACCAGCGATCCTTATCGGGTCGTATCCTTGTCTTGATCGCTGGAGCGTGGCCAAGTCTGATGGTACCTATAGGTCACAAGTCCTTTCATCTCCTCTTGGGTCAGTAAACATTTAGGTGACAAAATAAATAAAAGCTTCCTGTCCTGTGCTGAATGATGATGGCAGTGCAGGGACAAGGAGTATTAGTAGCAAAAGGGAGATGTATCCAAAAGCAGCACAGCCAAGGGAGGGAGATACAAATCATGTTAAACTCAGATAAAAATCAATATGGTAATATATATCTTCCCTTGGATGTGTTGCTTAATGCATCTCCTTTTTGCGCTGGCCCTGTGTACCACTCCAGCACTGTATTCCTCAGGCTCCGTGTACTCATGCGCTGTATTCCTCAGGCTCCATGTACTCATGCGCTGTATTCCTTACACTCCGTGTACTCCTGCGCTGTATTCCTCAGGCTCCGTATACTCCTGCGCTGTATTCCTCAGGCTCCGTGTACTCCTGCATTGTATGCTTCAGGCTCCGTATACTCCTGTGCTGTATTCCTCAGACTCTGTGTACTCATTCGCTGTACTCCTTACACTTTGTGTACTCCTGCGCTGTATTCCTCAGGCTCCGTATACTCCTGCGCTGTATTCCTCAGGCTCCGTGTACTCCTGCGTTGTATGCTTCAGGCTCCGTGTACTCCTGTGCTGTATTCCTCAGCCTCCCTGTACTCATGCGCTGTATGCCTCAGGCTCCGTGTACTTGTGCTGTATTCCTTACACTCTGTGTAGCCATATGCTGTATCCCTCAGGCTCCGTGTACTCCTGCGCTGTATCCCTCAGGCTCCGTGTACTCCTGCGCTGTATCCCTCAGGCTCCGTGTACTCCTGTGCTGTAACCCTCCGGCTCCGTGTACTCCTGTGCTGTATTCCTCAGGCTCCATGTACTCCTGCACTGTATGCCTCAGGCTCAGTGTACTCCTGTGCTGTATTCTTCAGGCTCTGCGTACTTGCACTGTATTCCTCAGGCTCCATGTACTCATGTGCTGTATTCCTTACACTCTGTGTACTCATGCGCTGTATTCCTCAGGCTCCATGTACTCATGCGCTGTACTCCTTACACTCTGTGTACTCCTGTGCTGTATTCTTCAGGCTCTGCGTACTTGCACTGTATTCCTCAGGCTCCATGTACTCATGTGCTGTATTCCTTACACTCTGTGTACTCATGCGCTGTATTCCTCAGGCTCCATGTACTCATGCGCTGTACTCCTTACACTCTGTGTACTCCTGCGCTGTATTCATCAGGCTCCGTATACTCCTGTGCTGTATTCCTCAGACTCCGTGTACTCATGCGCTGTACTCCTTACACTCTGTGTACTCCTGTGCTGTAACCGTCCGGCTCCGTGTACTCCTGTGCTGTATTCCTCAGGCTCCGTGTACTCCTGCGTTGTATGCTTCAGGCTCCGTATACTCCTGCGATGTATTCCTCAGACTCCGTGTACTCATGCGCTGTACTGCTTACACTCTGTGTACTCCTGTGCTGTAACCCTCCGGCTCCGTGTACTCCTGTGCTGTATTCCTCAGGCTCCGTGTACTCCTGCGTTGTATGCTTCAGGCTCCGTATACTCCTGTGCTGTATTCCTCAGGCTCCGTGTACTCCTGCGTTGTATGCTTCAGGCTCCGTATACTCCTGCGATGTATTCCTCAGGCTCCATGTACTTGTGCTGTATTCCTTACACTCTGTGTAGCCATATGCTGTATCCCCCAGGCTCCGTGTACTCCTGTGCTGTATCCCTCAGGCTCCGTCTACTCCTGCGCTGTATTCCTCAGGCTCCATGTACTCCTGAGCTGTATTCCTCAGGCTCCATGTACTCCTGCGTTGTATGCTTCAGGCTCCGTGTACTCATGCGCTGTACTCCTTACACTTTGTGTACTCCTGCGTTGTATGCCTCAGGCTCCGTGTACTCATGCGCTGTATGCCTCAGGCTCCATGTACTTGTGCTGTATTCCTTACACTCTGTGTAGCCATATGCTGTATCCCCCAGGCTCCGTGTACTCCTGCGCTGTATTCCTCAGGCTCCATGTACTCCTGCGCTGTATTCCTCAGGCTCCATGTACTCCTGCGCTGTATTCCTCAGGCTCCATGTACTCCTGCGCTGTATTCCTCAGGCTCCATGTACTCCTGCGCTGTATTCCTCAGGCTCCATGTACTCCTGCGCTGTATTCCTCAGGCTCCATGTACTCCTGTGCTGTATGCCTCAGGCTCCGTGTACTCCTGTGCTATATGCCTCAGGCTCTGTGTACTTGCGCTCTATTCCTCAGGCTCTGTGTACTTGCGCTCTATTCCTCAGGCTCCGTGTACCACTCACGCTCTCTGGCTCCACATACTCCTGCGCTATATTCCTCAGTCTCCATGTACTCCTGTGCTGTATTCCTCAGGCTCAGTGTACACGTCATGAGCTGCATTTTTTACGCTCCATGTATTCCTGTGTTGTATTCCTCAGGCTCTGTGTACTCATGCGCTGTGTGCCTCAGGCTCCGTGTACCACTCATGCATTGTATGCCTCAGGCTCCGTGTACCACTCATGTGCTGTATTCCTTATGCTCCATATAGTCATGCGCTGTATGCCTCTGGCTCGGTGTACTTATGTGCTGTATTCCTTACACTCCATGTACTCATGCGATATATTCCTCAGGCTCCATATACTCACGTGCTGCATTCCTCAGGCTCCGTGTAGTCACGCGCTGCATTCCTCAGGCTCCGTGTACCACTCATGCACTGTATACCTTACGCTCCATGTACTCATTCGCTGTCTGCGTCTGGCTCCGTGTACTCCTGCGCTGTGTTCCTTAGACTCCGTGTGTCACTCATGCGCTGTATGCCTCAGGCTCTGTGTACCTGTGCTGTATGCATAAGGCTCCGTGTACCACTCATACGCTGTATTCCTCTGGCTCCGTGTACTCCTGCGCTGTATCCCTCAGGCTCCGTGTACTCCTGCGCTGTGTCCCTCAGGCTCCGTGTACTCCTGCGCTGTGTCCCTCAGGCTCCGTGTACTCCTGCGCTGTGTCCCTCAGGCTCCGTGTACTCCTGCGCTGTGTCCCTCAGGCTCCGTGTACTCCTGCGCTGTGTCCCTCAGGCTCCGTGTACTCCTGCGCTGTGTCCCTCAGGCTCCGTGTACTCCTGCGCTGTGTCCCTCAGGCTCCGTGTACTCCTGCGCTGTGTCCCTCAGGCTCCGTGTACTCCTGCGCTGTGTCCCTCAGGCTCCGTGTACTCCTGCGCTGTGTCCCTCAGGCTCCGTGTACTCCTGCGCTGTGTCCCTCAGGCTCCGTGTACTCCTGCGCTGTGTCCCTCAGGCTCCGTGTACTCCTGCGCTGTGTCCCTCAGGCTCCGTGTACTCCTGCGCTGTGTCCCTCAGGCTCCGTGTACTCCTGCGCTGTGTCCCTCAGGCTCCGTGTACTCCTGCGCTGTGTCCCTCAGGCTCCGTGTACTCCTGCGCTGTATCCCTCAGGCTCCGTGTACTCCTGCGCTGTATCCCTCAGGCTCCGTGTACTCCTGCGCTGTATCCCTCAGGCTCCGTGTACTCCTGCGCTGTATCCCTCAGGCTCCGTGTACTCCTGCGCTGTATCCCTCAGGCTCCGTGTACTCCTGCGCTGTATCCCTCAGGCTCTGTGTACTCCTGTGCTGTATCCCTCAGGCTCCGTATACTCCTGCGCTGTATTGCTCGGGCTCTGTGTACTTGCGCTGTATTCCTCAGGCTCTGTGTACTCAGGCGCTGTATTCCTCAGGCTCCATGTACTCCTGCGTTGTATTCCTCAGGCTCTGTGTACTCAGGCACTGTATGCCTCAGGCTCCGTGTACCACTCATGCGCTGTATTCCTTACGCTCCATATAGTCATGCGCTGTATGCCTTTGACTCTGTGTACTCATGCGCTGTATGCCTCTCGCTCGGTGTACGTATGTGCTGTATTCGTTACACTCCATGTACTCACGTGCTGCATTCCTCAGGCTCCGTGTACTCACGTGCTGCATTCCTCAGGCTCCGTGTACTCACGTGCTGCATTCCTCAGGCTCTGTGTACTCATGCGCTGTATTACTCAGGATCTGTGTACCACTCATGCACTGTATTCCTTACACTCCATGTACTCATGCGCTGTCTTCCTCCGGCTCTGTGTACTCATGTGCTGTATGCCTAAAGGGCCTGTCACACGCGTCAATATCGCCTGCACGATATCGGCTGCACGTGACGTTGCAGCGATATTGACGCGTGTGACATACTGAATCAACCAGCGATAAATCGCTGGTTGATGATCGCCAGGTTTTAGAATCTGTCCTAAAACCTGGCGATTGTCGCCCGGTGGACACGCAGCATCGCTGCGTGTGACACCGGGAGTAGCGATATTCCAGCTCCCAGCGCCTCTCACAAGCGCTGGGAGCTGGTCTCCAAGGTACACTGCGGGTATCTAGGCAGCGCGCGCTGCCTAGATACCCGCAGTGTACCTTGGAGACCAGGCTGCTCCCGCTTCCAGCAGGCTGGCAGCGGGAGCAGGACATCGTGGAAACGATATTTAAATCGTTTCCATGATGTCTCTGGTCAATTGATCGCTGGTGAGTCTGTCTGTGTGACAGCTCACCAGCAATCAGCCGTCAATGTCGTCAGCGATCATCTCACTGACGACATTGACGCGTGTGACAGGCCCTTTAGGCTCTGTGTACCACTCATGCGCTGATTGCCTTTGACTCTGTGTACTTATGCGCTGTATGCCTCTGGCTCTGTGTACTTATGTGCTGTATTCGTTACACTCCATGTACTCCTGCGCTGCATTCCTCAGGCTCCGTGTACTCACATGCTGCATTCCTCAGGCTCCTTGTACTCACACGCTGTATTCCTCAGGGTCTGTGTACCACTCATGCACTGTATTCCTTACGCTCCGTGTACTCCTGCGCTGTCTTCCTCTGGCTCCGTGTACTCCTGCGCTGTGTTCCTTAGACTCTGTGTGTCACTCATGCGCTGTATGCCTCAGGCTCCGTGTACCACTCATCCGCTGTCTTCCTCTGGCTCGGTGTACCCATGCGCTGTCTTCCTCTGGCTCGGTGTACCCATGCGCTGTCTTCCTCTGGCTCAGTGTACCCATGCGCTGTCTTCCTCTGGCTCAGTGTACCCATGCGCTGTCTTCCTCTGGCTCAGTGTACCCATGCGCTGTCTTCCTCTGGCTCGGTGTAGCCGTGCGCTGTCTTCCTCTGGCTCGGTGTACCCGTGCGCTGTCTTCCTCTGGCTCGGTGTACCCATGCGCTGTCTTCCTCTGGCTCAGTGTACCCTTGCGCTGTCTTCCTCTGGCTCAGTGTACCCATGCTCTGTCTTCCTCTGGCTCAGTGTACTCAGGCGTTGTATTCCTCTGGCTCAGTGTACCCATGCGCTGTCTTCCTCTGGGTCTGTGGACCCATGCGCTGTCTTCCTCTGGCTCAGTGTACTCAGGCGTTGTATTCCTCTGGCTCAGTGTACTCAGGCGTTGTATTTTTCTGGCTCAGTGTACCCATGCGCTGTCTTCCTCTGGCTCAGTGTACCCATGCGCTGTCTTCCTCTGGCTCAGTGTACTCAGGCGTTGTATTCCTCTGGCTCAGTGTACTCAGGCGTTGTATTCCTCTGGCTCAGTGTACTCAGGCGTTGTATTCCTCTGGCTCAGTGTACCCATGCGCTGTATTCCTCTGGCTCAGTGTACCCATGCGCTGTATTCCTCTGGCTCTGTGGACCCTTGCCCAACACCACAACCGCACCAAAGAGCAATAGCTTCATAGACCACAGTAGGGGTGAGTTAACAAATTGTTTGACATAGCTGGGTAAATTTTGAGGAGATAACTTTGTGCAGCCCGCAAAGGATGGTAGAAATTTCCAAATGGCCCTCGACCGGAAAAAGGTTCCCCACGTCTGCCATAGACAATGAATGGAGGGGAGATCGAGCTCTGCTCCAGCCATTGTCTATAGAGTTGCTGAGTACAACCCTTTGCTTTTTACTGCAGTCCCATAGAGAATGGATGGAGGGGAGATCAAGCTCTGCTCCAGCCATAGTCTATAGCACTGCTGAGTATAGCCTCTGCTATTTACAGCAATCCCATACAGAATGAATGGAGGGGAGATCGAGCTCTGCTCCAGCCACTGTCTATAGGACTGCTGAGTAGAGCCCTCTGCTATTTACAGCAGTCCCATAGGGAATGAATGGAGGGGAGATTGAGCATGCACAACACTGCTCCATTCAGGACAGGGGTCCGACCCCCCCGTGATCAGACTTCATCAATCCGATGGATAAAAAAATGACCCTTTAGTGCAGAGGTCCCCAAATCCAGGCCTCAAGGGCCGCCAACAGTGCACGTTTTCAGGATTTCCTTAGTATTGCACAGGGCTTGGAATCATTACCTGTGCAGATGATCACATTAGCACCTGTGCAATACTAAGGAAATCCTGAAAACCTGTACTGTTGGCGGCCCTTGAGGCCTGGAGTTGGGGACCTCTGCTTTAGTGGGATTATACATGTGCTTACTAACTTTATTTGTATTATTTTCCTCTCTTAGTTTTGCCGAGTTTGCACTTGTGGAGGTGGACTGGGTTGGAAGATGTGCGCTCACGTTGGCCCACAAGAAGCACACGGCTAATTCATGTCTGCACAGTAGGTCAGTCATTGCCAATAATACCATAGTCACGTTGTTTCAGTGCCATCTCCAGCAGAACTGCATGAAGAGGATTTCTAATGATCAGCAGGGAATGTAGCGTACAGCCGCTCTGACCCCAGTCATGTGACCCTTCATGTGTCCATAAATTATATGTAATAATGAGAAATGACACAGGGAAAAAGTATTGAACATGTTACTGAATTGTAATTAATTGTTGGCTTTTGTTGGTGATGAAGGTCCAGACATCTCCTGTATGGAGACACTGGTCCCTGCATTGCTCAGGTGGATTTTGGGCCATTCTTCCGCACAAACGCTCTTCACATCCGGCAAGTCCCGTGGATCCTTTTATGAACCCTGAGCTTTTTGGTTTGAGAACGTCTCACCTTTTAAAGGGAACCTGTCACCTAGTTTACCCCTCCTAACCTATCACTACCTGTCCCTGCAGCTTCCAACTACATTACTAACCATCCCTGTCTTGCCTAATAGTGAATTATAATAGTTGAATAAAGCGATTTACACAGACGTGTGGGCGTTCCTAGACGGCTTGCCGTCAGGTGGGCAGTCTCTCCAGGTGCGCTCCCATCCCCCCTCCTGGCACACCTTACTGCTGCAATCACACCCCTGTGGGCGTGATCCTTCATTCAGGAGGGCGCTCCTAATTTCAAATCCCCACCTCCTTCTTGTGATATCGCGCCAAACCGTGTCATTTCCAGTCCTGCGCGGTGTGGAGGTGTATTGGGTGTACACCAGCTTCGGAATGCACACTGCGCATGCTCCAGAGCTAGCTTGTATGCAAATACACTCCACACTCTGTGCAGGTCCAGAAGTGATGCGCTGACGCGTGCGTCGCTAAGCGTTGACGTCACTCTTTGAAAGCGTTGCGGTTACTATGGCAATGCTTTTAGGTTGAGCTAGGTTACTGTACGCTATCCCAACTGAATGAATGAGCCGGCCGGGAAATAGCGTCCAGTGGCTGAGCTCAACCTGAAGATGTTGCCATAGTAACCACAATGCTTTCAAAGGGTGACGTCACCGCTTACAGCACAGAATGACATCAGAGCACAGCTGTAAGAGAAGCGCTCACTTTATTGCACTGCTCCAATGTCATTCTGTGCTGTAAGCGCAAAGTGAGAAGTAGCAGAGCTGAAGAAGATAAGACGTATATTACGTCAGACTTTCTTTTCTCTAATAAAGATGGAGCCCTAAATGTATTTTGTGTTTTATTTCTAATAAAAAAGTGTCTGTGTTGTGTTTTTTGTTTTTTTTTACAAGAAATTCATGGTGGCCATGTCTAATTTGTCATGACATCATAAATTTCAGGCTTAGTAGCAGCTGACAATACAAAGCTGGCATTAATCCCATTATTACCCAGTGTGACACCACCACCAGGGCCGCTGGAAGAGCCAGGTAAAGTGCCTGGAAATGGAGCTACAATGAATGTGCAATTTCCAGGGGTGGCTGCGGTTTTCAGCTTGGGGGGCACAGACAGCTTGGGCCTTACCACGCTGAGAATCCCAGCCCCTAGCTGTCTGGTTTTACTTGGCTGGCAATCAAAATATGGTGGAAGCCCACACATTTATTTATCTATTATATAATCACGAATGCAGCGAGTGCCCCTTTTGAGACCGCACTCGCTGCGAGTCAATGTCGTCATGTGGATACGAACGAAGCATTGGCCGCGCAGCGGCCATTGCGAGTCGCTCTAAGGCGACTCGCTATGCCCGCGCAGCGGGCATGGCGAGTCGCCTTAGCAGCGCGAAGCATTGGCCGCGCAGCGGCCATTGCGAGCAGTTCTAAGGCAACTCGCTATGCCCGCGCAGCGGGCATGGCGAGTCGCCTTAGCAGCGCCTGTATCCTGTAGTGCCCTGTCCCCGCCCTCCCGCACCTCTCTGAAGTACAGCAGGGCAGTGGAGGAGCAGCTCTAGCCCGAGCTGTCAGTGTCACCCGCGGCCTCGCTGCACACAATATAGTGACCCCAGAGCCTTTGCACTTCATTCACCAATTCTCAGACTCTCAACACCTCCCGTGCTGTAGAAGGATCACTGGGCTCCGGGCAGCGCTCACTCCCCGTCTTCATACTTCATCCAGGAGGAATAAAAGCTCCATTGATGACCTGCAAAGTCCAAGCAAAGTGGAGGCTTCAGGCAGCAAAAGCAGACAGGTCTATGTGTAATCAGACTATGGCAGATTCTGCCGGTCAGTGCAGACCTCTGTACAATCCCTGATCTCCTCTAAGTGCCTATGATACAGGACACAACATGCCCAGCTATTGCCCCCAGCTAGGAGGGAAGTTCCAGGAGCAATGCTGGGAGTAGTAGTAGCAGGAGGGAGCACAACACTTATAATCCTGCTGTAGTAATTACATTTGAAAGTCGTTGCAAAGTAAGGTGAGATTTAGAGAGCTCAGGCTCAGCCCCTCCTCTCCTCCTCCCCAGTGTGATGGAGGGAGGGGGCTACACACATCCCTCTAATCCTGTCAGGGTGTCACATTTCACACCAATGTTTCCAATCTCCTCACTGCTTCCATGCTCAGCTCCTTCGCCCCACTGCTGACCTGAGGGCATGTGTGGATGATGATGGTCCTCACACCTACATGCTGATTTCTGACTTGCTATATTTGCTCTATCTGGGCTATATATGCTGTATCTGGGCTATATATACTGTATTTGGGCTATATATGCTGTATCTGTTCTATATATGCTGTATTTGGCCTATATATGCTGTATCTGGGCTATATATACTGTATTTGGGCTATATATGCTGTATCTGTTCTATATATGCTGTATTTGGGCTATATATGCTGTATCTGGGCTATATATACTGTATTTGGGCTATATATGCTGTATCTGGGCTATATATGCTGTATCTGTTCTATATATGCTGTATTTTCGCTATATATGCTGTATCTGGGCTATATAAACTGTATTTCGGCTGTATATGCTGTATCTGGGCTATATATGCTGTATCTGGCCTATATATGCTGTATCTGTTCTATATATGCTGTATTTCGGCTATATATGCTGTATCTGGGCTATATATACTGTATTTGGGCTATATATGCTGTATCTGGGCTCCTGTATCTGTGCAGGATCACAAGTCTCCTTTGTGCTGCTCTCTGGGGACTCATGTATCAATACTGACATTCTTGAGCATCGTCAGGATGGTATTGATCTGTATATTGTATCTATAGTAATGTCACACAAATTGTGCACAATACTGTCAACCCCGTGAAAGTGTCCGAAGACAGAGAAGCAATTCTTATATTCAACTGTGTGAATAGTTATCACAATCTTCACGAAAACATTGTTACAATTTGTTTGTAATCTATTATATAATCACGAATGCAGCGAGTGCCCCTTTTGAGACCGCACTCGCTGCGAGTCAATGTCGTCATGTGGATACGAACGAAGCATTGGCCGCGCAGCGGCCATTGCGAGTCGCTCTAAGGCGACTCGCTATGCACGCGCAGCGGCCATGGCGAGTCGCATTAGCAGCGCGAAGCATTGGCCGCAAAGCGGCCATTGCGAGTCAGAGACTCGCTCTGCTAGAATCCCGATGCATTGTGCATCGGGCACCCATCTAGTTTAATATAAATTTAAAAAAATGGCTTCCCAGTAATTTGATCGCCAGCCAAGGTAAAGCCAGGCAGCTTGAGGTGGCAGCCCATAGCTGTCCCCTTAATCTGTGCGGAGAATCAAAACTACAGTAGCTCGCTATGTCATTTTTTAATTATTATTTATTTATTTTTACACTACTATATGTGTAAGGAGCGCAACAGCCAATTACAGATGCTGTCACACAGAATGGGCGCCTGTGATTGGCTCTTCTTGTAATCTGCAATCAGCCCATACATTCTAGTATGGTAGAATGTATGGGCTGGTTCCAGCAGCCAATCACAGACGCCTATTCTGTGTGACAGCATAATTTCCAGGTGCTTTAGTCGGCTCTTCCAGCGGCCCTGGTGGTGGGGGCAAGATGGGTAATAATGGGTTTAATACCAGCTTTGTATTGTCAGCTGCTACCAAACCCGAAATTCATGATGTCACACCAAATTAGACATTGCACCACGAATTTCTAGAAATAAAACACACAACACAATTAGGGACTCCATCTTTATCAGAAAAAAGATCGGACGTAATCCATGTCTCCTTGTCTTATTCAGCTCTGCTACTTCTGTCTGCTATCAGACAAACACCGACTGCTGGCAGAGAAAGGAGGCACAAAATGACATTGCAGCACAGTCATAAAGTGAGCGCTCCTCTCTGTGCTTTGATGTAATTCTTTGCTGTAAGCAGTGACTATGGCTACGCCGAAAGGTTGAACCCAGTTAATGGACGGTATCCCCGGCCAGCTCAATCATTCAGTGGAGATAGCGTCCAGTCACTGAGCTCAACTTGAAGGCGTTGCCATAATAACCGCAATGCTTTCAAAGGGTGATGTCACCGCTCAGCGACGCAGCTGTCAGCCCGTCACTTCCGGACCTGCGCAGTGTGTGGGATGTATTTGCATACAAGCTGGCTCTGGTGCATGTGCAGTGTGCATTATGACTCCAGCCTGTACAAGCTAACCATCCTTTAGGTGAGACAGGGATGGCTAATAATGTAGTAGGAAGCTGCAGGGACAGGTAGTGATAGGTGAAGGGGGGGGGGGTAAACTAGGTGACAGGTTCCCTTTAATGCATAAAATGGTATTCAGTTTGCTTTTCATACACTGTGTGCAGAATTATTAGGCAAGTTGTATTTTAGAGGATTATTTTTATTATTCATCAACAACTATGTTCTCAATCAACCCAGAAGACTCATAAATACCAAAGCTTAATATATTTTTGGAAGTTGGAGTGGGGATTTTTAGATTTGGCTCTTAGGAGGATATCTGTGTGTGCAGGTCACTATTACTGTGCAGAATTATTAAGGTACCGTCACACGCGGCAATTTTGCTAGCAATTTGCTGGTTGCAGTGAAATCATGGACACATTGTTACATTTGTACACCGCCACAAAATAGAACAATGTGTCCATGATTTCACTGCAACCAGCAAATTGCCAGTGAAATTGCTAGCAAAATTGCCGCGTGTGACGGTACCTTTAGGCAACTTAATAAAAACCTAATCTATTCCCATCTCACTTGTTTATTTTCACCAGGTAAACTAATATAACTGCACAAAATTTAGAAATAAACATTTCTGACATGCAAAAACAAAACCCAAAAACATGAGTGCCCAATATAGCCCCCTTTCTTTATGATGACCCTCAGCAGCCTCCATCCATAGATTCTGTCAGCTGCTTGATCTGTTTACGATCCACATTGTGTGCAGCAGCCACCACAGCCTCCAGACACTGTCCCCAGAGGTGTGCTGTTTTCCCTCCCAGACACTGTCCCCAGAGGTGTACTGTTTTCCCTCCCAGACACTGTCCCCAGAGGTGTACTGTTTTCCCTCCCTGTAGATCTCACATTTTAGAAGGGACCACAGGTTCTCTATGGGGTTTTCAGATCAGGTGAACAAGGCGGCCATGTCATTATTTGTTCTTCTTTTAGACCTTTACTGGCCAGCCATGCTGTGGAGTAGTTGGATGCATGTGATGGAGCATTGTCCTGCAGGAAAATCATGTTTTTCTTGAACGATACCAACTTCTTCCTGTACCACTGCTTGAAGAAGTTGTCTTCCAGAAACTGGCAGTAGGCCCGGGAGTTGAGCCTCACTCCATCCTCAACCCGAAAAGGTCCCACAAGTTGATCTTTGATGATCCCAGCCCATACCAGTACCCCCCACCTCCACCTTGCTGGCGTCTGAGTCGGAGTGGAGCTCTCGGCCCTTTACTGATGCAGCCTCTGGCCCATCCATCTGGACCATCAAGAGTCACTCTCATTTCATCAGTCCATAAAACCATTGATAAATCAGTCTTCAGGTATTTCTTGGCCCAGTCTTGACGTTTTATCTTATGTTTCTTGTGGTGGTTTTTCAGCCTTCCTTACCTTGGCCATGTCCCTGAGTATAGCGCACCTTGTGCTTTTTGATACTCCAGTAATGTTGCTGCTCTGAAATATGCAAAAACTCAGTGCAAAAAATCTGCACAGGAATCACACAAAAAGCTCTCTGTTATAATAAAGAATAATTTTTTCAGTTTTTAGCAAGTGCTGTCAAAATAGTGTCAAAAACAGGGCTATTGGTCTGTACGTTTTTTTGCAAAAAATATACTGCAAGCTGCCTCACCTCGTCACGGTTGCCCTGACAGAGGCAGTCCCTAAGTGATGTAAGCAATTAAAACCTGCTTGTGTGTGAACATACCTCAATACAGGCTCCAGCCAGGACTTCACTCTATGGGCTTTACCTGTGAAACTGCTTGTGTGTGAACTACTCATAAGGGAAGGGTCATCTCCCTTTCCTGCGGACAGGAGAAATACATTGACCAGACAATAATGAGTCGTGCACACTGATGATTGTAAAACAGGTGAGTCCTGCATACAGAGAACAGGTCTGTAGGAACCTGTTCACACCACCAGCATATTTGAAACAAAAAGCTATTGCGACAAAAAACAACAGTACACTGCAGTAAAAATATTAAAATGCAAGTGCAGTATAAAAAAAGGTATAACAAATACAGGGTACTTAGTTAATCCGTTTTTTTGCGCAGAAAAAGTTATTTTAAGCCACGTCACTATCTTCAAAGTGTACCCATCTCAGACGCGGTCCTAACTGTTGTATTAAAAACCTGACTGGTGTTTTTTGTCGCAATAGCTTTTTGTTTCAAACACTGATGATTGTGATTAATAACCGCATTCATCCACCACCAGAAAAACTGCAAAAACTCAGTGCAGTGGTGTGGATGAATGCAGTTATTAATCGCAGCCATTGGTGTGCACGACTCATTATTGTTAGCTCTGAAATATGACAAAACTGGAGGCAAATGGCATCTTGGCAGCTTCACACTTGATTTCCCTCAATTCATGGACAGTTATTTTGCCCCTTTTTTGCCCTCACGCTTCTTGCGACCCTGTTGGCTATTTGCCATGAAACACTTGATTGTTCGGTGATCGCACTTCAATAGTTTGGCAATTTCCAGACTGCTGCATCCCTCTGCAAGACATCTCACAATTGTGGACTTTTCAGAGCCGTCACATCTCTCTTCTGACCCATTTTGCCTAAGGAAAGGCATTTGCCTAAAAATTGAGCACACCTTATATAGGGTGCTGGTGTCATTACACCACACCCCCTCCTCATTACAGAGATGCCATCACCTGATTTACTGAATTGGTAGTTGGCTCTCAGCCTATACAGCTTGGAGTAGGACAACATAGATAAAAAGTATCATGTGATCAAAATACTCATTTACCTAATTATTCTGCACACAGTGTATATCTGCAAAATTTCCTTTGCGTCAGGATTAATGATGAATGTTTGGTGAAGTTGTAAACACTTGGATCTCCACTGATTAGAGATTTTGTAGTCCCCAATGTGATGGATTACATCACTTAGACATCTCCCTCTTCTCTTCCCTTCCCCTGCCTGTGCGCTCTCTCTTCTCTCCCCTTCCCCTGCCTGTGCGCTCTCTCTTCTCTCCCCTTCCCCTGCCTGTGCGCTCTCTCTTCTCTCCCCTTCCCCTGCCTGTGCGCTCTCTCTTCTCGCCCCTTCCCCTGCCTGTGCGCTCTCTCTTCTCTCCCCTTCCCCTGCCTGTGTGCGCTCTCTTCCCTCCACATCCCCTCCCTGTGTGCTTGCTCTCCTCTCTCCTTCCCTGTGCACTCTCTCTTCTCTTCCCTTCCCCTCCCTGTGCGCTCTCTCCTCTCTTCCCTTCCTCTCCCTGTGCGCTGTCTTTCTTCTTGCACTGCCCCACCGTGCGCTGTCTCACCCCTGTGCAACGTCTTATTTTTTCCCCCTGGACGCCGCAGCAGCAGTATGGTTCCACCTCTAGGTTATGACACAGCGAACCCAGGCACAAGTGATAAAAAACGCCTGTGTTGCTGCCAGTGTCCCAGAAGGAGTGTGGGCCTCGTCACAGATGTCCTATAGGTGGCGCTGTTTTCAGGACAAACTTACAGGAACAGACAGACTGGATAGGGCTTTTTTATACAGTAGACTTTGTGCTAGATGTTATTTATGGGATAACCCTTGTTCTTTTTGCTCACCAGCTCTGTATTTTCTTCATTGCAGAACTTCACAGACCTTGGGATGAGATGGAGCCTGGACTGAACATTTTCCGAGTGGAGTTTCCCGATTTCTCGAACACCATCCTTCAGAAGCTGAACCAGCAGCGTCAATTGGGTCAGTTATGTGACATTTCCATTGTGGTACAAGGCCACCTCTTCCGAGCCCACAAGGCCGTCTTGGCAGCCAGCTCCCCGTACTTCTGCGACCAGGTTTTGCTTAAGAATAGCAGGAGGGTGGTCCTTCCTGATGTTATGAACCCGAGGGTCTTTGAGAATATCCTCTTGTCCTCGTACACTGGAAGGCTGGCTTTACCCCCTCAGGAGATTGTGAGTTATCTGACGGCAGCAAGTTTCCTTCAGATGTGGCACGTTGTAGACAAGTGCACCGAGCTCCTGGAAGGTAACCCCACGCTGCTGTGTCAGAAGTCCAATCTCGCCAATGACCACCAGTCTCCGAGCAGCAGCAACTACAATGGTCTCGGTGAAAACTTTGAGCTCGGATCGTGTGCCCAGCCGGCGTTCAGGAAGAGTGAAGATATACAAGATGGAGAAAATGAAGAAGCGAGTCCAAAGGATGATGAGCTGTCATCTCAACTCACTGAACATGAGTATCTGCCCAGCAACTCCTCCACAGAACACGACCAGCTGAGTACAGAGATGACCAGCCAAGATGGTGAAGAAGGAGCCAGCGACAGTGCCGACTATCACTACTCGCGTCCTGTGTACATCAAGCCAAGCATTATGTCTCACAAACGATGGGTTCACGTGAAACCTGAAAGGTTTGAGCAGGAGTGTGAAGGCGTGGAGGCGCACCCATCCTTTGAGGACCATGTGTCTGAATCGGTCAGCCTAGCCCAGGCTGATCCTGCGATCCAGTCTTCAGGAGTTTTAGACAGTTTTGACTTCTGCAATAAGAAGGTAGCAGACACGGAAGGACACGGCGGCGGCAGCAGCAACAACAGCAACCGTTACGACGATCACGTGGATTTTTACGGGGCCTCCATGGAGGCGTTTTCAGTAGAGCGTGAAGAACATCTTGAGGGACATGGCACAGAAAACACCTCGGGAGGTTTTGTGGAAGGCTTGGACATTCCTACAGGTATTAAAGAAGAAACCTCATCCCCTGGCTTCACCGCGGTGGTCTATAAACTGTATCCCTGCCAGTGCGGCAAAAGCTTCACGCACAAGAGCCAGCGGGACAGACACATGAGCATGCACCTCGGCCTGCGACCCTATGGATGTGGGGTCTGCGGTAAGAAGTTCAAAATGAAGCATCACTTGGTAGGACACATGAAGATTCACACGGGGATTAAGCCTTACGAGTGCAATATATGCGGAAAGCGCTTTATGTGGCGGGACAGCTTTCACCGGCACGTGACGTCTTGCACCAAGTCCTACCACGCATTGAAAGAAGAGCAGCCCCAGCCCGAGAGCTGAACCCACCTGCGCCGTCTTCTACATCTCTCCGGACGCTCTCGGCTCGCCAAACACTATATATATGTTCAAGCAATAAGTTAATTAAGAGTCCACAATGGTAATGTCAATTTGGTGCTAGCTATTGAGACAAGATTTTACATCCAAAAGTGGTGGGATATTAGGAGAAACATTTTAGGATCTGTTCTGTTCTGTCAGATTCCGAAAAAAAATCAAAATGAGCATTTTCTCCTTTTATATCGAACATTACATTTTGGATCGTTTTTTTGCTAGATCACAATATCAAGCAACAAATTGTGAGCCGGAGCGACCTCGTGTTATATCCCCATTAGACCTTGTGGGGCCCATTTACTAAGTCTGAGATGGTGGAAAACGTAACCTACACTTGACCGCAGAGACGTTTGCTACTTTACTGGGAATTATGCCCCGGTTTAATTGTGATTTTTATGTTTTTATTATTATTTTTAACTTATAAGAGTACTAGTTGCACCTTTTCATTTGTGGGCACTGTAATGTACAATGACCCATATAAATTTCTTCTAATCGAAATTCGAAATATTCGGAAGATGTGTATGTAATGATATTGCCGGATCCAGGACGGATTTCACTTTTTTCTTTTACAAAGACATTTAGGCACTTTCCAAATTTATTAGAGGGGTTGTCCGGTCTAATGTGACAAGTTTGCAAGTCCTTCTGTGTCACTCTGTGACTGCAAACGTAGCAAACCTCCCAGTGCCCGCAATGTGAAGATTCACAGTTTCTAGGCTGGGAACAAACCATAGTAATGCAGTATGCATGTTCCTGGCCAGAACCTGACTAGTAGGGACTAATAGGCATAGCCTCACTCAATACAAGTGTATAGAGCAAGGCGGCGCCTACTTGTCAGACACGTCTGTTCCATACACTTGTATTGAGCGAGGCTTCACCACCCTAGACAGCCGCACCTACTAGTCAGATATGCCCGCTCCATACACTTGTACTGAGTGAAGCCACACCCACTAGATGACTGCACCTACTTGCCTGTTCTATACACTTGTATTGAGCGAGGCCACACCTACTATTCATATGTACCCACTCGATGGATACACCTACCGGTACTAGTTGGATACGCCCGCTCCATACACTTGCATTGAGCGAGACTGCACCCACTAGACAGTCACACCTACTAGTCAGACACGCCCATTCCCTACACTTGTATTGAGTGAAGCCACACCCACTCAATGACTACACCTACTGGTTGGATACGCCCACTCCATACACTTGCATTGAGCAAGACTGGATACGCCCGCTCCATACACTTGCATTGAGCGAGACCGGATTCGTCCGCTCCATACACTTGCATTGAGCGAGACTGGATACGCCCGCTCCATACACTTGCATTGAGCGAGACTGGATACGCCCGCTCCATACACTTGCATTGAGCGAGACTGGGTACGCCCACTCCATACACTTGCATTGAGCAAGGCCTCATCCACTAGACGGCTGCACCTACTTGTCGGATACGCCTGTTCCATACACTTGTATAGAGCGAGGCCGCACCTACTATTCATACGTGCCCACTCTATACACTTGCATTGAGTGAAGCTGCACCCACTCAGTGGCTACACCTACTAGTCTGACACGCCCGCTCCATACACTTGTATTAAACGAGTCCACGCCCACTAGTCGGGTTCTTTCTAGGAACATGTATATCGCATAATTGCGGTCCATTCCTGACTCAGAAGCCGTTAATCCTCCCAGTGCTCAGTTGGGGCGTAGGGAGGATTGTTACGTCTGCAGTCACACAGAGTGATGTTTAGACAGAGTATCATTTTAACCCCTTTAAAGATAGTATGTTCACTAGTGATGAGTGGGCAGTGCTATGCGGGTGCTCGGTACTCAAAACAACTTTTTCTGCTTGGATGGTCTGGACTCCTTTACCGCGTATAATGGAGGTCAATTGATGAGTCGCACCCGTCCTTGCGTTTGACCTGTTCGTTATGAGCACCGATGGCAGTTCTCGCCCATCACTAATGATTATGTGAAAGTAAAGAAGTGGGTAAAAAACATATTCAGCTTTTTCACCGGGAGACAATTATTTCCCAATGTGTGTCGTTCCCAACGATCAACTGGTGGCTTGCACCAGAACATACTGGTTCCAGTTAGTGGTTGTTATGACCTGCCTGGAAACACGTGTTAGGGCCCTTTCACATCAGCGTTTTTTTAAATTTGCGGCAGATGCGGTGAAAAAACCGCATCTGCCGCAACTGCCGCATAACGGTTCCACTTGCGGCACGGTTGCGGTTTTTTCCATATAAAGTATAGGGGGACTTGCGGCAGATGCGGCAAGTGCGGTATTGCACTTGCGGCAGGTGCGGCAGAGAAAAAAACCGCAGTAAGCCGCGGTTTTTTTCTCTGCCGCACCTGCCGCAAGTGCAATACCGCACTTGCCGCATCTGCCGCAAGTCCCCCTATACTTCCTATGGAAAAAACCGCAACCGTGCCGCAAGTGGAACCGTTATGCGGCAGTTGCGGCAGATGCGGTTTTTTCACCGCATCTGCCGCAAATTTAAAAAAACGCTGATGTGAAAGGGCCCTAAGATGTGATTCACTGAACATTATACATACAATGCCCGGGCAGGTCATGGCAGCTGCTGAACCGCCTGCCAGGAGACGCCGATTTGACTGACGGGGGTCACTAATATGAGTTTTTAGGAGTAGAGCTGTGCAGGTGAGAAAATGTAGAGGTGTCACACCCTTTTTCTGTTTCTTTGGAAGACCCAAAGGTGGTATTTCCCAATCAGTCAGTAGACAAGTAGCATCTCGCTTGTATAGGACCAGACTTCATTAAACTGGTTTGGTGCTGTCCCCCCCTCATCACTGGTTATAGCTATTGAGTCGTCCACAGATTGGGTATTGTGCAGTGGTCTCCTTAGTGGTCCCCATGGATGAGTGATCTGCAATCTGACAGGCGTACGCTCGGTTTTACGTGACAGATGACTTCTTATCGTCTCCTCCTGTTTTTCTGGACATAAGAGATTTGATAGCACTTACTTGAATATTATACATATATAATATTATATATGTGTTCGTTATGTTGGTTATTTAAAGGTGTTTGAAACTTTAAAAATGTGTTTCCCAAATGTTTGCTATTGGAGCAGGTCTCGAAGATAAAAAGAAATCTAATGTAGCGTTCTTCTGTTTGTAGCTGGTGCCATGATGGTGTCGTCCCGCGTGGTGTAAGCCTTTACTTCTAAATCTACTCCAGTCACATCCAAAGTTGCATCCTGACATCTGCTTGTTCCTCTCGCACCCATAGTTTCTTGTCAGACGCCTCTTATTACATGAAACTAATATTGGTTTAAATTTTAGCTCCCAGAAGAATACACTGCGTCAATTCCGAGGGTCGGAGGGAGTTGCAGGATTGTAAATGCAACGTTGGAGATAGCTGGAGGATAAGAGATGGTGAAGTGCAAAATCAGTAACGCAAAGTACTAAATGTCTAGACTTGGTTGTGGTCATTTTGGTCCCCAGTTCTATGGTGTTTTCTTTTTGTTTCAGAAGTGTTGTTAATCCCCGAGCCCAGCGCCACCACCTCCTCTATCCCCGAGCCCAGCGCCACCACCTCCTCTATCCCTGAGCCCAGCGCCACCACCTCCTCTATCCCTGAGCCCAGCGCCACCACCTCCTCTATCCCTGAGCCCAGCACCACCACCTCCTCTATCCCCAAGCCTGGCACTGCTGCCTCCTCCTCTATTCCCGAGCCTGGTGCCGCCGCCTCCTCTATCCCTGGGCCCATTGCCACCGTCTCCTCTATCCCTGAGCCCAGCGCCACTGTCTCCTCCTCTATCCCCGAGCCCAGTGCCACCATCTCCTCCTCTATCCCCGAGCCCAGTGCCACCATCTCCTCCTCTATCCCCGAGCCCAGCGTCAGTGCCTCCTCTATCCCTGAGCCCAACGCCACCACCTCCTCTATCCCCAAGCCCGCCACTGCCGCCTCCTCCTTTATTCCTGAGCTCGGCGCCACCACATCCTCCTTTATTCCCAAGCCTGGCGCCACCTCCTCCTGTATCCCTGAGCCCAGCGCCACTGCCTCCTCCTGTATCTCCGAGCCTGGTGCCACTGCCTCCTCCTCTATCTTTGAGCCCGGCGTGACCACCTCCTCTATTCCCGAATCCAGCGCCACCTCAATCCCATGCTGCCCAAAAATTCAGACCTGTTGGTTCTTTAGTGGACAGACTTTTAATTACAGAAAGTTTAAAGGGGAACTCCAGGAGATAAGCATTTTTTTAGTCCTGTCCTTGTCCTCCTACATGATGAAACAGAGCTGGTACTGCAGTTCTAGTTTCTATAAATCAATTATAGATCAATAAAATCATATCTGCTCCTCAGCTCTCACGCCTCCATTCGGGGACAGAGAAATTTAGCCTCATGCTACAGCAGTGACAAGAAGTGTGTTGGGGTTCGTGGACCCTGGGGGCTCCAGGATCATCTTACATTCCTGTCCACTCATACTTCTGTATGAACAGAGGGCGTCGACGCCAGCCCCATGGTCACACTACAATCAAGCCCCTGATTACCATCCTATGTAATGTATCAACGGGAGTGTTCTCCCCTCAAATAGCAATCATGTCACCAAGCAGATCTAAATACACGCTGTGATCTTTTGCTGTGCAATGATATCATGGGTGCATAATGTGTGCTGCCATGTATCAGGCTAGGAGCACAGGCAGAGCACTGCATTGATTCAGCCCTGCCATGGTCTCCCCTCCCCCATATCAGCTTGGTAGCTTCCTGTCCCCTGAAACTTTAGCACTATGCATGAATGAGTTTCTCTGTCCCCTGAGGGAGGGGTGAGAGCTGAGGAGCAGATATGATTTTATTGCTCTATAAGTGATCTATAGATCCTAGAACGGTAGTGCCCAGCTCTGATTCATCATGTAGGAGGGCAGGGACAATACAAAACATTATCTCCCGGGAGTTCCCCTTTTAAGTCTCCTTCAGAGCCTGATAAGTGGTATTAATATTCTAGAAGAATTTCCCCATATATAATATTATAATTGGTATTTGCACAGCAGGTTGAGCCCTTTTTCGGCTTAACTCACTTGTTTATATAACGACAAGAAAGTCTTCAGCTAATAATAAGTTGACTTGTAAGTCTGGTTTGCAGCACTGATAGATCTGTAGTGTCATAATTATATGTAACCTATACGGCAGCATTAGTTTTGCTGATAAGTGCATAGTTTACTACTTCATTCTTTCTGCATTACACGTCTTTGATAGAAGCAAAACTCCTTCAGATCTGGAATATTGGGACACTGAAACTGAGAATGTTCCCGAACCCTTCACCTGACGGGTGGTCAAGATAACTGTCGGACCCATGATGGCAGTATAGGGGTATGAAAACTGCAGATACCGAATGGAGAAGGCTGTTACATGGCAATGTCCAAGGAGCGGGGCGGATCAGATATTTACTATTTCACTGTTTTATTGGGGAAGGGGGGTTATTTATTTTTGTCAGTGGGGGAGAAGCAAACCTCTCTATTGGTGGGAGTGAAGCCTTCACAGACTAGTGATGATCTCTGCCAATGGTAGACAACTTTATGGCGTTGGTTCACAGGACGGCAGCCATCACTGATAAGACCGAGCCGCCCTCCCAGTGACTCAGTCTTATATGACTTGCAATGGTTGGGACACTTCTTGGTATTTATTGCACGCACATCAACTAAGCCAGAAACGGAAAGTTACCTGGTGTAGCCGGCTGGTAAACACATGGACTGGCTTACGTAATGTCCCTTTATGTTGACAGACCTTGAGATACTGGATGTGGGTGACAGATAAAGGACACTTACTGGAGAAAAAAAAAAATATATATATATAAAACTATGTAATGCAAGTCATTAAAAATTAGGTGTAGATTTCCTAAAGGTTTGGTCTGTACATTTAGGAGGTTGCAGGTGTAACTTATCGCCCCAGTGAGAGTCATAGTAGTTCTGTTAAGAGGGTTTTCCAATCAACGAGATACTATCACAATATGTAGTAGGTGTAATAATAATAATATTAGCAAATCCCTCCAATTAGAATTGTAGCATACACTGTGTGCAGAATTATTAGGCAAATGAGTATTTTGATCACATGATACTTTTTATCCATGTTGTCCTACTCCAAGCTGTATAGGCTGAGAGCCAACTACCAATTCAGTAAATCAGGTGATGGCATCTCTGTAATGAGGAGGGGTGTGGTGTAATAACATCAACACCCTATATAAGGTGTGCTTAATTATTAGGCAAATACCTTTCCTTAGGCAAAATGGGTCAGAAGAGAGATGTGACGGCTCTGAAAAGTCCACAATTGTGAGATGTCTTGCAGAGGGATGCAGCAGTCTGGAAATTGGCAAACTTTTGAAGTGTGATCACCGAACAATCAAGCGTTTCATGGCAAATAGCCAACAGGGTCGCAAGAAGCGTGAGGGCAAAAAAGGCGCAAAATAACTGCCCTTGAATTGAGGAAAATAAAGCGTGAAGCTGCCAAGATGCCATTTGCCACCAGTTTTGCCATATTTCAGAGCTGCACACAATAGACCTCGAGGCTGTAGGTCAGAGAAGGGTGGGGAGCGAGAAAATAGGCGCAGATCTAAATGTAAAAGTATAATATTTCTCAGAAGTACACTGGGCAAGAGAACTCACCTTTATTGTGTCTTGTTTCTTCGCATATCAACCCACTGGGGGTCTTACAGGGGTCTTTGTCTCCTTGGTATGCTGCTGCTATCCTCCAGAGAGCGGAACTCCCAGCTATGAGCCCGTGGAATGAAGCAAATAATCAAGGTATCCAGATGATTGAGCGCTCCCAAGGAGATTTACCTTATGATAAGGACACTGGCTCCTTTTTCCTTCTTGGAGATTTATTTCAAAAGGCTTCACAGTAGTAAACAGTCATAAAAGCATAATTAAAACAACGCGTTTCGGCTATAAATGTCATAAAATAGCCTTCCTCAGGTATATATACCTGAGGAAGGCTATTTTATGGGAGCGCTCAATCATCTGGATACCTTGATTATATATTTCAGAGCTGCAACGTTACTGGAGTATCAAATGGCCAAGGTAAGGAAGGCTAAAAAACGACCACTTGTGAACAAGAAGCATAAGATAAAACGTCAAGACTGGCCCAAGAAATATCTTAAGACTGATTTTTCAAAGGTTTTATGGACTGATGAAATGAGAGTGACTCTTGATGGGCCAGATGGATGGGCCAGAGGCTGGATCAGTAAAGGGCAGAGAGCTCCACTCCGACTCAGATGCCAGCAAGGTGGAGGTGGGTTACTGGTATGGGCTAGGATCATCAAAGATCAACTTGTGGGACCTTTTGGGGTTGGGGATGGAGCGAAGCTCAACTCCCGGACCTACTGCCAGTTTCTATAAGACAGCTTCTTCAAGCAGTGGTACAGGAAGAAGTCGGTATCGTTCAAGAGAAACATGATTTTCATGCAGGACAATGCTCCATCACATGCATCCAACTACTCCACAGCGTGGCTGGCCAGTAAAGGTCTAAAAGAAGAAAAAATAATGACATGGCCCCCTTGTTCACCTGATCTGAACCCCATAGAGAACCTGTGGTCCCTCCTAAAATGTGAGATCTACAGGGAGGGAAAACAGCACACCTCTGGGAACAGTGTCTGGGAGGGAAAACAGTGTCTGGAGGCTGTGGTGGCTGCTGCACGCAATGTGGATCGTACACAGATCAAGCAACTGACACAATCTATGGATGGAGGCTGCTGAGTGTCATCATAAGGAAAGGGGGCTATATTGGGCACTCATTTTTGGGGGTTTTGTTTTTGCATGTCAGGAATGTTTATTTCTAAATTTTGTGCAGTTATATTGGTTTACCTGGTGAAAATAAACAAGTGAGATGGGAATATATTTGGTTTTTATTAAGTTGCCTAATAATTCTGCACAGTAATAGTTACCTGCACAAACAGATATCCTCCTAAGAGCCAAATCTAAAAAAACCTCACTCCAACTTCTATAAATATTAAGCTTTGATATCTATGAGTCTTTTGGGTGATTGAGAACAGAGTTGTTGATCAATAATAAAAATAATCCTCTAAAATACAACTTGCCTAATAATTTTGCACACAGTATAGTTCTCCTGATTAGCTGTCACTTACCTTATGTGCAGGATATTGCTGCTTAGGTATCCATGGTTACAACCACTAGCAAGTAACTAACTTTCACTAGACAAGTGGTCGTAACCATGGATACTTAAGCTTCAATACCCTGGACATAAGGTAAGTGACAGCTAATCAAGAGAACTATACTACATTTCTAATTGGAGGTGTAATAATAATATCCAATCCCTCCAATTAGAAATGTAGTATAGTTCTCCTGATTGGCTGTCGCTTACCTCATGTGTAGGATATTGCAGCTTTAGGTATCCATGGTTACGACCACTTATATAGTGACAGTTGCTAGTGTTTGTTACCATGGATACCTAAGCTGTAATGTCCTGCACGTGAGGTAAGTGACAGCTAATCAGGAGAACTTTCCTACATTTCTAATTAGTGGGATTTTATATTTATTATTATTATTATTATTACACCACCAATTAGAAATGTATTATAGTTCTCCTGATTAGCTATGTTACAGGTCATTGCAGCTTAGGTATCCATGGTTACGAGAACTCCTAATAGTGTGTTTATTAGTTGTTAGTGGTTGTAACCATGGATACCTGAGCTGCAATGTCCTGCACATGAGGTGAGTGACAGCTAATCAGGAGAACTATACTACATTTATAATTGCATGGATTTGCTAATATTATTAATGTTACCTGTACTACATATTGGGATAGGATCTTGGAGGAGGGAACACCCTTTTAATGGTCACCCAGTTTTCCCAAAAATGGATGAAAAGGTCAAATCCAGGCTTAGTTTGGTAGCAGTATTTTCCCTTTAGTCCCTGCTCCGTCGGGTCTGCAGTGGGTTCAGTTGGGTTCCGGCCTTCTTTCTGTCCGGTCCCCGGTGCTCATTTCACAGTATTTTCTTGCACACAGCCTCTCTCGCACTTCACAGAATATTTCTATTTTGGAGCCGGTGACATAGCGACTCTTGTATCAAAAGGTCACAGCAGCGCGGTCCCGGCTGTATCTGACCCTGTGACCTGCTGTATCCGTAGACTGGATATTTCTGTCCTCGATGATATTGCTGCCGCGAGCGCACAGTCGTGTGTAATTCAATGTCTCCTTACTTTCTTCTTATAGAAGAGACTTAAGCTGTTTTGTATGGCGTGATAATAAATGTTACCTGTTAACCCCGCCTGCTGTTTGTGATTATTTACCCGCCTGTGCATTTAAAGGGGTTGTCCAGGATTAGAAAACCATGGCGGCTTTTCCTCTAAAATCAGCACCATGTGAAATGGGTTGTCTGGGACTTTGCAGGGCGTCTCCACCAACTTCATGTGATCAAATGGACGGTGGTGAGATGAAGGCAGCCATGTTTATCTGATATATTTAAAGGGCTTTTCCACCCAACATATGACAATTGTTAGAAGTAAAGGTAACGTCTGGACGTGCAATATCCTGGACATGAGGTAAGTGTCTGCTAATCAGGAGAACTATACTATCGAAATATTCTACTGGGAAAACTTTACTACAACTGTTATATCCACTATTAACAACCCAACTTTATTATCCTCCTGCTGATCTTATCTGGCTGGTTTAAGTGACTACTTGAAATGCTGAATTTAAAGGGGTTTTTTGCCATGGACAACTGTACATTGTAATTAATAGATCTTAGAATAATAATAAGTTCCACAATTGGATGTTAAAAAATAATGTTCCTGCCCCGAGATATTCTTATAAATGTGCCCCTGTGTAATGGATGTGTCCAACCATGGAGGAACAGGTGGGATATACCACAGCTCCTGGGCAGGAGGGGGGTAAGAGAGTATACAGACATTACAGCCGGGGATCACAGAATATAAGAGTATACAGACATTACAGCCAGGGATCACAGAATATAAGAGTATACAGACATTACAGCCGGGGATCACAGAATATAAGAGTATACAGACATTACAGCCAGGGATCACAGAATATAAGAGTATACAGACATTACAGCCTGGGATCACAGAATATAAGAGTATACAGACATTACAGCCTGGGATCACAGAATATAAGAGCATACAGACATTACAGCCGGGGATCACAGAATATAAGAGTATACAGACATTACAGCTGGGGATCACAGAATATAAGAGTATACAGACATTACAGCCGGGGATCACAGAATATAAGAGTATACAGACATTACAGCTAGGGATCACAGCTGATTCTTTCTATTTTTAAACCGACAAATGTTTTACATCACAGAATCAGCTGAGATCCCTGGCTGTAATGTCTGTATACTGTTATATTCTGTGATCCCTGGCTGTAATGTCTGTATACTCTTATATTCTGTGATCCCGGCTGTAATGTCTGTATGCTCTTATAGTCTGTGATCCCGGCTGTAATGTCTGTATACTCTTATATTCTGGGATCCCCAGCTGTAATGTCTGTATACTCTCTTACTCCCCCCTGCTTATGAGCTGTGGTATATCTCACCTGTCTCTGCATGGTCGGACACATCCATTACACAGGGGAACAGTCTTACCAATTGTATGTAGCCTGTGGTGCTTTGGTGAAAGCACAGCCTTCATTCATTCAGAACATGTTGGAAGTTGTGGTTTATTGAATTACGCAAATATCCTGTGTGAACCCAGATCTGCAAAGGCTCCTGACAGTAATAATAAATAGTTACAGCTTCATGTTTTTACCCCAGGTCATCCACTGTCACAAAAAAGTATTCTGCCGAAATAACTGAGGTCAGAATAGTGAGACAGATGTAGGTGATCTATATAGTTTACCTGCTGGTGTGGAAGTGGAAATCAGGTACCGGCACAATAAGAACATTTTTTTTTATATAATACCACTTTATAGTCTGGTTAGTAATCTTCCAGGGTACTAGAATAGAACTACTAAAATACTGCTCTTATATACAAGAATATAACTACTATAATACTGCCCCTATATACAAGAATATAACTACTATAATACTGCTCCTATGTACAAGAATATAACTACTATAATACTGCCCCTATATACAAGAATATAACTACTATAATACTGCTCCTATATACAAGAATATAACTACTATAATACTGCCCCTATGTACAAGAATATAACTACTATAATACTGCCCCTATATACAAGAATATAACTACTATAATACTGCCCCTATGTACAAGAATATAACTACTATAATACTGCCCCTATGTACAAGAATATAACTACTATAATACTGCCCCTATGTACAAGAATATAACTACTATAATACTGCCCCTATGTACAAGAATATAACTACTATAATACTGCCCCTATGTACAAGAATATAACTGCTATAATACTGCCCCTATGTACAAGAATATAACTGCTATAATACTGCCCCTATGTACAAGAATATAACTGCTATAATACTGCTCCTATGTACAAGAATATAAGTACTATAATATTGCCCTATATACAAGAATATAACTACTATAATACTGCCCCTATATACAAGAATATAACTACTATAATACTGCCCCTATATACAAGAATATAACTACTATAATACTGCTCCTATATACAAGAATATAACTACTATAATACTGCTCCTATGTACAAGAATATAACTACTATAATACTGCTCCTATGTACAGGAATATAACTACTATAATACTGCCCCTATGTACAAGAATATATAACTACTATAATACTGCTCCTATGTACAAGAATATAACTACTATAATACTGCTCCTATGTACAAGAATATAACTACTATAATACTGCCCCTATGTACAAGAACATAACTACTATAATACTGCCCCTATGTACAAGAATATAACTACTATAATACTGCTCCCTATATACAAGAATATAACTACTATAATACTGCTCCTATATACAAGAATATAACTACTATAACACTGCTCCTATATACAAGAATATAACTACTATAATACTGCTCCTATATACAAGAATATAACTACTATAATACTGCCCCTATATACAAGAATATAACTACTATAATACTGCTCCTATGTACAAGAACATAACTGCTATAATACTGCCCCTATGTACAAGAATATAACTGCTATAATACTGCTCCTATGTACAAGAATATAAGTACTATAATATTGCCCCTATGTACAAGAATATAACTACTATAATACTGCTCCCTATGTACAAGAATATAACTACTATAATACTGCCCCTATGTACAAGAATATAACTACTATAATACTGCTCCCTATATACAAGAATATAACTACTATAATACTGCTCCTATATACAAGAATATAACTACTATAATACTGCTCCTATATACAAGAATATAACTACTATAATACTGTCCCTATGTACAAGAATATAACTACTATAATACTGCTCCTATGTACAAGAATATAACTACTATAATACTGCCCCTATGTACAAGAATATAACTACTATAATACTGCTCCTATGTACAAGAATATAACTACTATAATACTGCCCCTATATACAAGAATATAACTACTATAATACTGCTCCTATATACAAGAATATAACTACTATAATACTGCTCCTATATACAAGAATATAACTACTATAATACTGCCCCTATGTACAAGAATATAACTACTATAATACTGCTCCTATATACAAGAATATAACTACTATAATACTGCCCCTATGTACAATAATGACCTTGTAAGCTGTCATCTTTGTGTTAGTTGTGCAGTATGATGAAACCTTTACTTCTGGTGATGATTCACAGGACCCGTGTGTTGTTTGGGGCCCGTTACACCCACGTTCTCTGGTGCACAGAGGTGGAATAAGGACAGGTTCACCTCCGCCCATCATACCGCTCTACCTGTCCTGCAACCTCTGCCACAACACAGCAACATGGAAAGACTCTGACTCCACGGGATCCAGCGCCGGATTAGCTGAGCGCTGGGAATTTAGTATCTGTTTCTTTTAAAAACATCACACTTTCCCCGTCTGTGACCTTCCCCCGTCCTTCACACCAGCTGTCAAAACTGATCTCTGTCACCAAAGATCTACAATGGATATTTGCTCAGAAAATAAGAAAATGAGCAGTCACGAGCTCCACGCCCTGCGCGTGTATCTGTTTCTATATAGTGTATGTATCTAATAAGAGAAAAACTCCATTGCCCTGATGCAAGATTTATTCTTTTCTGAAGATTTGTAAATTATTTTTTTTATTTTAGATGCATTGTTGTAATTAACCATGGTTGCAAAAAGGTTACACATCCTTAACAATATCCAATAAGTTTTACAGGGTGGCATCTAATATATAAAAGCCCTATCCAGTCTGTCTGTGTTTTTGTGTATCTCAAAAGCAGCGCAACCTTTAGGACTAAAGGAGTAATCCTTGACTCTGCCTTGTCCTTCAAACCACACATTCAAGCTCTCGCCACCTCCTGCTGCCTCCAGCTCAAAAATATTTCTAGAATCCGTCCCTTCCTCAACCCTCAATTTACTAAACTACTAGTGCATGCCCTCATCATCTCCCATCTTTGCTACTGTAACCTCCTCCTCTGTGGCCTTCCTGCTAACACTCTTGCACCTCTCCAATCTGTCCTTAACTCTGCTGCCCGACTAATCCACCTCTCTCCTCGCTATTCCTCCACTTCTCCCCTCTGCAAATCCCTCCACTGGCTCCCAATTCCCCAGCGTATCCAATTCAAACTCCTAACATTGACTTACAAAGCCGTCCACAATCTGTCCCCCCATATATCTCTGAACTAATCTCCCAATATCATCCAACTCATAACCTTCGATTCTCCCAAGACCTCCTCCTCTCCTCCACACTTGTATGTTCCTCATCTAACTGCCTGCAAGACTTCGCCGAGCATGTTGAATTCTGCACCCAAAAACATCCAACTGTCCTCCACACTCGGAACCTTCAAGCGGAACCTGAAAACCCATCTCTTCAGAACAGCTTAAAGCCTGCAATGACCACGGGGCCACCTCACCACCACTGGACCCGGGGCTCCACCACCACTGGACCCGGGGCTCCACCACCACTGGACCTGGAGCTCCACCACCGCTGGACCCAGCGGTCCACCACCACTGGACCCGGCGCTTCACCACCACCCAACCTATTGTCTCCCTCCCCATTATCCTGTAGAATGTAAGCCTGCTAGTGCAGGGTCCTCTCCCCTCTGTATCGGTCTGTCACTGTTAGTTTGCTCATTGTATTTTTAACTTGTTTGTATGTAACCCTTTCTCATGTACAGACCATGGAATCATTGGTGCTCTATAAATAAATAATAATAATACATTACAGTTAGGCCCCTTTCACATCAGCGTTTTTTTGCGGCTGCAACTGTCGCAAGTGGCGGATCGTGGCAATACCGCACTTGCAGCTCGCCCCATAGACAATGCATGTGGCTTGCCGCAAGTGTGCCGCATGTGCTACCATTATGTGGCAGATGCGGTAGATCTGCCGCAATCAGTGAAAATCGGGCCTAAAACTGGAAAATTACAGTTAGACTGGAATGTGAAGAAGCCCATAAGTTTGGTTGATCCTTCAAAGAAACCAGCGCAATCTATAGGACATCTGTGACGGGGGCCACACTCCGTCCGGGGCACTGGCCGCAGCACAGGCATTCATCATACCCTTGGGCGGACCTATCCTGCTGCTGCCATGGCTCCTTAGCGTACAGGGGTAGAGAGATGTTGCACAGGGGTGAATGAGACAGCGCTCAAGGGGAGAGACCGCACAGGGACACAGCACAGGGGGGAAGACAGTGCAAGAGGTGAGACAGGAAGAAGAGAGAACAGGGGGAAGAGAGAGCACAAGAGGAGAGATGGTGCACAAGGGGATATAGCGCACGGGGGGATGGCAAGCAGCAGCAGCGGCTCCCCCCGCCCTCCTCGGTGGAGTTGTGATCAGTAGCGGGAGTAGTTGGAGTAATATATAATCGCACACAGTCTATATTCTCCCGATGTGTTAGAATTGGCCCCCGTCTAGTAGTATGTAGTAATGAAATATGTAGTATATACATCAGGCCTTGTTTATACTGAGTGACCAATATATGTATAATAATTTATGAGTCGAAAAAAGGGTATCGCCAATTAGAGACACAAGAACCCTGTGGTAATAATATATCATCAGTGCGTGAAAGCACCAGGTCTCGTTTAATGGATGATTTCATAGACAGGTACTGGATGTGTACAGCCTGAATACTGTGCTAATCACTGATGGAATATAGAGACCTAATAGGTAGCTAATATATTTAAAGATGGCTATATATCAAAGTATAAAGGTGCTTATGTTGAAAACTTATTTAGAGTAAAGGCAGCCAGTTAATCTGTCCGATTCCCCCGCCCCAACGCACGTTTCGTGTAGTCACTTTGAAAGAGGACAGTAGTCAGTAGAAGTTAAGTATTTATGTTCTGGGGGCGGAATATCTTAATAAGATGCCAGTCATCTTGTCCTCATAGTAATATGGTTAATAAAGTAGAGCAATAGGAATATGTTTTGTAGAAAAAGTCCTGTAAAGGAAGATGTAATGGTACCTTTACACGCCGCCACAGAGGGTAGCAACAGGTAGGCATCGCATGTGCACGCGCGCGTTTTTACCTGTTGCTAACGGTTGCCGATGCCGCATATACACACCGCCACAACGTGCTCCACAGATGGTATTTGCATTCCCCGGAAGTGCGGACGGGTGCCGCGGGTTACCTTCTGTGGAGTACCTTCCCTGATTTACACGCCGCTACCACAAGGGAATATGGGCATACATATTGCGCGCCGCAAGGACATAGGCGTGACAGAGTTGTGTATTACGTGACGCTCGTACGGTGATTGGACAATGCAATAGCATCATGATTGGCCAGCCAGCGCAGGAAGGCTGGCTAATACATGACGCTATTGCAAATGTGTAGTGTGACTGGTCAGCTCGTTAAATATGGCGCCCTGTGTAGGGACAGCCAATGGGTACACAGTAGCCCCCACCAATGATAGCTGATGGGGCGTGGTATACATAACGCTGTGGCACGCCCCAGGGAATTCACTAGGGCACGCAAATACCGTGCCTGTGCCCCGATTACACGCCACCACCATAGGAATTGTTCCTTCCTGTTTTTGAGCACGGCTCAGACACAGGTATCCGAAGGAATTGCAAGACACAGGAAGGAAATTCCTGAATTACACGCCGCCACTTCGTAGTGATTTCATGGCAACAGGCACAATTGTGTCCGATGCCTGGCGGTTTCTACCATCCGGTGGCGGCGTGTAAATGTACCATAAGGGTGCATGTATAATATATGTATAAGCCAAGGCGTGGACACAATATTACAATATACATAAAGATAACCAAAGGCAGAATCATTTTGCATTTCGGTTTTGTGTAACCGTAGAGTAAATCTTCCAGTTTGTAGATTACTATCTACATGTTGACAGTTTTACCTGTGCCAGGATAAGTGCCAGGACAATTGCCAGGAGTGGAAACGTGAGAATTTGGAAATGTATAGAAAGATATATTTTCAAATATTTTGCCTTCAATTATTAAAAAAAAAAGTCACTTGAGATGGCCAAAGCATTCTTGGTTAGAGCAACTCAACATAGGCCACCATGAAGTTCGGCAGCAAATCTCTGGACCCTAGAGAATGTGACACCAAACCATTAGGCACCGGGGACAGAGGCAGCATAGCACTAAACAACACGTGCCGGAGCAGAGAGTGTGACATCAAACCACTGGGTACCAGGGACAGAGGCAGCAAAGCACTAAACCACACTGGCCAGAGCTCCAAACCTCTGGACCCTAGAGAATGTAACACCAAACCATTAGGCACCAGGGACAGAGGCAGCATAGCACTAAACAACACGGGCTGGAGCACCAAAGGTCTCCACACCGGAGAACGATGCAGTAGACCACAGCTAGAGGTGAGTGGACCCGTGGAAATTCGGGTGTTGCAGTCAGACTTATTTTTGCAATGTGTTCGGGACCCGAACTTGACCCAAACCACAATGATTGGAAGTTCGGCTCTCCACTCACATACAGCCAGCCATAAGCAAAACATTTCCGGGAGTGGAAGGGTGGGGATAGTGTTATTTCTTACTTTAGAAAGACACTAAACCCAAAAACTCTACTTTTACCCCCAGTGTGAGCCGATCAAACACTGCAGATGGCTCACACTGGGCCAAGCACCGAGTGTATCGGAGCACAAAGATGCTCGCCCCAGTGCTTGGGAAACAGACCTTCAACCACAGACAGGTTCGCTCATCTTTAACCATTACCCTAGGGACTGAGACACCAAGTCACTAGGTACTATAGACTGAAACACCAAATTGCTGCACACTAGAGACCTATACAACAACGTACCACCGCCCACCAGGGACAGGGACACCAAAGTGCTGCACATTAGAGACCAATGCAATGTACCACTGCCCACAAAGGACTAGGACACCAAACTACTGCACGCTAAAGACCTATGCAAAGCACCACTGCACACAGATTGGGACACCAAAGTGCTGCCCAACAGAGACCTATGCAACGTACCACAATGCATGAGGGACTGGGACACCAAACTACTGCACATTAGAGACCTATGCAACGTACCACCATCCACCAGGGACTGGGACACCAAAGTGCTGCACACTAAAGACCTATGCAACATATCATTATACCTAATAAACAGGGATATTCAACCATTTGACTGGTCACAATACCATTGAGCATCGAGGACTGATGCACCATGCACAGCATACACATTATAAAACTGTACACCAGGGAGAACTCACTGAACACAGGGACCAGAACATTGGACGCCATGTAGAAACAATCACTGTGCGACCAAATTAGGAAACCAGAGAAATTGGCTGACTTCTGGGTCTCACAATTTGCCAGCTTCAGCTTTCATCTTATGCCACACATGATCTGGGCAGACTTCAGGGCATTGCTGCTCTTGCTGGCATATTGGGCCTGGTGAAGAGAGAGACCTGGGATAATTATTTAACTTAGTTGTGGAGCCCACTGGGACGGGGTACTCGGTACCGGACCGGGGTACTGCTGGGGATATCACGGCGGTCTTGGTCTGGACCGTGTCCCGGGTTCCGCAAGTAAAGGGGAATATTTACAGGGGATTGTTGTCGTGACGCCACCCACAGGTTGTGGTCAGTGAGGGGACCACCGCTGCAGTGTACTTCTGTCAGGAGGATGGATGGATGCTGCAGCAAGGTGGATGAGCCTGCCGCGGGTCGGGCTGCTCCTGACAGGGTGTAAAGGTTGTAATAAAGTTCTGTATACCAGGAATCATACATGGGAGACTGGAGCAGGGTTCACCGGGTTTTACTGGCACGTTCCTCAATTTAAACAGTACAGTTCACACAGTCACTTTACACAGGTAACTCCGGACACTCTGAACCCACTGCAGCTAGGCTATCTTCCTGAGACCCTTCACTCTTTTTTTAACCTTTCAGGCTCGTTTCTTATCTGGTCTTCCCTGTGGGTTGTATGGCGACAACTCGGTCCCTTTCTGTGGCTTCTCCCTGTGTACGTGGGCAGCAAGCCTGGGTCCTATGGTGTTGTTGTGCCTCCAACCCGTGTAGTGGGAACCCCAACTTGGAATCAGTGTTGCCCGTCGGTTTGTCTGGGGAGGCGGCGTATAGCTTCGGTCCCCCACTGAGCCGACACTCTGGTCCAAGCCTAGCCTTGGGTAACCCTGTCTTTAAAGGGCTTACCGGGCTCCTTCCGACCCGTGTGACTACCAGACAATTCATGGAAAACCTTTCCCGCCTGTAGTCGGTGAACGCTGCCGTACTCCTCGGACCCGGTGGTACCGGTCCGGTCTCCGTCCTCACTCTCCCTAGGGATGCCGGCTATGGACAAGCTTTCTCTCCATGGAATGGTGTCTCTGTGGTTTCTGCGTCTCCAGGGAGCCCTATCCCTCCAGGAAATGTCACTTTCTGCTGTTCTTGTCTTTTCTGGTCAGCTCACTATGGCCTACTAACTCACTCCGCCTACTGTTCCTTTTTTTGTACTGGTCTACCACCTGACCTACCTTCCCACCCACTTTCCTCTAAACCCCACCACCCCTTGCCCGCCTAGAGTCCCGGGCTCCGGGTTGGGTGTTGTGCTCTAGTTGGTGTGTATGTGCTGTGAAGGTGTTTGGTGTACAAACTGTCTCCTTCCTGCCTGGCTGCAGTTCCCTCATGTGGCCACCCTGGTCACAGGGGCGCCACATTATTAAGCCCCAGTCATAGCCACAGCCTGCAGATTCTTAAAAGTATGGCCGCAGCAGAGGGGGCCACTGTGTTGCATTAGACACTTTACACTGAGTGCACGCTACCACATGGCTAATTTGCTTGCGATGCACTTCTGATAGGGGCAGTGGGGCAGATCAGTGTGCGTCACAAGTGACGACTGTGGCCCCCCACCCGTCATCACACAAAGCAATGATTAAAGAGGGAGCAGTCCGCTGTCTGCTCTTATCATTCTCGCCCTGTGCCTGCCCTCTGATGTCGCAGCACAGCGGAGAGTGGTGATGTCATTACGGTGCAGCCGCTGTGCTGAGCTGTGCAGAGCTGCAGGACGCTCGCGCGGAGATCAGAACAGCGGGGATACGAGGAGAGGAGAGTACTTATATTTTAAATCAGTGAGTACACATTGGCTAAAGGACTATGGGGTGCATTAAATAGTATGGGGGCTGCATTATAATAGTTGGAGGACTATAGGGTGCATTATAATAATTGGAGGACTATTGGGGTTCACTATAATAGTTGGAGGATTATGAGGGTGCATTATAAAATATTGAGTACTATGCAGGCACATTATACTATATGGAGGATTATGGAGGAGCACTATAATAATTGGAGGACTATGGGGGTGCATTATTGCATCAGCCACAAGGGGTACTTGGACTATCTGGGCTATCAGGCTGTTTAGTAGTCACGGTGGCAACCCAAGAATCTGTGGCCCTACCAAGCATGAAAAGGGGTTATTTACAAGGGAAATAAATTATTTTGTGACGCCATCCATGGTTTCTTATCAGAATTAGCAGCGCTGCTTGTAGTGACCCCCGAGGAATAGATGTTGTTGCAGCTAGGTGTATCACTCCCATGGATGTAGCGGGTCCCTAGGGTTTGGTGTGAAGTCAGTGTGGATGATGGTGGTAGTTGTTGGTGTTATGGTGGTAGTTGTTGGTGCAGGGAGGCGCAGAAGGAGTGGACAGACACAGATGTTACAGTTCTTATCAGTCTTTTTACTTTCAGCTTAGTTCGGTGCCAACCCAGCCAGGGTACTGTGCTCTCCCAGATAGCAACTTGGCCAGCTCTCAAGCAGACCGGGTCTACTCTACTAAGACACTGTTCATAAGCCTTTCCATGCCATGCTGCTCTTTCCTTCCTGTGCTGTTCTCCTCTCTTCTCTTGCACCTTCGTGGTACAAGTCCCTAGGCATGTGACTGCGGGCCTTGCTGAGTGACGGCCTGGCACGTCCTCTGTAGCCACTGTTCCTGGGAGTGTACACGGTGTTGGCCACTGCACCTGCTGTTCTGTAGCCTCCGGTTTCCTGGCCTGATAATAACGTTTCACACCAGATTGGGGCCGGCCCCATCATGCAGCCAGTTCCTCTACCACTGAAGTCAGTTGTAAATTCGGGGTTCTCTGAACTGGGGTTTCCTCGGCCGACCTACCCACTGGTCCCCTTAGGCCCCAGCTCCAGTGACCCCTAGAACTCCATCTTGCTGCTCCTGCTTCCTCTCCTTACTCTGACTACTGACTCACTAACTCCTCCTACCCCCTTAAACCTACTCCTTCCTCCAACCAGTAGATGGGGGTCTGCCCTCTAGAGGGGTTTCTTCCGCCCTGCAACTCCCTGGTCTGGAGTTAGGATGGGTGTTGGGTGTAGGATGGTGTGTCTCAATTTTGTGTCCCCATCTTACCTGAGAGCAATGGCATCACACCTGTGGAGTAGGTGCAGTACCACTGTGGTGACCAAGATGCAGGGGCGCCACATTATAATACATGGAGGACTGGGGGAGAGTATTATTGTATACAAAAGAAAAAGACTATGTGGGCGTATTATTGTATACAGAGGACTATAGGGGTGCATTATACTATATGGAGGACTATGGGGGTGCATTATACTATATGGAGGACTATGGGGTGTATTATATTATATGGAGGACTATGGAGGTAAATTAAATTAGACTATATGGAGGACTACGGGGAGTGTATTATAATATATGGAGGACTATAGGGGTGCATTATACTATATGGAGGACTATGGAGTGCATTATACTATATGGAGGACTATGGAGGTAAATTAAATTATACTATATAGAGGACTACGGGGAGTGTATTATAATATATGGAGGACTATAGGGGTGCATTATAATATATGGAGGACTATGGAGTGCATTATACTATATGGAGGACTATGGAGGTAAATTAAATTATACTATATGGAGGACTACGGGAAGTGTATAATAATATATGGAGAACTATAGGGGTGCATTATACTATATGGAGGACTATGGAGGTAAATTAAATTATACTATATGGAGGACTACGGGGAGTGTATTATAATATATGGAGGACTATAGGGGTGCATTATACTATATGGAGAACTATGGAGATAAATTATACTATATGGAGGACTACGGGGAGTGTATTATACTATATGGAGGACTATAGGGGTGCATGAGGCTATGTGGAGGACTATAGGGGTGCATTATACTATGGGGGTGCATTATACTGTATGGACGGCTATTTGAGTGCTATTATTCTATATGGAAGCAAGTATACAGCAAGCAGATGCTGTGTAATGGGAACTGTTAATGTCTGGTTGGTGAGGATATGGTGCAGAAGTGGAGTTTTTCCAAGAGTGGCGGTGGGACTGTGCAAAGTCTCAAGGGGGCCCAAAAATGTTGCTAGTATGGACATCACAGACAACAAAGGATAGTCCTGCCAAGCTTACAGAACAAGCATGGCCTATTAGGTACTTGCCTGATCCTAATGGAGAAGGCAGCCACCCCCACCCCCCCCACCCCGGGCCACCAGGGTACCAGCATTCCATCATGGGGTTCACACATAGAGGATACCTTTTAATTTGCACTAAATAATCTTGCAATTCAACCACCGCCGCCCAACTGCCTCCATATCTGCAGAGCTGACGATGGCTTCTACAGGTCACTCCCAGTTATAAACTGTTTCAATGATGCAAATAGGTTATGGAGATGATATTTGTGCAATTCTTTAATGTATTAATGCAGATTGCTGAGAGGTAATCTCCTGCTATGTGTGGATCGTCTGTGCGCCCCCGCCTGCAGCTACAGGATGCAGGTAGAACTCACTAAACACGTTTTGTATAAGACCCGGTTCAAACAAGGTGACATGGGACTAAACATGAGGCCGCACCGGAGTCACAGGTGAACTCAACCCCGAAACCAAAACTGGTTCTTGTAGCGCCTGCAAACCATTGCACCAATATATACGCACCAATCCCCGCAAACCTCCCACAGCTGCTGCAGAAATTCACTTACTGATTGCATAGGCTTCAAGTCGTTCAGTCCCGGCCAACAGTTTTGAGAATGTGGTGACTCTTATTTTTCACAATCCCATTGAGAATCTGTGGTAAATCCTGAAAAAGCAGGTGGATAATAAAAAACACAGAAATGGAGACGAGAATGGGTCATCAGTCAGGATTTGGCCCAGAAGCTGATATCCACAGGCTGGGGTGAAGGGCAGACGTCTTGATAAATAAGAGACAACTATTGAGTCTTTATATAAATGATGCATCTACTTACATAATTACACTGTCGCATCTGTCACTTCCGACATCCGGTTGTCCTCCTTTCACACACCTCAGTAAGTGCACGTAATAACCGGTGCATATGTGTGCACTTTCAGGTGGCCGCCATCTTTGGACACCCGGGTACACAATGATGGCGTGACTTGGCACGCGCATGTGCATTTACACAGATGCCATCTTTGGACACCTGGGCTCCAAGGAAAGAGCACACAAGGGGGGAAGACAGCACACAGGAGGGGGGCACACAAGGGGGTAAACAGTTCACAGGTGAGAAGACAGCACAGGGAGGTGTGAGAGCATATGGGTGAAAGTGAGTGCATGGGGAGGGATAGCACACCGAGGGAGACAACTCAAAGGAGAGAGCACACAAGGGGAGAAGACAGCACAAGGGAGAGAGCGCACATGGGGGAGAAACAGCCCACATGGGGCAAGCGCACGGGGGAGAGAGAATGCACAGGGGGAAGACAGCTTAAAGGAGAGGGCACATGATGGGAGAAGATAGCACAGGGGGAGAGACAGCACACAGGGGGATGACAGCTAAAAGGAGAGAGCATACAAGGCGAGAAGACAGTACAGTGGGAGAGAGACAGCGCATGGGGAGAGACAGATCAAAGAACAGAGCACACTAGGGGAGAAGACAGCACAAGGGGGTGAGAGAGCACACTGGGGGAGAAACAGCCAACGGGGGAAAGCGCACAGGGGTGAGAGAGCGCACAAGGGGAAAAAGAGAGCGCACAGGGGGTAGACAGTTCAAATGAGAGAGAAAAGAGGGGAGAAGACATCACAGGGGAGAGAGACTGCATACAGAAGGGAGAGACAGCGCACAGGGGGAAGACAGCGCAAAGGAGAGAGCACGCATGGGGGAGAAAGACAGCGCACAGGGAGGAGACAGGTCAAAGTAGAGAGCACAGAGGGGAAAAGACAGCATAGGGGTAAAGAGTGGACAAGAGGGAGAGCGCATGGGGCAAGAGACAGCCACTGCCCCCAGCGCCATAGAGCCCGCCCCATCGTGTCGTCACTGCCCTCCCGATGCGCCCATCTAGTTTATCAATTAAAGTTTAAAATGTTTATAAAGTTGAGTCCAAACTCAGAGTGAAAAAAAACTGTATTTATTTTATCCTTAGTCCATGTTCACATGTTGCTTTTTTTACTGCTTTTTTTTCTGTAGCCATAACCCGCTCTCTTGGCAGTAAAAAAAAATCTGCTTCCAAAAGGCAGGATTTGCTGCCACTGGGTAGGCCGCCACCAGAGGTACTGCACTCCTTCATTAGGCTGGAAACGCACTCCTACATACATGCGAGTCTCTCGGACGAGACTCGGATCAGACTGGATCAGTGACCCTGAACGGCCTCTCCCTCTCTGGACAGGGAGTGTGGAGCTGCATAGAAATACAAGCACCTGACACACTCCCATCCGGAGAGGAAGAGGCCGTTGGTCACTGATCCAGTCTGATCCGAGTCTCGTCCAAGAGACTCGCATGTAAGCAGGAGAGTGCAAAAACAGTCCGATTGACGGATGCGAGAGTTGGACAAGTGTCATGTGACTTTTGGTCAGTGTGGCTTCCGTGTGTTGTCCGAGTGCAATCCGTTTTTGTAGTCAGCAGCTTTTGCTTTATTAGCATTTACAGGAGCATTTTGCTGATGACCTAATGACCATCTGCCAAGGTACGAACTGACTCCTCTGTGGCGCCCCACTGGTTGGGTAGCCACGGAGGGGTACTGCACCCAGACAAGAGTGTGTAGTATCCCTGTGACCAGGGGACTGGGATGTCAATCAGGGACCCTCACCACATGCATCCACACACCTTAGCTCAGGGGACCAATAGGTTAATCCATTGCTAGGAACCCGCTCCTGGTAGGAGGAGCTTAGGTGGTAAAGTGGAGAGCTGGAATGTCAGACAGGAGGGGTTGGAGAAGGTCGTTGTAGGGGAACCCTGCGAGAAGCACTTTGGAGGGCACCTCAGGAGAGGTGGCCTGGGAACCGAAGGGGATCCTAGGTTGTTGAGGTGCACGCGAATCCGCGCCGGTAAGGGATCCAGTCCAACCTGGAGGACCAGCTCCAAAGCGGTGCAGGCGTTCATCCCCGAGCCTCCAGGAGGACGACCAAAGGCGATAGATTCCAAGAGGAGGCCCAGAGGTGATAGACTCCACACCGGAGGCTCCAAGGGCGTTAGACTCCGTAAGGATCCGTGGGGACCGACGGTGGGCTCTGTGCACAGGAACGTAAGGACAGATGAAAGGCAAAGCAGGCACATCACGGAGGGTCCCCTGTGAAACACCCTAATCCTCTGATGACTACCCAGGCCAGCAGTACCCGTGTGTAAAGACTGTTTTGCTGCCTGAGTCACCAGTAAAACCCAGATCAGAAACTAAGACCGTGTGGCGTGTTTATTGCTTGCGCCGGAGGAGCCATACTCCTGCTCACCGAGACTGTCAGCCTGCAGCTCCCCCTGACGCGCCGCCTCCCTGTGTGAATTCTCCATTCTTCCATTACTGCTCCGGGGACGTCGCTCCACCTACGAGGAGCGTTACCAACTAGCTGCCACATCATCACCCCAGAAGTCTGCAAGCAGCGTCGGTATCATTACCGGGTACCGTAGGTGGCGTCACGAACACTTTATTTTATTCTTTTCTTTTTACACAATTTTGAGCGACCACCAGGGCCACGGGCCCGGGCACCAGCCACCAGTGTCAGCACCCTTAATCAATGCCCGGGATCCGAGTACCCCATGGCTCTGGGGTGGGTCACCTCCATCCTGTTGTCCTAGGGACCGTCTACCTGTAGGGAGCGGAACCATCCAAGCTGCCAGTCACCGTCCCCAGAGGTGCTGAAGCAGCGGTGGCCACCGTGGCCGCACACCGCAGGTGGCGTCACAAATACCCCTTTTCCCTGTCATCCCCCATCATCTACCCCCCGTTTATTAAATCACACCGTCAGGGTCACAGGACCTGGTCTCAGCCTCCGTCTGTCCCTGTGAAAAGAACCGAGAGTGAAGAACAACTGCTGCCCGGTTCCCTAGTACCCCCGGCCCTGGAGTGGGCATGTCAACTTGGTGTCTCAAACAGGATGCAAGCGGCCCAGTAACACCGGGTCTCGTGTGCCTTAAAGTACTGTTAAGAGACTGTGTAAGAACTAGCTCACAAAAATGGCAGGGAGAAAAGAACAAGTGCCAAGTGCAGGTCAGGAGGTGTGTCTGGGCCCTCGTCATGGGAAGGACCTTAGGAAAGGCGCAAAAGAGCAGGTCCGCCCGAGTACTAAAGAGAAACCAAGGGGGCCTGCTATCGAGAGTTACTGACCCCACATAGTGGAGTGAGACAGGGGCAGAAGGGTGAGGCCCAGAACCAGAATGAGAGGAAGTCGCATGGTGCAAGGAGTGAAGAGGCATCATGGCGAACAGCGGTTCGGACACTCTGGCTGGTGGACAAGAGAGCGAGAGAGCTCCCAATGCCGATAACACCTGGAAGTGGTCCCAGCTACAAAAAGCGGCACAACGAGTACAGGTACCGGAGCCTCCCAAACCACCAGAAGCAGCACCAGCAGAAGAACTACCAAGACAGAGCCGGCCAGTAACACCAGAGCCGACAGACGAGGCACCGGCTGCCACACCAGATCCACGTGAACAGCACTGCAGCTAGAGCCAGAGGGTGAAGCCTCTGTGCAGGAGAGCAGTGAGAGCTCAGCAGAGTGGGAGGGTGCATTGGGCATCCTACAAAAGCCGAACAGAAGGGTGTCCAATTGTGGCCCAAGCGGAGAGCAGGGTCGAGAGCAGGCACAATGGTGACTACTGGGCGCAAAGACAAGCCGCTGAGGAGGAGCGAGACCACTGGCAGCAACAAGAAGAGGCTAACTTGGAGGAAAAAGCCTACGTGAGAAAGACTCTAGTACCCAACCCGGCGGAACAGCGCCGTGGAGTAGTCATGGACTTCAACCTTCAGCTGGGGGTTCATAAAGGAGTACGGCTTGGAGTGGGAGCTCCAAGCTGCCGGTCACCCTCCCCAGAGGTACTGAAGCAGCGGCGGTCGCCCTGGTGGCATACCACAGGTGGCGTCACGAATACCCCTTTTCCCTGTCATCCCCCGTCATCTACCCCCTGTTTATTAAATAACATCGCCAGGGTCATGGGACCCAGTCTTGGCCCCCGTCTGTCCCCGTGAAAAGAACCAAGAAGTGAAGAAGAACAACTGCTGCCCGGTTCCCAAGTATCCCCAGCCCTGGAGTGGGCATATCATAAACATAGCCTTATGTGGTCCTTGTGCAATAGGTAATGGGGGTTGCAGCTCTCAGTTCGGTCTGATGGGGGTCGAAGATCTCGGTCTGGTCTGATGAGTGTTGCAGGTCTGGTCTGATGGGGGGGGGTCGCAGGTCTTAGTCCGGTCTGATTGGGGTCGTAGGTCTCGGTCCGGTCTGATGGGGTCGCAGGTCTCAGTCTGGTCTGATGGAGGTTGCAGGTCTTGATCTGGTCTGATGGGCATCATAGGTCTTGGTTCAGTCTGATGGGGGTCGTAGGTCTCGGTCCGGTGTGATGAGGGTTGCAGGTCTCGGTCTGGTGTGATGAGGGTTGCAGGTCTTGGTCCGGTCTGATGGATGTCGCAGGTCACGGTCTGGTCTGATGGGCGTCGCAAGTCTCAGTCTCATCTTATTAGCGTTGCAAGTCTCTGTCCGGTCTGATGGGTGTCGCAGGTCTTGGTGTGGTCTGATGGGTGTCGCAGGTATACTGTATATATGTCCTCAGGCCGATCTGTATAGCGTAAAAATGACTTACTCACTAGGGGCTGGTCTGGTCTGATTGGGGTCGCAGGTTTCGGTCCGGTCCAATGGGTTTCTCAGGTTTTGGTGCGGCGCCTCCTTTCTTCTTGCGATCGCCATCCTCCTCTGCCAAATATAGGTGACACCTCCTATGTGACCCACATAGTCTCCATTTCTCTCCTGCACATGTGTGCTTCTCTCTACCTTGTAATATGCAGAAAACCAAAAAAAGACGACATTTTAGCCCAAAATATGGAGAGTGCAAATTTATTAATAATTGATCAAGTGGATCACAGAGGGGACATACTAATAAGGACAGTTGGTATTGGACTAAAGAATATGCATTGTACATCGATCAGCAATAATCAAACTAACTTAACAAATACTTATAACATATAAGACTCTAAAATCGCTGTTTATTAAATTGCACCTTAAATTGATTGTATGTAAACGTTGCTCTTGAGATGGTGGAATAAAGGACCTTTTTTCTATACAACCGGCTATGTGGAGCTCCGTCTTCATCTGTATGTATTACTTTCCAAGATGGCTCGGTGGGAGTGACGTGCGCTGCTATAGGGGGGAGACCCCGCTTATCCGATTGAGGCGTCGCAGACCAATGTCTATGACTAATGTCTATAGGGGCCTTCAGTGTGGCTCATACTGGGATTTGTAGCTCCATGTATAGGGTTTATCAGAATTGTATTATGGCCATGTTGAGGATTGTACTATGTGGTGTACAAAATATATAAGAATTATATTATTGGTTATGCACAGTGCTCAGTCATGTTGGGAGTGATAGTATTCTCTATACAGAAAATAACAGGATTGTATTATAGTCTAGTCGTCTGGTCATGTTGGGGGTTGTAGTATTCTTTGTGTACGGTCAGGGGTGTAACTACAACAGGTGCAGGGGTTGCGATCACACCCGGGCCCTGCAGCCTAGGGGGGCCCCAAATGTCCCTTTGGCCTATAGGAAAAGACTTCTACTATTAAAGATTTGCAATAATTTGGGGCCCTGTTGGAGCTATCGCATCGGGGCCCCTGGGCCTGAAGTTACGCCACTGTGTACGGCAGAATAGGTGTTTCTTCTGGTATACGTATAGGGCATAATATTTTATCATGGTTATATCCAGGCCTGTGAAGTTGGTAAACCAAACCTCCGACTCCACCAAAATGGACACAAACCTTGACTCCGACTCCAGTCAGTGAAGTCAGTAAGCCAAACCTCCGACTCTAACTCCAACTCCACCAAAATGGACGCCAACTCCGACTCTCCGACTCCACAGCCCTGTTGTGCAGCCGGTAAGCCAAACCTCTGACTCTAACACCAAGTCCACCAAAATGGACGCCAACTCTGACTCTCTGACTCCACAGCCCTGTTGTGCAGCCGGTAAGCCAAACCTCCGACTCTAACTCCAACTCCACCAAAATGGAAACCGACTCCGACTCTCTGACTCCACAGCCCTGTTGTGCAGCCGGTAAGCCAAACCTCTGACTCCAACTCCACCAAAATGGGCACCAACTCCGACTCTCCGACTCCACAGCCCTGTTCTGCAGCTGGTAAGCCAAACCTCCGACTCTAACTCCAACTCCACCAAAATAGACGCCAACTCCGACTCTCTGACTCCACAGCCCTGTTGTACAGCCGGTAAGCCAAACCTCCAACTCCTCAATTTCCCTGAATCTGACTCCACCATAATGGACACAGACTTTGACTCTGACTCCACAGCCCTGGTCATATCCAGTGGTCAGGTCCTGTTGGGAGTTGTAGGGCCCAATGCATACAGCTATACTATCATGTTCATGTAGGATCTGTGCCGTGATCCAGATCCTGGTATGGAATCTAATTTCATTCATCTTTAGTGTTTTCCACACTTGACTTGTCCTTACTTCACCTACAGCATATACCGGCTCTCATTAACTTATGTGTGTCGCAAACAGAGAGATCCTGACTAATTAAACAATGTTTTAATTATATGCCAAGGCCAAAGTATATACTTCTGCTGCCAACTACTCCACGGAGATCCTAACTTGGCAGACGCAGGATATCTATGTGATGGGCTGCGCTCCACAAACATCACAAGCGTTTTGCAATCTTCCGGATTGTTCCCCACACATTGCGGAGCTTCACCCAAAGTCCAAAAATGTTTATGCCAAAACACCTAAATCCAAAGAGTCAGTAATGTGAGGTCTGTAATAGGATCTGACTGTGAGATATTGCAGATAGACCCCCAATGTCTGCAAACTGGGAGACACAACCCTGGATTCTAACTAGAGATAGGCGGCACATGGTTATCTGCTCAGCACTTATACTCTTGTGGCGCCTCTGCGACCAGGGTGGCCACATGAGGGAACTGCAGCCAGGCAGATAGGAGACGAGTGCTACACACACAGCTTCAGCACATACACATCCACTAGAGCAAAACACCCAACCAGGAGCCCGGGACTCTAGGCGGGCAAGGGGTGGTGGGGTTTAGAGGAAACTCGGTGGGAACATAGGTCAGGTGATGAGCTAGTACAAAAAGAGGAAAAGAGGAGGAAGGAGTTAGTAGGCCAGAGTGAGCTGACCAGTAAAGACAAGAAGAGACAGAAAATGACACTTCCCGGAGGGATAGGGTTCCCTGGAGACGCAGAATCCACAGAGACACCGTTCCATGGAGAGAAAGCTCGTCCATAGCCAGAAGCCCAAGAGAAAGTTAGGACGGAGACCGGACCGTTGCCAATGGGTCCGAGGAGTACGGCAGCGTTGACCAACTACAGGCAGGATAGATTCCCTTGAACTATCTAGTAATCACACGGGTCGGAAAGAGCCCGGTAAGCCCTTGAAAGATAGGGTTACCCAAGGCTAGGCTGGGACCAGAGTGTCGGCACTGGTGACCGAAGCAACAAGCAGGTACATGAACATACCGGCAGGGAATACTGATTCCAAATCAGGGTTCCCACTACGCGGGTTGGGGGACTCAGCAACATTATAGGACTCGGCTTGCTGCCCATACACATTGGGGGAAGCCATATAAAGGGACCGAGTTGCCGTCATACAATCCACAAGGAAGAACAGAGGAGAAACAAGCCTGAAAGGTTAAAGAAAGAGTGAAGGGTCTCAGGAAGATAGCCTGGCTGCAGTGGGTTCAAAGTGTCTGGAGTTACCTGTGTAAAATGACTGTGTTAATGTGGCGCCCCTGCGTACAGGAGGCCACAGAAGGGAACTGCAGCCAGGCAGGTAGGACAATGTTAAACACTAACACCCTCACAGCCCACACACCCACGCATAGAAGAGGTAACATCCAGCCCTGAGATTAGAGACTATATGAGATCGGAGGGGTGGTGGATTCAGAGGAGTGGGTTGGGCACACCAGAGGTCAGGTGACTGACAGTATATAGTGAGGGGGAGGAGTGAAGGAGTTCAGTAGGCCACAGTAGGCTGAGCTGTAAAGACCAAAGTAGGCTACAGAGAGCTGGGTTGCAAAGACCAGGAGCAGGCCAGAGAACAGCAGGAGGTTGAGCTGAAGCTGAGCAGGAGAGAGCCACACTGCCTGGAAGAGCCTAAGCCGAGGAGTGCAGACCCGTACTGAGCCAGTGCGAGCCAGATGGGGGGGGGAAAGCCCGTCCGACGCTGAAACCACCAGGAGTGTGAGAGAGCCGAGAGGGACGGTGTAACCCGGGGCCCTAGACACACAGCTAAAGCAACTGACTGCAGGCGGAGTAACCCTCCTATATACTAGAAGGAACAGAGAGGAAGGAGCCTGGTATCCTAGTGCTGAGGATTACTGGAGGCTGGTCAAAAGCAGAGTGTCAGCTCTTAAGGGGACCGACGATTCACCCGGTATCCCCAGATTCACTGACGGGGAGCTTCAGTTTCAGGCTGGAGTTCCTAACCTAAAGGACAGGCAGCTAAGTGACATACTAGGACTCACAGAAGCCCGAGTCACCGCCATACTGTCCAGTGTCGCACAACACAGAGAAAGAGAATGCAAAAGCCCGGAAAGGGACATTTACAGACTGTGTGAGGGGTCACAGGAGAGAGGAGCCTGGCTGCAGAGGGAAAGAGGACCCGGAGAGGGAGAATGCACCCGTATGTTAAGAGCTTGTAAAGAACAGCAAATGACTTGTAACTACTTGAAGAACTAAGAGTAAAGCATTGGAAACCCTGAATTGCCTCTCTTGCCTGCCTCAATCTGCAGACTATTCCTCCCTACAGATCCAGCCTGTCAGCACCAGCCAGGAGGAGAGATCCCTGCAGCCTGCAAAGTAAGTGTGCTCAAACTACACACACAAGAGACTTTAACCCTTGCTGCCCCGGGGGATACAGTTCTCCCCACTGGAACTATACCATCCCCGCTGCCGTTCCATCACCCCCGGAGGTTCTGCAGCAGCGGCGGCCCCATCACTGGCCGCACCAAGTGGGTGGCGTCACCCGTGACAATCCCTTGTAAATATCCCCTTTATTTGTGCTGAGCCAGGGACACGGTCCGGACCAGGCCACCTGTGACATCCCCAATACCATCCGGTCCGGTACCGAGTACCCCACGTCCCTTGGGGCTCCACATTAAGAACTGAACTGTTGGTACTGTTTGAATTGAAGGATGTGGAAGTGAAACCCGGTGAACCCTGCTTCAGTCTCCTGTGTATGATTCCCGGTATACAGAACTTTGATTACACTTTACACCCTGTCAGGAGCGGCCCCAACCCGCGGCGGGCTTATCCACCTTGCTGCAGCATCCATCCATTCTCCTGACAGAAATACACTGCAGCGGTGGTCCCCTTACTGACCACAACCCGTGGGTGGCGTCACGACAACAATCTCCCTTGTAAATATACCCCTTTTACTTGCGGAACCCGGGACACGGTCCGGACCAAGACCGCCGTGATATCCCCAGCAGTACCCCGATCCGGTACAGAGTACCCCGTCCCAGTGGGCTCCACACTCTTATATAACAAGTGCGTTCACACAAATTGAATGTCTGTTCCATGATGGACTATGAACGCATGCTAGACTGAAATGTGAAAGTCCCCTTAGGACGTCAGCTCATGGTGTGAAAAATAAGCCTTATCTCACCCCCAGATCCTGGAAAATGGCAGCAAAATAGAATTTTTTTTTTACAAACTTCAGAATGTTTTTTCACCCCTTAAATAAAAAATTAGACATGTTTGGTATCTACGAACTCTACTGATCCGAAGCATTGCGCCGATACGTCAGTGTTACCATATAGTACTGACCTGAGACATCATACTGACATGTCAGTGTTACCATATAGTACTGACCCGAGACATCATACTGATACGTCAGTGTTACCATATAGTACTGACCCGAGACATCATACCGACACGTCAGTGTTACCATATAGTACTGACCCCAGACATCATACCTACACCTCAGTGTTACCATATAGTACTGACCCCAGACATCATACCGACACGTTAGTGTTACCATATAGTACTGACCCGAGGCATCATACCGACACGTCAGTGTTACCATATAGTACTGACCCGAGACATCATACTGACACGTCAGTGTTACCATATAGTACTGACCCCAGACATCATACCGACACGTCAGTGTTACCATATAGTACTGACCCGAGACATCATACCGACACCTCAGTGTTACCATATAGTACTACCCGAGGCATCATACCGACACTTCAGTGTTACCATATAGTACTGACCCCAGACATCATACCGACACGTCAGTGTTACCATATAGTACTGACCCCAGACATCATACCGACACGTCAGTGTTACCATATAGTACTGACCCGAAACATCATACCGACACCTCAGTGTTGCCATATAGTACTGACCCCAGACATCATACCGACACGTCAGTGTTACCATATAGTACTGACCCCAGACATCATACCGACACCTCAGTGTTACCATATAGTACTGACCCCAGACATCATACCGACACGTCAGTGTTACCATATAATACTTACCCCAGACATCATACCGACACGTCAGTGTTACCATATAGTACTGACCTGAGACATCATACCGACACCTCAGTGTTACCATATAGTACTGACCCCAGACATCATACCGACACGTTAGTGTTACCATATAGTACTGACCCGAGGCATCATACCGACACATCAGTGTTACCATATAGTAATGACCCGAGGCATCATACCGACACCTCAGTGTTACCATATAGTACTGACCCGAGGCATCATACCGACACGTCAGTGTTACCATATAGTACTGACCCGAGACATCATACTGACACGTCAGTGTTACCATATAGTACTGACCCGAGACATCATACCGACACCTCAGTGCTACCATATAGTACTGACTCGAGACATCATACCGACACGTTAGTGTTACCATATAGTACTGACCCGAGGCATCATACCGACACGTCAGTGTTACCATATAGTACTGACCCGAGACATCATACTGACACGTCAGTGTTACCATATAGTACTGACCCCAGACATCATACCGACACGTCAGTGTTACCATATAGTACTGACCCGAGACATCATACCGACACCTCAGTGTTACCATATAGTACTACCCGAGGCATCATACCGACACCTCAGTGTTACCATATAGTACTGATCCCAGACATCATACCGACACGTCAGTGTTACCATATAGTACTGACCCCAGACATCATACCGACACGTCAGTGTTACCATATAGTACTGACCCCAGACATCATACCGACACCTCAGTGTTACCATATAGTACTGACCCCAGACATCATACCGACACGTCAGTGTTACCATATAATACTTACCCCAGACATCATACCGACACGTCAGTGTTACCATATAGTACTGACCTGAGACATCATACCGACACCTCAGTGTTACCATATAGTACTGACCCCAGACATCATACCGACACGTTAGTGTTACCATATAGTACTGACCCGAGGCATCATACCGACACATCAGTGTTACCATATAGTAATGACCCGAGGCATCATACCGACACGTCAGTGTTACCATATAGTACTGACCCGAGACATCATACTGACACGTCAGTGTTACCATATAGTACTGACCCGAGACATCATACCGACACCTCAGTGCTACCATATAGTACTGACTCGAGACATCATACCGACACGTCAGTGTTACCATATAGTACTGACCCGAGACATCATACCGACACCTCAGTGCTACCATATAGTACTGACTCGAGACATCATACCGACACGTCAGTGTTACCATATAGTACTGACCCCAGACATCATACCGACACGTCAGTGTTACCATATAGTACTGACTCCAGACATCATACCGACACGTCAGTGTTACCATATAGTACTGACCCCAGGCATCATACCGACATGTCAGTGTTACCATATAGTACTGACCCCAGACATCATACCGACACGTCAGTGTTACCATATAGTACTGACCCCAGACATCATACCGACACCTCAGTGTTACCATATAGTACTGACCCCAGACATCATACCGACACCTCAGTGTTACCATATAGTACTGACCCGAGTCATTATACCGACACGTCAGTGTTATGATATAGTGAAAATGATGAATAAAAACCCATAAAAACAATCTTGTAATTGCCCTTTTTTTTGCATTTTCACCATGCTGTGGATTTTTTTCCTGTTTTCCAGTACACTCTATGGTAAAATAAATGTTGTTATTCAAAAGTACAACTTGTCCCGTGAAAACAAGCGTCATATGACGGAGAAATAAAAAAGTTGTGGTTCTTGGAAGAAGGGGGGGAACAAAAAAAGTGAAAATGGCCTGGGGTGAAGCGGTTACCATCGCTGCATCTCCCAGCGGTCACGTGACACTGTTATCTAATGTGAGTGTCGCACCCCGGGGCAGGGGTACTCGGAACCGGGCCCTCTCTTCAGTCTGCAGGAGGAATGTCACAGCGACATGACCCAGCTCCATATGCCCAAGTGCGGCAAATAAAAAGGGGAAAATAAAGTTTATAAAAATAATTTGTGACGCCACCCATATAGTGTGTGGTTATATGAGGCTACAGCTGGGGTGATGATGGGTGCAGCCGGATGGTGAGCCCTCTACGGGTAGGGCTGATCCCCAGGGCATCCGAAGGTGTTGTGTAGATGTGTAAAGTTCCCCTTTCGTTCTCCTCTTCGCATGTGGGTATGGTCTGGCCATCACGGGTTCTTTAGTGATTCGTCCCACTCTTTGGGTCACTAGCCCTAGTATGATGGCTTTCTCCTTTACCACACCGGTTGTTAGGTCTTGGGACATAGAATTCCCACACTCCACAGGGGGTCCTATGGTTGGGGGCTTGAAGCTTTCTCTGCCACATCTACAGAGCCGGCATTCTGGTTCTTTGGGCCAGCCACCAGTGTCCTGGGATAGTCGGACACACCTGGCTCCTTCTGTTCTTCCTTGGTTTCAGCCTGGGTCCCCGGCCGGCCATCAGTGGTGCAGGCCACCGGGCCCCCCTTCTCTCAGTGTAGTCTCAGTCACTACTTAGTTGATGGGTGTTTCTGCTTGGGGATGCTTTCCTCTTCACCACCCTCCAGGGAACAATTTGAGGCAGTTGACAGGGTAGGGGGTACTCAGGTAGCGGGGCTGATGGGGACTTTGATGGGGGATCACAGCTGGTCGGTCCGTGGTCCCGTGCCCTGGACTCTCAATAGCGGGGAATGGTGGAGGATAAGGGGAATGGTAAGGTGATGCCACCTATAGTACCTGGTAACGGGTATACCAGCGCTGCAGCTGACCGCTGAGGTGATGGTGGGTGCAGCAGAGAGTGTGTACAGCTCCCCACAGGGGCAGCGAGGATGGATGAGGGGAGTAGTAGTCACGTCTCAGTAGACAATGCGGTGACTAGCGGCGGTTAGGCAGGCACACACACACACAGTGATCGTTGTTTCGGTACCTTTTACTGGTGACAGGGTAACAGGTACAGTCCAGAGTAATAACCAGGTCCCCGGTGCAACTTGGGACTTCCACCTTAGAAAGTTATGAGGCCTCCTCTGTCTTTGTGCTCTGTGGTTTGGGGTAAGTCATGCCTATGACTGGACTCGCCGCTTCTTCTCCCTCTCAGGGCTTTACTCTAAACTGACTATGAGGTTCTTCTGCGGGGTCCCTGTTTTTCCTATGGCCCCTGGTCCTGTGTTTGGTCAGTTTGAGTGTCTCTTGCTTGATTTGCTTCAGGGGTTAACTCCTCCTGGTTCTCCCGGGGTTTTACTGCTGCAGTGGATGCTGGCAGTGTCGGACTCCAGTGTCTGGGTGTACTATAAGGAAACCTCAACTGGTTCCTTTCCTTGAATTCCCTACTTCCTCCACTGGCCTCCGACCCTCTCCCTAGGGTGCAACACAGCGGTCAGTGTTCCCAGGTCCTGGACCTGGATCCTTCCCAGCGACCAGCTCCTTTCTCAAACCTGTGATCAACGATCCAACAATTTATCGTTACAACTTGGCAGAGTCACACACAAGCTTCGTAATGATGTTGCTTGAATGACTCCAAATCCGTGACATATGAGCGATATTGTTAACGTTGTCGTGCCGTGTAATGGGGCCTTTAGTGTTCCTGGGTTCTACTCCACTTCCTCCACCCCTTCCCAGGTGCTGCACTACATTCCACCCTCCACTTAGCTCTTCCCGCCATCTCTCGCCTGACATAAGGTGACTTAAGCGCAGGATCGGACTGGTGCGAGGTGACCGTCATACCAATCCCAGCTGCAGTTCTCCTCTGTGGACACCCGGTCATAGAGGCGCCACATGAGCACTGCAGCCAATCAGCAACTACCGCAGCCTTCACTGTGAAGGTGGCAGCCCATCCTCTACCGCTGACTGGCTGCAGCGGTCACATGACAGTGCTGGAAGCTTTCATCTCTAAGGAGCTGTGCAAAAACCCATTTAAAGGGGTTGTCCATCCCTTGTACAGCAATAAACATGGAAAAAAAGCAACAGGAAGGGGTTAATCAGTGGCGTACATTGAAGCTCAGGGGCCCCGATGTGAAAGCTCCAACGGGGCTCCTAATTATTGCAAGTCTTTAATAGCATTAGTCTTTTTCTATAGGCCAAAGGGACTGTTGGGGCCCCCTAGGCTGCAGGGCCCCAGGGCTGCCACCCAATGATTTACCATTCTGATTACTGGTGTCCAGTGGAACTACAAGTCCCATCATACACTGACAGCCTTCCATGATGATGTCTGGAGGGCCACAGGTCCTGTCCTGCATCACCACTAGGCCATTTACACCTTGGAAAGGGTTAACTGTCCACGTGACCAACATCATGGCCTCCCTTCATTGAAAAATAAGACTCCTCATTCAAAACTCCATTACTGTTCACTTTACGGCATCTCAATAAAGTTGATGTCCATTACTGTTCACTTTACGGCATCTCAATAAAGTTCATCTCTATTACTGTTCACTTTACGGCATGTCAATAAAGTTGATTGAAGAAAAAAAAAAAACCCACAGGCGTTGAATTCCCTGTGTAGCGGTGACGAGGCGTGACTCGCAGGGAGGGGCGTGGCCTCAGCAGAGAGACGCCGACCCGGAAGTGGGCGCTGGGCGAGGCCTGAGAGCGTTTCCGGCAGCTGAGGAGAGAGGAGCGGCGCGTTAGGCCCCGGCACTGGCCGAGCTCTCCGGAGCGATGTGAGAGGGAGACAGGCGGATCATTCCCGGCAGGTGAGACCGAAACCGGCCGCCCGGGGGGAGGTGGAGGGTCCGGTCACCCCTCCCCCACTGTACTTGTTATGTGTGAACCCGCCGGCGCCGCGTATGGAAATCCCACTGCTATCGCCCCCCAGTGGACACCCTCCGCTACTACACGCCGATCCTGGAAAAGCACCGGGTTCTCCCAGCGTCTGTGCTGCTGCGATAGGACCAGGCTGACCCCGTCCTCCAGCCAGGGGCCCCTAACCTCACCCCTCCTCCCGTCCTCCAGCCAGGGGCCCCCAACCTCACCCCTCCTCCCGTCCTCCAGCCAGGGGCCCCTAACCTCACCCCCCCCCCCCGTCCTCCAGCCAGGGGCCCCTAACCTCACCCCCCCCCCGTCCTCCAGCCAGGGGCCCCTAACCTCACCCCCCCCCCCCCGTCCTCCAGCCAGGGGCCCCTAACCTCCCGTCCTCCAGCCAGGGCCCCCCAACCTCACCTCCCCCCCCGTCCTCCAGCCAGGGGCCCCTAACCTCACACACACCCTCCAGCCAGGGGCCCCTAACCTCACACACACCCTCCAGCCAGGGGCCCCTAGCCTCACACACACCCTCCAGCCAGGGGCCCCTAGCCTCACACACACCCTCCAGCCAGGGGCCCCTAGCCTCACACACACCCTCCAGCCAGGGGCCCCTAGCCTCACACACACCCTCCAGCCAGGGGCCCCTAGCCTCACACACACCCTCCAGCCAGGGGCCCCTAGCCTCACACACACCCTCCAGCCAGGGGCCCCTAGCCTCACACACACCCTCCAGCCAGGGGCCCCTAGCCTCACACACACCCTCCAGCCAGGGGCCCCTAGCCTCACACACACCCTCCAGCCAGGGGCCCCTAGCCTCACACACACCCTCCAGCCAGGGGCCCCTAGCCTCACACACACCCTCCAGCCAGGGGCCCCTAGCCTCACACACACCCTCCAGCCAGGGGCCCCTAGCCTCACACACACCCTCCAGCCAGGGGCCCCTAGCCTCACACACACCCTCCAGCCAGGGGCCCCTAGCCTCACACACACCCTCCAGCCAGGGGCCCCTAGCCTCACACACACCCTCCAGCCAGGGGCCCCTAGCCTCACACACACCCTCCAGCCAGGGGCCCCTAGCCTCACACACACCCTCCAGCCAGGGGCCCCTAGCCTCACACACACCCTCCAGCCAGGGGCCCCTAGCCTCACACACACCCTCCAGCCAGGGGCCCCTAGCCTCCACACACACCCTCCAGCCAGGGGCCCCTAGCCTCACACACACCCTCCAGCCAGGGGCCCCTAGCCTCACACACACCCTCCAGCCAGGGGCCCCTAGCCTCACACACACCCTCCAGCCAGGGGCCCCTAGCCTCACACACACCCTCCAGCCAGGGGCCCCTAGCCTCACACACACCCTCCAGCCAGGGGCCCCTAGCCTCACACACACCCTCCAGCCAGGGGCCCCTAGCCTCACACACACCCTCCAGCCAGGGGCCCCTAGCCTCACACACACCCTCCAGCCAGGGGCCCCTAGCCTCACACACACCCTCCAGCCAGGGGCCCCTAGCCTCACACACACCCTCCAGCCAGGGGCCCCTAGCCTCACACACACCCTCCAGCCAGGGGCCCCTAGCCTCACACACACCCTCCAGCCAGGGGCCCCTAGCCTCACACACACCCTCCAGCCAGGGGCCCCTAGCCTCACACACACCCTCCAGCCAGGGGCCCCTAGCCTCACACACACCCTCCAGCCAGGGGCCCCTAGCCTCACACACACCCTCCAGCCAGGGGCCCCTAGCCTCACACACACCCTCCAGCCAGGGGCCCTAGCCTCACACACACCCTCCAGCCAGGGGCCCCTAGCCTCACACACACCCTCCAGCCAGGGGCCCCTAGCCTCACACACACCCTCCAGCCAGGGGCCCCTAGCCTCACACACACACACCCTTCAGCCAGGGGACGTAATCTCACCCCTGTGCTCCGTCTGGGCCCCTAACCTCTCCTTCCCCCTTTCCCTCCTCCAGCCGGGGCCCTTAACCTCTCCTTCCCCCTTTCCCTCCTCCAGCCGGGGCCCTTAACCTCTCCCCCCTTTCCCTCCTCCAGCTGGGGCCCTTAACCCCACCCCCCTCCCCTTTTCCAGTCGGGGAAACTAACCTCGCCTACCCCCCCCCAAATCTCTTCCAGCCGGGCCCCTAACCTCACCCCCGCCCCTCTTCTTCCAGCCAGGGCCCCTAACCTCACCCCCACCCACCCTCTTCTTCCAGCCAGAGCTCCTAACCTCATCCCCCCCTCCTCTTCCAGCCGGGGCTCCTAACCTCGCCCCCCCCTCTCTCTCCTCGTCCTCCAGCCGGGGCCCCTAACATTGCCCCCCCCCTCCTCCTCTTCCAGCCGGGGACCCTAACCTTGCCCCCCTTCCTTTTCCTCTTGCAGCAGGGGCCCCTAACATTGCCCCTCCTCCTCCTCTTCCAGCAGGGGCCCCTAACCTCATCCCCCCCCCTCTTCTTCCAGCCAGGGCCCCTAACATCACCCCCCTCTTCTTCCAGCCAGAGCTCCTAACCTCATCCCTCCTCCTCTTGCAGCAGGGGCCCCTAACCTCGCCCCCCCCCTCCTCCTCTTCCAGCAGGGGCCCCTAACCTCACCCCCCCCTCCTCCTCTTCCAGCAGGGGCCCCTAACCTCACCCCCCCTCCTCCTCTTCCAGCAGGGGCCCCCTAACCTCGCCCCCTTTTCCTCTTCCAGCCGGGGCCCCTAACCTCGCCCTCGCTCCTCCTCTTCCAGCCGAGGCCCCTAACCTCGCCCCCGCTCCTACTCTTCCAGCCGCGGGGCCCCTAACATCACGCCCCCCCCCCCTACTCTTCCAGCCGCGGGGCCCCTAACATCGCGCCCCCCCTACTCTTCCAGCCGCGGGGCCCCTAACATCGCGCCCCCCCCCTACTCTTCCAGCCGCGGGGCCCCTAACATCGAGCCCCCCCCTACTCTTCCAGCCGCGGGGCCCCTAACATCGCGCCCCCCCCCCTACTCTTCCAGCCGCGGGGCCCCTAACATCGCGCCCCCCCCCCTACTCTTCCAGCCGCGGGGCCCCTAACCTCGCTCCCCCTTAGACATTACCCTGCCTTATCCCGGCCCTATACACCCTTCCCCCATATCCTATAAGTCCCCTTTCATCATACACACCCTGTATGTCTGGACTCTCTCATGCTTGATAGTAGGGTTCCCCTTTAATCTGAGCACATAATGGATTTGTTGACGGAAATATCACATATTTGGCCGTACCATGGTGCCACAATCTGTACAGATATCTGACCAATCTAAATGCAATCTGAATTGGTGTGTGCTCACTTAGCATCTGCCAGACAGCTGATCTGATAGATGTAAGAATGTCATTGTATCCTTTATATTGGGGCGATCAAGGCCACGGCGGTAGTAGGTCATGCAGCATAGATCACTTTCTGCCCTAATGTAGGTGAATGTGGTCAGAGATAAACCACGGCTCCCAAAAAATCCCAAATGTTTCTCACCAATGAGGCCCCGTTCACCGGCAGCAATGACGCGAATTGTCAGTACTTGTACGGTCTCATTTACACAGACGGATTTATAATTGGTGCTTGCTTAAATGCCCTTTAATCAAAACTATCTTTTGATTAAAGGGAACCTGTCGCCTTCCTAAAGCCCTCCAGGCTATCACTATCTGTCCCTGCATCTTCCTATTACTACTCTAACTATCCCTTTCTGTCCTAAATCTGACCTGTGAATGTGTAAGAAAAGGGTTTTGATACTTACTCATTACTACGATAATGATCCAGAGGGGCTAGCAACGGTAGCCCTCCTCCCCCTGATCATTATCGTAGTAATGAGTAAGTATCAAAACCCTTTTCTTACACATTCACAGGTCAGATTTAGGACAGAAAGGGATAGTTAGAGTAGTAATAGGAAGATGCAGGGACAGATAGTGATAGCCTGGAGGGCTTTAGGAAGGCGACAGGTTCCCTTTAATGGCCTTAATTGTCATGTCCCTATATGATTTTCGTATGGTCAGCAGCGGGGCAGTGGGGTCAGTAAGCAAACATCCGACTCCTAAATTTCCCTGAATCTGACTTCCACTCCACAGCCCTGGTCGACAGCACATCTTGTTTAAATGAGGTCATGTGCTGCCGACAACCCGGAGCATTTCCATACACCAATGATCAGGAGTGATCTCAAACGCACACGATCAATCCCCTTCTGAAAAGGCCTTTAGGGGCCGACTCATACATTTCCAGGTCAGCTGTCAGGCCTTGCTGGGAGTTGTAGTTTCACACTCTTAGGTTAGACCAATAATCTTCCAATCTATCACTCAGGCTCCTCTGATATTTATCCAGTTCACACTTCCCACAAAGGACTTACTATTTCAACACAAATTTCCATGCAAACCGCTGCTGCTTCTGTCCGGTCCAGCTCCGCTGTACACAGGATGTATGCATTCACGCTCAGTTTTGCAATTTCATTTCCATACCACAAGAGCATATTCAATAAACCAGTATCACTCAGCTGATCTCACACAGTGGAAGGAAAGCCTAGGTTCTAAGTGTATTTAAAGGGATAGTCCACTTCAAGGATAAAGCCCCTGTCACACTAAGCGAGCTCGCTAGCGAGTCACGAATTTTGTGATGCAACAGCGACCTCAACAGCGATCTCGCTTAGTGTGACACGTAGCAGCGATCAGGCCCCCGCTGTGAGAGCGCTGCTCGTTACAAACCGTTCTGGACCATTTTTTAGTTGTCGCGCCCCCACTGGGCAGCACACATCGCTGTGTATGACAGGGACAACAACCAACGATCTAAACACTACGCCGAGAGTGATAGGGTCCCAACGACTGCCGTATTGTTGCTGCATCGCTGGTGAGATCTGACTATTTGACATCGCACCAGCGATACCAGCCAGGTGAGATCGCTGGTGCGTCGCCGAGTGTGACGGTACCCTAAAGATCATTAATTGCATTAAACAAAATACCTCATTGTTTATAAATGCCTGCTGTCTCCACTTAATGGAGGGACAAGCTGGGCAGGGTTGGGTGGGTCGGGGACCGGCTGGGGTAGGGTTGGGTGGGTCGGGGACCGGCTGGGGTAGGGTTGGGTGGGTCGGGGACTGGCTGGGGCAGGGTTGGGTGGGTCGGGGACCGGCTGGGGCAGGGTTGGGTGGGTCGGGGACCGGCTGACGCAGGGTTGGGTGGGTCGGGGACCGGCTGACGCAGGGTTGGGTGGGTCGGGGACTGGCTGACGCAGGGTTGGGTGGGTCGGGGACCGGCTGACGCAGGGTTGGGTGGGTCGGGGACCGGCTGACGCAGGGTTGGGTGGGTCGGGGACCGGCTGGCGCAGGGTTGGGTGGGTCGGGGATCGGCTGGGGCAGGGTTGGTTGGGTGGGGCAGGGTTAGAGGCAACCAGTGAGATGGTGATACCATGACTTAGACCAACTTTAAATGGACTTGGAAATTTGAATAGCTCTGCAGCCCAAAGCCATTGTTGGCACAGAGAGGGTGTGATATTCAGGTACTTTTTGAACCATAATAATATTGCATTTTCTGATTTTCATCCAGAAAGTGAAAAACCCCTTTTGATGGAAATTCACCTGGGACAGGAAAATGCATTGACGTCATTCGTAGTCTTTGTAATTGTCGGCTGACGTTGTGCCAACGGATGGCATTTCCAATTATAATATACTGATTGATCTCGCCCCCTCCCCGCACCATTGAAGAATTGACAAGCAGCAGATTTATTGTAGACATTTGTGCAAGCGTATGGCTCTTGTTTGTCTGTATGGGGTTTGCAGAAATCCATAGACACATTGGATGTATGGAATAGATTTCTAATCACATGACCCCATCGAGGGGTCACTGGTGTTGTCCCATTTAATTGCTTCTCATTTTTCAAAGCCCATTTGGAAATTAGCTACGGTATACTGGACAACTGCTCCACTTCCCCTGCGTGTGTTTGATCATTTATGTATTCATTACACTGATTTGCCACCAATAAAGTAGCATTTCTTGTTACTTTCACTAACCCATCTCCTACAGTTTTATTTTATTAATTTTTTTCAGCAAAATTGTTTAAAAATTGTTTCAGAAAATTAAGGTAGAAGATGCCATAATCCTGCGACTTGCTCGTTGCCAAGCTTGCACTTGCGGTCCAGTCTTGTGGCCGTACTTGGCTCAGCATACCCGGGTGGTGGTCATTCTCGGTATTGAGCTTTCAGGGCTGTGGAGTGGTGGAGTCGGATTCAGTGAAATTGAGGAGTCTGATTCGGAGGCTTGTCATACCGACTCCACAGCCCTGACGACTGGGATCGGATACGCTCGACACGTTTTGCAGCATTGGCCGATATGTATGGGCTTCTCCCGACGGCAGACAAGAAGGATCTGGCAGGTTGAATCTCTTCATGACTGATCCTTTGTTCCTGGGGGAGATGAGCCGCTGCCAGAGGGGTTTGGGATATATAAGCCCTCATTGAAATGGACACCGAGGATGGGTGGCGATGAAGCCGGCCATCGGGAACAAGCTCCAGTTGCATTTGATTTTGTGTGTCGTCTGGGGGTAATGCGTTTTTATGAAAAAAAACAAAACAAAACTATTAAATATTCAACTATTGGTGCTGAATTTTATTTTATTTCACTATGAATTAGACTGTATTATGCAGCCACAGGTGAGCCGGATTATTCTTGTGTCCTCTAATAAGGAGATTTTATACAATTCTTAAATCAGTTTTCACCTTTGCAACCAAGAACGTGTAAAAATGTGTGTGTGTGTAAATATATATATATATATATTGTATATGTAATAAAATGTTTGATCATATTGATCGTCCCGTCCTGCCCTAATTCAAAGCCAGATGGTCTCCGTAGCTGCAGCATTGCCTAAAACTGGGGGAAAAAAAAACACCAAAGCTCAATATCTTTGATTTGGCTAAAGCTTTACCCCCTGGGCTATCACACATTCCTTGGATCTGGTCTTCTCATGTTACACCCCTTCCACCCCTACGGCTGCTCCTTGCAAGGCTGCATGTTAGCTTAGCCCGCCTGGCCACCTTTTGAAATGCCAAATAATTGGGCGTGAAAACCTCCCCCCCCCCACCGTCACCAAATAGACTAGAAGAAACCTGCCATAGGTTTTTAATGGCCAGTGCCCCCTTCTCCATTTTCTCTAAGGTCTCGGGGTGGCAGGTCGTGCTCCATTATTTGGCGCAGCTGTAGGGCTTTCATCTCGGTGCGTGTCCTCATTCGATCCATGTGCTCTTTGATGTTCCTCCTTCCGTGTAGTATAGCTGTGTACCAGACTTGTGTTACTTCGGCCACATGTGCCGGGTAATCGTCTTGAGATCGTGGTAGGACCCAATCTGAGAATTGATAACATGCTCCTTAGCGGTCCTCTTTTTTTTCTCCGATGGTCTTTCACAGCCACATGTGGTTGCACAAGAAATGTACTTAGTACCTCCAGCCCCTCCCCCATTCTTGGAATTTCGGCTCCCTGCTATGAAGCATTGTTGTTCCCCTGCTGTGAGCATTGCACCTTTTACACTAACCTTCCCCCTACACTTGGTGACGCTATTTGCAGCCAAGCGTGCCGAAGGTTGCACGGGGTAGTTTAGGGATTGGCAGATTGGTTGGCCTAAAATCCAGCACGATGAGGTGGCTATACACACCTAATATCTGCAGATTACCATGCCCAATTCACTTTAAAGGGGTGTTCTTATTTCATGTGCCACCACTTTGGTGTCGTCTGACCCCCTGGGACCCTCCAATGATGAGAAAATAAAGGGGCTGATTCAGCCATGTGGCCCCTCAGTGCTTTTACCCGTGGCCACCTGGCTGCTCACGGGACCGCAGCTGCTTTCACATGAAAGGAGGACTGGGGATTCTCCAGATGTTCAAAAGTGATGCCAGATCCCTTCACTTCGAGAAGTAAATACCCCAGTATTCCCAGGAATGCAAAGTGTCTGAAACATATTATTTAATATTATAGCACCATTTACTCTATGGCACGTTAGATGTGAAAAGGGGCATACACCATGACACAGGTACAATATTGGTGAACAATACAAGGCACAGACAGGTACAGGAGGAGGGAGGACCCTGCCCCTCGAGAGCACACAGTCTACAAGGGATGGGTGAGGATACAGCAGTGAAGGAGAGAGGACCCTGCCCACGAGGGCTCACAGTATACAAGGGATGGGTGAGGATACAGCAGTGGAGAGGACTCTGCCCACGAGGGCTCACAGTATACAAGGGATGGGTGAGGATACAGCTGGGGAGGAGGAAGGACACTGCCCATGAGGGCTCACAGTCTACAAGGGATGGGTGAGGATACAGCTGGGGAGGGCAGAGGACAATGCCCATGAGGGCTCAGTCTACAAGGGATGGGTGAGGATATGGCGAGGGAGGCGAGAGGACTCTGCCTGCAAGGGCTCAGTCTACAAGGGATGGGTGAGGATACAGTGGGGGAGGGGAGAGGACCCTGCCTGGGAGTCTACAAGGGATGGGTGAGGGTACAGTGGGGGAGGGGAGAGGATCCTGCCTGGGAGTCTACAAGGGATGGGGGAGGGTAGGGCTGGTCATTCGGCGGTGTAGTGGACTGGGGGGTAACTGCAGGTTGTAGGCAGAGGAAGATCTTCAGGTCTTTATGTAGCCCACGTCTGTCCGTTCAGGTGCCCATACACCAGATGGGTTGCCCGAGCCTGACTTCTCTTGTTCTCTTCAGCACCTTGGAAATGGCTTTTTTTTACATTTTAAAGGAATTTGCTATCTTTGTCCTTTTGCCTTTGAAGCAGCGACATCAACATGTTAGATCTGCAGGATATGGCGTTTCACCACACATCTCAGGAGTGTTGTCACTGTGTACGATCTCAATGTGGTGACTGATCCATGCAGGTTGTGACCCGGGTAGTCCACGGGGTGTTAACCCTACACCCTGATCTCTTTGACCCGGCAGAATTACAGAAGGCGAATAAATGTAAAGTCGCCCGTACACAAGCCATCGTTCTGCCGACATATTCCCCTTACGTCTTCCCCTTACACAGGACGTGTCGGCTTGGTTGACCTCTCCTGTGTTTTTGGAGAGAGAAGCTAACACTCTTTTTATGCAGCTTGTATCATCCATCAGAATTCGACGTGCTGGTTTATTCTCTCCCTTCCCCTCCCTACATCATCTGTTGAGCAAGAGTCTGCCACACATGCTGTCAGTGGACAACATTGGGTGTGATGGGGGATCTATAGGAAATAACTTGCTGATCACGGTGGGTCTGATCGCTAGGACCCATAGCGATCCCAACACCTGTGTCAGGATCACTTAACGTGATCGGACCCACAGCACTCAGCAAGTTTAGGAACCTTAAGAACAGCAGTTTGCAACCCTGTCCTGAGTAGTGCAAAAGTTCACACTTGCAGCCTCTGCTCCATTCATTGCCTATGAGATTTGGCAATTTCAGTCCCATAGAGAATGAAGAGAGCTAAGGTAAAATACACAAATCTTCACTCCAGGTTGGAATCAAAATCTACGGCATCCTTCACGGGGTTGGCACGGCCCTCAAATGAGGGGGTGGTGGCACTCACCCGCTTTCTATGGGGGGGCTAGTGCCACAGGCCCTCTTTCTACGGGGGAAGTGGGTGGCAGGTGCCCTCTTTCTACGGGGGAAGTGGGTGGCAGGTGCCCTCTTTCTACGGGGGAAGTGGGTGGCAGGTGCCCTCTTTCTACGGGGGAAGTGGGTGGCAGGGGCCCTCTTTCTACGGGGGAGTGGGTGGCACGGGCCCTCTTTCTGCGGGGTGGGGGGGGATATTGTGGCACGGGCCAACATTCTTTGGGGGGAGTTGTCTTAATTTAGGTCAAGGACTGACGTGATATTTTGGATTCTATCTGCCATAGTTTCGTATATGGGTGTAATACAAGTGTTTTTCTTGCATCTATTGGGAAGGCGTTACATCAATTTATTGGTAAGCTAAGACTGCCAGGATCCCAAACTCTGAGCAGGTCCCGACTAGCAGAGTGTTTCTTCAGCAGAGTCCTGTAGGACGCCCAAAACTGAGAATCATATGTGCCCAGAGACCAACGTGTTAACCCCTCCAGGTTTCTGGTTTCCCCCTGATCTCTGGGGTTTTCTGTTTCTTTTTTGCTTTTAGGACTATAGATGTAAAACATGGGCAGGTGGCTGTGTAGGATTCCCGTCAAGGGTCCTGGATGGAGGGATTTGCTGTGTAAGGCCTCTGAACACTTTGGACGACAGCTTTTGCTTCAGCAATGACTTCTAACCTCAATGTGGCCTGAAATCCCATCTGTATTTCTGTAGAAAATACCATATATACTCGAGTATAAGCCGGGCTTTTCAGCACACTTTATGTGATGAGAAGTGCCCCCCTCGGCTTATACTCAAGTTAGTGTAAATGGTGGGGTGGGGGGCGGTGACCGGAGGCTGCAAAGGGAGCAGGAGGTCACGTGCCCCTGCTCATTAGTGTAATGTAATGTGCACTGTATCCTTTCCCTCCCCCCCCCCATCACTGGCGGGGGGGAAGCGGCGCACATAACGTTACACGAAGTATACACATCGCCCCATCATAGTATGTGGCCCCCCTGCTGCCGCACATAGTAAAGTAATAAACCATTTAACTCTACCCTCCGCCTCTGTCCTGCAGCACCATCTCTCCTCCGATCTTCCTGCGTGTGCCGGCATCATGTGACCGGCGCAGCAGTGACGTCATCAATACGCTCTGCTCACAGCGCGGGACAATGCTCGGGGATGCCCAGCGCAGACAAGAAGACCGGAGAAGAGATGGTGCTGCAGGTCAGCGACAGAGGTTAAGGTAATGGTTTATTATTTTGACGGGGGGGGTCATGTAACCAGCATGTGGGAGCATATACTGTAATGAGCATATACCAGTATACTGTACACTGTGATGGGGGGCATGTACCAGCCTGAGGTCTATATACAGTGTTGGGACTATATACCAGGAGGAGGGGGTTATATACAATGCTGGGGGGGGGGAATTTATCAGTGATGGGGTGTCTTAACAGGATGGAAGGCTTCATACAATAATAAGGGACTATATACCAGGATGGGGGGCTGCGGCATTTCCCACCCCAGACTTATACTTGAGTCAGTAGGTTTTCCCAGTTTTTGGAGGCAAAAAAGGGGCCTCTGCTTATACTCGAGCATATATGGTAATAATCTGTGGCCAAGCGACTGATTCTGGGTCTGATTCTAGCTGTGGGTCGTGCATTTCCCTCAAGTATATTCTGCACTTCGCAGGCCGGAGACGTGGGCTGTCGGCACTGAATCATTACCAAAATTTGTGTATAATCCATCTCCCATGACACTGCAGATATCGGTCAACTCCTTTTTTCCTTGACCATTAATTGCTGTTACCCTGATTGAATTTAATTGTTGCAAAATCCTCTGTAAAGTCAGTAATTGCTATTGTCCCACTGATTCCCTGTTAGGAATCAACCCCTTAATTTGCATCTATGAGTTGTGTAATATCACATCAGTATTTACACGTAGTGGTGTGTAGTCACCTGGGAAATGTTGTGCGCCTTTTACAGTCTCATCCCATACAAACCGGTTTCCCCGGCCTATTGTGATAAAATACTTTGGAGGGGGGGACCTGTGTTATAAATGTATTCTAGTGCTCAGAATCCTACAGTTTTAGAGAATTCTTATTTGGGGTTAAGACCCCAGCCAGAAAACCCAATGTCCTGCCCCACCGCACGATGAAACAGCTAGTGGATTTACCAAGTTTTGGGAGAGGGGTGGTCGTCTCTAGAACATCTGTAAGAAAAGTAATGAATGCAGCATGCTTCATCTTATAAGAAATGTTTCACCATGCTTCATCAGGTGGTGCCCGGGGTTGTGAAGGTTGCATTAAGCTAGGGCTCCCCCCCCCTCCCAGTTTCCCCCCATCCGGCTATCACCGGTTTTTGCACCGAGACCAAAAACGCATTTTGTTGCAATTTTTGGTATCGGTGACAAATAATGGGAACACCCCGATTAGGGGCAATGGCGGTTGAATTAAAATGTGTCCCTATGTAACGCAGATCTGGAAGACTCAAAATCCCTCTGGATCCAGGCGCCAAATCTGGGTTTTTGGTTTGGACATACCCAGAACATAGTTCCAAATGACGCAACCCCTAGGGGGCATGGCATTTGTCCCCGGATACAACGGAAATAAGTAAACATCCGGATGCAACGGGATGCACCCACATTGGTATTATCACTGATCCGTGAGACAGATGAGAGGTCAGTGATAATACTAGTGCAGGTGAATCCATTTAGTCAATTCAAGGGGATCCAAGGGTGTGCATGCTTTATCTGCATCCCCCGCCCCTCAGAATAAAAAGAAAATAAAAAATGCCAGTGTGAAACTAGCCTAAGACAGCAGACGCGATGATGTCTCATTAGCATGGTTGCTGCGCCAGGGTACGGTGGAAAGATGAGTATGTCGTGGTGGTGGGTTTTTTTTCATGTGTATGGTCTCATACTGTGTACTTGAGGCTACTTGGGGTTCATATTGTGTAGAGGTGGCTATATGGGGATGCATCATATATTTAGAAGACTGTGAGGGCTCATACTGTATATAAGGAGGCTGTGTGGGAGCTTGTGCTATATTTAGGAGGCTATATGGGGGTCTCATACTGTATATAGGAGGCAATGTAGGGTCACATACTCTATATAGGAGGCTATGTGGGGGCTCATACTGTATATAGGAGGCTATGTGGGGGCTCATGCTGTATATAGGAGGCTATGTGGGGGCTCATGCTGTATTTAGAAGCAGAGCTGTTGGGTCTCTATGTCCATTTTGGAAATCGAGGGGTTGGATGTTTGGCTTACTGACTTCACAGCCATGGTTGTGGATTCGGAGTCCATTTTTGGAGTCGGATTTAGGGAAATTGAGGAATATGATGTTTGGTTTAGGAGGCTATGTGGGGGCTCAATCTGTATATCAGGGCTGTGGAGTTGGTAAGCCAGAAATCCGACTCCCTCTGACGTGGCTCATGTTTAAAGGAAGCCTGTCAACTTGTTTAGACCCCATAAGCTAACACTATTTGTCCCTGCAGCTTCCTAGTACATCCTTAAGGTACCGTCACACGCAGTGATATGGCTTCCATATCGCCGGCAATTTGACATGAGTACGCACGTTTCAGGAACTTTTTTGCACATCGCCGTCACCCTGTGACACATAGAGATCTCGCCTGCGTTCCGGAAATCGCCTGCAGAAGACTGGAAGCAATTTCCCTTTACCACATCACCGCGTCACACGCCACCATCTCATCAGCGATGTGGACATAGAGTGCGAGTACGGTGAGGAGACAGGCGTGCCAGAGTGTTGTACACCGTGCCCCTACCGCTCAGATTGGCCGACACAACTGCTTAACCATTGGTCAGCCTTGTCAGGATGTCAAGGATGCCCTTTCTACTATATCGCTATTCAAATATGGCGCCTTAGTCATGGGCAGCCAATGGGAACGCAGGAGCGGCCACCAGACTGGGCGAGCCAAATCGAACGCTCATGCACGCCTATGGAATTGCTTCCAGATGGCCTGAGCTCGCTTTCTACATTGCTATTGTCCTGTCACACGCCATGATGCGCAGAAATCACCTGGTGGTTATTGCCTGATTTCACTGCAGTGCAGGGCGATCAGGCGACTCTCCACCGGTGATTTCTCGCCGTAAAATCACCCTGTCTGTGTGGGGCTGTGTGGGGACTCGCACTGTATATAGAGGGCGGCGTGTGTGGGGGGGCTTCTTCTGTATATAGATGAGCGACTGTTTGAGAACTTGCGCTGTATATAGAGGGCTCACACTGTATATAGAGAGGCAACTGTGTGGGGTCTCACACCGTATATAGAGGGGTGGCTGTGTGGGGTTCACGCTCTATATAGAGGGGCGGCTGTGTGGGGGTTTACCCTGTATATAGAGGGGAGGCTGTGTGGGGTCTCACGCTGTGTGTATAGAGGGGTGGCTGTGTGGGGCCTCACGCTCGTGGTTATATAGGAGACCTATGTAAGCAGAACATATTGTCATACTGTATATAGGGGTTATGAAATAGGGGATGTATCATTAGCATGCTTCTGCTCAATATTAAGTATTGCAATTAACACTATAAAACAATAAATATAATAGGTGAATATTGAGCAGAAGTAATTTCAGCCTATTTGTTCGGCCTCCACACCAGTCCATGGTCTTTCATGTCGCTCTTTGGGAAAATGGTAATATGCGCTTATATAAAGCCTCCTGCAGTGATAGATCCTTTATATAAAGCGTCCTGCGGTGATGGATCCTTTTATATAAAGCGTCCTGCAGTGATAAATCCTTTTATATAAAGCGTCCTGCAGTGATAGATCCATTATATAAAGCATCCTGCGGTGATAGATCCTTTATATAAAGCATCCTGCGGTGATAGATCCATTCTATAAAGCGTCCTGCAGTGATAGATCCTTTATATAAAGCGTCCTGCAGTGATAGATCCTTTATATAAAGCGTCCTGCGGTGATAGATCCATTCTATAAAGCGTCCTGCAGTGATAGATCCTTTTATATAAAGCATCCTGCAGTGATAGATCCTTTATATAAAGCGTCCTGCGGTGATAGATCCTTTATATAAAGCGTCCTGCAGTGATAGATCCTTTTATATAAAAGCATCCTGCAGTGATAGATCCTTTATATAAAGCGTCCTGCAGTGATAGATCCTTTATATAAAGCCTCCTGCAGTGATAGATCCTTTATATAAAGCCTCCTGCAGTGATAGATCCTTTATATAAAGCGTCCTGCGGTGATAGATCCTTTATATAAAGCGTCCTGCGGTGATAGATCCTTTATATAAAGCGTCCTGCGGTGATAGATCCTTTATATAAAGCCTCCTGCAGTGATAGATCCATTCTATAAAGCGTCCTGCAGTGATAGATCCTTTATATAAAGCCTCCTGCAGTGATAGATCCTTTATATAAAGCGTCCTGCAGTGATAGATCCTTTATATAAAGCGTCCTGCGGTGATAGATCCTTTATATAAAGCGTCCTGCGATGATAGATCCTTTATATAAAGCGTCCTGCGGTGATAGACCCTTTATATAAAGCGTCCTGCGATGATAGATCCTTTATATAAAGCGTCCTGCGGTGATAGATCCTTTATATAAAGCATCCTGCAGTGATAGATCCTCATATATAAAGCGTCCTGCAGTGATAGATCTGACAAATTATATATATATATTTATTATCTCATGGGGGCTCACGCTGTATAATATATATATCTATTATATAATTGCGAATGCTGCGAGTGCCCCTTTGTCGTCATGTGGATACGAACGAAGCATTGGCCGCGCAGCGGCCATTGCGAGTCGGCGAGTCGCCATGGCCGCGCAGCGGCCATGGCGAGTCGAAGCATTGGCCGCGCAGCGGCCATTGCGAGTCGCTCTAAGGCGACTCGCTATGCCCGCGCAGCGGGCATGGCGAGTCGCCTTAGCAGCGCGAAGCATTGGCCGCGAAGCGGCCATTGCGAGTCGCAGACTCGCTGTACTAGAATCCCGATGCATTGTGCATCGGGCACCCATCTAGTGTATTATAATTATGCAGTGTGGTGCACTTTCTATGGCATCACCGCTATAAATATGGCGATCTGTCACTACAGCATTGTGATTGTGGTTTGTACATTTGCAGAAATCTGCTCTTTCCAGGCTTTGAACATAATACGCAGCAGATGAAAATGACTTTTTCAGATCTATGCAAATACATTAATGCGGCGAGAACATCTGAATTTAAATATATTCTCCATGAATATCAATATCTGTTTAGAGAAGCTCAGGAAGAGGGGAGAAGAAATCTGCCATCCGTCTCCCACCCTTGTTAACCTACTTTACTGCACAAACCCGAATATTCTTGCACACGTCAGTGGATTTGCAAGCGTTCGTCTTAGTTAGAGAATCCCAGGGGCAATTAGTTTTTATTGTTTAGGGGGGAATAAAGAAATGTGGAAGAAAAGCCATTGTGCGCGTATTAACCGTTCTCGTGCTGCGCCTCCTGATTGTCATTGTTCTCTATATACACACCACGGAATATTAGTCTTTCAGCTCAGTAATGTGTTGGATGAGATCAATTAGATTCCTCGGCTGCTGATAAATAATGGCGCGATGTGGCGTTATCCGCGGCATCTTGTAATTGTGCCATCGCCAATCTGCCGGATAATTTCCTGGGTGATAAGTGGCTTCAGTCCCGTCTGGTTCGCTCTCCATACACCGCAGCTGTGAACAGTACTGTATCTAGATCGCGAGCACAGTCCATAGGTCGGCAGTCATGTAATGCTTCTTGTACGTGTCGGCACTTGCAAAATCAAAAATCTCTGGGGCGTAATGAGGCCGGGGTGGCAGGACAAAGGTAAAATAGTTGGATAGTACAGCTTTCTAGTTTAGAAGAATTTGGCTTGCAATCAACAAGACCCTTCTACAGAATATGTGGCGAATATCTGATCGAGGGTCTACACTGGTCACTACAGAATAGGGGACGAATGATCATCGAGGGTCTACACTGGTCACTACAGAATAGGGGACGAATGTCTGATCATCGAGGGTCTACACTGGTCACTACAGAATAGGTGACGAATGTCTGATCGAGGGTCTACACTGGTCATTACAGAATAGGGGACGAATGTCTGATCATCGAGGGTCTACACTGGTCACTACAGAATAGGGGACGAATGTCTGATCATCGAGGGTCTACACTGGTCACTACAGAATAGGGGATAAATGTCTGATCATCGAGAGTCTATACTGGTCACTACAGAATAGGTGACGAATGTCTGATCGAGGGTCTACACTGGTCACTACAGAATAGGGGATAAATGTCTGATCATCGAGGGTCTACACTGCTCACTACACAATAGGGGACGAATGTCTGATCGAGGGTCTACACCGGTCACTACAGAATAGGGGACAAGTGTCTGATCATCGAGGGTCTACACTGGTCACTACAGAATAGGGGATGAATGTCTGATCATCGAGGGTCTACACTGGTCACTACAGAGTAGGGGATGAATGTCTGATCGAGGGTCTACACTGGTCACTACAGAATAGGGGACAAGTGTCTGATCATCGAGAGTCTATACTGGTCACTACAGAATAGGGGATGAATGTCTGATCATCGAGGGTCTACACTGGTCACTACAGAATAGGGGATGAATGTCTGATCATCGAGGGTCTACACTGGTCACTACAGAATAGGGGATGAATGTCTGATCATCGAGGGTCTACACTGGTCACTACAGAATAGGGGATGAATGTCTGATCATCGAGGGTCTACACTGGTCACTACAGAATAGGGGATGAATGTCTGATCATAGAGGGTCTATACTGGTCACTACAGAATAGGGGATGAATGTCTGATCGAGGGTCTACACTGGTCACTACAGAATAGGGGATGAATGTCTGATCATCGAGGGTCTACACTGGTCACTACAGAATAGGGGATGAATGTCTGATCATAGAGGGTCTATACTGGTCACTACAGAATAGGGGATGAATGTCTGATCGAGGGTCTACACTGGTCACTACAGAATAGGGGAGAAGTGTCTGATCATCGAGGGTCTACACTGGTCACTACAGAATAGGGGATGAATGTCTGATCATCGAGGGTCTACACTGGTCACTACAGAATAGGGGATGAATGTCTGATCATCGAGGGTACTGTCACTGAAATGAGGTCACACTACAGAATAGGGGATGAATGTCTGTATCGAGGTCAGGTCCTACAAATGGATAAGCTACAGGGCAATGTTAAATGGGGATGAATGTCTGATCATCGAGGGTCTACACTGGTCACTACAGAATAGGGGATGAATGTCTGATCATCGAGGGTCTACACTGGTCACTACAGAATAGGGGACGAATGTCTGATCATCGAGGGGTCATACACTGGTCACTACAGAATAGGGGATGAATGCCTGATCGAGGGTCTACACTGGTCACTACAGAATAGGGGACAAGTGTCTGATCATCGAGAGTCTATACTGGTCACTACAGAATAGGGGATGAATGTCTGATCATCGAGGGTCTACACTGGTCACTACAGAATAGGGGATGAATGTCTGATCGAGGGTCTACACTGGTCACTACAGAATAGGGGACAAGTGTCTAATCATCGAGAGTCTATACTGGTCACTACAGAATAGGGGATGAATGTCTGATCATCGAGGGTCTACACTGGTCACTACAGAATAGGGGATGAATGTCTGATCGAGGGTCTACACTGGTCACTACAGAATAGGGGACAAGTGTCTAATCATCGAGAGTCTATACTGGTCACTACAGAATAGGGGATGAATGTCTGATCATCGAGGGTCTACACTGGTCACTACAGAATAGGGGATGAATGTCTGATCATCGAGGGTCTACACTGGTCACTACAGAATAGGGGATGAATGTCTGATCATCGAGGGTCTACACTGGTCACTACAGAATAGGGGAGAAGTGTCTGATCATCGAGGGTCTACACTGGTCACTACAGAATAGGGGACGAATGTCTGATCATCGAGGGTCTACACTGGTCACTACAGAATAGGGGACAAATGTCTGATCATCGAGGGTCTACACTGGTCACTACAGAATAGAGGATGAATGTCTGATCATCGAGGGTCTACACTGGTCACTACAGAATAGAGGACGAATGTCTGATCGAGGGTCTACACTGGTCACTACAGAATAGGGGACGAATGTCTGATCGAGGGTCTACACTGGTCACTACAGAATAGGGGATGAATGTCTGATCATAGAGGGTCTACACTGGTCACTACAGAATAGGGGACGAATGTCTGATCATCGAGGGTCTACACTGGTCACTACAGAATAGGGGACAAATGTCTGATCATCGAGGGTCTACACTGGTCACTACAGAATAGAGGATGAATGTCTGATCATCGAGGGTCTACACTGGTCACTACAGAATAGAGGACGAATGTCTGATCGAGGGTCTACACTGGTCACTACAGAATAGGGGATAATTGTCTGATCGAGGGTCTACACTGGTCACTACAGAATAGGTGACGAATGTCTGATCGAGGGTCTACACTGGTCACTACAGAATAGGGGATGAATGTCTGATCATAGAGGGTCTACACTGGTCACTACAGAATAGGGGATGAATGTCTGATCAGGGGTCTACACTGGTCACTACAGAATAGGGGATGTATGTCTGATCATCGAGGGTCTACACTGGTCACTACAGAATAGGGAATGAATGCCTGATCGAGGGTCTACACTGGTCACTACAGAATAGGGGACGAATGTCTGATCGAGGGTCTACACTGGTCACTACAGAATAGGGGACGAATGTCTGATCATCGAGGGTCTACACCGGTCACTACAGAATAGGGGACGAATGTCTCATCAAGGGTCTACACTGGTCACTACAGAATAGAGGACGAATGTCTGATCGAGGGTCTACACTGGTCACTACAGAATAGGGGACGAATGTCTGATCGAGGGTCTACACTGGTCACTACAGAATAGGGGACGAATGTCTGATCGAGGGTCTACACCGGTCACTACAGAATAGGGGACAAATGTCTGATCATCGAGGGTCTACACTGGTCACTACAGAATAGGGGACAAATGTCTGGTCATCGAGGGTCTACACTGGTCACTAGAGTCGGAGATATACTGGCAATCATGGGGCTACTTGTGTACAGATCTATATCACCTATCCTTTAGAATAGTGTCAAACATTGATTGTAGGAAAAACCTTAAAGGGAACCTGTTATGTTTTTTTTTTTTTTTTTTTTTAAATTGACCCCAATGTTATTTAGATCACTAACCTGGTTTAAAAGAAAAAATCCATGTATTTATCATCAGGGCTGTAGAGTTGGTAAGCCAAAATCTGACTCCAAAACTTTAATTTCCCTTATTCCATCTCCATCAAATTGGACACAAATTCTGACTCCACAACCAGGGCTATGAAGTCAGTAAGCCAAACATCCGACTCCACCCAAAATGGACACCGACTCCATGACTGACTCCACAGCCCTGTATATCATAAGCACTTTAGATGCTTAGAAGTTTGCATTAGGTATTCGCACGGACAGTCATCAGGGTGGACTTACTTACAGTTAGTTATCTGCCGCGACACTACTTTTTAAGGATTAAAGATTATGTGAATCAATGAGTGTCACTAGAAACAAGAGGATCCAATGGATATAATGTAAGGTGAATTGCAGAAACTGCCTTATGCTAAATGTAATAAAACGGAGATCTTGGTTTTCAATAGTGATCACTAGAGAGTAAGCTTGGCACCCACTTACAAGGAGCCTCCACTGCCAAGTCCTAACACTATGCCCTGATAAAAATGTGAACTGTGAATGGGTTTATATGCCCCAGGATAATTGGAAATCATGAATAGGTGTGTGTAGGGCCTTCACAATGGTGTCCAAGTGTGGATACCAAGCTAAGGAGTGTTGAAAGGGGAATAATTACAGTGGGAGCTCAGTCAAAATAAACAATATCTATATCAGATTATGACGGCTTCACCACAAGCGTAGGTGCAGGCAGAAAATAATGATATACTTACAGTTAGTTATCTGCCGCGACACTACTTTTTAAGGATTAAAGATTATGTGAATCAATGAGTGTCACTAGAAACAAGAGGATCCAATGGATATAATGTAAGGTGAATTGCAGAAACTGCCTTATGCTAAATGTAATAAAACGGAGATCTTGGTTTTCAATAGTGATCACTAGAGAGTAAGCTTGGCACCCACTTACAAGGAGCCTCCACTGCCAAGTCCTAACACTATGCCCTGATAACACTCATTGATTCACATAATCTTTAATCCTTAAAAAGTAGTGTCGCGGCAGATAACTAACTGTAAGTATATCATTATTTTCTGCCTGCACCTACGCTTGTGGTGAAGCCGTCATAATCTGATATAGATATTGTTTATTTTGACTGAGCTCCCACTGTAATTATTCCCCTTTCAACACTCCTTAGCTTGGTATCCACACTTGGACACCATTGTGAAGGCCCTACACACACCTATTCATGATTTCCAATTATCCTGGGGCATATAAACCCATTCACAGTTCACATTTTTATCAGGGCATAGTGTTAGGACTTGGCAGTGGAGGCTCCTTGTAAGTGGGTGCCAAGCTTACTCTCTAGTGATCACTATTGAAAACCAAGATCTCCGTTTTATTACATTTAGCATAAGGCAGTTTCTGCAATTCACCTTACATTATATCCATTGGATCCTCTTGTTTCTAGTGACACTCATTGATTCACATAATCTTTAATCCTTAAAAAGTAGTGTCGCGGCAGATAACTAACTGTAAGTATATCATTATTTTCTGCCTGCACCTACGCTTGTGGTGAAGCCGTCATAATCTGATATAGATATTGTTTATTTTGACTGAGCTCCCACTGTAATTATTCCCCTTTCAACACTCCTTAGCTTGGTATCCACACTTGGACACCATTGTGAAGGCCCTACACACACCTATTCATGATTTCCAATTATCCTGGGGCATATAAACCCATTCACAGTTCACATTTTTATCAGGGCATAGTGTTAGGACTTGGCAGTGGAGGCTCCTTGTAAGTGGGTGCCAAGCTTACTCTCTAGTGATCACTATTGAAAACCAAGATCTCCGTTTTATTACATTTAGCATAAGGCAGTTTCTGCAATTCACCTTACATTATATCCATTGGATCCTCTTGTTTCTAGTGACACTCATTGATTCACATAATCTTTAATCCTTAAAAAGTAGTGTCGCGGCAGATAACTAACTGTAAGTATATCATTATTTTCTGCCTGCACCTACGCTTGTGGTGAAGCCGTCATAATCTGATATAGATATAGTCATCAGGGTGGAGACTTCAGCTGGAATCAGTCACATCAATCCACATTCAGTCATGCAGCTTTTTAAAAAGTCACACCCCTGCAGTGTAATATATTAACATTACTGAAGGACCAGCAGAAATTCACACATGCTGTAGAAGGACCTGTGGTGATGTCACGATCATTGACTGTAATAGGCAGAGATAAGCAGGCCTAACGTGAAGATGTAGGGTTAGCCCTACCCATTACGGTTACATGATCGTGACATCACCAGGGGTGCTTCTACAGTATGTGTCAATTTCTGCAGGACCTTGTGATAATATATTACAATACGGGGGATGGCGTGACTACGTTTTAAGAAAACTGCATGTCTGATGCGAGCCTGAAGTCTCCACCCTGATGACTGCTCTTGCAGGTACCTAATGCAAACATTTAGACATCTAAAGTGTTTTTTTATGATAAATACATGGAGTTTTCTTATTTTAACAGAATTACTGATGCCCCCTGCATGATCCAAATAACATTGGGGGCTATTTAGAAACAAAAAAGGATTGGAAAGGTTCCCTTTAAACATACAAATATGGTTAAAGGGGTTGTCCAAGTTTAAGTTGAAAGTCTGCACTCTGTGACTGCAGACATTATTATTATTATTAATTCATATAGCGCCGTAATATTCCATGGCGCTTTACATGTTAAGAGGGCAGACTATGACAAGTAACATAGTAATAATGGCTGTGGACAATTCTAATGTACAGATACAATAGGGGAGAAGATCCTGTCCGCGAGGGCTCAGTCTATGAGGGGCGGGTGGGGATACAGTAGGAGGGGAATGTGTCGGTCCTGAGGTGGTGCGGTGGACCGGGTCTCATTGCAGATGGTAGGCTTGGCGGAAGAGGTGGGATTTCAGGCCTCTTTTGAAGGTTCCCAGGGTAGGAGAATGTCTGATGTGTTGGGGCAGCGAATTCCAGAGTATGGGTGATGCACGGGAGAAGTCCTGTATGTGGTTGTGCGAAGAGGAGATGAAGGGGGAGTAGGGGAGGAGCTCTTGGGAGGATCGCAGGTTGCGTGAGGGTAGGTATCGGGAGACCATGTTGGAGATGTATGGAGGGGACAGGTTGTGGATGGCTTTGTATGTCATGGTTAGTGTTTTAAACCGGGATTTCTGGGAAGTAGGGAGCCAGTGAAGGGCTTGGCAGAGGGGAGAGACAGATGGATTAGGCGGGCAGCGGAGTTCAGGATAGATTGGAGAGGTGAAAGGGAGGTAGCAGGGAGGCCGGTGAGCAGGAGGTTGCAGTAGTCGAGGCAGGAGATGATGAGAGCGTGAATAAGGGTTTTAGCGGTGTCGTGGTCAAGGAAAGTGCGGATCCGAGAGATGTTTTTCAGCTGGAGTCGGCAGGAGGTGGCGAGGGCCTGGATGTGGGGCTTGAAGGAGAGGGAAGGATCAAGGATAACCCCGAGGCACTTGGCGTGGGGTACTGGGGAGAGAGAGCAGTCATTGACGACGATGGATAGGTCGGGAAGTGAGGGTGAGCGGCTTGGGGGAAAGTCTATGAATTTGGTTTTGTCCATGTTCAGCTTAAGGAAGCGAGCAGAGAAGAAGGATGAGATGGCGGACAGGCAGTGTGGAATTTTGGATAGTAGGGAGGCGATGTCAGGACCAGACGGGTAGATTTGGGTGTCATCAGCGTAGAGGTGGTACTGGAGGCCAGGGGACTCAATGAGTTTCCCTAGGCCGAGAGTGTAGATTAAGAGAAACGGTCCTAGCACCGAGCCCTGGGGGGCCCTGACAGATAGGGGGTAGGGCGAGGAGGATGTGTGGGAGTGGGTGACGCTGAAGGTCCGTTAAGTATGAGCAGATCCAAGAGAGGGCAAGGTCCGTGATGACAAGAGATTCCAGGATCTGTAGTAGAAGGGAGTGGTCAACAGTGTCGACGGCGGCGGACAGGTCGAGGAGGAGGAGGACAGAGTAGTGGCGCTTGCTTTTGGCAGTCAGTAGGTCGTTGGTGATTTTGGTCAGGGCTGTTTCAGTGGAGTGGTCGGAAGCCAGATTGCAGGCGGTTGAAGAGGGAGCAGGAGGAGAGGTGAGAGGACACCTCAGAGTGGACATGCTGTTCAAGCAGTGTAGAGGGGAAGGGGAGGAGAGATAGAGGGCGGTAGTTGGAGACAGCCGTGGGGTCAAGGAAGGGTTTTTTGAGGATGGGGTGATCAAGGTGTGTTTAAAGGCTGAGAAGAAGGTGTCGGTGGTGAGTGAAGGTTGAACAGATGAGTTAGGGCTGGGATGATAACGGAGGAGAGATTGGGAACGAGGTGGGATGGGAGCGGGTCGTGGGCGCTGGTGGTGAGGTGTGATTTTGACAGGAGGGAGGAGAGCTGGTCTTCAGTTATGAGGGGAAGCAGTTGATGGAAGGAGAGGGCAGTATAGGTGAGAGGGGAGGCTGTGGAGACAGTGGATCAAAGCTGCCTCTGATTCTGTCAATCTTTTCTTTGAAGAAGGAGGCAAAGTCTCCAGCAGAGATAAGGGGAGAGGGAGGGGGAGCAGGCAGGTGGAGTAGGGAATTGAAGGTTTTGAAAAGTTGTTTGGGATTGTGGGCCAGGGAGGTTATTAGGGATGAGAAGGTTTGTTTGGTGGTAGCAAGAGCATTCTTGAAGGTGATGAAGGACTGTTTGAACAGCGCAAAATGCTCAGTGGAATGTGATTTTTCTCCATCGCCTCTCGGCTACCCTGGATGCTCGTTCGTCTCAAGGCTTTAGTGAGGGCGGTGTGCCAGGTTTGCCTGTTAGTGCATGGAGGGTGGTGTGTGAGGGGTGCGACTAGGTCGAGGGCCTTGGTTAGCGTGGTGTTGTAGAGGGTGGTGGCAGTGTCTGTGTCGCGTATGGATGTTATGTCAGTGAGAGGGAGGGTGGATTCAGAGACTGAGTGTAGAGCAGTGTGTTTTAGGTTTCTGTGGGGGTGATCGAGTTTGCGGAGAGGGGATGGCGTCGTAGAGGAGGAGAGGGAGGAAAGAAGTTGAGAGGCGGTTGGGTGGGCGGTGTCGATGGGGATATTTAAGTCACCCATAATGATGGTGGGGATATCAGCAGAGAGGAAGTAAAGTAGCCAGGTGGTGAAGTGGTCGAGGAAGGTGGGGATGGATCCAGGGGGGCAGTAGATGACGGCTAACTGGAGGTTACAGGGGGAGAAGATGCAGACAGAGTGGTCTTTGAAAGAGGGAAGAATAGCAGAGGGGGGTAGTGGAATAGGGGCGAAGGAGCAGGTGTTGGACAGGAGTATGCGGACACCTCGGCCATGTTTGTTAGAGGGGCAGGGGTGTGGGACAGACTGAAGCCGCCGTTGGATAGGGCAGCAGGGGAGGCAGTGTCGGAGGGGGTTAGCCAGGTCTCTGTGATGCCAAGGAATGAGAGTTTATTAGAAATAAAGAGTTTGTGGATGTATGGGAGTTTATTACACACTGAGTTGGCGTTCCAGAATGCGCCTCGCAGGGAGATTGGGGGAGCAGGGGCTGGGGGGATGGGTCTAAGGTTGGTCAGGTTGCGAGGGAGGGTGATGGGGAGGTTACGAGGGTTGGTGGCGGGTTGTGGGGGTGGGGTGTAGATGACTCTGGGGATGTGGCAGGGGGGTCTGGGATTAGGGGAAATGTCTTCAGCGAGTAGGAGGAGCAGGGAGAGAGTTAGCAGGTGAGAGCAGGAGAGTTTACGTGGTGGGTGTGCCTGTTTGGAGATGGAGGATTGAAAGTGAAGGAATAGTTTGAAGAAATGTGAGGTGGTTAGGTAGGATACAGACATAAATTCTCACTGTGTGTGCACCACACACTGTTGACATTCTCTGTCGGCGGCAAGGGCAGTTTTTGCATACATGTGATCACATGCTGGCTAAACTTGCTTGCCTCTTTCAGTTTACTTGTCTATCAAGGCAGGGCACGGCTAGTCTGCGGGTTGTCGGCGCGCAGGGGCGTAACTACAACAGGTGGAGGGGTTGCGATGGCACCCGGGCCTTGCAGCCTAGGGGGCCCCAAAAGTCCCTTTGGCCTATAGAAAAAGACTAATGCTATTAAAGATTAGCAATAATTGGGGACCTCTGGTTTGGTTGTGTGTAATCGCATTCATCTCAATCCTAGGCAACTTAAGTAGTTACTAATTACACACTTGAGTTCTCGGCATATAGTTTACTTTTTGCAAAGCCGCAATAACAGCGCTAGATGACTCCTTTTTAACGGAAACTGCTTTTTTTTTCTTTACATCTTTTCAGTAGTAGTAACGCATACATTTCTTATCTAGATAAAAGTCCAGTTCTGTACTTTGTATCAAGGGTAACATTTTTCTTTTTTTTTTCTTTTCTTTTTAGAAACTTATACAGCAGACAAGATGGACAGCAACAGCTTCATCCAGTTCGAGGTGCCGGAGTACAGCAGTACAGTCCTAAGTCAGCTCAATGAGCTTCGGTTGCAGGGGAAATTGTGCGACATAATCGTTCACATCCAAGGTCAGCCTTTCCGCGCACACAAGGCAGTCCTTGCCGCCAGCTCTCCATATTTCCGTGACCATTCAGCTCTAAGTACCATGAGTGGCTTAACGATATCGGTTATCAAAAACCCAAACGTGTTCGAACAATTACTGTCATTTTGCTACACTGGAAGAATGTCCGTACAGCTGAAGGATGTCGTGAGCTTCCTCACCGCAGCCAGCTTTCTCCAAATGCAATGTGTCATTGATAAGTGCACTCACATCCTAGAGAGCATCCACTCGAAAATTAATGTGGCAGGAGGAGCCGGAGAAGATGGGCAGAGTCACCTTAACGGTATCAAGGATGATAGCTACTTTGCAAACCCAGTGGAGATATCTCCACCCTACAGCGGGCACGTGCGACAGTCGATTGTAAGTAATGAATTAAAGATGGATGGCATGGCCAGCAAAAGGAACCGTCCTCAAGAAGAAGGGCAGTCGGACAGAGGTAGCAACGGAAGCATTTCAGAACATGAAATTCAGATAGAAGGAGAAGCTGAACACGTTGACGTCGCGAGAGAGAGTCAAATAACAGAAGTCAAAGTCAAAGCCGAAAAGTCGGATCGGCCAAGCTGCTCCGACAGCTCCTCACTCGGCGATGACGGCTACCACACTGAAATGGTTGATGGAGAACAAGTGATGACATTGAATGTAGGTTCCTACGGGTCTGTTTTGCAACATGCGTATTCCTTTTCACAAGCTGCTTCCCAAAATGCCAACATATCCGAGCCCTACGGGAGCGTAAGCAACTCCAGTCCTTCCAGATCCATGCTGAGCTGCTACCGAGGTGGCCGGGCGCGCCCAAAGCGAGCATCAAACCTTACCGGCGAGGTGCATAATGCCATCCAAAGTCCCGAAAATGAAGCGGTCGTGAGCACGCCAGCTTACGAGAGCAGTCCTCGCGAGAGGTCAAATCGAGGCTACTGGCATCCCTACAATGAGAGACTCATCTGCATCTATTGCGGCAAGACTTTCAACCAGAAGGGGAGTCTTGACCGTCACATGCGTCTTCACATGGGCATCACACCTTTTGTATGCAAATATTGTGGCAAGAAATACACCCGCAAAGACCAACTGGAATACCACATACGGGGGCATACGGATGATAAGCCATTCCGGTGTGAAGTGTGTGGCAAGTGCTTCCCCTTCCAGGGCACCCTCAATCAGCATTTACGGAAGAACCACCCAGGGGTTGCCGAGGTGAGGAACCGAATTGAATCGCCAGAGAGAACAGAGGCTTTCGTAGACCAAAGTGATGTTTCGGTATCGGATGTGAACATGAACTCGAATATTGATATTCACGCAGTCACTACTACACCTGAATAACCGCACGCCGCCGCACACTGTACAAAGCACATCGTTAACTAATGCCTATTTTTACTACTTTACTGCTTATTTGGTAATCTCTTTAGTACAGCAAACGCTACTCTTAACCCACTTGTCATTTTTGGAATGCTTCTTGATAATACGGAGACTTTATATAAAATACTTGGGTGATACACTAAATGTATGTTTTAGATTGGCATTTTTTTTTTTTTTTTTTGCTTTTTTAAGGAGACAGGGTACATTTGCACTCCTGAAGAAGCGTATAGTTAGAGGCGAAACGTGAAAAAAAAATTTCACCCTTCTGTGAATTCTATTTTACCGTAAGGAAAGTGTTTTATCAAGAAATTCTATATCTAGAAGTTTTTTTTCCTCTCTCGATTAAGGTTTAATTGAGAACAAAGGGGGCGGCCTAGACCCATAGCATCAATCTGAATTGACTGAAAGCTACTGTAACTTTTCGTTTTTCTATTTCAGTAAATTCGTACACGTCCCTGTCTGCGGTTTATTTTGCAATGTAACGCTACGGACTGCCTTGGTCTGGCGGGTTTGCAGCGACTCCTTATGGGAATAGCTCAATAGTTTAGGTGTTGGGGTTCTCAAACTTTTAACAGTTCCATTTAATCTCCCATTATCCATGTTCTTAAGTTTGCATTTCTTTTTAATTAAATTTAGAATTTTCCAGGGAATAAAGAGAAAAGTAGCCAGCGTGCCTAAACAACTTAATGACTTCATTTATATTACAATTTTTTTTTAAATTGAATGCAAGGCTACTATAAATATATTCAAGACTCTTAAGTCTCCAGTCATTTTAATTTGGTCTATCCCTTAATATAGAACTCTGGATATTTTTGGCTTTTTATAACAATTTCAACCCCCCCCCCCCTCAAAAAAAATAATCCCGATGAGCCTGTGAATCAATAACAGGCCCTGGTATATGCTGCTGGGAGTGTTGCAGGGCTGTGGAAGTCACTAAGCCAAACATCCGACACTTTCATTTTCCTGACTCCCACTCCACTAAATCGACGACTCCGACTCTTCAATCCCCTTGAATCCGACTCTACCCAAAATAGACATGGACTCCACAACCGTGGCTGTGACATCAGTAAGCCAAACATCCCACTGTTCAATCTCCCTGAATCCAAATGGACTCCGACTCCACAACCATGGCTTTGACATCCAGTAAGCCAAATATTTGACCTTCAATTTCCCTCACGCCGACTCAACCAAAATGGGCACCAACTCCGACTCTTCAATCCCCTTGAACCTGACTACCCAAAATGTACATAGACTCAGAATCCACAACCATGGCCAACCATCTGACTCCGACTCTTCAATCCCCCTTAATCCAACTCTACCCAAAATGGACACCAACTCCCTTGAACCCGACTCTACCCAAAATGGACATAGACTCAGAATCCACAACCATGTTCAAACATCTGACTCCGACTCTTCAATCCCCCTTAATCCAACTCTACCCAAAATGGACACCAACTCCCTTGAACCCGACTCTACCCAAAATGGACATAGACTCAGAATCCACAACCATGTTCAAACATCTGACTCCGACTCTTCAATCCCCCTTAATCCAACTCTACCCAAAATGGACACCAACTCCCTTGAACCCGACTCTACCCAAAATGGACATAGACTCAGAATCCACAACCATGTTCAAACATCTGACTCCGACTCTTCAATCTCCCTGAATCCAACTCTACCCAAAATGGACTCCGACTCCACAATGAAAGCTTTGACATCAGTAAGCCAAACATTTGACTCTTGACTCTTCAATTTTGACTCCACCAAAATGGACACCGACTTCATAACCATGGCTTTGCAGTCAGTAAGCCAAACATCCGACGACGCAATTTCCCTGAATCCGACTCCACCAAAAATGGTCTCTGGCTCCACAGCCCTTGCCGGAGTATTAAGTTTAGGCAGCATGTTTGCCTTTTATTACTCAACACAATACAAAACGCCAAACAGAATTTTCTGAAACTGTTTCATTCCATCGACTGCAGTCATAGCTGGATTATTTTTCCCCGTATATAGTTTACTTTTTACTTATTTAACGATTAAGCCTTTTTTTTTCTTCGTTGTACTGTACAATGAATAATCCCTCCAATGTAACCTCCAAAAAAAAGACATCCCCATGACCGAGCATAAGAATCTATATGGGACGTTGCGTATCAACAATACCTCTTCTTTCTGAATAGGGGCTTGTTACCACTTGTTTTTTGATTAATAAGGATATTGCAGATTTACTTTGCCAATGATTCGTGTTCTCCAAATTTAGTCTTTTTGAAAACAAAAACAAAAAAATCTGAATACAGATAGGTGCTAGATAAGTAGTTTTAGTTTTCAAACACAACTGCCAACCCCCCACTCTTGTAACATTTTATTTTTTAGGATTAGTGCTAGTCCAAATAAATGACTCTGAAATGTATACATGGTAACACTAGAATTGCTTTCGTGCCTGTTAATTCTAATTAGAAGTAAAAAGTCGACAAATAATTATTTATCATTTAAACATGTCCACTACTAGGTTAAGCCCTTCTGATTCCACTTGTTTCCCCCAGTAAAAATAAAAAAAGCCTAAACTCGCCTCCCATGTTGGTGCTGTCCCAGCACTGGCAGTGGTGCTGTCCCAGCACTGGCAGTGGTGCTGTCCCAGCACTGGCAGTGGTGCTGTCCCAGCACTGGCAGTGGTGCTGTCCCAGCACTGGCAGTGGTGCTGTCCCAGCACTGGCAGTGGTGCTGTCCCAGCACTGGCAGTGGTGCTGTCCCAGCACTGGCAGTGGTGCTGCCCCAGCACTGGCAGTGGTGCTGCCCCAGCACTGGCAGTGGTGCTGCCCCAGCACTGGCAGTGGTGCTGCCCCAGCACTGGCAGTGGTGCTGCCCCAGCACTGGCAGTGGTGCTGCCCCAGCACTGGCAGTGGTGCTGCCCCAGCACTGGCAGTGGTGCTGCCCCAGCACTGGCAGTGGTGCTGCCCCAGCACTGGCAGTGGTGCTGCCCCAGCACTGGCAGTGGTGCTGCCCCAGCACTGGCAGTGGTGCTGCCCCAGCACTGGCAGTGGTGCTGCCCCAGCACTGGCAGTGGTGCTGTCCCAGCACTGGCAGTGGTGCTGTCCCAGCACTGGCAGTGGTGCGATTTCGGGCAGGGCTGTGGAGTCTGTGTCCATTTTGGTGGAGTTTGATTCAGGGAAATTGAGAAGTTTTGAGTCGAAGGTTTCGCTTACCGGCTCCACAACCCTGGTTTAGGGGCTCATAAGCCATTGTGACATCATGTGAGCCCTGCATCCAGTCAGTGCCGACATCTCTCGCCATGCCTTCAGACCCTTTGGCCCCAAGCCAGCAATGATTGGACGTGAGGCTTGCAAGATGACTCGTGAGTCCCAAAACCAGGGCTCTGGAATCGGTAAGCCAAACCTCCGACTCAAGTCTGCCCCGTTTTCCCTGAATCTGACTGCACCAAAATGGACACCCAACTCCCCAGCCGTGCCCGAAACGTGGATATTTAACCATGCTGGAACAGCACCAATGACAGTGCTGGAACAGCACCAACACAGGTGGTGAGTATAGGCTTTTTTTTTTGTTATTGGGGCAAACAATTGATTGTCCTAGTAGTGAACCCCTTTAATTTGAAAGTCAAAGCTACAATCAAGTACGTCTGCCTACCTTTTACATGTACTATTAGTCTTTAAAATTAGCTTTGAGAAGACTGAAAGATCTTCTCATCACCACAATGGCCGCATCCACTACACTGAAGAAACTTTATTCCTTTTATGGTCGTTACAAGTGATGTCATCGATCAGTGTATGTAACACTTAAAAAAACACTAGTGACTCCTTTTTTTGATGTTTTTATCTTAGTAAACTGTTTCCTAGAGAACACTCTTGCTCTTACAAACCTGTAAGTTTGTAGTTATTCCTCATGACTACGTCCTGGTGGTGCTGTTAGATATAGGTCTATTTTTATGTGATGACTGCTGATATCAGAATTTCCTTAAACCTCAACTAACCATTAAATTACTGTATACATTTGTGTTCCGATTTTGAATATATCCGTGCCATAAAATACATTTTCTTCCGACCCCCTCCACCCCCTGCCCCGTTCTCTTTAGTGATATTTGGGGTGGTGTAAACAGGGTTAGGGCAGTAAGTGGATGTCGACAGACCGGTTGGTATGTTTCAGCCGCTTTATGTGGAGCCTTTACAGCTGAAGACTGGCTTTTCAGGGAGATGTTTCCTTTTCTTTTTTTTTTTTTTGGCTGGGCCTTTGTAAAATTGGCTACAGTATTAACACGACTTTCAAGCCATAATGCAGTACTGTATGTTTTTGTTTTTTAATGATGCATTTAACTTTTTGCTTACCAGTCGTATGTCTCCACATTACTGTTTAGAATGTTTTTCTTTGCTGTTTATATGTCTGCCATGTTTTTACATCATACAGTCTTGCGCTTTGAGGATGCTTTATTTTCAATGGCAACCCGTTACGTCAACGCTGTCATGGGATTTTACCCTTGTCCCATACATCAATGCAGTCATGTGATTTTACCCTTGTCATGTGACTTTACTCTTGTCCTGTACATCAACACTGTCATGAGACTTTATCCTTGTCCCGATACATCAACACTGTTATGAGACTTTACCTTTGTCATGGGACTTTACCCTTGTCCCATACATCAACGCAGTCATTTGACTTTACCCTTGTCCTGTACATTAATGCTGCCATGCGACTTTGCGTTGATGTATGGGACAAGGGTAAAGTCACATGACTGCGTTGATGTATGGGACAAGGGTAGTCATGTGACTTTACCCTTGTCATGTGACTTTACCCTTGTCATGTGGCTTTACCCTTGTCATGTGGCTTTACCCTTGTCCTGTACATTAATGCTGTCATGGGACTTTACCCTTGTCCCATACATCAATGCAGTCATGTGGCTTTACCCTTGTCCCATACATCAACGCAGTCATGTGACACTACTCTTGTCATGTGACTTTATTTTTGTCCCGATACATCAACACTGTTATGAGGCTTTACCTGTGTCATGTGACTTTACCCTTGTCCTGGTACATCATTGCTATCATGTGACTTTATCCTTGTCCTGTACATCAACGCTGTCATTCTGATACATCAGCACTGTCATGCGACTTGACCCTCTCCCCGATACTTCAACGCTGTCATGAGACTTTACCTTTGCCATGGGGCATTTACCCTTGTCCCGTTAAAAAAATCAACGCTGTCCTGAAACTTTACTCTTGTCCCTGCACATCAACCCCGTGATGGGACCTTTATCCTTGTCCCGTTACATCAACCATGTGACGAGACTTTACCCTTTGTCTCGTACATCAACGTTGTCATGTGACTTTACCCTCGTCTGGTACCATACCATGGGGGGGCAATTTGACCCCTTGCAGATTGCATATGGCACCAGACAAGGGATAATGCAACTTTTTGCATCCTCATTGTATAATAGAATATTGGGATACTTCATTCTTTTGCAATATTATGCCTTGCTGCGTAAAAAAAAATATTGCAAAATGTGAAGTTAATTTTTAATTTTCTATCATGGTTGTAAGAAACCATTAGTGTCCGCCTTGACGTAACGGTCGCGCTTGCTTCATTTTTTAACATCATTTTTTTTACCAATTTTTACAGTGTTTTAACAGAAAAACCTCTTGGTACAAGAATCATTTCTGTACAGTATTACGTTTGGGTACAGTACTGTTACACAACTACTCTACAATAACCACACACCTAGATGAACTTCATATTTTAGCTATTTTTCAGCGGGGACAGTTTAATGTTGTAAGCCGCTTATCTATTACTTTATATTGTGTCCATTGAGAGAAATGTGAAAACGGTGATTTTTAATTTTATTTTTTTGGGTTTTTTTTTCTTCTCGCTCCTTTAGAAATGTATGAACCTGTAATGACAGACTGTGAAATCAGACATTTTATACTCTTTTACTATATATAGTTTGTGATTTTAAAATTGTTTCTATTTTTCTTAAGCAATTCAATAGTTGACATCTTATTCCTTCTATGTATATAGTTATACTTTTTGAGGATTTTAGTTTTTTCTCTTTTTTCTGTATATACACTATCCAATCTCACACTCTCTCCCGTCGGACTCTTCCTACTTCTGGGCGGCCGAAACGCCGTCGCCTCTTAAACTTGAGCCTGCAGTTTTACTACAAGCCGAGATACGGCTTAAAAAAAAAATAGAGAAAAAAATGCAGACGATAAAGAAAAAATATATATATAAATCTATAATCCAAGGGCTTGGGGGATAGAGCTATATCACAAGCTTTACTTTAAAAAATAAAAACCTATTTAATTTTTTTTTCCAAATATATTGACTGTGATATGGTTGGTGTCATTATTTTAGAGGGTTTTTTTGTTGTTTTTTTATGTCAAGTTGGGGGAAAAAAAAGAAACCCAGACAGAAAGGGACTAAAATATGCAACCTCCCCGAATCTATTTTCTAAGGGAATCTCACCCTTTTATGGTGCTCTTTTGACTGGTCAGGATTATTTATTAAAATTTTATATATAAGAATAATAAAAAAAAAGTATTTGGAGATTTTACTTTGTTGTAAATTCTTTATATAATGTCAGTTGATAAAACCATATATTTCATATTACTCAGCGACTGAGCAGATGTTCAGTATCAAGTCATTCTGAATATTTAGGAATATGCCGACCTCCCGGGTTAATAAAAAGGTTTTGTTTCCTCATTGGGTAATGGAACACGTTCCTCTTCCCCAATCTCCCTCTACCCATTGCACCCCCCCTTCATTGGCTTTAGAACAAAGTTGATCCTATTAATCGGAGGGGGTCTAAACTCTAAACCTGCAATGTCGATAGTTTTGAAGGGTGTTGAAACCAGGTCTTGTAAATTTAGCTAATTTTTCAGATATTCTATGTTGCTAAAGGATAGTTTGTTACAACACTTAATTCAAAAATGAACTATGTCAATCATTGAACAATGTTGAAGCCTGAAGTTCAAGGTTATACCATGCACAAAAATTGTTAAAAAATGAACAATTCCAACCATTGACGGGTGAACCTGGTCTTGTAAATTGTACACATTTTTCAGAAATTACAAGCTATAAAAAAATTAAAAACCTTTACTCTAAAATTGTTGGAAAAATGATCGATTTCAACCGTTGGAAAGAACCAGATCTTGTAATTTTGCAGAAATTCCAAGTTTACAATAAGAAAAGGTTTATATACCGTACACTAAAATTGTTAAAAAAAAAAATCGATTTCTCTGGTCTTGTAATTTTTCATTCATTCCAGATGAGAACGTTTGTAGACCTTACAAGACCCAAGTTTATCCTTCAGTGGTTGAAACTTCATTTTTCAACAATTTTAGTGTCCTCTTTGCAAATTTTTCAAAAATTCATAATTCATAAGATTTATATATAGGGATGAGCGAGTAGTGAAATATTCAGACTCGCTATACTCGTAAGTAGTAGGTCCTAATACTCGTAGCGAGTCCAATGTAAGTCAATGGGACATATGAGTACTTTTGCAGTGTATCTATATACACTGCGAAAGTGAAATATAATTTAATAAAAGGTGTTAAAAATAAAAAAAATAACATACTTACCTATCCGACGGCTGTCCCGGGCCCCGAAAAGAACACATCAGATGGCCTGCCAGGACCTTAAGTCTGATGGCCGATCAGATGGCCGGTAGCGATCAGGTGTTGTGACATCACACACCAGCTGATCACTACCGGTCATCAGACTTGAGGTCCTGGCAGGCCATCGACGTGTTAGAACATCTGATGGCCGGTAGCGATCAGGTGTTGTGTGACTTCACATACCACCTGATCACTACCAGCCATCTGATTGGCCATCAGACTTAGAACATCGATGACCTGCTAGGACCTTAAGTCTGATGGCCGGTAGTGATCAGGTGTTGTGTGACTTCACATACCACCTGATCACTACCAGCCATCTGATTGGCCATCAGACTTAGAACATCGATGCCCTGCTAGGACCTTAAGTCTGATGGCCGGTAGCGATCAGGTGGTTGTGACGTCGCATACCACTTGATCGCTATCAGCCATCTGATTGGCCATCAGACTTAAGGTCCTGGCAGGCCATCGGATGAGTTATTTTCTGGTCCCGGGAAAGCAGTCAGATAGGTACGGTATGTTTTTTATTTTTAACACCTTTTATTAACTTATTTCACTTTCACTTTGAAAGTGAATATACTACTCGCTACTCCTAACAAGTAATCACAAGGAAACTCAGAGTAGCAAGTAGCCTGAATACCAAGTACCGAATAGTTACGTGTGTGTACTCGCTCATCCGTATTTATATATTTACAGTAAAATTGTTAAAAAATGAACAATTTCAAACATTGAAGGATGAACCTGGGCTTGTAATTTCTAAAAGATTTGCAAAAATTATAAGTTACAAATATACAATATATATATTTAGATTTTAATATACTTTACCTTAAAATTATTAAATAAAAAAATGAACAATTTCAGCCTGGAATTGTACGTTTCGCACATTTTTCATAAATTCCAAGCGTTTTTATCTTGCACAAAAACTGTTTGATTTTTAACATTGACAAACCGTGACCTGATGGTTTCGCACCCAACGAACGACGTTTGCAGTCTTCTGTCTTCTGTACCCAATGTTGTATTGTTATAGGGGTATGATGCTTGTGTCCTTGACTCGACTTCCAAAATTTAGTTGGACAAGTTTACAATTTTGAGAGTTTTTCGACAATGATCTGTGACTTTTTAAAAGGAATATATTTGGATGAAAATAAAAAATGGGCGGCAGAGAGATGTTCGTAGATTTGGGCTTTAAAAGTAGAAGTTGGAACGTTCCGTAGACTGATACATTTGTTGCCGTTGCGATGGAGAGATCGAGATTTGGGAAAGGCATGGTTTTAGCTGGATACATACCCCCCTTACTTATGTCAGGTTGTAACCCTCTAGTCTTTACGCAACTGGGTCAGGAACTCTTAAATATTCGGAATGACTCCGTATTGACGCCAACTCTCCGGCGATCGTGCCGGCCGCGGTTGACGTTACCTCTTGCAATATAAACCAGTAACCTCACAACTCCACACTTCTATATGAAGTAACTCAAGCTAGCTATCAATAAAAAAGAAAAAATATGCTGTAACGACTAATAACTTGCCATTAAGGATTATTTTATAGCATGAATTTAAAAAAAAAAAATATTTATTCAAATGATATTTTACTCTTGTATTGGTTTAATTTTTATTTTATTTTTTTTGTTTGTTTTTTTTAGATTTTGTGATATGACTTTCAGTGCTGCTTAATTTTTGGTCAGATGAATTATGGCTTGTAAAACTGCTTTTTTTTTTTTTTAATGGTATAAATAAAGTCAATGGGGATTGCTGTTTGTTTGTAAATAAAAAATGCTGCTAAAGCAAACAAATCTGTTTCTGGAGTGTTTTTGCTCAGATTGGCTGTTGAGCGGATGTATATGCTCACTACATTATCATGATGGGGATGGACATTATAAAGCTGACCACATTTGTTAAGTGTACGGCAGTAACATGGTGCATGTTTCATGGTAATTGAGGATCAGGGTGTTTGATTATCCCAGGTTCCTTTGGTTCAGGATGTTGGATTACCAGGGCTGTTGAGTCGGTAAACCAATCATTCGACTCCCAGCTCTACCAAAATGGACACAGACTCCAGAGCCCTTTGGATTATGCCATGTTATTTTGGTTCGGGATGTTGGATTACCAGGGCTTTGGAGTCTGTAAACCAAACATCCGACTCCCCAATTTCCCTGACTCCAACTCCACCAAAATGGACACCAACTCCAAAGCCCTGTGGATTATTCCACTTTCCTTGGGTCGGGGATGTTGCTTTACGCCATGTTCTTTCGGTTCAGGATATTGGATTACGCCATGTTCATTCGGGATGTTGGATTACGCCATGTTCTTTTGATTCAGGATGTTGGATTACCAGGGCTGTGGAGTGGGTAAACCAAACATCCCAACTCCTCAATTTCCCTGACTCCAACTCCACCAAAATGGACACTGACTCCACAGCCCTGTGGATTATGCCATGTTCATTTGGTCCAGGATGTTGGGGGTATGTCATGTTCCTTTGGTTTGGGATGTTGGATTACCAGGGCTGTGGAGTCAGTAAAACAAACATCCAACTCTCAACTCCACCAAAATGGACATCGACTCCATAGCCCTGTGTATTATGCCATGTTCCTTACTTGGTACCCATAGGACTTTATGCATCCATTAATGCAGTTTTTATCACTTCATATACAATGCAAATGTATAACAATTATAGGAAAACCACATAAAAAAATACCCTAAACACAATATTTTAGCATTCAAATTTAAAATGATGTGCTACAACATGTAAAGTTGGTGAGGAAAAAGGGTCCCTAGTACCTCATGATGTGATTATATGAAATAACCTGAGTGTGGACCTAGCTGAATATTATGATTCTATCTGGTCAATTGTAGTTAGTAATATAAACTTGGAAGGTATGGGCTGGAGCAATGGAGAGGGAGGGGGTATGTAATGATCTCTAAAATAGGTCTCTCTTTTATAGACCTGCATATGAGAATGTAGAGTTAATCAGGCTCTTTCAAGAACTTCAGGACGTGATCCTAGGCGGCGATTCCCCCATCGAAGATAATGAGATTCACTGGGAGGTCCCTAAAGTGGATGTGCAGGTTGCCCGTGTGGCGAAGAAGACTGCGCTCCCCTTTGAGGATACTTCCCAGCTTAGAGACCAGATGGACTGTAAGATTGAGAGCTTTATGAAGCGTTCATGGGCAGCCTGCTCATCCACCATTCAGGCTAAGATTGCCTCCACATGTGTCTCCAGGTCCCTGATGAAATGGTTGGACCAGTTAGAATCCCATATTTCACAGGGAACACCTAGGGAGGAACTCCTCAACTCCCTTCCCTTTCTCAGGAAGGCGACCTGCTTTCTCGCAGATGCCTCTACTGAGTCAGTCCGTCTGGCGGCTAGGGCCTCGGTCTTGTCCATCTCCGCCAGACGGGCCTTGTGGCTGAAGATGTGGAGTGGTGATGCCACTTCTAAGATGAGGCTCTGCTCCCTGCCCTTCAAGGGGGACTTAGTATTTGGCCCTGCACTTGATGAAATTCTGGACAAAGCAACTGACCGCAGGGCTCTTCCAGAACAAACCTCTGAGGAAGTGGCCCTTTCATTCCTCGGTGCCTCAGGCCTCCCAGCCCAAAGGCAAAGGAAAATTGGGTAGGTGGAGTTATCAAAAAGGTAGAGGAAACAATATCCTTGTCCCTGCTCAACAGAAGCAACCTCACCCTAATAAACAGTGACTCGGACCCGGTGGTGGGGGGGGGGCGACTCTCCACCTCTCTCCCCCAGTGGCAACAAGTCACCGATTGCCAGTGGGTTCTGAGGGTCATTTCCGAGAGTCTCCTCATAGAGTTCGAGTGGCGCTCCTCTGCCAGGTCTCCGGGTCACTGCCCTGCCCTCTCAGGGTGCTCAGGATCTCTTGTACACAAAGGTGAAGGAGTTCCTTCACACAAATGTCATCTCCTCTATTCCCAGCCCCGAGGAAGGAATTGGTCACTATTCCCGGCTCTTCCTTGTCAAAAAGCCATCAGGGGACGCCCGGGTCATCATCAACCTAAAACGCCTCAACTGTCGTGTCAAATACTATAGTTTCAAGATGGAATCAGTCCGAACCACAATTCCATTAATAGGACTGCATCACCAGATGGCTACAATAGACTTGAAAGACGCATACTTTCATGTGGCCATTCATCCTCGGCACAGGAAGTTCCTCAAGTTCGCCATCCTGTACAAAGGGGAAGTCCTTTAATTTCAATTCAACATTCTCCCCTTCGGAATCTCCTCTGCACCCAGAATCTTCTCCAAAATTATGGCGGAGGTCGTTGCCTTCCTTCAGGGTCGTGGCATCTGTTTAGTGCCTTATCTGGATGACTTCCTTCTCATTGCTCCTTCGCTTTCGTCCCTCAGGAGCAGTGTGGAGGAGTCCCTGCATGTTCTTCGATCACTGGGCTGGTTCCCCAACCTCCAGAAATCCCAGCTGCAACCCTCCTCAAGACGGTTTCTGGGGGTGTTGCTGGATTCCGACAGGCAGGCGTCTTTTCTGACAGACGACCACAGATGGACCCTTCTGAACAAGATTCCAGCCCTGCGGCGTCAGACGTGTCTCACCCTTCAGGCAGCGATGTCGGCACTGGGTTCCATGACATCCTGCATCCCGTCTGGGCTCACTCTCGGGTGCTTCAAGCACACGTCCTGTCTTGTTGGGACGGACTACCTTCATCTCTGAATCGATGGGTTTGCCTCCCAGGAAACGTCTCCTCATCCCTCCTCTGGTGGTTGGATCTCAACAACCTGCAGAAGGGGGTATCCTGGGATCAGACTCCTCTTGTCAGCGGAGGTGGGGGCCATGGTGGGCCGCACCCCACTCCAAAGGGTCTGGAGTTGCGCAATCAGTTCCCAGTCCTCCAATTACCGAGAACTGAGCGGTCGAGGAGGCCCGTCTGGCTGCTCAATCCCAACTCAGGGGATCTCACATCCTTGTATACTCAGACAATGTCACTACTGTGCGTTCAAATAAAGATGTGGTATTAGATTAGCGCTACAAACCACTCCAGGCGATCGTTCTGTATAAATTACCTTAAAGCTTTATTCAATCGATGTAGAATGCCCAGTCTCCACTCGGCGGTGGAGACTGGGTATTCTACATCGATTGAATAAAGCTTTAAGGTAATTTATACAGAACGATCGCCTGGAGTGGTTTGTAGCGCTAATCTAATACCACATCTTTATTTGAACGCACACGTATCCTCCCATTGGGAAGCGTGGTATTCAGCAGCTGGGCACCCAGGACGCATCAGACGTCAATCACCACTTCTTTGGAACAAGCACGAGAATCAGCAGCGTGTGCATATTGGAAATCACGCTCATCCCTGCTTGCAGCACACCGGCTGATGTGGAAACCCTTTGGGGTAACAAATCAGTGCATAAACTAGTTGTGCGGTCAGCACAACTAGAGAAGGTGAGCCCTAGATATATTTAACCGCTCCCATGCCATAAACATCAGCAGTTTGGCGCAACATTGTTTTTGTTTCTAATGTCACTACTGTGGCACACCTTAGTCACCAGGGCGGTACGAAGTCCAGGTCCTTGAAGTCCGTGTCCTCCCGGATCTTCCTCTGGGCCGAACAGTTCCTCCTGTTGCTCTCAGCTGTCCACCTGAAGGGATCCCTGAACCTTCAGGTTGATTTTCTCAGTCCCCGGGATATCTACCTGGGAGAATGGAGTCTGGACCAAGTGGTGTTTTGCTCCCTGGTTGCAAGATGGGGCACTCCTGCAATCGGCCTTTTCACCTTCAGCACAAATTGAAAGATCGCAACATATTTCTCCCCGAATCCTCGGGACGAGGCAGTAGGGGTTGGACACCTTCTCCCAGTCATGGGATTTTCCTCTGGCTTACGCTTTCCCTCCTATTCCCCTCCTTGCAAGAACTCTGAGGAAGATCAGGGAAGACAGAGTCCCCACTATCCTGGTAGCCCCGCTTTGGCCGAGGAGAAGTTGGTACAACCTGATTGAGCATCACAAAGTCAACGGTCCTATCATCCTGAACCCAGACCCCAGCCTGTTGTCTTAGGTTTCCTGTCTCATCCAGATCCACAGAAGCTCCACTTAGCTGCCTGGCTTCTGAGGCCCGTGTGGTAAGGGCTCAGGGCCTGTCTGAAAAAGTTGTCGCCACCTTGCAGAAAAACCGCAAACCTGTCACTAACGTGATTAATAATAAGATTTGGAAGAGATTTTCATCCTAGTGTGGCTCTAGTCCACCTGATCTGCTCCAGCCCAATGTCTCCCAGATTGTCTACTCGTTGTTTACGCTAATGCTATGGTTCTTTGTAAGACACTGGCTAGCGGGAGGTGGGAGGGTCTTTTTAACCCCTCTTGTGCTTCCTGTCCCTATTAGGGTGTGGAGAGGCAACCTATGCTGTCGTGGAAGGTATCCTAGAAACCGAATTAACGGTAAGAATAATTCTATTTTTGGAGGGAGGTGAGGATAGGGGTGGGCTCGTCACTAAGCCACCTCCATGTTTCTTCACCTTGTCATGCGCTATAGTAGTGCGGGTGTACAAACGTGGCAGCATGCATATTTACAAAGGGTGTGAAGTCACAATGGGAGCGTTCTCTGAGGTGGCTTTATTATGGGAAGGGATGGCTCAACAGTATCGGTGGAGGAGGAAGAGGACCCGGGCCCGGAGGACATTGACAGCATGTGGCGCTCTTGGCTGGCAAATACTGCACAGTGTGCCCCATCGATTGCACAGTACTGCCAGTGGCTTCCATTCTGACACAGCCACCACTTGGGTGTGCCAGTATGGCGGCCGAAATGGTATTTTTTGTTTTGCATGTAACGTTTCCATTCAGGTGGTAGACAGCGGGCCAATCAGGTAGCGCTTTATCAGGGTCATTCATGTGAACCTGCGCATTGCAGTGCTCGCTCATCACCAATCTTTACCAAATGCTTCTGTTGTTGCTTCAGCAGACTTTTCTTCCAGGAGGTTGGGTCAGAGGTATTTATTTTTCATGTTTCCATTTCTCATCTTTGTCTATACAAAACCATAGAATTTAAGATAGACCCTAAAATCAATGTACGGAGGCCTCTCTGCTCTCATCTGCCAATGGTGGAAGATGGTGGCCACACCAGGAGTTTATCTCCTTTTATGCCCATAGCAGCCAATAGCACAGAGGTATTCTTTGCAGCATGAGATGGTGCATTGTCATGCATGAAGATGATTTAGCTCCTGAAGGCACGTTTTTGCTTTTTGTACCATGGAAGAAAGTTCTCAGTCAGAAACTCTATATACTTTGCAGAAGTCATTTCACACCTTCAGGAACCTTAAAGGGGCCTAACAGCTGGTTCCCAATTATTCCGGCCCAAAACATGACTCCTCCACCTCCTTGCTGACGTCGCAGCCTTGTTGGGACATGGTGGCCATCCACCAACTATCCACTACTCCATCCATCTGGACCATCCAGGGTTGCTCAGCACTCCTCAGTAAACAAGTCTGTTTGAAAATTAGTCTTCATGTGTGTCTGGGCCCTCTGCACCTGTTTCTGCTTGTGAGCACTGTTTAGGGGTGGCCGAATAATAGGTTTATGCACTACAGTAAGCCTTTGAAGGATCCTACACCTTGAGGTTCAAGGGTCTCCAGAGGCACCAGCAGCTTCAAATATGTTTGCTGGTTTGTAAGGCATTTTTAGCAGCTGCTCTCATAATACGATGAATTTGCCTGGCAGAAACCTTCCTCATTCTGCCTTTATCTGCACGAACACATCTGTGCTCAGAATCCGCCACAAATCTCTTCACAGTACGATGATCACGCTTAAGTGTTCATGCAAAATCTAATGTTTTCATCCTTAGTGCAATGCCTTGGACAATTTGTTGATTTTCGGCAGCAGAGAGATCCTTTTTCTTTCCCATGTCACTTGAAAACTGTGGCCTGCTTAATATTGTGGAACACCCAGTTTCTCTAGTTACCTCCCACGACAGCAGAACAGAGGTTGCCTCCCCGCCCTAATTAGGGGACAGGAAACACAAAGAGGTTAAATACCCCTCCCTGCACCCTCCAGTGTTTTTCCTGTCCATGAAGAGGTTCCTTTTAGTGCTACCTGTGGCCGGTGACTAGGGGCACTTTTTTACTTACTGTTACCTGGCGGCTGCAGTCAGGGGACTTCAGCTCTTCTTTCTGTCCTGCTGCTCCCGTCTCCATGCTGGGGCATGTGGATTCTGGGAAACACCCCCCCGCTCCTCCCACTCTCTCCTGAGGGGAGCAAAGCGGAGCAGTGTATGGCTGAGCTCCCTGGTGTTCTCTTCCTCCCTGCATGATGTCGGCCGTTGTTTCACTCGTACCGGAAGTGACATCGCGGAGGTTACCACGTCCCTTCCGGTTTGCTATCCCGGCTGGCGTGGTGCTAATGACCTAATCGTGCTCCCAGGCTTCTGGGCGGATGGTGTCTCCTTCTGCTGGACCTGGAGGAGGAGCCTTGCTGGATGCTGAGGGCCTGGCTGATAAGCCCGGCCGGTAAGACCTCTGTGTCTGTTGGTCAGCTAGGAAGCCTAGGTGCTGAAGGTTCTTTCGGCCATTCCCCCGGAACTCCTCTGATCCCAGTGACCTCAGGGGATTCCCAGGGTGGGTCTGGTTAGTACTAGCAAGCCATCATGGAGAGTGATAAAGCCCTTGTGCCTGCAGCTGCAGAACCTGGCTTTCATCCCCCTACTGTGAGTAGCAGGATGTAGGTCCCCCATTCCTTTGGGTCTGGGTTTTCTGGTGCCTTACAGGGTCCCTCTTTCTCAGTAAGGAGACCAAGCTTCTGAAGACTTCTGCCCTAAAGTGTGGTGTCAGCTCTGTCAAATTGCCTGCTTCGCGCAATACGAAACTGCCAACCTTGCCCAGATGATATCCTGCATGCTGAACAGCCGTCCCTCATGGACAGTATCAAGTCCCTCATTAGACAGGAGATCCAGTTTTCCATGTCAGCTATATCTCATCCGCCGCCCCTGTTAATGATCCTCCAGCCAAGAGGAGGAAATTAGTCCTTGAAGATCCTTCGTCTGAGTAAGGCGAGGTGGTTTCTTCTGAGGCTTTGGGGGATTCTGAGGAAAGGGCTTCCTCAGGGTCCAACAAAAAGAAATATCTTTTTTCCTCGGATGATATGGAGGAACTCCTTGATATGGTGCGTACCACCATGGGGTGGAGGAAGTGGAAGCATCTCCTTCTATCCAGGATGTCATGTTTGGGGGCCTAAAAGCCACAACCCGTAATGGATTTCCCATGCATGATAATATTCTAAGTCTTATTGTGCATGAATGGGAGTCTCTTGAGAAACACCTCAGTATCCCGACTGAGCTGAAGCATAGATTTCCCCTTGATGGTGATGGCTCCAAGTGGGAACTTCTCAAAGTGGACGTTCAGATGTCTAGAGTTGTGTGGAAAACTGCCCTCCCGTTTGAGGATTCCTCGCAATTGAAAGACCTCATGGACCGGAAGATTGAGGGTCTTCTTCGGAAAACCTGGGACTCTTCCTTTCACCTCTTGCAGACAAATGTCGCTGCTACTTGTGTGGCCAGATCTCAATCTCGGTGGCTTCTTCAGCTGGAGGACAATGCTTCCCAGGATACGACGGATTGAAAATAGAGTTAGAGTCCTACCCCCCCCCCCCCCCCCCCAAGGTGTCTGCGGATCACTACTCGTCAGGACACATTATGGCTAGGTCTTCAGGCTCTCCTGGAGTCATGTGTAATTTCTCGGGTTCCTCCTCAGGAAGAGTGCAAAGGTCATTATTCCCGCCTCTTCTTGGTGAAGAAACCATCGGGCTCCTACAGAATTTTCATCAATCGGAAGCCTTCGAACCGGTCGGTCATCTACCGCCGGTTCAAGATGGAATCAGTACGATCTGCCATTCCCTTAATCAGCCAGGATTGAGTTATGGCCACATTCGATCTGAAGGATGCGTATTATCATATCCCCATCCTTCCAACACATCGTCAGTTTCTCCGGTTTGTGATCCTGAGGGGTCAGAATGTATTCCATTTTCAGTTCAATGCCCTGCCTTTCGGGCTCTCCTCTGCCCCTCGGGTGTTTTCCAAACTGATGTCCGAGATAGTCTCCTTTCTCAGGGGACAGGTGATCTATATTGTCCCCTACCTCGACGATTTTCTGCTTCTGGCTCCATCGTCACCGCAACTGAATCAGTCGGTCTCCACCAGTCTCCAGGTCCTGCACTCTCTGGTATGTCTTCCAAATTTGGAGAAATCCGACTTGACGTCATCGCCGCAGAAGCAATTCCTCGGCATTCTCCTAGACTCGTCCTAGCAGGCTTCCTTCTTGCCGACTGACCGTCGGCTGGAGCTAGTTCAGAAACTCTCCCAGTTCAGGGATCAATGTCACCCTTCCCTGAGAGACATGATGTCAGCTCTGGGGTCCTTGACGGCCTGCATCCAGCTGGTTCACTGGGCTCAAGCTCACACCAGAGTTCAGCAGTGGCATCTCCTTTTTGTCCTGGGACAGGTCGTCCCTTTCCCTCTCTCAAAGGTTGGCTCTTCCGGGGCATGTGAGGTCTTCTCTGACCTAGTGGTTGACTCGTCAAAACCTTTGGAAAGGTGTCGCTTGGGACCAGTCCCCCTTGATGTCTCTCACAACAGACGCCAGGAAAAGAGGCTGGGGTGCCATGGTAGCGGGTCGCCACTTCCAGGGCAGGTGGTCCCCACAGGACAGTGCCCGGTCCTCCAACTACAGAGAGTTGAAGGCGGTGGAGGAGGCTCTCAGGGCAGCAGAGTCTTTTTGGACAATGTCACGACAGTGGCTCATATTCAACATCAGGGAGGTACCAGGTTCGCAAGCCTTACCTGGATTTCTGCAGGGATTTTTTCCAAGGCAGAAAGACACGCCCTGTCCCTGTCTGCTTTCCATCTGAGGGGGTCCAACAACATTCAGGCGGACTTCCTCAGCAGGTGGGATATTCATGCTGGGGAGTGGTGTCTCCATCAAGAGGTCTTCGGCTCTCTGGTTGCCAGATGGGGGCGTCCCAAGGTAGACCTCTTTGCCTCTCATCTCAATGCAAAGGTGGACGCTTTTTTCTCCCTAACGCCTTCGGCCAGAGTTCTGGGGGTGGACGCATTCTCTCACCCTTGGGAGCTCTCCCTTGCTTATGCGTTCCCCCTGATCCCACTCATTCCCAGGACTTTGCAGAAAGTCAGAAGGGACAACATGCCAACTATCCTGGTAGCACCTCTCTGGCCAGGCTGCAGTTGGTACAGCGCTCTGATGAGTCTAGCTCTAGAGAGGCCGGTACTTCTGCCTCTAAGGTCCGACGTTCTTCACCAGGGCCTATTCTTCATCCCAACCTTCGGTGGTTGAACCCAGCGGTTTGGTTGTTGAAGCCAGAATCCTGCGAGCCAAAGGATTGTCTGACGGAGTGATTGCTACTTTGAAAAAAAGTAGGAAATCTGTCACAAATGCCATATACGGCAAAATCTGGAAAAGGTTAGTCTCCTGGTGTGCTGCAGATCCTCCGGATCCCTTTCATCCTAATATAGCCTGGATATTGGGTGTTTTTACAACACGGTCTGGACTTGGGTCTTCGGCCTAGTACACTGAAGGTACAGATATCTGCTCTAAATTACTTTTTCGACCAAAGTCTTGCCGCTCATCCATGGATTAGGCGTTTCATGATATCTGCCAGCAGGATTCGGCCACGCCTCCAGAGTCGGGTCCCTCCTTGGGACCTTCACATTGTCCTCACTGGATTGACGTCAACTCCCTTTGAGCCTTTATCTGACTCAGGACTTCAGGTTCTTACCCACAAGACTGCCTTCCTGATTGCCATCACCATGGCCAGGAGGGTGTGTGAACTACAGGCCCTCTCAATCCGGGAACCTTATATGACAGTTCTGGACGATAGCATTGTGCTCAGACTCTACCCGTCTTTTTTGCCTAAGGTGGTCTCTGACTTCCATAGGTCACAGGATATTGTATTGCCATCTTTTTACTCATCTTCTAATCCCAAGGAGGAGAAGCTTCACACTCTGGACCGTCCGCAGGACTGTGCTTCATTACCTCCAGCAGACAGCCACTTCCCGAGTGGACCAGAATTTGTTTGTTCAACATTTCGGCCGCCGAAAGGGGCACAATACCTCTAAAGATACCATCGCCAGTTGGATTAAAAAGGCCATGGTCATGCTACCGGGGGAAGGCGCCCTAGAGAGGACCCACTGGGCCGTGGTACCGAACTCCCCTGGGTGAGCTGGTCCTAGTTTAACCAACCCCTATACAGGGATTGTCAGGGGCAAGCCCACGGAGTCACAGCTGCTAGTATAAGGGGGGGCGGCTCGTAGGGTTAGCCTATACTACAGTATAGCTAAGAAGGATGCAAGGGATCAGAGCCTGAGGCAGGAATGGGTCTACCGGAGGAGAGCACAAGGAGGGCCTGACTAACAGCCAGAGAAGCAGACGCTTACTAACTCAATAATCAGGCACCTCCCATCAATGGAGGAGGCCTGATATACCGGAGGACTGACAGCTATTGGTCAAGGGGAGTGTCATGTTGCACCGTGCCGCCCCCTACATTCACAGTGGAGGAGTGCAACTGCGCCTAGTGCACCGCTGATTAGATTCATGATTCCAACCATTGTAGTGTGCTGATGTGTGAGCCCGGTGGTCAGCAGACAGGGATGGACCCGGCAATGGCTCCAAGACACAGCACGCCTGGACGCCGGATGCCCGATCGGTAGAGGAGCAGAGGATACAGACCCAGGAGAGGTGAGCTGGGGAGTGGTGCCAGGGGACCTAACAGCCATCTGCACTGCCTATGTTCAACAGGGGCGCTCACCGCCGTCACAAGTCAAGGCACACTCCACCAGATCCATTTCAACTTCCTGGGCTGAACAGGGTGATGCGTCTTCTGAGCAGATCTGCAGAGCTGCCACATGGACCTCGATCCATACTTTCACCAGGCATTATAGACTGGACTTTAATAGGGATCTCACATTTGGCAGGAGAGCCCTGCAGGCTGTTATCCCTCCCTAGGTATTCGTTTGTATTCCTCCGTTCTGCTGTCGTGGAAGGGGACTAGATAAAATAGAATTGGTCTTACCGGTAATTTGGTTTCTAGGAACCTTCCACGACAGCATTAATTTCCCTCCCTTAATGTTTGTTTGTTTATTATTCTCTTCGCTTCCTGCATTGTTGTCACTATTGATGCCGGTGTGTACAGTCCAAACACTGGAGGGTGCAGGAAGGGGAGGGGTATTCAACCGCTTTGTGTTTCCTGTCCCCTAATTTGGGCAGGGGGACATCCTCCATTCTGCTGTCCTGGAAGGTTCCTAGAAGCTGAATTACCGGTGAGACTAATGATATGTTTCCTTTTATTGGGCTAACCTGTCAAACTAATTATCACAGGTATCTGAGATTGATTTCAGTGATCCAAACAACCCTGAGACACAATATCATCAATGGGTTTCATTGAAAAGAAAAAAAAAAACACCCTATGATACTTAAAACCAATTTGCATAATAATTTGGAACATGGTATATAGTATAAAGCTAGTGTAGGTCTGTGTCCACTGTATGCCCATATATGGTAAGTGTCCTCTGTGCCCATATATGGTAATAGAACTGTCCCTCATAGTAATAGTGCCCCCTGTGCCCTTATTTGGTAATAGGACTCTGTCCCTCATAATAGTGCCCCCTGTGCCCATATATGGTAATGGCACTGTCTCCCTCATGGTAATAGTGCCCCCTGTGCCCATATATGGTAATAGAACTCTGGATCCCTAAAGGTAATAGTGCCCACTGTGCCCATATATGGTAATGTGGATGGATTCCTGGCTCCGTTAATTCCCTTGTCATATCCTTAACTCGTAACTGAGTGGGATATTGACTAAAAGGGCCACTTAATATGGTGGTTGTGGTGTTCTCTGCAAGGATTCCACCCTAGGGCTAGGTCCTTCCCTGGAGGGATATCTGGCTAGTCCTGTGTTTGAGACTCTTAATCGAGGCTCCACGGACTCCATTTGCATATTCATATATGGTAATAGTAGCCTGTGTCCCTCATGGTAACAGTGCCTCCTGTGTCCATATATGGTAATAGTAGTCTGTGTCCCTCATGGTAACAGTGCCTCCTATGTCCATATATGGTAATAGTAGTCTGCGTCCCTCATGGTAACAGTGTCTCCTGTGTCCATATATGGTAATAGTAGCCTGTGTCCCTCATGGTAACAGTACCTCCTGTGCCCATATATGGTAATATTAGTCTGTGTCCCTCATGGTAACAAAGCCTCCTGTGTCCATATATGGTTATAATACTCTGGGTACCTTAATGAGCAAATAGTTATATATTCAGGTTCGGATTATTCTAACTGAATACCTTTACTATTTGGGTGTTAGTCTTGCATTCTGAACCTAATACAAGTCAATGGGAAACTTAAATATTTTTCTGGAAAATTCCCGAAATTTGAGTTGCCCATTGATTTGCATTGGGTTCAGTATGCAAGACTAATACCCGAATAGTAAAAGTATTCAGTTAGAATAATCTGAACTCGAACAGAAGTAGTGATGAGCGAATAGGTATATCATCACCTCCTGCCTGAACGAGCTCACTGATGGATTCCCAGTTAACTCATTCTACAGCCAGCAATGGACAGTATATCACAGAGACAACACATTCAATTGTCAAAGTGATGTGTAGCCTAAAAAGAAAGGAATTAAACACAAATTAAAAAAAGATCCATGCCAAGTTGTGAGACCCTCTTTGCCATGTATTCACAGGCAGACACTTATTGAAATGCATGCATGCTCAGGTACAATGAGCATGCATGTGTATGTGATAGATAGTAAAAAAAAAATTCCCTACATGTCCTCATTGTTATAGAGGATGATTGAAAAAAGTAGAATCATTATCTTTGATAACAATGCGGATATGCTGGGAATTAATTATTTTACTAGCCTGAGACGTGGGGTCCGCTCCCGTATACTAATTGCTTTTCCAAAATGATGATTTTAATGTATTACACCCCCTGATGAACGTTAGGGGTAACCGTGTGTTTACACTGATTTTAAAACCTGTATTCCAAGTAACCGACTCCAGTGTTTGCATGCAGGAAGTTTACATCCAAGTTTCTTGGAATAGAGAGGCGTAACGTAATAAAACTGGCAGGACGGCTTCCATGAATTGAAGCATCCAGTGATGATACTGGCGTGAGTAACAAACTCTTTTGTAATAGTCTTGTGATGCCAGATAACTGTTTACTAGGTGTTCACAGAAACCACATATATTTGCTAGGATCTCCTTTGTAGCTTTTCCAGTTTGTCCTAGTATCTCGGCTATTCCTGGAGTTCTAATACTAGAATACGTCCATTAAGGTCATGGTTACAGTATTTTTTTTTTTTTAAGAAATAGTTTAAAGCAGGGGTGGGGAACCTCAGGCCCCAGGGCCGTATGTGGCCCACGATGACCTTCTCTGCGGCCCTCGGGCAGATTCCTGGGGTCCGCAGAGCTCAGGCTGACAGCCAAGTGTTGTAGCACCCCAGTGATCTCTATGCCCCAGCTTCAGCCTCCCCAGTGAGGTATATGCTCCCAGCCTCTCCTGTGATGTCTATGGCCCTACCAAACGTGGAAAAGCAGTAATATGACCAATATCACCCAACAACACAGCCACACCAAAAAGAAGGAGTTCCAGCCACCACAGTAGGGATGAGTTGATTGTTTAACCAAATATAGCAGGGTCAAGTTAATCAATTCGGGCGTCCCCCGAATGATGGTAGAAATATACAAACCGCCCCCAGCTGAAAAAGGTTCCCCACCACTGGTTTAAAGGGAAACGTTAGGTCCCCTGTGCACCCAGAACAAGCAGTTCTGTGTAAATATATAATCCCTATCTAACAGTCCCTCTATGTTGCAGCATCCATAAACCAATCCTTAGGAAAGGTATTTTAAAGATCATTTGAGATGCTAGTTAGAACTTTGACTAGTCGAGGGGGTGGTAGTTCCCGTGACTCGTTAGCCCACATAATGTTATCACGCTCCTGTGGGTGATCACATATCTTGCATAGCATCGTCATCCCAAATTGCTTTGAGCCACGCATGCATGCGGCTGTGTATCCCTATTGAGCATCTGTCATCATAAGTAAGCACCCCTGGCTTCACACATGATCAAAAGTCTTCCATGCTACAGACTGGCACACTACTCTAAAGCCGGGTGTATGCACCCCTGCTCACCATGCGTGATCGGAAGTTGTCTGTACTTCCGGTCATGCGCACTATTATAAAGCTGGGTGTATGCACTCCTGCTCACTGTTCATGATCAGAAGTCGTCCGTACTTCCGGTCATGCGCACTATTCTAAAGCTGGGTGTATGCACCCCTGCTCACCGTGAATGATCAGAAGTCGTCCATACTTCCGGTCATGCACACTACTCTAAAGCTGGGTGTATGCACCCCTGCTCACCGTGCATGATCAGAAGTCGTCCGTACTTCCGGTCATGCGCACTATTATAAAGCTGGGTGTATGCACTCCTGCTCACTGTTCATGATCAGAAGTCGTCCGTACTTCCGGTCATGTGCACTATTCTAAAGCTGGGTGTATGCACCCCTGCTCACCATGCATAATCGGAAGTTGTATGAACTTCCGGTTATGCACACTACTCTAATGTGGGGTATATGCATCCTGGCTTCAGAGAGGTATAGTGCGTGCAACCCGAAACGCGTCGACTTTTAATCATGCACGATGAGCCTCTTTGAAGTCAAGGGTGCATACACCCGGTGACCGAGACACTCAATGGGGAGGGATACACAGCCTTGTGCATGTATGGATTAATATAGTGATTTGGGATGACGATGCTATGCTCACAGCGGAGTGATAAACATGCTATGTGGGCTGATTAGTCAAGGGCACTAACGCCCCCTCTACTAGTCAAAGCCCAAATTAGCATATCAAACAGTCTTTAGAAATACTTTTCCTAAGGATCGGTTTATGTAATGTATGTGCAGATGTGCAGATGAAGACTCCAGCTCACCATTTGTCTCCTATCCACGGGAATCAGTTCTGCCACAACCTCGAAACGTTGACATAGGTCAGTCACATTCACCCTTGCACCCATTCCTCTGTAATGCACCATTGTGAATTCCATTAAAATAAAATAATTTTCTACATGTCCTGAGCCGGATTTGATTTTTCTTCTATTTGAAATATGCACCCAGAACTGCTGGTGGTTGTGGTGCACAGGGGATCTGACAGATTACCTTTAATATAGGGTAATGTATATGGAAACATCTTACAAAAGCTTAAAATTCATCAAATCTTTAAAAGAGTAGAAAACTTCCGGATGTAGACAGTGTTTGGAAACTCGGCAAAAACTTAGCAAAAGGCTAATAAAAATATGCATTGGACCAGCAGGTTAAACCCGAGAAAAGATGGCAGAGAAGTGAAGGTGGCGCACATCCATTAATTCACCAGTTTCTAGTTAACCTTAATCCTACAATACGGTAACGAAAGTAGAGTTGGAAAATGTGCACAGTGACATTTTTTCTTATTTTTTAACCTGCTTTCTTGCTATATTTGGCCGGACAAAAATGAGATTAAAAAGTCCACTTTCAGAAGCTTTCTTTACATAGGGCAAAGGTAATTGCCTAACAAAGCCACAGTAAACTAATAAATATACTACCTGGGACTTGCTGCAAGAGTAGACTGATGTCCTTCTCCCTCTGTAGAAAGATCAATCTTTTTCAAGCCTCGATGGGTCCACCAGGGTCTTTTTCAAGCCTAGATAGTTTCACCAGGGTCTTCTCAAAGACTAGATAGGTCCATCAGGATCTCCTCCAAGCCTAGATAGGTCCATCAGGATCTCCTCCAAGCCTAGATAGCTCCACCAGGGTCTCCTCCAAGCCTAGATTGCTCCACCAGGATCTCCTCCAAGCCTAGATAGGCCCACCAGGATCTCCTCCAAGCCTAGATAGGCCCACCAGGATCTCCTCCAAGCCTAGATAGGTCCATCAGGATCTCCTCCAAGCCTAGATAGCTCCACCAGGGTCTCCTCCAAGCCTAGATTGCTCCACCAGGATCTCCTCCAAGCCTAGATAGGCCCACCAGGATCTCCTCCAAGCCTAGATAGCTCCACCAGGATCTTCTCCAAGCCTAGATAGGTCCACCAGGATCTCCTCCAAGCCTAGATAGGTCCACCAGGATCTCCTCCAAGCCTAGATAGCTCCACCAGGATCTCCTCCAAGCCTAGATAGCTCCACCAGGATCTCCTCCAAGCCTAGATAAGTCCACCAGGATCTCCTCCAAGCCTAGATAAGTCCACCAGGATCTCCTCCAAGCCTAGATAGGTCCACCAGGATCTCCTCCAAGCCTAGATAGCTCCACCAGGATCTCCTCCAAGCCTAGATAGGCCCACCAGGATCTCCTCCAAGCTTAGATAGCTCCACCAGGATCTCCTCCAAGCCTAGATAAGTCCACCAGGATCTCCTCCAAGCCTAGATAGCTCCACCAGGATCTCCTCCAAGCCTAGATAGGCCCACCAGGATCTCCTCCAAGCTTAGATAGCTCCACCAGGATCTCCTCCAAGCCTAGATAGCTCCACCAGGATCTCCTCCAAGCCTAGATAGGTCCACCAGGATGTTCTGCACCGTTATCTTGATTGTAGCAAGGTATCAAGTTGCTGGTCTACCACTTTGCCTTGTTCCCTCTATTCTTCCCACCATGATGTCCTTCTGTGATTTCTCTCTTCGTATAATATGTAAACAAGTTGTAGCTTGGTGATCCTTGCTTTAAGTGACCTGTTTGGCTTGGTTTGTTCCATAATGGATTTGTTTGTTGTTCTTGCCATCCGTGGAATCGATAACATCCTTCTCCAGTTCCACATTTCAAAGTCATTTCTTCTTCTTCTGTCTTGTTTCTTTATCGTCCATGTTTTTCATCCTTATGTTACTACAGAAAAGAGCAGACTATGTACGTGCCATATCTTTGTCACCAGCTATTAATTGTGGCTCTCCACGTCTGCTCTCATAGGTTGGCGTGTTATACTCTATTTCACCTGTGGTGGCGCTGAAGAAGAATAGAACACTTGCTGATGCACCTTCCTAAGGATTCTGGATGGTTGTGGGATGATCCAGTGGCACAAAACCCTGAACAGTTATTTTAGGGACCCTATATCCCAGGCATACGACTGGTGTTTTCGTAACCCTTATGGTACCTTTACACGCCTCTACGGAAGGTTAGAAACCACCGGGTGTCGCACGTGCATGTTTCAACGGTTCCTAACGGTACCTGATACCGCCTTTACACGCCGCTACAAGGTGCTCCACAGTAGGTTTTTTTCGATCCCTGGAAGAACCGACGGGTGCCACAAGTTACCTTCTATAGAGCACCTTCCCTGATTTACACGCCGCTACCACAAGGGAATATGGGAGGACCTGGGGCAGCAGGGACAACACATAGGCGTGCCAGAGTTATGGATTACGAGACGCTCGTACGGTGATTGGACAATGCAATAACATCATGATTGGCCAGCCAGCGCAGGGAGGCTGCCTAATACATGACGCTAGAGCAAATGTGTAGTGTGACTGGTCAGCTCCTTAAATATGCCGCCCTATGCAGAGACAACCAATCGTAACGCAGGAGCTTCCACCAATGATCGCTGATGGGGCGCGGTATCCCGGAGGCTGTGTCACGCCCCAGGGAGTTCACTAGGTGTCGAAAAAACTTCCTGTTCCTCAATTACACGCCGCTACCATAGGGTTTAAACCAACCTGTTTTTGAGCACGGCTGAAAGACAGGTGTCGACAGTGACCGGTGGCAACAGCCTGAATTACACGCTGCTACCTCGCGGTGTTTTGACGGTGCAAGATACAATTGTCTCCGACACCCGATGATTTCTAACCTACCGTAGCGGCGTTTAAAGGTACCTTTACACATAAATTGGAATTTTGGTTCCTAACTGTCCTACCAAATAGAGATTGTAGAGAGGGAACATCCCTATTTAAGCACCAATTTCAACAGTTTTATCTTCCAGAGTTCTCGCACTCTGCTAGATTTTGAAAGAAAGGTGTAGTGGGTATTTATCTAAAATGGACGGTCAATGATGGACCAAGAATTGAGATTCAGAGGACCAAAATGGGACTGCGCTTTAGCACCTGTCGGCCTCTCACATTGGTGACTTGGAATCAATGTACTTGAACAGAATACGTCCTGATGTTACAGGATAGACTCTAAGATGGGGGCTTATGCCGGTTGCAAACTAGTTAAAAGGGTTTAGTTTAGAAAATCTGTTCATATACCCCATTGAAAAATACTCCATTAATAAAAGGTACCTTACTTCACATCTTTTGAAGAGTGGAATGCACAGATGATCATATTTCAATGGGAACAGTGTTGGCGTGATATTTTTGGGGGGGAGGGGGGGATTTTGCTGACAGTCTAATGTGTATGGGGGCCTCACAACTTTCCCAACAGATGTCAGGGGAAGAAGGATCCAGATTTTTGGATTTCTAATGGCTGAATATTTGGATATGTCACTGCAAAAGTATTCTGGCAGCTGCTTTCTTATACAGAACACTGAGATCTCAATCAAATTTTCCTGTCTATGGGAGAGCAGAGGGTAGTCTTATTTATTTTTGGCTTGTGGGAATAATTTTTTGCCAAGCTAGAAAAGTAGTATGCAGACAACGTCAGTAAAAGACTAAAGAGAGCCATTCGAGCAGACAAAGACCTTTATTACCAAAAGATATCTACAGAGATAAAAAATTAACATCTGAAGGGCAAGGCCAAGAAGGCAAAAGATCAAAGCGATACCACGAAAGTTTCAACCAAGTGTGGGTATGACAAAGTCGCCAGAGGAAAAAGCGATGCAATTGCTAACATGAGATTGATAATGGAAAAGGCCAAAGAATACAAGGAGATCTAGATCGGTGTTACTCATACTTCATGCCAGCAAAATTATACTTAAGATCCTACAAAGATGGCCACAGCCTTACTTTGACATAGAGCTGTCAGCCTTCATTACTGAAAGGCGTTTCCTGTAATAGTGGAAATGATGGTTGTGACCAATAATAATGAGCCACTACATGCCAGATACATGAGTAATGAAGGTTTCAACAACGCAGAGTAATGGGTGCAGAAGGAGGATGGATGGAGCGTAGAAAAGTCGAGCTTTTGGATTTTTTCACTAAATCTCAAAATAATTAACTCCCCCCCCCCCCCCCCCCCCCCCCCCCCCCCCCCTCCCCTTTTTTGCCCAATAATATATTATTGCCATGTATTGATATCACTATCCTTGTCGATCTGTGGACTGATCTGACTTTTCTGAGAAAGTAACCGTAATCCTGAAAAACAGTTGTTAAATATTAATAGGTTTGGGTTGAGAGCTGACAACATACATCAGGAGCAGGAATTCTGCTCTACCCAGATGTTGTGTGGACCAATATTGAACTTGGATTTTTTCCCTAGCCCTCTCACTGTGGCAGGTGGCCGGTTCTGTGGAGACCCTATCAAGGGAATACAAAGGGGAACAGAAATATTTGCGGAATAAGCCGAGCCCTTCTGGGGAATTCATAATGTCTGTAGTTATACTACTTGTGTGAATGCTGAGTCTTTGTGCTTGTAGCCTCGGACAGACAATCTCGGACAGACTAGGCACAAACTGCTCCTTTAGGTAGAATCCTGAGGAACCCTGGTTTTACAACAGGGTTCAGGTGATTGCTGCCTATGGAAGGGCTGCAGTCCAGAGACAGGAAAGTTGCTAATAAGGGTCAAAGTTGGGAGGTCAATAAAGGACAAAATCAGGATCCGATAGAATGGTCAGGAGCCAGGTCACAACCAAGATGCCAGCAAGGTACAAAATCATCAGACAGAAGCGTCCAAAAAATAGACCAAGGTAACACAGGATAAACAGCAATACAAGACAGGAGACTAGCCAGGGGAACCAAAAGCTATATCTGGCAGCTTCCAGCAGAAAGGTGACGGTATTAGTAGAGTGTGGTGCTTTCCAATAGGCTGAAGCTTAGGAGTTAATGACTTCAGCTAGACAGCATACACCTCCACTATGTCAGACTGTGAAGGTATTAGTAGGGTGTGGTGCTTTCCAATAGGCTGAAGGTATTTAGTAGGGTGTGGTGCTTCCCAATAGGCTGAAGGTATTAGTAGGGTGTGGTGCTTTCCAATAGGATGAAGGTATTAGTAGGGTGTGGTGCTTTCCAATAGGCTGAAGGTATTTAGTAGGGTGTGGTGCTTCCCAATAGGCTGAAGGTATTAGGGTGTGGTGCTTTCCAATAGGCTGAAGCTTAGGAGTTAATGACTTCAGCTGGACAGCACACACCTCCACTCTGTCAGACTGTGAAGGTATTAGTAGGGTGTGGTGCTTTACAATAGGCTGAAGCTTTAGGAGTTAATGACTTCACTTGGACAGCACACACCTCCGATCTGTCAGACTGTGAAGTACTACAGGTCCCAGCCACTCTAACCTTGATGGATGGAGCCTGCGCTCTCCAGAGACTCTGGCTCTGACTTCTCTGCAGGGTGAATACGTCAGTGCCTGGTGACAAAAGTAGATGTCGTAGGAGCAGGCTCTGGTACTAGATACAAATACTTACTGTCTTAAGCGGTAGCTTCTATATCTTGCAAAATTATGACTCCAAAGATCCCCTGACAGCCGGTGGGTTTTTAAATGGCATTTACCATGTCCTTTTTAATTTTGTATTTTTCCAGCTAGAAGTATGGTGCCATACTTGTTGCATAGGGCTAGTTTCAGGTAGCCATATTGGGGATCTAAGCAATTAAGTTTCAGTAGAACCACTGGGTGTCCCAACACTTAGCCAAAGCCACCATGGATGGTATACAAATAGGCATTTGTAGGGGAATGTATGACAACAGCAGTAAATTAACAATTGTTCAGTAATGCTTCTCTACACAAAAAGGGCATAACCTTGTATTTTTCAGATTACACGTAAAACACACTTTTTCCTCCCAAATTGGGGGGGGAGGAAGGGTGTGCATTTTATAATCCGAATCGTTTAAAAAAAAACAAAAAACCTTTTCTGTCCAGACATGCAGAAAATGGCTGCGGAGGTGGCATATGGGCAGATCAAGATTCGCGGCCATTTTCTGGAAGTCTGGACACTACAGGCCAAATCATAGCTTGGCAATGCAGGCAGGCAAGAGGAAAATGGCAGCCCCTTCTACACACCGAAATGAGGCCCCCACAGCTCTGGATCCACAACTTCCCCCTCCTTGTCCTGCCTGCATGCACCCATGAAACCTGCCCCCTGCATCCCCGCACCACCACTGCAACCCCCCTTGGTAATCCATGATGGATCCAGTATGGAAAGCTATGTACTAGGATGGAGGATATATGTACCAAATGGAGGGGTCGGGCATGTACAAGGATGAGGGACATATATACTGATTGTAAGGCTGGAATCGCACTGTCCGTGTTACATGTGAGGCAGTCGGACGAGTCTTGGATCAGTCACCTGGATCGGCATCTCCCTGTCAGGGCAGGAGCATCAGCTGCTTGTATTTCTATGCAGCTCCACACTCCCCGTCCAGAGAGGGGGAGGCTGTCTAGGGTTAATGATTCCACACTCGACCGAGAGACTCGCATATCACACGGACAGTGTGATTCCAGCCTAAGTCAGACACTGGCATTACAAGGTGGGCCCTGTTTAACCATTGAAAATTATTTTTTTCCTCCTTTCCTTCACCAAATTTGGGGTGTGTCTCATAAAGCGAAAAATACAGTATCTTGATTACAGGAACTGAAACCAAGGGGTCTCCATGAAAACAGAGGATGACATTTTTCACACTTCTGCAAGCTTCAAAGGGACGGAACAAACGGTCATTGGAAATAGGGCCTCGCATTCTCTATTTGCTATAGGAAGGGGGGTGCTTGTAAAACATAAGGCATTTAATATGCGCAATGTATTCATTACTAAATTAGTCATGGTCCAGTCACAGACCTGAGGTTAGAATAATAAAATTAGAGGCTGTCCTGGAAACCCGAACTCAAGGCAAAACCTATAAAGCTAGGTGGCAAACAAATAAAGCTTGTTCACAGCTGGGGCTCAGTCCACGTGATTGTGATCCACATTTCATTTTTCCTTCCTCCAAGAAACAGAAGAATAACTTTAGACTGGAAGTTAGGTATTTCTCCCATTTTATTGTAGAACTATTTTGCATATTTTTGTATCCTTTTATATCTTTTTTTATTGTAAGCACTGTATTGTAACTCGTGGAAGCCCCACTTCGTGGCACGAAACGGACGTTGTTTGGAGACACCCCCAACCTCTCCCCCGCACCCCTGTTTGTAACCTAATGACTGCTGTCGAATAAAGTTGATGTTTTAACCACCGGCCGGTGAGTGCTTTTCTGTCTGTTGAGAACCCCATACCGTAAGTGCTACGTTGAACCGGAAGTGTGTACCAGGAAGACCCGGGAGGTGTGTGTCAGTGTGGATGCAGCCAGCTGTTCCCTGCATTCTCTCTGGAAGCCCTGCTAAATGGAATGACCGATGGTGGTTCCCGACGGTGAGTTGACTGTAATTTTTACATTTGCTTAAAACTTTAATAAGTTTGATCATTCTATGCTCTAAAGCAGGGGCGGAACTACTGTGGTGCAGCTGGTTCAGCTGCACCAGGGCCCCGACCGGCTAGGGGGCCCCTTCAAGCCAGCAGGGGGGCCCCAGCCAACCCCCGTACCTCCGTAACCCGATGTTAGAGGAGAGGAGGGTCTGGCAAGGGAAGCAGAAAGCTTCCTGCTTCCCTTGCCTGATCTCGCCCCTCCTCTCTTCTGCCCCTCCGACTCCTGGGAACGTCAGCGCGGCTCAGCAGGTAGGAGAGCCGCCGCAAACACCTCTCCGACGGCCGCCAGCATCCCCCCCGATCCTCACCATGGCTGCACCAGGGCTCCCTGGGGTGTCACGGTCCGCCACTGCTCTAAAGAGACCATATCCTTGCAGAGAGTGTGTGACCCTGTTGATTATCAGACAGTAGTATATTTCAGGGACTCATCACCGCGTGTGTCAGTGTGTTGTGTAGCTGGGCTATGTCTGTGGACTGTTGGGTGTGATTTATGCTCATTTTACAGCCTAGAACAGAGGTCGAGTGCTGGATTGAGTGAGAGGAGATAGTTTAACCCTTGCAGGTGCACCCCAAGTCATGTGCTGAGAAGTGGGTACGTGACACACTGGGTGTCCCAACATTAAGCTAAAGCCTCCATGGATGGCAGAGCAAGTTAAGATAGTGGCTATGTTGCCAGTAATGATTGGTAGTGGTGTTGCGATGTGATCCGAAAATGCCCAGGAGCAAAAATCCAATAATGCTGAGGTTTTTTGCGTAATATTGCCCTAAGCCTTGGCTCTTTCTTTCCAGTATTCACAGACAGACCTATGCAGCCATTATATGAAAGGGTCACTAGATGACTTGTTCCAGACCCACCTTGGTTTCGGTTAGATCAGCACAATGCCGTTTATTTAGCAGATTACCATTCTTGGCCATGACCATGTCTCTCAGTCAATAGAAGCCAAGCACAAATATTATTCCAGAGGCGATAGTGTATCATGTAAACAGAGGGCTGCCAGGGAGTAAAGACGGCCATCGTGTAGGATCTTTTGTGAGTATAATGGACCCATGAACAACCACTAAGAATAATAATAAATCTTCACGCTGCAATATGGCTGCCCAAGTGCAGTAACTTTTGTTTAGGGTTTATTTCCTGATACATTCCAACAAAGACTGAACTGTCCTATGGGCCTCGAACGGCTACCACCTAGTTTATTATGATCTGCTTGTATAGTGGTTGTGACCCTCACAACCACACAAGGTGAAGCCTCTGATACCTATTTAGGTCATATTTTATCTCTCAGACCCTTTATCCTCCCTACTTTAATTTTCTGAGATAATGACCTTTGGGTTTTCATTCATCATCAACATTAACATAAATAAACAAAAATAAGTAAGGTTTTAAATATGTGATGCTATGACCCTTCCGATATGGGATGGTTTTTATTTTTATTTATTTATTTTTTTTAATCAAGATAATATTAACGAAGTACCCTTTTTATTTACATTTACTATTGCCTTATTTTACTTATATTTACATATATATATATGTACTTATATTTGTTATTTTAGGATATCAGCTCATTTTGTTTTTTATTTCTTCATATTTTAAAAGTAAATTAATGACAATGGTGCATGTACGTAAAATAGGGTGCCTAGTTAACATAACAACCATCCCACCACGTCAAGGTAACCCATATCGGGGACAGTCCTAGATTCTAATATGTAAAGCCTTATTTTTGTGTATTTGCTCATTTTTGCATTTTCTTTGTGTGTTGCTGTTTTATGGCTCATGTGAACATGCTCCTACACATTACATGTATACAAACTAATATTTCAGTTCATTTTTTACAGTTCTCTTCACCATATACAACCTGTTGACGTTTCTGGTGCAGTTTGTGAGAGAAAAACAAAATGGAACAACAGTAAAATGTGTGTGGGTAAGAAAGGGGTTGTTTTACTATGACAATCCATCCTCTCCTTGCCGTCCGCCCCGCCTCTCCTCACCGGCTACCCCGCTTCTCTTCACTGTCTGTCCCACCCTATCCTTGCCATCTGCCTCTCCTCATCGTCTGCCTCGCCTCTCCCCTCATCTTCCGTCCCGCTCTCCTTGCCGTTCGTCCCACCTTTTCTCACCGTCTGTCCCGCCTCTCCTTACCATCCGCCACACCTCTCCTCACCGTCCGTCCCGCTTCTCCTTGCCGTCCACTTCGCCTCTCCTTGCCGTCAGTCCCGCCTTTCCTCACTGCCCGCTTCGCCTCTCCTCACCATCCATCCCGCCTCTCCTCTCCGTCCACCCTACCTCTCCTTGTTTACCAATCCCGCCTCTCCTTGTCATTTGCCACACCTCTCTTCACCGTCCGTTCCGCCTCTCCTTGCTGTCCACTTCACCTCTCCTTGTCATCTGCCTCTCCTTGCTGTTTATCCCGCCTCTCTTCACTGTCCATCCCGCCTCTCCTTGCCGTCCGTCCCGCCTCTCTTCACTGTCTGTCCCACTTTTTCTCGCTGTCCCTCTTGCCTCTCCTCGCCATTCACTTCACATCCCCTCGTCATCTGCCTCTCCTTGCCATCCATCCCGCCTCTCCTTGCTGTCTGTCCCGCCTCTCTTCACTGTCCATCCCACTTCTCCTTGCCATCCATCCTGCCTCTCCTTGCCGTCCGTCCCGCCTTTCTTCACTGTCTGTCCCACTTCTCCTCGCTGTCCCTCTTGGCTCTCCTTGCTGTCCACTTCACCTCTCCTTGTCATCTGCCTCTCCTTGCCATCCATCCTGCCTTTCCTTGCCGTCTGTCCCGCCTCTCTTCACTGTCTGTCCCACTTCTCCTCGCCATCCCTATTGCCTCTCCTCGCCGTCCACTTCACCTCTCCTATTCATCTGCTCTTTGCCTTTCATCCCTCCTCTCTTCACTGTGTGTCCCACTTCTCCTCGCCGCCTGACAGCCTCTTTTTCTGAGTGATATCCGAATTGTGCCCCTTCACAGAGGCTTCTCCGGATTGTGCAGGTGCTCTGTGCACTAGCACAGCGACCTCAGTGATTTGCACATGCACAGACGTTTTAGGCTCTGCCTCTACTAGGGCTGACCACAGTGTGCAGGAGCAATCTGGAGAAGCCTCTGCGCAGGCACACAATAAGGATGTCACTCAGAAGAAGAGGCTGTGGGGCAGACGGTGAGGAGAGGCGGGATAGACCGAGCTACAATCAAACCCATCGGACTGGTAACATGTAAGTATAATACAGGGCGGGAAGTTTTTCAAATTTATTTATTAGGTGTAAAGGGGCAGTCGGGGCATAGTGGCCGCCTTCTCATGATGCAGCATGGGCGCTCCTGAAGGGGGCACTTTTAGTTTATAACACCCAAATGGAAGGACTATCCATTACAGCTCTGCACTTGCTCTGGGGTAGTCTGATGTAACAACCCGGGCTGTGAAGTTGATAAGCCTAACCTCTGACACCTCAATTTCCCTGAATCCGACTCCACGACTCCGACTCCCTCATACAAGGCTCATGCTTAAGTGATAAATTTATTGTGCAATATCAACATCAAGGTTTAATCATTATCATGATACAATAATCAAGATATTTAGATAGAACATAATAATTCATAATATTGCTCAAATTACTGTAACCCAATCTATTACATATTTTAGTCTCAGAAAAGAAAAGGAAAACTGGGCACTATCCGTGGTGTGCAACCGGTGAGATCCAGAGCGATCCTCTCTGACCGAAGGTATAGGTCGAATGGAGGTGCACACTATATGTAAGTGACCAAGTTTAAATAGCAGAAAAATAGACAGTGGCACTCACCATGATGATCTTTATTACTTTATTGCGGTATCCAAAAACACATTCCGGAAAAACAAGCGGTGGGGGAGGACCCGTAGAAGCAGCGGCCACTGAGCTGCGAAACGGTTGCCATCGTCCTCGCTCCCGCACCTCCCTCCCCCACCGCTTGTTTTTCTGGAATGTGTTCTTGGAGACCGCAATAAAGTAATAAAGATCATCATGGTGAGTGCCACTGTCTATTTTTCTGCTATTTAAACTTTATTACATATTTTAGGAGTCGGTCCATTTTATGCCGACTCCACAGCCCTGGTTACAATCATGGGTAATCTAACCTAATCGAAAAGGTCAATATCTAATATATATGGGCACAGGAGCTACAACAAAATCATTCTTTTCAGTAACTAATTATGAATGACATAGGAACAAGTGTTCAATGGCTAGTCACTTTTTTATGTATGTGACCCCTCTATATGTATGTGACCCCTCTATATGTATGTGACCCCTCTTTATGTATGTGATCCCTCTATATATGTGACCCCCTCTATATATGTGACCCCTCTTTATGTATATGACCCCCCTATATATGTGACCCCCTCTATATATGTGACCCCCTCTATATATGTGACCCCTCTATGTATGTGACCTCCTCTATATATGTGACCACCTCTATATATGTGACCTCCTCTATATATGTGACCTCCTCTATATATGTGACCTCTATATATGTGACCTCCTCTATATATGTGACCTCCTCTATATATGTGACCCCCCTCTATGTATGGGACCCCGCTATATGTATGGGACCCCGCTATATGTATGGGACCCCGCTATATATGTGACCCCGCTATATGTATGTGACCTCTTTATGTGTGTGACCCCTCTTTATGTATGTGACCCCCCTCTATGTATGTGACCCCTCTAAATATGTGACCCCTCTATATATGTGACCCCTCTATATATGTGACCCCTCTATATATATGACCCCTCTATATATGGGACCTCCTCTATATATGGGACCTCCTCTATATATGGGACCCCCTCTATATATGGGACCCTGCTATATGTATAGGACCCCGCTATATATGTGACCCCGCTATATGTATGTGACCCCTCTTTATGTGTGTGACCCCTCTTTATGTGTGTGACCCCTCTTTATGTATGTGACCCCTCTTTATGTATGTGACCCCTCTTCACAGGTACAGCACTGAAGAATTGAAGAACATGACCTGAAGTGGAAGCTAAGCTCTGAAAATGGCATCAACATTGGTAGCACGGCGCCCTCTATGGTATAATATCTGTATAGCAACACACCATAGGGCAACCTTAGTAATGACTGTCTGCAGCCCGTCCTTGTATAAACCTCACAGAGGTCTCGCAGAGACCCCAAAACAGCTTAAAATAGGATGGGAATTAATATGTTAGGATCCCCGTGTTCCAAGTCCAAATTCTGATAGTAGCAGAAAGAAGCGACTGTAACAGAAAGTGCAATAATACCACAATATTCTTTTACTTTTGCATTCTTTGTGCCTCATCCTCTGTCACTACTTCTAAGATTTAGGCACAAATCTGGCCGAGTTATTGCAGCTATGTATGTCCCTTCCTTCAAGAGCCGACCAAGGACAGGAGCCTCTCAATGAATGAGAAGATCATCAAAAAGGGACTTTATTTCAGTAATTCAATACATAAAGTGACACACATCTATTATATAGTCATTACACACAGAGGGATCTATTTCATGTGTTTATTTCTGTTAATGTTGATGATTAATGAAACCCCAAAGGCCATTATCTCAGAAAATTAAAGTAGGGAGGATGAAGGGTCTGAGAGATAAAATATGACCTAAATAGGTACGAGAGGCTTCACCTTGTGTGGTTGTGAGAGTCACAACCACTATAAAAGCAGATCACAGCTGCTGCAGTCCCCAGCGTGGTGCATATATAGTAGGGAGGATGAAGGGTTAAACACCGCACTGCCGTATTCCACCAGACATCAAAGGATGAATATAATATTGATTTATTATTCACCGTGTTTCAGGGCTCCCTGGCCTCTTCCTCAGGACCAAATCAATATATTGCCATGTTTCAGGGACGCTTCTGGGACCCCTGAGGCTCCAGGGCCCGGGTGCGATTGCAACCCCTGCACCTATTGTAGTTACGTCACTGGCTACAGGATACAATACAGAGTTCTCTCTAACCCACAAAGCTCCTACAGTTCTTCACCTCCCTATAACTCATCCCTCATCTCTGTCTCTGTCTCACCCTACCCTGTACCCACCGTTCCACAACTGATCTCAGACTAATATCATCCATAATCCAAATCTCACACCTCCGTATTCAAGAGTTATCTCGTGCTGCACCAGTGCTCTGGAATGCTTCACCCCAAATGTTCATGAACAAACAAGATTAGTCAGCTCACCACGAGGAGTCCGGACTAACCTTTCCTTCTCCCTTGATCCATCCTTCTACAACCTGCTCCTTCTTATTCATCTGTCTCCACATCCTCCATAAACCCAATAGCTTGTAAGTGTATATAGACAGTACTGGCTGATTACCGGAGCATGTGGCCTTATGTGAAAAACTCCATTTATCATAATGATGGCCGGACCAGACCCTACTAGTACATCCTACCTACTGTGTCCCCCTATGTCCTTATAGATTGCAAGCTTTTGAGGAGAGCCCTCACCCCTCATGTAACTTGTGAACAATGATTTTACGTTGTATTGTTGTATATGTACTCTGCCAGCACTTAATTGTAAAGTGCCATGGAATAGGTCAGTGCTATATAAATAAAATGTATTATTATAACTGGGAATATTAAAACAGAAATATCTTCGTACATTTGCCCAGGGCTGTCTGACAACTTGGGGAATCTGCACTTTACACATTTTGACTTGTTGGCCTTCACCAAAATGTATATACTGTATTCTACAATGAAAGGAAGAAGTAGCAGAGCAACCCGCCGACCCTGAATTATACTAGACCTATCTTATGTATTTTAGGAAAATGTGGCTAAAGATTATTTGCTGTAATGATTACGTAATGTTATTTTTTATATTTTAACACGACACGGCACCTAAAGTTTCTATCCAATTCTACTAATACTATAGTGCAAGGTGTGGAAATGTAATGTACACCACTGCGTATAGTAATGCAGGTCCACCAGGGTCTTCTCCAAGCCTAGATGGGTCCACCAGGGTCTTCTCCAAGACTAGATGGGTCCACCAGAGTCTTTTCCAAGCCAAAATAGTTCCGCTAGGGTCTTCTCCAAGCCTAGATGGATTAACCAGGGTCTTCGCCAAGCCTAGATGGGTCCATTAGGGTCTTCTCCAAGCCTATATAGGTCCACCAGTCTTTTCCAAGCCTAGCTGGGTCCACCAGGGTCTTCTCCAAGCCTACATGAGTCCACCAGGGTCTTCTCCAAGCCTACATGGGTCCACCAGGGTCTTCTCTAAGCCTACATGGGTCCACCAGGGTTTTCTCCAAACATAGATGGGTCCACCAGGGTCTTCTCTAAGCCTAGATGGGTCCACCAGGGTTTTCTCCAAACATAGATGGGTCCACCAGGGCCTCCCCAAGCCTAGATGGGTCCACAAGGGTCTTCTCCAAGCCTACATGGGTCCACCAGGGTCTTCTCCAAGCCTACATGGCTCCACCAGGGTCTTCTCCAAGCCTACATGGGTCCACCAGGGTCTTCTCTAAGCCTATAGAAGTCCACCAGAGTCTTTTTCAGGCCTAGCTGGGTCCACCAGGATTTTTCTAAGCCTAGCTCGGTCCACCAGGGTCTTCTCCAAGCCTACATGGGTCCACCATGGTCTTCTCCAAGCCTAGATGGGTCCACCAGGGTTTTCTCCAAGCCTACATGGGTCCACCAGGGTCTTCTCCAAGCCTACATGGATCCACCATGGTCTTCTCCAAGCCTACATGAGTCCACCAGGGTCTTCTCCAAGCCTACATGGGTCCACCAGGGTCTTCTCTAAGCCTAAATGGGTCCACTAGGGTCTTCTCTAAGCCTACATGGGTCCACCAGGGTCTTCTCTAAGCCTACATGGGTCCACCAGGGTTTTCTCCAAACATAGATGGGTCCACCAGGGCCTCCCCAAGCCTAGATGGGTCCACCAGGGTCTTCTCCAAGCCTACATGAGTCCACCAGGGTTCTCTCCAAACATAGATGAGTCCACCAGGGTCTTCTCCAAGCCTAGATGGGTCCACCAGGGTCTTCTCCAGGCCTGTTAATGTCCACCAGGGTCTTTACCGTTATCTGGGCAGTATCAAGCCATCGGGTTGCCGGTCTTCCTCTTTCCCTTGTTCCTTATATTCTTCCCACCATGTCTTCTCCAGTGATTTCTCTCTTCGTATGATGTGTAGACAAGTCCTAGCTTGGTGATCCTTGCTTCTAGTGACATGTCTGGCTTGATTTATTCCAGAATTGATTTGTTTGTTCTTTTGAAGACGTTGATTCTTCTTCTGTCTTGTTTCTTTATACAATTTTTAACGTTTCCATAGTTTTTCCCATTTAGGACAAACTCCTGTCAGTATGTAGCCAGATGGTTGCTGAGGGTCCGGCTCCACCTGCATTAATAGGGGCAACATGGACTACCGCCTAGGGCTCCGAGGGTGCCCAGCAGCCAGAACGAGCACTACTATGCTCAGGTGCTTGTAATGAGCAGCCAGACGCTCACACTCCTTGACTTGTGTATTGAGTAAAATGAAAGTCAATTGCAAACTCGAGTACTTCCATTATACATAGTCCATGAGTCCAGCCCACCTGAGAGTCTGACTGCTCATTACAAGCACCCGTGCATGGCAGTGCCCGCTCATCACTACTTACTAAATGTTACTGCTTATCACCACATTGCCCACCAGGGGCAGCAGAGGATCAAACAGCGGGACGATGAAGTGCAACTATGTCGCAGTACCCCCCTGCGCCATACTGAACATGTTGTGTGGATTATAAAAAGATTTGCACGATGCTGATTTATTTCGGTAATTGGAAAATATGGTGCGGTAATGATTGTAATCTCCATACCGGCGAGTAATTGAACTGTCAGCTGCAAAACGTACAGTCGATTAGAGACGAGCTGAAAATGTTATGGTGCACATAGGAACGTCTGCAAGGAGTTAGTATGTTGTCCCCCTGTTTGTGGGTTTCTTCCGGGTTCTCCGGTTTCCTCCCACACTCCAGAGACTGGTAGGAATCTAGATTGTGAGACCCAATGGGGGAACAGTGATGATGATGATGATCGTAAATTGCTATGGAATATTATGGCGCTATATAAGAATGCATAACAATGTATGTACACAAATGGGGCAGAAAAGAGCAGCTGGGTCATAGGGTTTTATCATTAATGATCTCTACCTACCTGATACAGGAGCATGTCAATGAATTAGAAGATCATCAAAAAGTGACTTTATTTCAGTCATTCAATACATAAAGTGACCACATCTATTATATAGAGTCATTACACACAGGGGGATCTATTTCATGTGTTTATTTCTGTTAATGTTGATGATTAATGCAAATCCAAAGGTCATTATCTCCGAAAATTAAAGTCGGGAGGATGAAGGGTCTGAGAGATAAAATATGACCTAAATAGGTATCAGAGGCTTCACCTTGTGTGGTTGTGAGTGTCACAACCACTATAAAAGCAGATCACGGCTGCTGCAGTCCCCAGCGTGGTGCATATAGAGGGAAGAGGAAGAAGGGTTAAACACTGCACTGCTGTATTCCACCGACATCAAACAGAGAATATAATATTGATTTATTAGCGCGTTTCAGGGCTCCCTGGACCCTTCCTCAGAATGAATTAATATCATATTGCCATGTTTCAGGGAGCCTTTTTTTTCATATATGATAAACAAAAATTATTTTATATATATTCTATATAAAGCTGAGTGTGAGTGGTTGTGTGGGTATGGGGGAATGTATATATCCACTAAAGGAAATCGTACCATTGCATCTGCAATCATGAAGGTTTGCACGCACACCCCATTTAGTATATTATATATAATTTGTTCCAGTATTAATAATGGTATATTATATATAAAGCTGAGTGTGTGTGGTTGTGTGGGTATGGAAGTATGTATATATCCACTAAAGGATTGCATCTGCAATCATTAAATTTTGCACGCACACCCCATTTGACTCAGGGATGGTCATAGACGATGTTTTGAGGGGAAATTTTAATCCTGCGCTTTACAGTCATTCACCAAAAAAAGGCTTATTTACTGTTTGTATGTGTCAGGTAATAGAAACTGCATTGGCTGTTTCTCCCTTCGCCTTCCACAACAGCATTGGAGGATGTCGTCCAAGCCCTATTGGGGGATAGGAACACAGAGAGGTTAAAAGCCCCTTCCCTTCCCCAGTACTCCAGTGTCATCCTGTCCCTCTTGGGGCATGGAGAAGTTCCAGTGCTGTCGGGCCGGCAGAGGCATCATTGGGATGTACTTACAGCTGGGCCAGGGATGGATGTTGGGGCAGCCTCCTCCTCCTTCTGGGACCATCCGGCCTTCCTGCGTCCTCCGGGGTAAAGCAGGCCGTGTATTGAAGCACTGGAGGCCTGTTCAGCTCTCCGGCGTCTCCCTCCTCCAGCTGCAGTCCCTGGGGCACGCACCAGAGGTGCCGCGGCGGCACTTCTGGTTGTGGGACAACACTTCCGGTTTCGGGATCGCACTTCCGGCTTTGGGGAGGGGAAGGGGGGGTGGCTCCTGTCCGGGCTACGGCGGCTTGGCGCGGCTACAGGGAACCCAACAGGTCTATCGCATGCTACTGCCTGCAGCCGGTGACCAGGAGGAGGGAGGCAACAGGTGTTCCTTGTTGGGGGCACAGTACTTCTGGATAAGTACCCGCCGGAAGCTACACCCAGGTAAGGCTGATCCCTGAAGACATGGAGGGTGATAGGTCTTCCACCTCTGCTTCTGCAGAGCCCAGCGTTCCCCCAGCTCATGTGTTTCCGGGGGTGGTCACTAGGGGTAGAGTTGATTAGGGCCCTGCATTCACACTGGCCCGCCTGTGAAAGGGAGCAAAAACCTGTCCAGGAAATGTGGCATCTGCAGCACGAAATTTCCCTCTTCCTACAAAATGAAGTTGTGTCAGCCATGTACTGACAGTAATGTCAGGGAAGAATCCCCCATCCCTGCTTGAGGAGCTCCAATCCATGGTTGGACATGAAGTTCAAGCGGTTAGGGAAGAGGTGCAGGCTTCTATCTCGGCACTGCCGGTTTCTGCAGCTCCCAGGCCTTCCCCTCCAAAAAAGAGGAAGCTCCAGGATTGTGACTCTGTGGATCTCATGGAGGCTGCCCAGAGCTCAGCGTCAGAGGACGGCGAGGATATTGCCTCTGTCCAGGCACGAGAATCTGGACACTATTTTTCCACGGAGTCCATGGGTGAATTGCTTGACGCTGTCCGTAGTACCATGGGAGTAGAAGTGGTGGAATCCCCTTCTTCTGTGCAGGATGAAATGTTCAGAGGCCTGAAGGCTAGGCGGCAATTGGGCTTCCCTGTCCATGAGGTCATCCGGGATCTCATCCGCCGGGAGTGGGAGTCTCCAGAAAATAGGCTAATCACCCCATCTGAGTTGAAACGGAGGTTTCCCTTGGAGGGTGATGACTTTGTCTGGGAGGTCCCGAAGGTGGACATCCAGGTGGCCAGGGTAGCAAAAAAGACCGCGCTACCTTTTGAAGATATCTCCCAGTTGAAGGACCCCCTCGATCGTAAGATGGAGAGTGTCCTCAAAAAATCCCGGGAGGCGGCAGCTATGTCTTTAAAGGTGAACATTTCCTCTACATGTGTGGCCAGGTCTCTTTTTAAGTGGATCACCCAGCTGGAAGAATTCATCTTGCAGGGTACTCCCAGGGAGGAGCTTTTGGACTCCACTCCACTTCTAAGACGTGCTACTGGCTTCCTGGCTGATGCCTCTGCTGAGTCAATACGCATTGGCGCCAGGTGCGCAGTGTTGGCTAACACAGCTCGCAGGGCAGTGTGGCTTAAAATGTGGAATGGGGATGTCACGTCTAAGCTCAAGCTGTGTGGCCTCCCCTTTCAGGGGTCTTATGTCTTTGGTCCGACGTTGGATGACATCCTGGAAAAGGTGTCAGACCGGAAGAAGTGTCTCCCGGAACAGAAGTCCTTTTGGAGGCAGTCCTTTCGGCCTGAGCGCAGCCAACCCTCCCAGTATAAAGGGAAGGGTAAGTCCGGTCGCTGGGCCTACCAGAAAGGGGACAAGACCCATAATATCTTGCTCCCCCAGCAGCGGTATCACCAGCCGCCCCCTAAACAATGATGCCTTCTTCATTGCGGGGCGGCTCTTACGGTTTCTTCCACAGTGGCATGCAATCACCTCGTGCCCTTGGAACCTCTCGACTATTCGGGAGGGTCTGCACTTGGAATTCGAGAGCCAGTCCCCTCTGTGTCTTCGAGTCACCTCCCTTCCTCAGGGGGACTCTCACACGCTTTTTATGTCGGGTCTGCGAGACCTGTTGTATTCGGGTGTGGGGTCCCCGGTTCCTCCTGGAGAAGAGGGCCAGGGACATTAGTCCAGGTTGTTTGTGGTGTGAAAACCCTCAGGGACACCTCGTGTCATATTCAATCTAAAACATCTCAATCGCCATGTCCTCTAGAGGCGATTCAAGATGGAATCAATCCGCTCAGCAATCCCCCTGATCGGTCTTAATTACGAGATGGCCTCCATTGACCTCCAGGACGCCCTCCTTGCGGGATGCAATGTCCCTATTAGGGTCCATGACGGCCTGCATTCAGTCAGTAGCATGGGCTGAGGCTCATTCCCGACTGCTCCAGGAACACATACTGAGTTCCTGGGACAGACGTCAGGATTCCTTAAACTCGCGGGTCCAGACCCCGGGCGGGATGTAGCCTTGCTTTCCTGGTGGATGAATCCCAGAAACCTTCAGACGGGGGTGGCCTGGCAGCAGGCTCCTGTGATCTCCGTTACCACAGATGCCAGCGGTTCCGGTTGGGGCGCGATGGTGGATCGCACACTGTTCCAGGGGATTTGGAGTTGCTCGATCAGTCGCCAGTCTTCAAACTTCCGGGAACTTCTGGCAGTGGAGGAGGCGCTTCATGCTGCAGCTCACATTCTCCGGGGTCATCATGTCAATGTCCTGTCAGACAATGTGACTACGGTTGCCTTCTTGCGGCACCAAGGCAGTACTTGAGACTTACACTTGCAGGTGCTTGCAAGACTAATCTTTTCGTGGGCATAACACCATCTTCTCTCCTTATCGGCAGTACATCTGAAAGGAACGGACAATGTACAGGCAGATTTCTTCAGCCGCACGGAGGTCCACCAGGAGAATAGAGCAGGTGGGGAGTCCCTTCGATCGACCTGTTCGCTTTGGGCTCGAATGCAAAGGTGCCGACCTTTTTCTCCCTGACGCGGTCAGACCATCCTCTGTGGCTGGACGCCTTCGCCCATCCCTGGGACTTCCGGTTGGTGTATGCATTTCCTCCAATCCCGCTACTTCCCAAGATGTTGCAAAAGATTCGGGCAGAGGGGGTGACGGCTATCCTGGTGGCTCCCCTGTGGCCCAGGCGGGCGTGGTACGGCGCCATCCGAGACCTGTGCCTGGAGGGACTGATTATGTTGCCCCACAAACTCGACCTACTGTCCTAGGGTCCTCTGTTTCACCCGGACCCTCAGTGGCTCAATCTGGCAGCCTGGCTGTTGAGGCCGAGATCCTGAGGACCAAGGGTCTCTCCCAGGCAGTGATCCGCACGCTTCAGGAGAGCAGGAAGCCTGTGACGAACGCTATTTACGGGAAGGTCTGGAAACGGTTCCTGTCCTGGTGTGCTCCTTTCATCCCAGACATACATTATCCTAATGTGGCCCAACTCTTGGATTTTTTGCAGCGTGGCTTGGATTTGGGGCTTCGGCCGAGCACTCGTGACATGATCAACTTTTGAAAGATCATATGATAGGTCATGGGATTAGCACACAGAGACCGTTCCGTAGAAGCGAAAGAAGTACAATAGTAGCACGCGCAGCCGCCTAGCCCTAGATTACAGCAGGAGGTCGCACACATCCCCCAGTAAACAGCAGGAGGCCGCACATAGCCCCCAGTATACAGCAGGAGGCCACACACAGCCACACATATACAGCAGGAGGCTGCACACAGCCCCCAGTATACAGCAGGAGGCCACACACAGCCCCCAGTATACAGCAGGAGGCCACACACAACCCCCAGAATACAGCAGGAGGCCACACACAGCCCCCAGTATACAGCAGGAGGCCACACACAACCCCCAGTATATAGCAGGAGGCCACACTCAGCCCCCAGTATACAGCAGGAGGCCACACTCAGCCACACATATACAGCAGGAGGCCGCAGACAGCCTCCAGTATACAGCAGAAGACTGCACACAGCCTCCAGTAAAGTGTACAGCAGGAGGCTGCACACTGCCCCCAGTATACAGCAGGAGGCTGCACACAGCTCTCAGTATACAGCAGGAGGCAGCACACTGCCTCCAGTAAAGTATGCAGTAGGAGGCTACACACTGCCCCAGGTATACTGCAGGAGACCGCATACTGACCCCAGTATACAGTGTTGGCCAAAAGTATTGACACCCCTGCAATTCTGTCAGATAATACTCAGTTTCTTCCTGAAAATAATTGCAATCACAAATTCTTTGGTATTATTATCTTCATTTAATTTGTCTTCAATGAAAAAAACACAAAAATAATTGTCCTAAAGCCAAATTGGATATAGTTCCACACCAAACATAAAAAAGGGGGTGGACAAAAGTATTGTCACTGTTACACAAATTAGAGAAGCATCACATGATTTTTCTAATTAACAGCACCTGTAACTCACCTGTGGCACCTAACAGGTGTTGGCAATAACTAAATCACACTTGCAGCCAGTTGACATGGATTAAAGTTGACTCAAACTCTGTCCTGTGTCCTTTGTGTGTACCACATTGAGCATGGAGAAAAGAAAGAAGACCAAAGAACCGTCTGAGGACTTGAGAAACCAAATTGTGAGGAAGCATGAGCAATCTCAAGGCTACAAGTCCATCTCCAAAGACCTGAATGTTCCTGTGTCTACCGTGCGCAGTGTCATCAAGAAGTGTAAAGCCCATGGCACTGTGGCTAATATGAAAAGGGAACAAGAGGCGCAATAGTGCCCTATCACTCAGACACTAAAAGATGAGAGGTGTAAAGTCAAAACCACTCACCTATTCCAGTTGTGATGACCCACAACTGGCTTGAAGGCATACAATCAATACCGGCTGCTGCAGGACCTCCACCAACCACTCGCACGTGGGAAGACTCTCAGGAAGCTGGGAAAAGGTGTATGACAGTCCGCGCCACCGGGTACCAAGGAATCACCTGGGATGCAGGAAGTTATTATATCCCTGAGGAAGGTGCCAGGTGGAGCGCTGAAACATGTTGGAGAATAAAGATTAAGCTTGAAATAACTTCCTGCATCCCAGGTGATTCCTTGGTACCCGGTGGCGCGGACTGTCATACACATTTTCCCAGCTTCCTGAGATGGCACTGTGGCTAACCTCCCTAGATGTGGACGGAAAAGAAAAATGACGAGAGATTTCAACGCAAGATTGTGCGGATGGTGGATAAAGAACCTCGACCAACATCCAAACAAGTTCAAGCTGCCCTGCAGTCCGAGGGTACAACAGTGTCAACCCGTACTATCCGTCGGCGTCTGAATGAAAAGGGACTGTATGGTAGGAGACCCAGGAAGACCCCACTTCTTACCCCGAGACATAGAAAAGCCAGGCTGGAGTTTGCCAAAACTTACCTGAGAAAGCCTAAAACGTTTTGGAAGAATGTTCTCTCTTTTTGGGCAAAGGCATCAACATAGAGTTTACATGAGAAAAAAAGAGACATTAAAAGAAAAGAGCACAGTCCCTACAGTCAAACATGGCGGAGGTTCCCTGATGTTTTCGGGTTGCTTTGCTGCCTCTGGCACTGGACTGCTTGACCGTGTGCATGGCATTATGAAGTCTGAAGACTACCAACACATTGTGCAGCATAATGTAGGGCCCAGTGTGAGAAAGCTGAGTCTCCCTCAGAGGTCATGGGTCTTCCAGCAGGACAATGACCCAAAACACACTTCAAAAAGCACTAGAAAATGGTTTGAGAGAAAGCACTGGAGACTTCTAAGGTGGCAGCAATGAGTCCAGACCTGAATCCCATAGATCACCTGTGGAGAGATCTAACAATGGCAGTTTGGAGAAGGCACCCTTCAAATATCAGGGACCTGGAGCAGTTTGCCAAACAGGAATGGTCTAAAATTCCAGCAGAGCATTGTAAGAAACTCATTGATGGTTACCGGAAGCGGTTGATCGCAGTTATTTTAGCTAAAGGTTGTGCAACAAAGTATTAGGCTGAGGGTGCCAATACTTTTGTCTGGCCCATTTTTGGAGTTTTGTGTGAAATGATCAATGTTTTGCTTTTTGCTTCATTCTCTTTTGTGTTTTTTCATTGAAGACAAATTAAATGAAGATAATAATACCAAAGAATTTGTGATTGCAATCATTTTCAGGAAGAAACTAAGTATTATCTGACAGGATTGCAGGGGTGTCAATACTTTTGGCCAACACTGTACATCAGGAGGCCATACATAGCCCTCAGTATACAGCAGAAGGCTGCACATAGCCCTCAGTATACAGCAGAAGGCAGCACAGCCCTCAGTAAAGTATACAGCAGGACGCAATACACAGCCCTTAGTATACTTAGTGTACAGCAGAGGTCACACACAGCCCCCAGTATACAGCAGGAGGCCGCACAAAGCCCTCAGTATACAGCAGAAGGCCGCACACAGCCCTCAGTAAAGTATACAACAGGAGGACACACGCTGCCCCAAGTATACAGCAGGAGGCCGCACACCGATCCCAGTATACAGCAGGAGGCCGCACACCGATCCCAGTATACAGCAGGAGGCCGCACACCAACCCCAGTATACAGCAGGAGGCCGCACACAGCCCTCAGTATACAGCAGAAGGCCAACACAGCCCTCAGCATACAGCAGAAGGCCGCACATAGCCCTCAGTAAAGTATACAGCAGGAAGTCATATATAGCCCTAAGTACACAGCAGGAGGCCGCACACCAACGCCAGTATACAGCAGGAGGCCACACACAGCCCTCATTATACAGCAGGAGGCTGCACACAGCCTTCAGTATACAGCAGAAGGCCACACACAGCCCTCAGCATACAGCAGAAGGCCGCACATAGCCCTCAGTAAAGTATACAGCAGGAAGTCATATATAGCCCTAAGTACACAGCAGGAGGCCGCACACCAACGCCAGTATACAGCAGGAGGCCACACACAGCCCTCATTATACAGCAGGAGACAACACACAGTCCCCAGTTTACAGCAGGAGGCTGCACACAGCCTTCAGTATATAGCAGAAGGCTGCACACTGCCCTCATTATACAGCAGGAGGCTGTACACAGCCACAGCCCTCATTATACAGCAGGAGGCCGCACACAGCCCTCATTATACAGCAGGAGGCCGCACACAGCCCTCATTATACAGCAGGAGGCTGTACACAGCCACAGCCCTCATTATACAGCTGGAGACCGCACACAGCCCTCATTATACAGCAGGAGGCTGTACACAGCCACAGCCCTCATTATACAGCAGGAGGCCGCACACAGCCCTCATTATACAGCAGGAGGCCGCACACAGCCCTCATTATACAGCAGGAGGCCACACACAGCCCTCATTATACAGCAGGAGGCCGCACACAGCCCTCAGTATACAGCAGGAGGACGCACACAGCCCTCATTATACAGCAGGAGGCCGCACTAAGCCCTCATTATACAGCAGGAGGCCGCACACAGCCCTCATTATACAGCAGGAGGCCGCACACAGCCCTCAGTATACAGCAGGAGGCCGCACACAGCCCTCATTATACAGCAGGAGGCCGCACACAGCCCTCATTATACAGCAGGAGGCCTGTGACTTTTAGGTGCAAAATAACTTTTTAATAAATGATTCTATTTTGTTATGGCTAATAACAGTTCCTATCCTGGGGAACGGCTGGTTCTACAGCTAATACATATATCTGTGTAAAAATACAAAACGCTACACGTGAACATTGCCATAGGGAGGGAATAAATGCCCCAAAAACACAGTTCTTTAGACAATGGGAATACAGTAGAATCGTATCTTCTTTCATAAAAACTAGTAAATGCTGCAGCTTTTCTGCACCAACAACCGGGCAGAAAAAAAAACAATGTAGTGCTTGTGCTACGAGGATATGTGGCCTTAGTGAAAACAAAAATATTGACTTAAAAAAGATTAGAAATGTATTTTTGGAAGAGCCGGGCGCATGTTGCATTCTTGTAATTACTGTCCACATTCCAGCAGCATCTTTGGTAAATGATGTAAGAAGATGTGAACAAAGCAAAAACAACGGAAAAATGCAGTGTACATGGGAAATCTCAACTTCAGGTACATAAATGGCCCCCGTCTCGTACTTACATGATCCTTTACAGGGCTCTGGCACATGCACACTACTATCGTGCATTTCTACAAAAGCTTGGTCTAGGCCATAAGCTTTTCTCCTTGTGGAGAGTGACACATGCCAGTAATGAGGAGACTAAAAGCCGCAATGCTCCTCTGGGAATTGGAATATGTAAATTGTCTCTTTAGAAACAAAGTAGACTTAAAACTCTAGCGACACCTATTGGAAGTAGCAATCCTAAAAGTCAAAAATGACTCTATAACGAGCCTTGTCATATGACTTAGGAGTTGTATCAGAACAGAATCTAAGTTTGTAGACGCGTTGTTTCAAGGTATAAAGGCGAACCTGCTCGAAGGAGCTTACAATCTACAACGAGATGTGGGTTACACAAAGGACAGGGGCTTATTACAGTGATGGTCCAGGCTTCTTGGAAAGGGGGATAGAGAAAATTACATGAATGGTCATCAGACAATCTGTGTAGAGCTTTTAGGTTTGGTGGCGTTTGAAAGAGAGTTATGACCAGAGAGATAGTGAATGGGCTATATACAGTACAGAGGACTTCTATTAGGGAGCATGATAGGCCGCCTTAAAAAGATGTGTTTTTAGGGAGCATCTAAAGCTATGCAGGTTGTGGATAGTCATGATTTCTTGGGGTAGAGCATTCCAGAGAATTGGTGCAGCTCGGGAGAAGTCTTGGAGTCGGGAGTGGGAGGATCAGATTAGTGCAGATGTCAGTCGAAGGTCATTTGTAGAACATAGAGAATGGGTAGGTTGATAGACAGAGATGAGGGAGGAGATGTAAGGGGGTGCTGTGCTGTGAAGAGCTTTGTGGGTGAGAACAAGCAATTTGAATTGGATCCTATAGTGTACGGGCAGCCAGTGCAATGACAGGCACAGAGCGGATCCTATAATGTATAGGCAGCCAGTGCAATGACTGGCACAGAGCGGAGGTGTCTGAGTACCCGGGTAAGGTTTGGGGCTGAAGCTATTGTCGAATGTTTACTGCTATACTCATATTTTAACCCAATAAAAATTAAAAATGAACAAGGATCCATTACTGTTTCTGGAAGCGCTGGGCAACCATACCAGATCTCTCCTATGGAATCAATTACTGTTGACGGACCCACCCTACCTGGTGTCTGAATCTTCCGGAGCCAAGCTGCAGGCCAGACGTGCAAAAGCACCATCAAGTGATTTCTATATGCCATAAACTAAAGGCTTCAAAAAGGTGAGCAAAACATTTACTCCTATATAATTGTTACCGAACTCAAATGTCTACACTAAGATCTGCGCCTGCACACTTCCCATCTAGAGCCTATATCCACAGAAATACTTACTATACACACAAGTCGTATCTTGGTGATCCTTAGTTGATAGGTCCACTAGGGTTTTCTCCAAGCCTGCATGGGTCTACCAGGGTCTTCTCCAAGCCTAGATAGGTCCACCAGGGTCTTCTCAAGCCTAGATAGGACCACCAGGGTCTTCTCCAAACCTAGATAGGTCCACAAGGGTCTTCTCCAAGCTTAGATAGGTCCACCAGGGTCTTCTCCAAGCCTAGATAGGTCCACAAGGGTCTTCTCCAAGCTTAGATAGGTTCACCAGGGTCTTCTCAAAGCCTTGATAGGTCAACCAGAGTCTTCTCTGAGACTAGGTAGGTTCACCAGGGTCTTCTCCACCATAATCTTGATAGTTCTCAAGCCATTGCGATGCTATTCTTCCTCTTCGCCTCATCCCTTCTCTTCTTTCTACCATCATGTTCTTCACCTGATACATTGGGTACTTACACTAGAAAAAAATCTCTACCGATCTATGAAATGTCTACGGTATATTACAGCAGCCATTTTAATAGCTACGGAGTTCCCATCCAGTCACAAGGTCACCCAGGCTTCATAGATATTACTAGACCCTATCCTATATATGCTAATCTTTTTTTTTTTTTTAATTTGGGACAAGTCGGGAGTACAAAAACCAAGAAAGAAGACAATGAAATACAGTCATTTTTGCATTGAGCTTCTTGTTGTTTGTCACCATACGAAGATCGAGAGCAAAACCTGGAGATCCACAATACACAATAAAGGTGTTAATTGACCGTGTATCTAGGAAAAATGTAAAAAATGTTAAACGTGACAAGACAACCTGCACATATGGGGACACGGAGGCACTTCACATAGATCAGCGATTGTTTCCCGGCCACCTCTGGGAGTCTTCTGCTGTGTGACTATGACTAAACTGGTTCTGTAAGATTTTACAGCTGGTTTCGTCCAAATTGCAGCATATTTAATCATGTATTGAATTTCATTAAGGGGTTAACCCCAAAATAACAAGTTGTCTCAATCATAGGATAGGGCAAAACGTTCGGATCGCAGCGGTCTGACCAGTGGTGTAACTTGAAGCTCATGAGCCCCAAACCTCCAATGGGGCCCCAATCATTGCAAATCTTTAATAGTATTGGACTTTTGGGGCCCCCTAGGCTCTAGGGCTCGGGTACGATTGCAACCCTGCACCTGTTATAGTTACACTCCTGGGTCTGACCAATGATCCCCAGAACGGGGCTCTGCAGCGCTGTTTTGAGTGGAGCACAGGGGCACATGCTTGACCTCATTTAGGGGAATGGCGAATATAGCGGAGCGCTGCCCCCAGACAATGACTAGAGCGGAGGCCAAGTAGGCGCACCTATATCACATTCGGGACATGCCTTTCTTGAGTGTGAGAAGACATCCAAATCCCGAGTGAAGAGATTATCCAAGAAGATGTTTGTTCTCCTATAAAGGTGACAACGTTTCGACCTACCAAAGGGTCTTCATCAAGTACTGGATAAAGGTCTTTGGTAGGTTGAAACGTTGTTATCTTTTATGGCAGAATACAAATTCTTTTTGGATCACCTCTTCACTTGGGATTTGGGCGCTTTCTTCTGTTAAGTTCTGGACTTTCATCAAGTGGGTCCCTTGGAGTCTCTCTGACCTTGTGTCCACACATTGAGTGCTACAGACTTTTTCTCTTGGTACTGGAACCTTTCTTGGGTGTCCATAAATAATGGATCATTGGGAGAGCCAGCGGTCAGAATGCTATTCCCTATCTTATGGATGGGAAATAACCTTTCAAAGAAGTTGTGCAGTGAATACAAGTTTGGGTAGGTTATCATTTACCCATCATGGGGGTCTGACTGCTGGAATCTGCAATCATCTGCAGGACAGGGAATTTTTTATTTTGGATTTGGCACATTTATGCCCACCCAACGCTCCATTCATTCCTGATAGAACAGGCCCCTCCATTTTAACAGGGATAAAAGTTCTTTATTCTGCAAATCAGTGAAGGTCCCAGCCAGAAGCAGATTATAATGAGGTTAATGTGGGCTACAGCCCAGGGCCCAAAGATCCAGGGGGCCCAACAGCAGTCAGACCCCTATCTCTCCTCTCTCTAAGAGAATTGTCCATATACATTTCTCACCTATCCACAGGATTGATGATACATGTATGATCACTAGGGAGTAGCAACTAGTGATAAGCGAGCACTACCATGCTCAGGTGCTCCGTACTTGTAATGAGCAGTCGGACGCTCAGACTGGTCAGACTCGAGTAACTGAGTGTAATGGAAGTCAATGAGAAACTCAAGCATTTATCTGGAAGATCTTCTGGAAAAAAGCTTGTTTCCCATTGACTTCCATTGTACTTGGTACACAAATTAACCCCGTCTGAGCATCCAACATGCTCCTTACAAGTACAGAGCACCCGAGCATGGTAGAGCCCGCTCACCACTAGTAGTAACACCTGCATGACCTCTGCTCCATTCACTTCTGTCAGTCAATAGGAGTTGCATTGAGCATGTGCGACCTCTGCACCCACACACATGAATGGAGTGGTGGTCGCACGATGACTCAATCTGCACAGGGATAACTTTCCTTGTGTAGATTGCGCAGTAACAGGTCACCTGACTGGTCATATGGACAGGTCCTTTTGACTTTTTGCAGGTCCTGTTACCCGGAAGGAACACATCACTGGAGCACGCCGCAGGCTCACCAGGGAGAGTAAATTATTGGATGACAGCATTTGAGATCTGGAAAGCGAAGTACTAAAGCATCACAAACGGATTGTGTGAATATCGCTCCATATGTGATGTTTTTTTTTTTAGGTTTACAATGGGAGTCAATGGGGAAAACGCAGCCCAAATACGGAGCGCTTCCGCTTTCTGCAGCACCTAAAAATGCTTACGTGGGCACAGCATTTTTCAATTGGCACATGTGATTTGTTTTTGCTGCAGGAATAAAAAATAAATAAAATAAAAAAATAAAAATAAAAATAAAAATACATAAATTAAACTAATAAAAAATAAATAAAATAAAAATAAATAAATAAAAATAAAAAAAAACAAAAAAAAACGGATCACCTAAAATGCAACACAAGCACCCAATGGGCACACAGCCTAATACATAGGGGGCAGGGGAGCAGATGCCCCCCAGGCCAGTCGTCATTAACAGTTTTGGGGCTGCCCGGCCGCTCTGCCCCTGAATCTCACTGCTCATGGGCCACTGCTGTGTGCTTGCTTCCCCCCCAGGCCGAAACTTGCCAGCCAGCCCCTGGGAGCAGGTGCCGCCGTCACACATATAAGGGGATTAATTGCCAGCGCTGTGTACAGGTGTGGAAATGACAATCTTCATGCTTTACTGCCTGGCAGGCCGGCTGGGTCAGCGCCATCCCTGTGTCAGCAGATCTGGCTCAGCTTCGCCTGTTTTCTCCCCGTACTTTCACCTATTACTGGATGTAGGTGCCGTTTATATGAAGATTAGATTTGTTAGTAAGAATAAATAGTCAGACCCCAATCATCCGTTTTTACGTCTTCTGTCTGTAGGTTAAGCTGATTGCTGGATCCCTAGAACAGTGCTCTCCATTCATTGTCTACGAGACTGATGAACATACTGCTGGATCCCTAGAACAGTGCTCTCCATTCATTGTCTATGAGACTGATGAACATACTGCTGGATCCCTAGAACAGTTCTCTCCATTCATTGTCTACAAGACTGATGAACATGCTGCTGGATCCCTAGAACAGTGCTCTCCATTCATTGTCTATGAGACTGATGAACATACCTAAACCCTGTACTTAATGCTATACAGCGGCTCTGATCAAGACCACCCAAGAGCGGACGAAACGTTATTCCCACTGTCGTCCTTCTCACCCATAAAATTGACTAATTGGAATAGTTTATTAATCAGTGTGCAGTGATTATTCATAAACTCTGAACTCGGCCATCTCCATCAGTCCCATAGACAATGAATGGGAGGAGGTGAAGTGAGCACAGTTCTACTCCATCCAGCCCTGTCTGATGGATAGGAGATAACTTGATTTTTGGAAGTAAAAGGGGATATCCCAGATAATTAACATTTTCATTTTATTAAAGCATTCAGGGGTGTAACTACAATAGGTGCAGGATTTGCAACCGCACCCGGGCCCTGGAGCCTTAGGGGGCCCCAAAAGTCCCTTTGTCCTATAGAAAAAGACCAATGCCATTAAAGATTTGCAATAATAATTGGAGCTTTTGAATTGGGACCCATGAGCTCCAAGTTACGCTACTAATTGCATTCTTTTAATAACAGCGCCTCCCCTGTCTACAGGTTGCATGTGGAATTACAGCTTTTAAAATGAGATGCAAAATCATAATCTGTAGACAGGAGTGGGGCTGTTGTTTTTTTGTTTTTTTTTAAGGAAACTAGCCATGTTTATAGAATTCTGGACAACCTCTTTAAGGGGGTCCTCCCCCTATTTGATTATTGATGGCTTGTCCTTAGGATAAGCAATCAACAGTGGCGTAATTCGAAGCTCAGGGGCCCCGATGCAAGAGGTCCAACAAGACCCCCAATTATTGCAAATCTTTAATAGCATTAGTCTTTTTCTATAGGCCAAAGGGACTTTTGGGGCCCCATAGGCTGCAGGGTCCGGGGCGGTTGCAATCCCTGCACCTGTTGTGGTTACGCCCTCGGTAATCAATATCAGATGTATAGCGGTCCGACATCCAACAGTACCCCCTTCCCCCCCGTTATTACCAGCTACAGCGACTCGTAACATATAGAGCAGGATCACCTTAGCTCTTTACACCACATAGTGGCCATTGTTGGTACTGCAGCTCAGATCATTTCAGTAGGAGCCGATCAGTACCAGAGCTTGGCCACTACACAGGGCACGGCGCTATGCTCTTTTGGCTCGATTTACATCAGGACGCCATGTGATTAAAGGGGGCGCCAGATGTCAGACACCCCCCCCACACCCAATCTGATTGCTATCACCTCTCCTGAGTTAGATCCACTAGCGGTCAGTACAGAATGTGGTCTTAAATGATTTTATTCACATGTGAGGCTCCATGGAATAAATGGCGCTGTTATAATAAATAATAATAATGTGCGCTAAATTCACAACCCACAATTATTATTTATTGATTTTTTTTTTCTCATTTTCTCACATTTCTTGGTGTCGGATAAATTCCTTTTCTTTCCCAGAAAACCTCTGTTAAGTCTTTAATAGGATTTTCGGCTTTGTAATTAGTAAGGGGAAAAAAACTGAGCGCCGATCGCTATCAAAATATTTTAGGAAATTAATTAATACAGAAAATAAAATTAAATATGACATAAATAATAAAATACAATAAAATATTAAATAATAAAACAACATAGAATAATAAAATATTACATACATAATAAAAATACAATAAAATATTAACAAAAATAACTAATAAAATAACATAAAATAATAATAATACTATATAAATAATAAAAATACAATAAAATAAATAAAATAACATAAAATAATGTAAAATATTACATAATAAAATACAATAACATATTAAAATATTAAATAATAAAAATAACAAAATAATAACATATTACCTAAATAATAAAACACAATAAAATATGAAAATAATATAGTAATAATAAAATATTACATAAATAACAAAATATAATGCAATATTAAAGTCTTAAATAATAAAATAACATAAAATAATCAAATATTACATAAATAAAAATACAATAAAATATTAAATAATACAATAACAAAATAAAATATTAAATAGAAAAATACAATAATATTAAATATGAAATAATAAAATAATAACATAAATAATATATTACATAAATAAAAATACAATAAAATATTTATATATTAAATAATAAAATAATATAAAATAATCAAATATTAAATAAATAATAAAATATTAAATATAAAATAACAAAATAATCAAATATTACATGATTAAAAATACAATAAAATATTAAATAATAAAATAATAACATAAATAATAAAATATTACATAAATAAAAAATACAATAACATATTAAAATATTAAATAATAGCATAATAACAAATAATAAAATACTAAATAAAAAAATTACAATAACATATTAAATAATAAAATAATAAAATATTGAATAATATTAAAATAATATTGAAATAATAAAATAATTAGTAGGAAAAAACTAAGGGCTGATCACTATAAAAATATTTTGGGGAATTAATACAGAAATTAAAATAATAAAATATTACATAATAAAATATTACATAATAAAATAATATAATTCATTCTAAAATTAAATAATAAAATGTTAAGAAATTAAATTAAGAAAATAATGATAAAATATTTTAGGAAATTAATATGGAAATTAAAATAAAATATTAAATAAAAACATTAAATAAAAGTAAAATAATTACTAGGGGTAAAAAACAGAAACAATCTCTATAAAAATAATACAAATAAATATATTAGGAAATTAACACAGAAATTAAAATAATAAAATATAAATAATAACATAATAAAATTAAGTAATAAAAAGATTAAAATATTAATTAAAACAATTAAATATTAAAATATAATTAATAGGGGGAAACTTAAGAGCCTATCGCTGTAAAAATATTTTAGGAAATGAATTAATACAGAAATGAACAGAATAAGATATTATATTATTTTATTATTTAATATTTTAATATTTTAAAATAAAAATAATATCAAAATATTGTCCAGAAGTGAATGTAAGGGGAGATAATAACTGTCCCACTGTTTATACTGAAGATCAATACAGACTTAAAATAAATAATAAAAATATCAATAATAATCCTTATTTTTCTTATAATAAATCCCCCTCCTCCCCCCTCCTCCTCCTGCTGAGCCGGGAGCACCTGCGCACTGATCCAGACGCCTCATCTGCATACTCCCGCCTCCCTCGCGCTGTGATTGGCCGTTGGTCAGTTGTGCTGTGTGTACACGGTCGCTGATTGGTCACGGCGCCCGCCGCTCATCCGCTGCACCTGACGCTTCCTGGAGTCCGCACTCAGTCAGTGCGGGATCTGCCATGTTCCTGCTGCCGGAGGAATAGACGGAGGCCGGAGCAGAGGACAGGTGAGGGGGAGCCGCGGGGTGTGTATGTGTGTATATATATAGTGTACTGTGTGTGAGGAGGGGGTGTCTGTCTGATCACACCCCGTGTACCCGCCTGTACACAGCGCCACCTGCCAGCATCACCTCACACATCACCACTAACACATTATATCCCCTCTATCTCCCAGCATTTACCTCACAAATTGTATGTACACCACTATATATCACATATACACACATCTGTGTCATTATCTACACTGAAATCGACAAAATTTACCTCAGAAATGATGTGTACACCCCCCAAATTGTCATGTTACTCACTGAACCCGTCAAGATTTATGTCCGAAATTATAAATACACCCACAAATTGTTACATACAGACATGTTTCCCACTGCACCCCCCCAAAATGTACCTATGTATACCCCCACCCCCCAAAATGTACCTATGTATACCCCCACCCCCCAAAATGTACCTATGTATACCCCCACCCCCCAAAATATACCTATGTATACCCCCACCCCCCAAAATGTACCTATGTATACCCCCACCCCCCAAAATATACCTATGTATACCCCCACCCCCCAAAATGTACCTATGTACACCCCCAATTGTATGTATAGACACATCTGTCATTTTTCTCACTGACCCCCTCGAGTTTTATCTAAAAAATTAAGTACACCCTCAAATTGTCAAATAGAGACACATTTGTGTTATTTTACTCACTGAGCCCCCCAAATTTACCTCAGAAATCATAAGTACACCCCCAATTGTCATATATAGACACATGTAGTGTTTCTCACTGAATCCCCCCAAAATGTACCTCATAAATGATATGTACACCCCCAACTGTAATGTATAGACACATCTATCATTTTTCTCACTGAGCCCTGCCCTAAAATGTACCTCATAAATTATATGTACACCCCCCAATTATAATGTATAGACACACCTATCATTTTTCTCACTGAGCCCCCCCAAAATTTACCTCGAAAATCATAAGTACACCCCCAATTGTCATATAGATACCTTTACGTACTTTTTGTCACTGAACCCCCTAAAATGTACCTCATAAATGATATGTACACCCCCAATTGTAATGTATAGACACATCTATCATTTTTCTCACTGAGCCCCCCTAAAATTTACCTCATAAATTATATGTACACCCCCAATTGTCAAATAGACACATCTATATCATTTTTCCTCACTGAACCCCTCAATATTTTCCTCAGATATATGTAAATCCCTAATTGTAATATATAGAAGCATATCATTTTTTTCACTGATCCAGACCCTTACATATATATATATATATATATCATCTGCCTACACTCACTTGCACTCTCTGACACCCACAATCCCCGGTACGTGCTCCCATCATTCACCCCGATCACATTTCTTTACCGCGATGGATTCGAGTTCCCGCAGTAACATGTCTAAAGCTGCACAAAAAAATACATAAAACGCAGAATATATTAAAGAAAACAACAGCAATCTGTATTGCACATCTGTATTTCAGCAATGTTTTTATATTCAAGTGTGAATAAGGTGACCAAGTGGGTAAACTGGATTACTGTATTTTTTAGGATTGCACTCTGCGATGTAGCAGTGATCCGACCAACGATGTGGATCGCTGCCACATCGTGAACTGATCGCTGGTGAGCTGTCACACAGGCAGACTCACCAGCGACCAGTGGACCAGCGACATCGTGGAAAAGAATAAAATATTCTTTCCACGATGTCTAGCTTCCGCTGTCAGGCTTCGGTTAGCGGGAGCAGGTTGGTAACCATGGTAAACAGCAGGTATCTAGGCAGCGCGCAGCGCCTAGTTACCCGATGTATACCCTGGTTACCACCCTTTTTCGCTTACAGTCTGGTATCCAAGTAACACAGGGACCCTAGTTACCTGCTGTGTACCTTGGATACCAGCCTGTAAGCGGAGAAAGGCTGGTAACCAGGGTATACATCGGGTAACTAGGCGCTGCGCGCTGCCTAGGTACCCGCTGTTTACCATGGTTACCAGCACCCAGCGCTTGCTGTGCAGCGATGGGAGTTCGTCCATCATTGGTCTCCCGCTGTCACACGCGCTGATGCTGGCTGCCCAGCGGGAGACCAACGATAGATTTAGGGTCCTGTCCATAAATCTACGATCAACAACTTATTCTTAATACGTGTCACACACAACGATGTCTTGTCGACATCGCTGCAACGTCACCAAAATGGTGACGTTGCAACAATATCGTTCATGATATTGTTGGGTGTAACGGGCCCTTTAGATGCATCAGACGACAAGACGCACCAGGTTGTAGAGGTGGAAAATAGGGGAAAAATTTTAAGCAAAAGATGTGGTCATGATGTACTGTTATGGGGGGGGGTATTCTGCCGCTCTCACTGTTATGGGGGTAATGTCTCAAAATTCTGTTCTAATACCCCCATCCTGGGCCCCTTCCAGGTATATGTGCCCCATCCTGGTGTATGTGCCTCATATCCTTGTATGTGATCCCCCATATCCTGGGGTATGTGCCCCATCCTGATATATATTCCCATCCTGGTATATGATGCCCCATATCCTGGTATATAATGCCCCATATCCTGGTATATAATGCCCCATATCCTGGTATATAATGCCCCATATCCTGGTATATAATGCCCCATATCCTGGTATATGATCCCCCATCCTGGTATATGATCCCACATATCCTGGTGTATGTGCCCCATATCCTGGTATATGATCCTTCATCCTATTATATGTCTGTTTACCTGGTATTTGGCCCCCATCATGGTGCACACTTTAAATGATTATACTCGCTGTCCATCGCTCCTCTGCAGCACTGCAACGTCCTTGTATGTGGTTTCATGCCGGCCGCTGATCAGTGTGTGAGCGCACAACAGTGACGTCACTGTCATGTGACCAGCTCCACACAAGCGGTCAGCTGCCAGCAAGAGAACCACATATAAGGATGCCACGGTGCTGCAGGGGAGTGATGGACGGTGAGTATTATCATCTGCCGGGATATTCACTGCTGCCACGCCAGTAGTGATGCATGTGTGAAGCAGTTTATATCCACACACAATCGCCCACTGCAGCAGCGACGGGTGATCATGTGGGCCCGTTGTTTAAGAAGATTTAATATGCACCACTTCTCCCCATCATCCCGCCCACCTCTTAGCACCAGCTTGAGTACTGAGAGGTGATGGACGGGAAGAGCAGTGAATATTAAATTTACTTAAAGCGGGCCCACACGATCACCGGCAGGCGCTTCTTTAGCCTGCTCCTGCCTATGGTGACCTGCTCCACCGCCGCTGCTCCCCCACAGCACAACCAGACCATACATCTGGACTATAAGATGCACCCCCTTTTCCCCCCTAATTTTGGGGGGGAAAGTGTGTGTTATGGTCCGAAAAATACCGTATAATGGAAGATATATAGGAGGTGACTAAGAGGGGTAAATATATAATAATGGAAGATATATAGGAGGTGACTAAGGCTGCTTTCACATCAGCGGTAATCACTGATCGCGGCTGTTGCGGTGAAAAAACCGCAACTGCCACAATTACTGCATAACGGCCGCACTTGTGTTTCACCTGCTGCAATGTCAGGTGCGGCATGTGCGGTTTCGGCACTTGCGGCAGATGCGGCCACGAGAAAACCGCGGCTGACCGTGTTTTTTTTCGCGGCTGCATCTGCCGCAAGTGCCGAAACCGCAACTGTACCGCACTTGCCTCACCTGCTGCAAGCATGGGGCTTGCCGCAGATGAACCGCAAGTGCGGGCATTATGCGGTAATCGCGGCAGTTGCGTTTTTTTCACCCCAACTGCCGCGATCAGCGATTACCGCTGATGTGAAAGGGGTCTAAGAGGGGTAAATGTATAATGATGGAAGATATAGGAGGTGACTAAGAGCCGCTTCACACTGCGGCGTGATCCGGTCCGGGTCTGTCCGGGAGGACACTGACAGCCGCGGACCGGACCAGCACACAGGACTGGGGGGCTATTATGCCCTCCGGTCCTGTGTGCAGCGCACGCAGTTCCCGCTGCTGATAAGTCAGGACCGCGGGCGCCGTGGTCCTGACCTGTCAGCGACTGCATCTGCGTGCGTTGCACACAGGACCGGAGGGCATAATAGCCACCCAGTCCTGTGTGCTGATCCGGTCCGCGTCTGTCAGGGGCCTCCCGGACAGAACCGGACCGAATCATGCCGCAGTGTGAAGCGGCCCTAATGGAAGATATAGGGGGTGACTGAGAGGGGTAAATGGATTATAGTGGAAGATATAGGAGGTGACTAAGAGGGTTAAATGGATAACAATGGAAAATATATAGGAGGTGACTAAGAGGGGTAAATGGATTATAATGGAAGATATAGGAGGTGACTAAGAGGGTTAAATGGATAACAATGGAAAATATATAGGAGGTGACTAAGAGGGGTAAATGGATAATAAAGGAAGATATATAGGATGTGATCAAGAGGGGTAAAATTGAAGATATATAGGAGGGGATTTATTCCCTGTGCCCATGATTCTTTGTTTAATGTTTATTTATGGAGATTTTGAGAATCTGAATGTCTATCCTGAAGCCAAAGTCTGAGAGTTCAGAAGTGCCGTGCACATGTTGCTTTTTTTTTTGGTTTATTTTTTTCGACCCTGCACCGCTACAGTCCCTTTTAAGTTATATGTATCACTGGCCTCCACCTCTGATAAGCCATAAATCCCCCTTCACACCATCATATTTTTGGTCGGCGTGTGATCCGACAAAATATTGGATTGCCCTCGGAGCAATGTTATCCTATGGGGCCGTTTGCATGTGTGATTTATCTCTCTGTCCAAGGGAAAAATATCAGATCATACTTGGCCATACAAGTCAATAGGAACACGGACATCCCTTGGGTGACATCCATGTGCGGTCCAATTTTCACAGACTGACAGAATGGAGAAGATGATGACATTTTTTTTTTTTACTCATCTTGTCCACAGCCGAGAAAATCAGATCTTGCTCTGATCAAACCCCGATCAGAGTGTGGTCATCATAACTGGACTGACTTTCTTGGATGGAAGCCTTAGGCCTCATTCAGACGCCCATTTTTTATGTGTGTGTTTTCTTTAATTTTGAAAGAACACGCCCCCCATTATAGCCTATGGGGCCGTCACATATCCACCTTTTTTGCAGACCGTCTCCACAATATCACAGGGAATAAAATAGAGGCAACATAGTCTTTAAATCAGGTCAAACGCTCACTTCCAAATCAATGGGTCAGTGAATGTCATCCGTGCTCGTTTTTTTTTTTATGTCCAATGAGTTTTGATTTTTTTCACTCTTTTGCGTTAAAACTTGGATGGTAATAATGTGGAGGTGATCCAAACACGGATCAAAATCTGATGCAGTATACTGCTGGAAATCGGTCCAAATTCTTGATGTTTGTTATAAAAAATGGAAAGCTGAATGAGGCTTTAGGATGTAAACACTCTATGCGAGATTCATGCATGATACTTGCATGACTCACCTGGAACGGACGCCGTCTTTCTAGACGGGAGTGTGGAGCGCAAAAGAAACACAAGTATCTCCCTTTCAGAGACACGGCGGTCGTTCCGGATGAGTCATGTGAGACCCTTACGAGTATCTCTTATGAATCTAGCATAGTGTGTTTCTAGAATTTTCTGCATCTGCTATAAGAATGTATTACGCAGCAAAAGGGTTGCACTTTTGCAAGGTAATATGTGCTTTTTTTGATGCAGAAAATTATGCATTCGTCCCTGTGTCCCCCGCCCTGCAGCACGCCGCTCACCTAGGATACCGGCAGTCCCTTCCGGGTTTCTGCTGCGTCGCACATCACGTGGGTGACACAGTCAAAACCTGGAAGTGCCAGGAAGTACGCAATGTAAACTGCGCAAAAGAATTGACATGATACTTATTTTTATGGATTGAGATCCATAACAATAAGCAGCTATTGCGCTGTGCAAAAATGTGCAGATGTCAGCACAGCACAGGCAAAGTCACATTGACTTTACTGTCTGGCCTATATACCATGTGCATTTTTACAGATACACTGTAAGAATACACACCAAATGCGCTCTCGTCTGCAAATAGCCTTACACATTTCTCTACATGTAAACACCGTCATGTATTGTATTTATAGACTAGATGGGTGCCCGATGCACAATGCATCGGGATTCTAGCAGAGCGAGTCTCTGACTCGCAATGGCCGCTTCGCGGCCAATGCTTCGCGCTGCTAAGGCGACTCGCCATGCCCGCTGCGCGGGCATAGCGAGTCGCCTTAGAGCGACTCGCAATGGCCGCTGCGCGGCCAATGCTTCGACTCGCCATGCCCGCTGCGCGGGCATGGCGACTCGCCGACTCGCAATGGCCGCTGCGCGGCCAATGCTTCGTTCGTATCCACATGACGACAAAGGGGCACTCGCAGCATTCGCAATTATATAATAGATGGGCATCCCTGGACTGCTCTCTCTTCTCCTCTGTATTGGTTTCTATGGATGGTGCATCCCCTTCACGTCTACATGTGCAGGACATCTGCTGCCTTGTCCTCCATGCTGCCCTGTGATGTCTCTGCAGTCTCCTTAGTATGGCACATGGCTGCCATGTATTTGCATCACACCTCCTTATGTCTTTTACGTGTGACATCCCTGCTCTTGTTCCTTGCCGTGCTCCTCCATCTCTTCTTACACAGCATCATAATCCCTCTGTTCTCTATCTGCTTATTGTATACATGCGTCCTGAGAAAATCCCACGTCTGTTCCTGCAGACCCTCCTCCCCTGTGTGCTGCTCTTCAGATACACATCCTATAGCCCCCTCCTATACTGCCCTACATTCACTATTCATCCCCATAATCCCTCTTTTTATATGGCATTTTACAGATGTACCATTATATTCATTCATTGTTGACCTGTATCTTCCCCTTTATATGACAGACCTCCCCAAAACTAGGTGTATCGGGGACGTGGCTTGTCTGGGCGCTAATGCAAATCTCTATTCGCAGCCTTTTATTCTAGGACTCGTTTACAGTTTATTGCATGTCAGTATTACTTTATTTTGTTTTTTTTTTCCATTAAAAACAATTCTATAAACACCTTTTACCTGATTTAATTTTTTTTTTTTAAATGACTTTTTTTTGACCATTCTGAGATATATTCTACCAGATCTGTACCGATATCGCTGCAAAAATCGCTGCAAGAATTGACATGCTGCTGCTTTACAAAAAAAAAGCAGCATTTTTCCATTTCAGTCAGAAAGAAAAAAAGCAATTGTGTGCATAAGATTTGCGAAAACTCTTTGTGCTACTGTAAAAAAAACTGATTTTAATTTGCAAAAAACTCTTGAAAAAACACAGCAAAATCGCAACGTGGGAATATAACCTAACACGTTTGTATCTTATGCATGATTTAATATGTAAGTGTAAATTAGTCCTTGGGGTATCGTTGTTTCTTCAGGCTACCTGTACTTGCCTGCACTGCACTTTATAGTGGCAGCAGTGCAAATGTACAGTATTGCAGAATTGCTCAATACCTTGCAACTAGAGTTGACAAAAAGATGTGCAGGACCTTGGCCAGCGGCCATATCGGTAGTCCGTGGCCACCTGGTCAGAGCCCTGCAAACCTCCTCCTATCTATCAAAAAACTGATCAGCACATCCAGTGTGAACAGGTGCATGCTGAAGAAACTGGTCCATACAATTAAAGTGAATACAGCTGCACCCTAAAATGCTACACTAAGCAACCATTGAATTTAAGACATTTGGAACTGCATTATTGCCACAGAAACACAGTTTGGCCATTTCGTGATAAGCCCAACAGCCAGCGACAAGGTGTACCCCATTGTTGGGACCCTATCTTTGAATGCCTCAACCTAAGCTAAGAGCCTACAATTTAAAGAGTATGTAGGATCTAGCTATAGTGATAATTAAAATGCCGGCTTTGACTGATGGGCGGAGTGCTCCATCAGGATGCAGTATGCTACAAATAGCAAGAAACTGACCAGAACATCCAAGAAATAGACAGGTGTGAACTGGTGCATCCTCCTACCTGTTGGCATCCCCAGCATTTCTTCAGATTAGTAGGCTTAACACAACTTTATGCACATGTTAAACCACAATGATGGTATCATGCCCGGTCTACTAATCAGAAGACATTCCCAGGGCGAACTCCAGTCTGGCCATGGACTGCCGATGTGGCGTTTGAACTAGATCCTGCAAATCTTTTTTTTCAGCTCTATTTGCAACAGTAATGAAAAAATATATAAAGCAACCTACAAATTGATGTAAACACTGAAGAAGAACCTGCACAAGTCCTGTGGCTCTTTCAAACAGCTGATTTGTGGAATTGCCTGGAGTTGGACCCCTGCTGATCTACTATTGCAGGCCTAAACTAAGGATAGGCTATACAGTTAAAAGGTTGGATAGTCCCTTTAACACGGTAGAGAGGTGATTGTGTCTTGGGTGTATTTGTAACATTTGCTTCCTCCAAAAGGAGATCTTAAATAAACCCAGCTTGGCCAGAACAGGTTTGGTGTGGCTGGATCATGATATTGTTTGGTGCTTTTTTGGGATGAGACTTCAGTGTAATTATTACTTGGGTCTGGTGATTGGTGATCATCCTGCTTATTATGTTATGGTATACACATTGCTGAGTTGTGACGATACTTTTATTTCCAGTTTGACATTGGGACTCTGAGTTCTAATGTCAGTAAAGCAATAAATAAATTTGTCAATTCTCGTCATAGTTATAGATATATAGGGCTTCTCTGTATCAAAGATGTAGAAAGGACCGTCCCCTATAGGTACAGATGTATAGCCTCTAATAGTCTAGTGTGAGACAAGATGGCTGATTTCTAGTGCCCTCATATCTTTGGCTGTCATTAGGCTGCCACCTTCTTCCATGGTTACTAATGTAAACGGAAGGGAAATGGGACCTACTTGAGCTGTCTTTTTTTCTTCCCCCACAAAGCTCACCTCTATAATATCCAGCATAGGTACTTAGGTGATATAATAGCTCTGAAGGCATCTGCTACCTGAAAGTAATAGTGAAAGTTATTGTGAAAGGTCTCTTGAGTGCACATAATAAGTTTACTACACTAAAGGTCAATCCAAGATAAAATAATGCTCAGATGCAGTCTGCAGAAAGCCTTTCTTTGATGATTATATAATGAAAACAATTTTCTTTGTAAACCTCTACATATACTGATATACTGTGGCATGCTTAAAAAAAACAACAAAAAAACATTTACTGCACAGTATACCATAGATTTTTTTTTTTTTTTTAAGGGCTCCCCTGTATTGCAAAATGCTCTTCCATAGAGAATAAGGAACTTTTCTCTGCATACATCAGATGTGAGGCAGACAGCCTTGAAGGTGTGCTTCGGATGTAGATGCGTCATTACATAGATGTATGGAGTCCATAAAACAGTAAATGGTTCCATGTGAGTTATTCACTAAATAAATAGTCAATTGTAAAACTTTTTTTGCGCAATAGTAAGTTGCAGGTTTTATCAGTTCTTATATAACATGAAAAATCTCAGACTCCGACTCCTCAAATTCCCTAACTCCACCTCTAACTCTCCACAACTCCGACTTCTTCACAAACGGCTCATATTTACCGTAAGTGATAAATTTATTGTAGTACAATGTGAACATCAGTCTTTTCATCATTATTATGATACAATAATCAAGATATTTATATAAATCATAATACTAATATTCAGCACATTCTGCAATTAACAACTGTGCCCAATTTATTATATATTTTAGGAGTCTAAGTTGGTCCATTTTATACCGACTCCAACTCCGACTCCACCAAAATGTGCACTGACTCGGACTCCACAGCCCTAAACAGTACTGCTCCATTGAATCAGTCCAAGTGGTTATCTGATAAAGGTATAGGACAGCACTTGTCTTATTTATATCATGGTGTGAGCAAGCCGTAAGGCTGAGATACAGAACCAGGCAAATGTTGAGTACCCCTATGATATTTGGGAGTGCCTCTTTAAAGCTGCATCCTGTATGATATTAATGTTTGCCTTAGCTGCATTCATCCAGGAAACTCTTGTATACTCTTTTTTTTAAGTCCGTTTCTCTATAACTGAAACCCAGGTTTCAAGATTGATGTGATTGATCCTTCTTAGGGCCACGTCACACACACAGATATATGTGCAGATATTGTTCGCAGATCTCTGGTTGCAGTGAAATCATGGACACATTGTTGCATTTGTACACAGCCACAAAATGGGACAATCTGTCCATTATTTCATTGCAACCAGAGATCTGCGAACAATATCTGCACAAATATCTGTGTGTGTGACGTGGCCCTTAAAGACATATGTTTATAATGACTATCACCTGGGCTGTGGAGTCAGCCAAACATCCGACTCCTGAATTTCCCTGAATCCAACTCCGACTCCAACTCCACCAAAATGGACATAGACTCCACGACTCCCACTCTACAACCTTGGCTATGACATCAGTAAGCCAAACATCCGACTCCAACTCGACAATCATGGCTGTGGCATGACATTAGTAAGGCTGGCTTCACACTTGCGTCCCCCTCTGCAGCGTCCTGCGCATACACCGCAGGTGTATTCGCTCGGGTGCAGATTGGCTTGCGCACCCTGTGCACACCCATTCACTGCCATGTATGATTTGTACGCATGCAGATGCATGCGCACAAATCACACACACTCGTCTGCACCCAGAACGTGACATGTCGCAAGTGTGAAGGCAGCCTAAGTCAAACATCTGACTCCACCATCATGGCTGTAACATTAGTAAGCCAAACATCCAACTCCACAACCATTGCTGTGACATCAGAAAGCCAAACATCCAACTCCACAACAATGGCTGTAACATCAGTAAGCCAAACATCTAAATCTACAAGTATAGCTGTGACATCAGTAAGTCAAACATCCGACTCCTCAATTTCCCTGAATCCGACTCTGACTCTACCAAAATGGAAACTGACTCCACAGCCCTGACCACTAATACTGACAGCTAAGTAATTTTCCTTAAAAGTCATTGATGAATGTCCATTAAATATCAGCTTTTTAGTTTCGTAGGTGATTGTGACGGTTTGGAGTTTAGGTGTTTCGTGTCCTTTACACCAAGGACATACATCTCTTGTCATATCATAATGCAATTGAATAGGTCCGACACGAATAAGGTTATTGAACTGGTCATACAATATTCATGGATGTAACTGGTACACGTCTGGAATAAATAGACTTTCTATTCATATGTAAGTAGGGTTTGTCTTATTGATGTATTGGGACAGTGGCAAGGTGAAAGGTTATATGATGGTGGTGAATGCGATGCATTTATCGTCTGGAAATGTTTTTTGCTATGCAATATTTTTATTTGATTCACTGGAAAATAAAATTACATCATAGATACTGCAAGAAAATAATAGTCAAGTTTTTATGCAAAATAAAGGACAAGTTATTGTGGTGAAGGTCATGATGCCAGACCTAATAATCCAGAAAGAAGCTGTGTTACAATCTGCAAATGTGACATGAAGATTTACTGCAGATTTCACATTTGTGATATGCAGAGAATTAAATCTGGAGTGAACGTCAACTACAAAGGGCCACAGACCTCAGTAATCAGTATATATACAGTGGAAACTCTCAAATTCTGCTGTCTGGACGCAGTAAATTAGTGTCTGGAGTAAGTACCATATTTTTCGGATTATAAAATGCAATTTCGTTCCCCCAAATTTTGGGGAAAGTGGGGATGTGTTTTATAATCCGAATATACGGATTATATACTGCAGGTTGCAGGCTGCAGGAGGCAGTGAGAGGTCACGTGCCCCCGCTCATATAATTAACTGCCGCTGTTAATCACCGCGGTGCTGAAACCGCTCCGAGGTGATGGACTGGGGGAGCAGTGCATATTATATGTGCCTGCATCCCCCCCCTGTAGATTGCACATGCTTCCCCCATGCTGCTGCCCATAGTAAAATAAAAAAGACCTTACTTACCCTCTCCAGCGCTGTCCTCCCCATGTCTCCCTGCTTGCCGCTGTGATCGGGCACGCAGAGATGATGTCACTCTGCTGTGCCGATCACATGACCAGCATTACCGAGAACCAGGAAGTGGAGGAGCGCAGCGGCACGGAGGGAGACACCGGGAGGACAGCACTGGAGAAGGTAAGTAAACACTTTTTTATTTTACTATGGGCAGCAGCATGGGGATGTGTGCCACCACTGGGGGCTATATCCAGATTAAGGGGGCTAATTCTAGGATGTGGGGCTATATCCCAGGATGAGGGACAATGTATCAGGATGAGGGGGCTATGCGGGACATATAGCCTATATGATTTATTAGACTGACCCTGGCATGATAAGATGGACCCCATTTAACACTAAAAATTATTTTTTTCCTCTTTTCCTTCACCAAATTTGGGGGTGCGTCTTCTAATCAGGTGCGTCTTATAAAGCAAAAATACGGTAATCGCTGGCAGTTTTGGTGTAAGACATGTAATTATGAACCTGGGTTACCACCTATATATCACCATAACATAGTAACATAGTATTTCAAGTGAACCAACCACCCCAAATGACCCCCCCCGGACTGTTAATATGTGTCCCTACACCCAGCACACACATTTGGGGCAATCGTTTTTGCTAAAAAAAACTGTTTAGTAGAAGCTAAGATATAGCTTTATAAAGTTTAAAAAATGTTGCCGACTGGGCGTTACCTAGCTTGTCCTCCTGCCTAGTGCATCTGCCCGTCAGCCTCCTCTCCCCCCTCCCTTCAGTAAAGCCCTGCCCTTTCAGCCTCGTCACAGGCTGGTGCACGGACTCTCATGGCCGTGCACACGTCATCAGCTACAGCCAGGGTCACGAGCACACGCTCAATATAAGTCATGGTGGGGGCCGCAGCTATAAGTCGGGTGGGGCCCGGGGGGGTTTGGAGCGCTGCGCAATATGTATTACCTGGTCCAGTGCCGTCCCTGCAGTCCTGTCCGGTGCTGTCCCCGCTGCTCTGTCCGGTGCTGTGCCAGTCTACATGCTGTGCCCCAGGCCGGTAACATGATTATCGGTGCGGGCCCCGGGCAATGGGGACGCTTCCTCCTGCCAATCCCCGCCCAGGTCAGCCCTGCACCAATGAGAACGCAGGGCCAGTGATGTAATGTCACCGCCCCTGCGCTGTTATTGGCTCAGGACCCGTGAGTCACGGGTCACAGCGGCGATCACATGACACAATGGCCCTGTGTTCTCATTGGTGCAGGGCTGACCTGGGCGGGGATTGGCAGGAGGAAGCAGGAAGCGTCCCCATTGCCCGGCGCCCGCACCGATAATCATGTTACCGGCCTGGGGCACAGCATGTAGACTGGCACAGCACCGGACAGAGCAGCGGGCACAGCAGCGGACACGACTGCAGGGACGGCACCGGACCAGATAATACATATTGCGCAGTGCTCCAAACCCCCCCGGGCCCCACCCGACTTATAGCTGCGGCCCCCACCATGACTTATATTGAGCATGTGCTCGTGACCCTGGCTGTAGCTGATGACGTGTGCACGGCCATGAGAGTCCGTGCACCAGCCTGTGACGAGGCTGAAAGGGCAGGGCTTTACTGAAGGGAGGGGGGAGAGGAGGCTGACGGGCAGATGTACTCGGCAGGAGGACAAGCTAGGTAACGCCCAGTCGGCAACATTTTTTAAACTTTATAAAGCTATGACTTAGCTTCTACTAAACAGTTTCTTTAGCAAAAACGATTGCCCCAAATGTGTGTGCTGGGTGTAGGGACACATATTAACAGTCCGGGGGGGTCATTTGGGGTGGTTGGTTCCCTTTAAGGTTGAAGGAAGACCTTAAGTCCATCTAGTTCAACCCATATCCTAACATGTTGATCCAGAGGAAGGCAAAAAAAAAAACGTGGCAACAATAAGCTCCACATTGATGAAAAAAATTCCTTCCTGACTCCACATACGGCAATCAGACTAGATCCCTGGATCATCGCCCTATCAAAGAATCTAGTATATATAACCGGTAATATTATATTTTTCAGGAAAGGCATCTAGGCCACTCTTAAATTTTAGTAGTGAGTCATTCATTACATCATCATGTGGCAGAGTTCCATAGTCTCACTGCTCTTACAGTAAAGAATCCACGTCTGTAATTGTGATTAAACGATACGCCGTTGTTGGTGAATATCTGTTGACAGTGTAATGACCGCTCACGTCGTGTGTTTGCGTGTTTTGTATATACAGTTTCGGTTTGATTTTCTTAGAATACTTTCCATTCAAGAAACTTTGAGGGGTTTTTGTCTCATTTATGTGAGGAATGCGCCGCTTCCACTTAGAATAAGGATGATGTTTGTACCAGATTGTCACGATTTTGACATTGAGTGAAACATTTGTGTGAAGGAGGTTTGTTTTTGTCACTTCTCATGGAATAATTTAATTACCGTTGCGCTAAAAGGGTAATTTCAAGGAGTTTTAAAATACGCCAAGGAGACTTGTCCTGTTCAGAGGAACACTCATCTCCATCAGGATGATAAGATTATTAAGATTCTGGGATTGTAGACCAATGACTACTGAGGTGGTATGATTTATCCTAGAAATGATTAAATTAGATGTAATAAAATGGTGACCTCACCACTTAAAATAATTTCCATCATAGTGATGGTAGAAAATTTGCATTGGTACAAGAATTTATCCCTAGAGCAGGGGTCTCAAACTCGCGGCCCGAGGGCCGCATGCGGCCCCTGGGGCTTCACTATGCGGCCCACGGCACCTTGGACAACTTAATGATGCATCACCCAAGTGCAGGACTAATCAGCTCTGCCACTCATCAAGATCAATGCAAGCTGCCAGCCAATGAGAGGCCCGCAGCTGACGGCAAAATATGACGTCATATGCGGGCCTCTGGCTGGCAGACTGCATTGATCTTGATGAGCAACAGAGCTTATCTGAGCAGCGGCTGGAGGAAGTCATAGCACAGCGGACCGCGGCGGCCCCCTGCACTGGAGCGATGCGTCATTAAAGTGAGAAAAGTGTGAGTGTTCGTGAGAAAGGTGTGTGTGTGAGGGTGTGAGTGAGGATGTGTGTTTAAGAAAGTGTGTGCGAGTTTCAGTGTGTGTGTGAGTGTAAGAGTGTGTATGAGGATGTGTGAATGTGTGTGAGAGTGTGTGTGTGTGTGTGGGGGGGTCTGTGTGTGGGTTTGTGTGTGGGTTTATGTGTGAGTGTGATAGAGTGTGTATTTGAGTGTGTAAAAAAAAGGTAAAACAGGATGGGGGTCATCACTATAAAAGTAGATCAGGATGGGGGACATCACTATAAAAGGGGATCAGGATGGGGGACATCACTATTAAAGGGGATCAGGATGGGGGACATCACTATAAAAGGGAATCGGGATGGGGGACATCACTACAAAAGGGGACCATGATCGATGGGGGACATCACTAGAAAAAGGGATCAGGATCGTGGACATCACTAGAAAAAGGGATCAGGATAGGGATCATCACTAGAAAAAGGGATCAGGATAGGGGACATCACTAGAAAAGGACATTACTACAGGATGGGGACATTACTACAAGAAAGGGACCAAGATGGGGACATTACTACAAGAAAGGGATTAGGATTTGTACTTTACTACATTGAGCTAAAAATCCTGGTATTTCTAAAAATACCACTTAGTCCTACAAGGGATGCGGCCCCCCGCTATAAATGTTTTTCTATGTGCGGCCCACCAACCCAGCCGAGTTTGAGACCCCTGCCCTAGAGCATTGACTTCAGTAGGAATAGGCTGTTTTCACATCACAGTATCTGAACTCCATAGGAGTGTGTGCCAAGGAAAATCATCCAAAGAGGCAAAAGGTTGTACTTACGGCAAACTGGTTTATCTTTTTCGGCTGGTTTCACACTGGCGGATTTTGTAATCCGGGGAATGCGAGTAAAACCTGCATCCCCTGCAGATTCCCCTGCAATTATTTATCATGATGCAACTGGATGCACTTGCACTGGTATTATCATTGATCTGTCTCACGGATCTGTGATAATAGCCGGTGCATGATTATCCCGTTGGATGAGGTTGTGTACCTTATTTAGCTGGATTCGGTGGGAAATGACACACCCCTTAGGGGGGCATGTAATTTTAAACTGTGTTCTGCACATGCTCAGTTAAAAAACCCGGATCTGGCGTCCGGATGCAGAGGGATCCAGATTCCACCAGATGTGGGTTCCATAGAGCACCATTGTAATTGAACCCACATTGCTCCGGGTAGTCTCAGTTTTTAAGCGGACACCAAAATTGCTTCAAAATGCTTTTTTGGTGTCAGTGAAAAAAACGTGGACACCCAAATTGGGGGAAACGTACAGAACTGGATGCACCCAGAGCAGTGGAGATAGCAGCGTGGTATGAGAGCGAATGTCAGACTGTGAGAAACAGAACTATGATATGCCATGGACTTCTATGGCAATGAAATCCCAGCCAAGTCTATGGGTTTTCATTTTTTACAATTCAGACTGGGCACTGTTAAAGTGATCCATTTGATGCTGCCCATGGTCCTGGCTGCATGAAATCAGCCACTGGCTGCGTTATTGCAGCTATGTATGTTTTACTCAAACACTGCAGGGTACTACAGGAAAAATACTATGAAGAGTTGGCCAGGGACTATGAGTTTCAACAACTTCTCCCCTTCTTGATCTCCTTTGAATGACAGGTCTCTTGCTATGTACAAACATTAAAGGAAAACGGTCAGGTCAAAAATACATATGTAACTGCTCTCATTTTCTAATTCCTCGCTCTAAACTGTCTCTATTTATGTATTTATTTTATTTATATTTCCCTCCTATCTTTTGTCACTCACAGTGAGTGATCCACTCAGTTCTGTGCTTTTCCACTCCCCATAAAATGAATATGCATGTTGCATATTCACATTACTGCACAGGACATCAGTGTGGGGGGGCTGTATCCTCCTCTCTGCTCTCTGTGTTTGCAGAATCACAAGAGGTCAAATACAACACAGAAACTGTCACAGCAGGGATACCTGCTTAGAGAAACAAATGGAGTCCTAAATAAGGCAGATCTGTAAGAGCTCTCTCCCTCCATGTCCTCAACAGAACAGACCTCCTGAAAGTAAAAATTGACACTGCACGGTTAGCAAAGAGAGGAGGGAGCTGCTGAGAGGGAGTGCATAATTACATGACAGTTTGTACAGCAGCCGGACTATTCCTGTTTGCTTATAATGGAGAGGACATATCCAGGAGCTCACTGCAGGGTCTGACAATGCTGATAACATTGAAACTACAAATGGTACAATAATGATTTTAGATGTTTTTAAAATGTCTGGCCAGGCCCTATTCAAGGTTAATATTAGTATCATTCTGGAAAATGACCTGGCAGTGTCCCTTTAACTGCGGGGCACAGAGAAGTTTTACGTTTTACTCTGAAACGCTGCAACAATTTGGATTAAAAAATGCAAGTCTGCAACAGCGCAACCAGACTCCTTTTCATGCTGTCTGTGGTTCGGGTAGCATGAATCTGATGAGAAGTTCCCTTTAAAGCTGCTTTTCAATTTTGTGTAACTAAAGCTCAGGGTTTGTGCCATAAAGAAAATTAGTCACCTGTTCAAAATATAGATGAAAATATGTGATGTCTGGTTTACTAAGGCCCCTATTGCTTAACAGATTGGGGGCCCAAGGTCCCCTGTATGGATGTAGTGGTAATGGGCATGTGCGACCACCACTTCTGTGAACAGTGACTGGAGCCATGGTCGCACATGCTTACTTCCACTTTATTCACACAGATTTGTCACAGCAAATTTGCAATATATAAACCGTATTGTCCAAGGGCCCTATTGTAATTTATTCCTGTGTTTTACAGAGATGCTCTTTGATGGCAAATCTGAAGACTATTTGTCCTTATTGAGGTCTTTGGTTCATGACCATTAGAGACATAAGACCATGACAACCACACATTTGAGGAGGCGCAGGGCGACCTCCGATTTGATACATTATCCTTTAGCCTGAGAACATTTTTTTGGCTGAGTTTTTGGAAGCTAAACCTCATCTGTGTGTTGAAAGGAACAAACAATGAGGCATTGACCAGCGCCAGGAAAAGTATTGTTACCTGTCCTTCAAGCGTAATATTTTACTTTCTGCTGACGGGAATTTTACTGATTTGAAGCTCTGCACACACCGCACACTTCAGATGCGATTTTCAGACTGACAAAGAGCAGCTTTCTTAGAAGATTAATGGAAGGATTAGCAGGGAGCAGGTACACTGAAGAAAGTATGTGCAGGTGGGCAGCGTGGAGTAAAGCCAAGCACTGCTTACATTCTGCCAAAATGTATGTTTACATAAGCTCGTCTAGCCCTATCGGTGGCATGGCACAACAAGTAATAATAGTATCAAATGTCCGCTTTGATCATTCGTATGGATGAAAATCATTCTGTTGGGGCTTGAGATTACCGTATGTGAAACCAAAAATCCCTGTTCTTGTGTGGTCACAAGATATCTTTTAAATGGAACCATTAAACCTTACTTGGAAGCAGTGGAATCCCAGTGCTTGTGTTTCCTATCAATTGTTATGGTGGCACATGAATGCTAGAACTGAGTGTTTGGTTGTGGCAAACAATAGCAAGATAACAGATTAATGCAGCTGATGAAAGGTGTTGTGGCATGGTGGCTCCGTGGCCTGAACTGTTCCATTGTAGCACAGGAGCCCTTGATACAAGTCTGATTAAAGACAGAATGTGCTTGGAGGTTGTATGGTTTTAATCCTGGTAATTTGGTTTCCTCACCCTCCAAAAAATGCAATCGTAGGTTGTTTGTTTTCTTATTACCGTATATTGTCCCCTTGTGTTTATAACAGGGAAATAAGAAGATATGTTAATGTCCCACAAACTAAAGCCCCCGTCACACATAACGAAATCGTTAGTGAGATCGTTGTAACGTCACAGGTTTTGTGACGTAACAGCGATTTCGCTAACGATCTCGCTAAGTGTGACACTTAGCAGCGATCAGGCCCCTGCTGTGAGATCGCTGATCGTTACAAAGTGCTCTGGGTCATTTTTTGATCGTTGGTCTTCCGCTGGTCAGCATGCATCGCTGCGTGTGACAGCAAGAGACCAGCGATCAGCGATCTCACAGGCTGGTAACCATGGTAAACACCGGGTATCTAGGCATTGCGCGCTACCTAGATACCCGGTGTTTATCATGGTTATCAGCGCTAAGCAGGGAGGATGCTGGTAACTATGATTTACCATGGTTACCAGCCTGTGAGATCGCTGATCGCTGGTCTCTCGCTGTCACACGCAGCGATGCGTGCTGACCAGTGGGAGACCAACGATCAAAAAATGACCCACAGCACTTTGTAGCGATCAGCGATCTCACAGCAGGGTCCTGATCGCTGATAAGTGTCGCACTTAGCGAGATCGTTAGTGAGGTCACTGTTACGTCACAAAACCTATGACGTTACAATGATCTCGCTAACGTTCTCGTTATGTGTGACAGGGGCTTAAGTTTTAGAAGACATATACTGAATACAATTTTTTTTAAACAAAAAAATGTGGTCATGAAGCACGGTTATGGTGGGATCAGGATGCTGACACTGTTATGGGAATAATGTCCCCCAATCCTATACTAATGTTTCCCATCCTTTGCCCCTTCGTAGTATATATTATTATTTATTATTATAGTGCCATTTATTCCATAGCACTTTACATGTGAAAAAGCGGCATAGATAGACAAGTACAATTATCAACAATACTAGGCTCACACAAGTACAGGAGAGAACACCCTGCCCATGAGGGCTCAACCGTCTACAAGAATGTCCCCATCCTAATATATATTTCTTCCATCCTAGTATATAGTCTTTATCCTTGTATATATGTCCCCCATCCTGCTATATATTCCCAACCTGGTATATATGTCCCCATCCTGGTATATACATGTTCCCCATCATGCTATATATATCTATCATGCGTCCATCCTGGTATACATGTCTCCATCCTGGTATATATTTGTTCCAATTCCTGCTATACAGTTCCCCCATAATGGTCCATCCGTGGTGTTGTATAGTGTGTGTGTTATATATATATATATATATATATATATATATATATATATATATTATATATATATATATATATGTATGTATGTATAATATATATATATATATATATATATATATATTTTTATTTTTTTTATTTAACTATCAAAGAAAGATAGACGATTCTACTCACATTCCCTCCACTCCCTCAGTGCATGTCATCCTTTGCAATGCTGGCAGCTTTCTTTGGCATGTAAGCCACGGGCAGGGCATGACATCACTGCCATGGATCCCCAGTCACACGCAGATACCAGCTGCTGTCTAATTCAAAATGAATATTCACTGCTCCCCATGACCATAATCCCATCCACCTCTTGGTGCTAACTTCAATGCGGTGCCGGAAGCAGTGAATATTAGTTCTCTTTAACAGCGAACACAAGTGTTTGCCACAGCCACTGGTGGTGACCCTGCTCCTGGTCTTGTGATCCCACTCCACCACCGCCGCCTCCCCTCCACAGTGAGCCAGGTACATCTAGAATATAGAACACACCTCCACTTTCTTTTTAAATTTGGGGAAAAAATGTGTGTTTTAAAGCTTGAATAATAATGTAGGTGGGGAATACAAGTACTTACTAAAAATGACCTGGTGGGAGAGGTGATGGCTCCTGGAATAATGGCATGCTGACACTTGGTCATTGCTGCTTTGTTGCTTGGGTAGGATTTCCAATAATATGCATTTCTCCAGCTTCTCTTTACATTTGCCATCCCTGCCTCCTTATAATTTTGCAACCCCACTTAAACTTTGCACTCGTGCCCTCAGCTACCCTCCTTTATATGCACTCATTAACAAAAAACTAGTATAAAGTCTCAGCATAGACACGGATACACAGTGGTGAATGTACGTTGGGATCCCTTTTACTACAAGCCCAGGAAATAAGCAGAATACATGGTAAACAAGACAGGATTCTCTAACAGATGTTCTCTTTATCAGAGGCTATCGGCGTTGATCTTCACACTTTAATTGTTTGAACATTTGCTCATAGCAGACTGGTAATCTCTCCAGTAATTAGCAACCCCGATGGACGACTGCAGCTTTAATGAAATATACCACAAAATGTAAAATCATATGTGCACTAAGCCGTATATTATATAAAATTACTTCCAGCGAAAGGGTCAAGGTTGTCATGTATGTGACGCTAGAGACAAGCAAATAAATTTCATGTGCCAAAGATTCATTAGAAACTTGGCATTGGTTTCTCCCTGTGCACGGATGGCAAATTGATCCTAAAATTCGCAGACCCCTTTCTAATTACAATCTGGTATGGGCTTTGAGCTGATGGGCCTTGGGTGTTTCGTGGAAGCCCGCCCAGGTGTCTAAAGCCTGCAGCTCACACCCAGCTTTAATGTTATCTGGGAATTGTCTCTTATTGACTCCTGAAATGAAAGTCTATGGATTTTTAATCTTGAAATTAAATTGTTTTTAAAAATATTTACATACATAAATTTAGTTTTAAAAGCATATCAGTCGAGTGTACAATTACTATTTGTGGTCTTATATGACATATCCTGCATTTTTCCCATCTATAAAATCTATCTCTAAGTTTTAGTTGTCTGTAAACTAGTGGGTGTAGACTAGCAATTATTATGTCCTTCATACCCAGCACAGACAAGGGGGATACCTGACTCTGTGTAACATATGTTCAGAGGCATAAGCAGAATGGATTACAATATATAGCCGTGCTGAGCGGTGTAACTGAATCCAGATAAACTAGAAAGGATAGGATCTGTCTATCTCCCTTAGCTCATTTTCTTCCGTATGCTCCTATTCTAAAAACTTTAATAATCAGCTTTGACATCTCTGTGAGCTAGCTCTCCGTCTTGTCTTGGATTTTAGCAGTTTTTCAGAATGAATGATGAATTCAGAGTAAATTGTCTCGAAGCAGAGAAAGAAGATTTAGTGAATCCTGCTTTGAGCAGGGGGTTGGACCAGATGACCCAGGAGGTCCCTTACAACTTTATCATTCGAAGGCTACCTTCACATTACGATTTTTAGGGAGCCGATGCTGTCCGATATAAATCGGACAGCATCGGCTCCCTTCTGATGCCTGGAATCGGGTGCCAAATAGGCACCCGATTCCGGCATAAAATCGTTGCCTCCGGGCTGAAAAAAAGAAAAAAAAAAAAAACCTTATGCTCACCTCTCCCCGAGCCCCCGCCGTCTTCCTGAAGGTTCCCGGTGGCTCCCGCGGGCTGCAGAGGTCTTCTTCATGTGTTCATGACCTGCGGTGATGTCAGTCACGTGACCGCGGGTTCCACCATGGTAAACTGACCGCGGTCACATGACTGTGACATCACCGCAGGTCCTGAACACATGAAGAAGACCTCTGCAGCCTGCGGGAGCCACCGGGAACCTTCAGGAAGACGGCGGGAGATGGCGGGGGCTCGGGGAGAGGTGAGCATAAGGTTTTTTTTTTTTTTTTTTTTAACCCTTGTGCTCCCAGTTAGGAGCAGTTTTACTGTACTGAGCATGCTCAGTACAGTAAAATCGGGTCCGAGGAGACATCAGATGTTTCCTCAGACCCTTCTCCATAGGGCCCCGTGTTATAGGGATGGGTCAGATCGGATGTGCACCAAATGCCATCCGATTTGGTCCTATCCGAATCTGTCAGATTTTATTTTCGGTGCAAAAATCGGAGCAGGCTCCGATTTTTTCACCGATAATAAAATCGGACAGAATCGGATCGGACCAAATCGGATGGCATTTAGTGCACATCCGATTCGGTCCGATGCCCATAGGCTGCATGGGGCCAAATTCGGATCCGATGCTGTCCGATTTTGATCGGACAGCATCGGATCTCAAAAATCCGTAATGTGAAACCAGCCGAAGATGTATTACAAAGTTTCTTATATTCGCTTGAACTATTGGTTTATGCATATTTGTTGAATCAACATTGACCATTCAAAGAAAGGTTTGGATGGGAAACTACAGGACGACTGCCAGGCTGATTCACTGCTTTCTGCGCTGTGCCAGTCTAGCTATAAAAATAAGAGCTGGAGTTGTATTGACTGTGATGAATGACATTGATAGTTTTATTAGCGATGGAATGACTCTCTGTAAGGGTCTAGCCACTTAATGTTTCCTGGCATACTTGCAGAATGAACGCCGGACGTTGGTGGGCATGAGCAGCTTAGTTGGTAGGTGTGGTTTGGCGTTGGGGGGCATGGCTTTGTGTTTTACCGAAGGAGCAAATTATACTTTTTAGGTCCAGGTGGTCATGGAGTTGATGATAATAGAAGCAGGGGTCTGGGGGTAAGAGCGGGGTGGGGCTGTAGCCCTCCCTTGTATGATCAATTATAGCGCTTGTACGGCCACCCTATCACGCCCACCAACTAATCTGGTCATGCTCACTGGTACGCTTTAACTATGCAATGCCTGATCCAGCCTCCCCCCTCCCCCCACGCCTGGGAGTCTTACCCCAGACCATTGCTTCTGTTATCAACTCTATGACTGCGTGGACTTAAAGCGTTATTCTTTTCACCAAAGGAAGCGGTGAGAAACGCCCAACGACGCCAAACCACACCTACCGGCCCACCCGCTAACGTCCGGCAATGTAAACTACAAGTTTGCCGGGTTTCCCCTCATACAGATGTGTGTAGGCCATAGGCTCTCCTGTTAAAGGGATCCTGTCACCTCCAAAAAGCCACTTAAGCTACAAAATCATGTCCCTGCAGCATCCTATCACTAATCTCGCACTCCTTTTGTCTCCTAAAAGCATCTGTCAAAGTAGATAAAAACAATTTTATACTCCCTCATTAGGCATTATAATTAGTAGGGGCTATATCCTTTAGCCCTTAGGCGTGTTGTTTTGCAGCCTCGAGGATCCACCCTCTCTGTCTGTGCTGCTGTGATGTGGAGCTGAAGGCAGGACTAATGATTTGCATTCTGTGAGTGACAGAGAGGGGAGGGCAGAGCCTGCACAAGCAAAGCAGCACAGAGGGAGAGGGTGGATCCTGGAGCCTGCAAAACAACACACCCTAAGGGCTAAAGAATATAGCCCCTACTAATTAAATGCCTAATGAGTGAGTATAAAATCGTTTTTATCTACTTTGACAGGATGCTTTTAGGAGACAAAAGGAGTGTGAGATTAGTGATAGGATGCTGCAGGGATGTGTTTTTGTAGCTTAGGTGGCTTTTTGGAGGTGACAGGTTCCCTTTAACAAAATGAGAAAAAAAATTTGCTGGATGTCTAAGAATGGAATAATACAGCAGATGGCTATTCTGTACCATTGAAAAAAGTTTTAGCTACTGAGACGAGACTGAAAGGACACTCTTAATAACTTCATTATGGTAAATTGAGGTCTATGAATAGGTTTTACATTAATGTAAATGTAACAAGCTTTTCCTCTGCATATGTCAAAGAAACTACTAATGCATCGGGTATTCCATTTGGTCTTTGCATGGGCAGTAAATTTCCAATATTGGTCCCTGTTATTGATCACCTGCCGTTCCTCTGTCCTGCTGGCCATGTCCTGCAGATAATCAGTACACATCTCTCAATCACTGACCATCCCAGAAGAGGAGAGACCAGCACAGGAATAGCAGGGAATCTGACAGAAGGTATATGCTATATATATTTATTGAGACCTTATGTAAAGAAAGAAGAAAGGGGGAGGGAGATCCCTGTTCAGCTGTGCTGCAGACCTTTCGTTTTTAGGATCAGTGGGGCTCCCAGAGTTCAGACCCCTAGCATCATTATGAGACCTTGTCAGCCTAAGAGCAGCGCTTACAAGGTGTATAGCGAAATGCTTACAAGCGCACGCTCCTTGCCTGTGTTTTTTTTTGTTTCCTTAGAATTCATGTTATTTTGCACTTCTGTCACAATTAGGCTATGTTCACACTTTGCACTTTTTTGCGCACGTTTTTCAAAAAAGCACAAGTGCATCTGCCGGCAAAGTGAATGTAAATTCACTTTTGCCGTTCAGATGCTACGTAAATATATGCTGTGCTTTTATGGGAGAAAGCGCGGGCGTAAAAAGAATCACTATGTGAATTCTGTATGCAGCTGCGCCCGCGCTTTGTCCCATAGCGCCCATTATTCCTGCTGGAATTACACATCGCTGTTCAAACAATGCACAATTCCAGCGGGAATATGCCAGCGCTGCAGGATGTGATGTCACACAAGGGAGGAAGAATCCACCCCTGTGTGACATCTGTGACAGCCCCTTTTTAATTTCTCAGTGTATTAATATACACTGCAAAATCTAAATATAAGTTATCCAAATGGTATGAAAAATAATAAAAAATTGCTTACCCTCCGTGGGGTGTTCGGGTCACTGTGGGCCGAGACATCCACATGTACTGACCTTCCAGGGCCTTGGAAGACCTGTGGTTGGTCGCTCGCGATCTTGTGATATGCACGTCCAATATGATATGATTGCGAGCAGCCAATCACAGCTCTTGATAGGTCCTCGAAGGTCAGTACAGGTGGATGTCTCAGCTCCTGGCTCTACGAACACCCGGCGGAGGGCAAGAATTCAATTTTTTTATTTTTCATACCATTTGGATCACTTTTATTTAGGTTTCGCAGTGTATATTAATACACTACAAAATCAAAAAGGGGCTTTCACAGATGTCACACAGGGGAGGATTCTTCCTCCCCTGTGTGTCATCAGTTCTCCCCTGCGATCAAAAGAATTGTCCTGGTGTTTCAATGAAAAAATGACTTTCTGTTCATATGTTCAGGCTTTTGAGCAACTTATACATTATTTAAGCTTACAAAGATGCCAAGGTTTTGAAAGAAGTGACATGTCCATTCTTCAAGCATTATCCACTAGGATACTATACAATAGAAGTCAACGGGAAGGCTAAAAAGACACCCCGGGCATATTTTAAGTGTTCTGTAAATGGTCAACAATTCCCCCCCCACCAATTTAAAGGTGTCCCATGAATGCTGAAACATGTTTACCAAAAATGTCAGAGAATGACCAAAAACATCTAGGCTTACAAAATTTCAGAAAGAAGAAACAATTCTTAATGCACTTCATAAGTGGATGTATTTGACTGCCGGAAAAAGACACAATGTGAACATAGACTTTAGAGCCAGTTGGACGCCTACATGGGACATATTTGGTTTAGACCTTTTAATTGTGCTATTTTCTCTGTTTGCTGTCATAAAGTCCCCATTCTGTCAATCATTAATGTGAGACGCATGTGGCTTGTAATTCTGACATGTCTTCATGGATTAAGCCGGTTAGAAAAGAATATTCCTGCAGACAACAGTGAAATCTAGAATTGTGTACGTCATGGGTGGAAAGCTGTATTTTTTATGTGCTGGGATTGGTAGGTTTGTCACTGCAAAGTTTTGGATTGCTTTGAGCATATGGTGATTGCATTGGTTTAAATGCAGCTTCTAGATTGCAGATTTTTTACTAGATTAGATACAGGTTCTGCAGCTTTGAGAGGTGGAACCATTATTATGATGGAGACACGTCACTGTGTTGATACAGAGGAGATAGTTGATCAAGGACAGATCCTAAGTGATGCTTGTTAGGAGTCCATGTAAGTATTGCTTTACATTTTAGCATCAAACACATTGCAGAAACGGTGGTGGTGGGGGGAAAGTAGTTTGCGTTTTTGGGGGCCCTTGTCAATCTTTGACATTGACTGGTGCTTCCTTACAGCACCGCATTAAAAGGAGATATGTTGTTACAATCAACGCTTATTAAGAAAAATACCCGGAAGGTTAGCATCTAGGTACGGAGGAGAAACCACTGGTAATATACCTTCAGGGTATAGTATGTAAGTCCTAGAAAGACGCAACAAAATAGCCTATCTGTAGGAACCATCTAATACAAGGTCTACAGACTGGGCTTTTTGGAAGCAAAACCTGGATGATAAAGTGACAAGACAGAAAAAGAATCATTACCTTCAAAATTTGGTGTTGGAGATGGATGTTATCAATACAATAAGAACAACCAACAAATCAATTTTGGAACAAATCAAGCCAGACATTTCAATGGAAGCAATGATCACCAAGCTACGACTTGCCTATTTTGAACACAACATATGAAGAAAGCAATTTCTGAAAAAGACATCATAGTCGGAAGAATAGACTGAACAAGGTGAAGAGGAAAGACAGCAGCCCAATAGCTTGATACTATCAAGAGAAGACCCTAGGGACCCATCTAGGTTCAGGAAAGAGCCTGGCGGACCCATATAGGCTCAGAGGAGAACCTGGAAGACCCATCTGGGCTCTGAGGAGGAGAGCCTTGCGGACCCACCTGGGCTCTGAGGAGGAGAGCCTTGCGGACCCACCTGGGCTCTGAGGAGGAGAGCCTTGCGGACCCACCTGGGCTCTGAGGAGGAGAGCCTTGCGGACCCACCTGGGCTCTGAGGAGGAGAGCCTTGCGGACCCACCTGGGCTCTGAGGAGGAGAGCCTTGCGGACCCACCTGGGCTCTGAGGAGGAGAGCCTTGCGGACCCACCTGGGCTCTGAGGAGGAGAGCCTTGCGGACCCACCTGGGCTCTGAGGAGGAGAGCCTTGCGGACCCACCTGGGCTCTGAGGAGGAGAGCCTTGCGGACCCACCTGGGCTCTGAGGAGGAGAGCCTTGCGGACCCACCTGGGCTCTGAGGAGGAGAGCCTTGCGGACCCACCTGGGCTCTGAGGAGGAGAGCCTTGCGGACCCACCTGGGCTCTGAGGAGGAGAGCCTTGCGGACCCACCTGGGCTCTGAGGAGGAGAGCCTTGCGGACCCACCTGGGCTCTGAGGAGGAGAGCCTTGCGGACCCACCTGGGCTCTGAGGAGGAGAGCCTTGCGGACCCACCTGGGCTCTGAGGAGGAGAGCCTTGCGGACCCACCTGGGCTCTGAGGAGGAGAGCCTTGCGGACCCACCTGGCTCTGAGGAGGAGAGCCTTGCGGACCCACCTGGGCTCTGAGGAGGAGAGCCTTGCGGACCCACCTGGGCTCTGAGGAGGAGAGCCTTGCGGACCCACCTGGGCTCTGAGGAGGAGAGCCTTGCGGACCCACCTGGGCTCTGAGGAGGAGAGCCTTGCGGACCCACCTGGGCTCTGAGGAGGAGAGCCTTGCGGACCCACCTGGGCTCTGAGGAGGAGAGCCTTGCGGACCCACCTGGGCTCTGAGGAGGAGAGCCTTGCGGACCCACCTGGGCTCTGAGGAGGAGAGCCTTGCGGACCCACCTGGGCTCTGAGGAGGAGAGCCTTGCGGACCCACCTGGGCTCTGAGGAGGAGAGCCTTGCGGACCCACCTGGGCTCTGAGGAGGAGAGCCTTGCGGACCCACCTGGGCTCTGAGGAGGAGAGCCTTGCGGACCCACCTGGGCTCTGAGGAGGAGAGCCTTGCGGACCCACCTGGGCTCTCAGGAGGAGAGCCTTGCGGACCCACCTGGGCTCTGAGAGAGGAGAGCCTTGCGGACCCACCTGGGCTCTGAGAGAGGAGCCTGGCGGACCCAGCTAGGCTGCACAAGATTGATCTTCCAATAGAGCGTTCATCAAGTTGCCATGGCCTGAAATCGAGCTGCAGGGCATTTAAATAATAAAAAAATGTAGTTATTTATATGCCAGGGCATCCATGGCATTAGGTATGACTAGGTTCAGTTGACTTAGAGAAGGAGGGGTTCTTAATTCTGGCTGCAAATTACACACAAGTATTGCGCACGCATAAAATACATATATTACATCTAATAACATGTAATAATCTTTTTGGGTATGTTTTAAAGCTTCAGGTACTTGCAGCCAATTAAACCCCATGGAAACATTCGTTTCACACATGAAGTCGCACTGCGTGTTACAACCCACCAAGCCATTACTTTATTAAGCAAGTTGACATGAGGGAGTATCGACACCACTCCGGGTTTCATTATAACAGCTGCAGTATCAGGTTAGTCTCTCTGCCTTTTAATGAGAGCGCATAAATCAAAACGATCCAGATTCATAACGAGCTAAATATTTCAGATGCTTTTTTGCAAGCAGAGAAACAGCTATTGAGTGGTGTCTTTGATTATGAGCTGAATCTGGGCAGCTGTTTAACAGAAATGTCTGCCTGTCTGCTATTGTGCATCAATAATTCACCACCCAGAAGAACAAGTAGTCCCTCAGGTCTATTCTTACTGTGAAACAATCGCAGCTAGTGAGAGGAGCTGTGCCTGTTTTTGGGTTGAGTTCATTTTTCGTGGGCCTGTCGCACCCACCGAAAGCTGAGGCTGCCATCTTTGCATTAAAATAAAAAATCTACAGGCGCAGGAGAGGAATTATAAATTACTGACACGCTGGTACAGGTGTCCCACCCTTCTCCACAGGATTAACCTGGAGATCTCGGACGCCTGCTGGAGATGTGGCTCTGCCACGGGCTCTATGCTTCATATTTGGTGGTCCTGTGGTCCCCTGCAACCCTTCTGGAACTCAGTTTTCGATGCCTTTCATTTAAAGACTGGGGTCCGTCATGAACCATCTCCCCAAATGGCCCTACTGTCCCTGATACCCAGTTCGATAGTTTCCGTCAGGAAGGGGATTCTGAGATTCTGCCTAATAACTGCCAGAGCAGTTATTCCCCGGCATTGGAGGTCCACTGAGGTCCCCTCCACGGTGGAATGGATAGCTGAAATGGATAGATTACATCGTCTGGAGTCACTGGTGGCGGGTGATGGTAATGCCGCACATGAACAGGAACGCACCTGGTTCCTCTAGCAGTCCTTCAAGGAGAGCACAGGGTTCCTTACTTGGCTGCGTACATAGAAGTGATTGTCAACTTGTGGGCGTTTAAATTGCTGGGTCTCCCTTACCCCCCCCCCCTCCCTACTTACTCCCCTTTCCCCTACCCCTTTATTCTCTCTTTCTCTTTCTCTCCTCATATTTCCACAATTGTCTTTTCATAGGTTCTGTATTCTTTATATAAGGTCCTTGTCCAGAGGTGATTCTTAAGATGGGAAACATGTACCCTTTAGGTGCTAGTGTCCTTATTGGACTACTCCTGTGCTGCTCTCTTCGGGACGTAATGTATCTTTGTATTAAGTCCTGGACATTGTACTGGTTCTTTCTATTGTTGTTACTGTTGAAAATTTCAATAAATATATTTACTGAAAAAAAAAAAAAAAAATCTAGGGAAAGGTATACATAGAAATATATTATTGTACACTCAGTGAGAGGTGGGAGCTCCCCACTACCTACAGAGGTTATCAAGTAAGAGGACAGAGACCCCTGCTACATACAGGGGTCATCCAGTAAGAAGAGGGAGACCCCCCCCACTACATAAGAGATCAACAAGTAAGAAGAGGGAGACCCCCACTACATACAGGGGTCACCCAGTTAGAGGAGGCAGACACCCCACTACATACAGGGGTCATCTAGTAAGAGGAGGGAGACCCACACTGCATACAGGGGTCATGCAGTAAGAGGAGGGAAACCCCCACTACATACAGGTGTCACCCAGTCAGAGGAGTCAGACCCCTACTACATATAGGGATCATCCAGTAAGAGGAGGGAGACCCCCACTACATACAGGGGTCATCCAGTAAGAGGAGGAAGGCCCCCACTACATACAGGGGTCATCCAGTAAGAGGAGGAAGACCCCCACTACATACAGGGGTCATCAAGTAAGAGGAAGGAGACCCCCACTACGTACAGGTTTCATCCAGTAAGAAGACTGCGGCCCCAACTACATACAGGGGTCATCCAGTAAGAGGAAGGAGACCCACTGCATACAGGAGTCTTCCAGTAAGAGGAGGAAGACCCTACTACATACAAGGGTCTTCCACTAAGAAGAGGGAGGCCCCCAGTATATACAGGGGTCATCCAGTAAGAGGAGGGAGATCCCCAATACATACAAGGGTCATCCAGTAAGGAAAGGGAGACCCCACTACATACAGGGTCATCCAGTAAGTGGAGGGAGACCTCCACTACATACAGGGGTCATCGGGTAATAGGATTGAGACCCCCACTACATACAGGGGTCATCCAGTAAGAGGATGGAGACCTCCCTAGATACGGGTGTCGTCTAGTAAGAAGTGAGAGACCCCCCACTACATAGAGATCATCAAGTAAGAAAAGGGAGACCCCCACTGCATACAGGGGTCATCCAGTAAGATTAGGGAGACCCCCCACTGATCTGTGGGGGTACTGGTGCTGGAACCTACCAATCCTGCTAATAGGTCATCAGTATATTCTTACCAATTAACCAATTTCATAGAAATTGGCCAATACTGAAAAAAACAACTCGCCATGAATCATGAAAGCCGGAGCTCTCCTGTGTTATGCGGTGACAGATTTTTTTAAATAAATACATTATTTTATTTGCTGCTTTGATTCTGTGTTTGATGTTATTTTAGTCTTGTGTATGTAGCACTGATATGTGGAATCATGTTCTTTCATTTTGCTGTCAGTTTATTTTATTTCAGTAGGATTAAAAAATTAGAGGAAAAAAAAATTCCTTTAAAATGTTAATTGGTAATGACTATGGCTGTTACATTGCAGTTTTCTGTATCTGTGAGGAGCAAGTCTATGTACAGTGGGACAGACAGCCTGTGACTTGGACACGTAAAATCATAACGAGAAAAGCTCTTAATTACACAGCGGAAATCCCTTTTGCTTCACTTGGCAGGAACCTGAATGATTCCTAGAAAAGCCATTTTTTATAATTTTAGGGCAGCAATGGTTTATTTAAAACTAAATAATTACTTTTTGCCGCCGTTGCTCAGTTCTCTATCTGAGGCCGTTATAGGATTAATTGAAAAAAAAGCAAAACCATTACCATCTTTTAAAGGAAAAAATATTGAAAGTTGTGTCTTTTGCATTATAGTCGGCATCTCTATGGCTTATGTCACAATCCTTTTAATGAAGTACACTGGCATGTGCCACAACAACGCCAGTTGATTTTGGTTCAGTGCAATATTGGTGATTATTTTTTGTTCCTGTATTAAGAAAGCCACACCTGGACCGCCTATAGTTTAGTAAAACTGGAGTTTGATCACCATAGAAGCCTATAGGATAGATAATAAATGAATAATCACTGGATGCCACCTATCTTTGAATGAATGGAGCAATGATTCACCACCGCTCCACTCATTTCTTTGGGACTGATGGAGATTTCTTTTCTGTCCCATAGTAACTTTGGGTCTCACAGGACTGGTGAAGTATTTATCACCTATGCTGTAGGAAACCCTCACCATCCTATCTGCTGCCATATTCAGTAGCAGCTAATCATGTATTGACCTCAGTTTTGTCCCAAGCATTACCATGCAATGGAAACTGTACAATTATCCAGTAAGAGGAGGGAGACCACCCACCCCCACTACATACAGGGGTCATCCAGTAATAGGAGGGAGACCCCCACTACATACAGGGGTCATCCAGTAAGATGAGAGAGAGACCTCCACTACATACAGGGGTCATCCAGTAGGAGGAGCGAGTCCTCCATTTACATCACAAGAGGAGGTCTCATCCAGGGTACAGGAAGAGGAGAACCCCCCACTACATACAGGGTCATCCCATAAGAGGAGGGAGACCCCCACTATATACATGGGGTCATCCAGTAAAAATAGGGAGACCCCCACTACATGCAGGGGTCATCCAGTAAGAGGAGAGAAACCTCCACTACAATACAGGGGTCATCCAGTAGGAGGAGCGAGTCCTCCATTACATACAGGGGTCATCCAGTAGGAGAGGAGACCTCCACTACATACAGGGGTCATCCAGTAGAGGAGCGAGTCCTCCACTACATACAGGGGTCATACAGTAAGAGGAGGAGACCCCCCCCACTACATACAAGGGGTCATCCATAAGATGAGGGAGACCCCCACTATATACAGGGGTCATCCAGTAAGAAGGGAGACCCCCCACTACATGCAGGGTCACCAGTAAGAGGAGAGGACCCCACACATAAGGCATCGGTAAGAGGAGGGAGACCTCCACTACATACAGGGGTCATACAGTAAGAGGAGGGAGACCCCCCCACTACATACAGGGGTCATCCGATAAGAGGAGGGAAGACCCCCACTATATACAGGGATCATCCAGTAAGAATAGGGAGACCCCCACTACATGCAGGGGTCATCCATAAGAGGAGGGAGACCCCACAATTATCAAAGATGCACATGATTACTGGAGGTCTCTGCAGTAGGACACTTGCAAATAACTTATTTTCAGGGTGGACCTTTAACAAAAAGGGATAAAACAGACCCTTTTGTACCCATCTCCATGAAGAGTACTCCATCTTTTAGCTGGAACGCACCAGTGTAAGGAACGATTACTCTAGTCAGTGACTGAAGTACATTTCTGTTGTAGTGTACATCACTTTTGTAGTGGAAATTTGTTTTTTGATAGTTTGTACTCAAGCTCACCCGTCCCTGCTAAGCCAAACCTCCTGGCATAAAATGGCAAAAAGTCACCAAATTGTTTGTGCAACTTCTAGTTGCGCTAACATTTTCCAACATTTCAAGCAGTTTTATTGAAAATTTATGGTTTCATGAATGTGGACACAAGTGTAGATTTAGTGTATAGTTGGACTCTTATAACCATTAGGTTATGAGCACCCATTTGAATTTGGTGAAACTATCTGCACCAATCGGCATCTGCTGGCAGAAATGCCCAAAAAAACAATGTGTATCAGACATGTTTATGGTCATGTTTACAGTGTTTGTGTTGTTTTTTTTAACACTAAAAATGCACTGTTATACAGAACATCACGATTGCGCCACTACTGACATTCTCACTAGATTAGGGATCATACCAAGCACCCTTTTACTCCTCCAAGTCCATATTCATGCACCTGGTGCATACCCAAGAGGTCAGTCCATATAATCTTTACATTAGAAGGGAAAAGAGTAGCACTCACCAGGTTATACAGACAGTCTTCTTATATTGCACATAACAGGGACATAAAACAGGAGGGAGGATGGGGTACAAACAACAGGCCGTTTCATCCCTGGCCCTAGGTGGAACTGGTAAAGTGCCAGGTGCTGTGAAACAGCTGCTGGTACCCCATCTCTCTCCTGTTTTAGTACTCCTGTATGTGTAATAAGAGAAAAATAACGTATAGCAGCACAACAGTCTGTTGAGTGCTACTCTTTTTCTCTCTAATGTAAAAACGCGCTGGTGTGCACAAGCCTAGAGCAGGGATCTCAGCTCCAGGCCTCAAGGGCTGCAAACAGTGCAAGTTTCCCGGCCCTCCCTAGCATTGCACAGGTGATCACTAAATAACCTGCACAGGTGATGATTTCACCTCCTGTGCAATGCGAAAAAAATTGCCTGAAAACATAGACATGTAGTCAGGGCCCTTTCGTAGGCCCCCGTGAGGTTTGATCTAACACATAAAATCTCCTTGAGGATAAGTGTGATACAGGAATATGAAAAAGGTTGTGACGTTCTCTGGATAGTTATGATACAATCTTTTGAATGAAAACCTGCACTGTTTGCAGCACTCCGAGGCCTGGAGTTTGAGATCCCTGCCCTACAGGATGGTTGGTCACATGGTGACATTCGTTTTGGGCAATTGTTTTATATCTCCAAGTCCCAGTCTTCTTTTTTTTTTACACAGAAAGCATTGTTGTTCATTGAAAGACCCAATTACAAATATGATTATATGTTGTTTTATGCTGTAAACACAGTGCAACCTATATTAAGTATTACACTTCTACAAATATATGTATTTTTTTATATAGTGTTTGCATCTTTGTACTGTAAGAAGCCAGACCCTTCGCATGTGGCTTTCTAGAAATGTTATACTCCCTAATGAAAAGTGAATATTGGATTTAGCCAGACTGCCAAGAAACCGGCTTTCTATTCAACGGACATCTCAATTCTTCCAACTGGCTTCCTGACAGCAGCGACATCACAGCTCTGCTTTATATGCTGCGGATCCAGAGCGTGAAGGGTAAAGGCTGAAGGCACCAGAGAGCTTGTGACAATGCATTGTTTGTGTAGACATAACACACCACTGCCTCATGGCCCTCTTTACTAAACAGCCTGAAAATGGCCATGACATTAACCCCCAAAACATAGCTACGTCTCCAAATATACATCCTTGAGTTGCTAGTTTTTGATGTGTTAGTAAAAATACTATCCAGCCATTTCTGTATATGTGGGAATATTAAATGCCTCATTGTTCCCATGGGGATTTGGTTTCCAGCTTTCCTAGACAACCAAAACCACCTAGTAATACAAAATTACTCAACACTTCCTATATTGCTACTTGTCTTTAGAGCATATTCACATTTTGTTGCAGAAATGTTAGCAAAATTCCATTTATGTTTTTGCAACTAGAATAGATATTTTCAGTTGTACGTAAAGGGGGATGAACAATTTAAGAAAACTGGTTCTCTTATTTTTTTAGGATCTCTAAATTTGAGCATAGTGAAGAGCAGCTACAAAAAGCATCCCCTGCTCTGGAGGACCAATCCTGTCTTGAGTTACACTGATAGTCCATCGATGTGAAATAAGAACTGTTTAATGCTTAATATGCCCTGTGATGACGCTCCCAATTGAAAGATGGTTGCTGGGAGCCATAGAAGGGTGACCATTTGTGATCACTTTAACAAGTGACACTTTTACTCAAGTGTGGGTATGGGCACCCAATGTAGAACTGTAATGGGTTAGTGGGCACGCTGGGCACAGGAGCGTCTGGAAACAGTGCTGACAGGACGCTCAGGACCAACCTTGTCCGGTGCACTACACTAAACAATGAACGGGGAGACACCGGGACGACAAATACAGCGGAGGCCCTGCTCATAGGAAACTTGGAATGATTACCTCCTGCACTCACCTGCAGCTGTGCCCTGATCTCCCTACCGTCCCTATGCGGTTCTTTCACCCCGTCGCCGAACAGGATACCTAGTCCCTTGCTGGCCCTGAGCACTAGTTTCAACCGCTGCACTAAAATCAACAAGAGGGGAAGGAAAAGACAGGCAGGGGAACAACAAAAAACTTCACACCTGCTACCATGCTCCTTGGCAGCAGATGGCTTTGCAGTAGTCCACTCTCCAGAATAGCACCTTCACCTCAGGTAGCTAGGCCAAGAATGGCGTTCACTCACCAGCAAGGACTGCTGGGATATGTGACCATATAAAGGAGATGGGAGTGATCACAAAGTAGCCACACCTAGTACAAGAAATAGCTTGCTAGCATTAACTTCTAACCTTCCAAAGGAAAGAAACAGGTAGTTACCGAATCACTAGCAAATATTGGAAGACTAATCATCTGAAGCATTCAGTAAGTTTTCTGGGTGTCGCTTATACTTACACTGGACCCAGGTATCCCTCCCCCAATGCTGCATCTTGGCATTATTTCAGACTTTAGCCTCACACTTGCTACCTGAACTTCAAGGTGATAAAATGACCTCTTCTCTGGACTGGAACCTTATCTGCTATATTATATACTGCTGAAATAACCAGTAAGCTAAATAGGATCTTGTGTCTTTTGGCTAGAGTGACGAGAGCTGGAGACGTCTGGCTTGTGTTAGACAGTGACCGCTACTGGTTACCAAGGAGTCATAAATAAGATTCTGTACTCTGTGTATTTCCCCAGCCAATGTGCAAGTGCACTTAAAGGGACACAGTCATTAAGTTGGATCTGTACTTCTTGAGCAGTTGATTGAAATCTATTACTCTCTGCAATCAGCCATTTCAGGTTGGAGAAAGCATGACTGTATTGTAAGTAGTGGAAAAAAAAATCTTTGTATAAATATATACATCAGGTCTCATAACTTTACACTGTTAAAACATTAAAGGGGTTGTCCTGTTTTAGGAAACTTTTCCGCATATACACAATGCATTGGAAAAAAAAGTGTTATTTACTCTAAAATCCGCTCATTGTGACTGCCGCTGTCTTGGCCTCTGTTGTTTGGCTGCAGCGGTGATTTTGGCAGCACTCAGAGCATCTTGTACCAACCAGTGATCTCTGGGATTGGCTGCAGCAATGTTGATGTATTGTCCTCACTTCAGCCACATAATAGACTGAGACAGCCACGGACACAGAGGTGGACCCCGGGAGGGTGTGTGGGGGGTGAGTAAGGCACATTTTTTCTTTCTTTTAAATAACTGTGCAGATAGGGAAAAATGTTCTAAAATGGTGCAACTCCTTTAAAGGACTACAGACAGAAATATATGCTTACCTTAGTCATATAAGCATTCTAAAACTTGGATCTTATCATTTGTGTGTGTCCTATTACTATATTTTTGCCTTTTCAGTGTCCTTTATCAAAAGCTCAACTTTGTCGTTGAATAGAAACCTTTGTGTTTACATTTATAGCCTGAGGATTGGCTGTCAGAATGCTGTATGTATCGTAAGTCCCCATACCAATATGTAAAACATAAAAAATAGTGTTTATTATACTTATCAGCACAGTGGTCCGGTTCTTGATTTGTCGCCTCCTCTCTTGCGATTGCTGTAATTTTTTGCTTCTTATTGTTGAAGTGTCCTATGTAATCCTCAAACTAACCTCCATTGCACCCCTGCATACGCACACTTTTCTCTGCATTGCAGAGCAAAGTATTGTAGTTTGCAGGTGCGGGGAAGAACAAAGAAGGCCTGCGTAGTGCAATACTTTGCTCTGCCTTCAGCAGGACTGAGACGCCTGCGCAGGGGCGCAGTGGAGCAGTGGAGGTCCGTTTATAGATGACGTAGGACGCTTCATCCATATGAAGTGGAGAAAGAGGATGGTAATCACAAAAATAGAGGAGGCGTCGAATCGAGACCAGCCCCCGTAGATAAGTATAATAAAAGCTATTGTGTTTTACAGATTGGCCTGGGCTGGGAGGGGTGGGGGGGGGGTTATATTCAGCATTCTGGAATGCTGAATATAAGGGCTTAATGGTGGTGGCTGCAACTTGTATGGGAAAAATCTGGGTACAAGTGCACTCTCCCCTGTTTTGAGTAGATACAGTGTGTTTGTCAATCTTTTATTCATGCGGATACCTTGGGAGTCTTGCACTTAAAAATGTAGCTTTACATGCATGTTTTAAGGCACCCCATACAACTCTATAGGGAGAAAACATATGAAAATGTACAGTTCAATGGCGGCATTGAATACAAACCTGGCATCAGTATAAATGAAATCACACCTACTCTGCTTGAACTGTTGAAACTTCATCAGAACATCGCAGAAAAAGGGTAAAATTTTCCCTTCAGCTCCATTTACCTTCTATAGGGCTGACAGCGGGTCCCTGACTCCTGCAGTTTTCCTCATTGCAGTTGTATAGTGACGAGTAACATCCTGGACCCCCATTCTAGTATTCATTGTGGCCCTCTCCATTTGGACATTTATTTTTGGACGTTTTTTCGCTGCATCCAAAACGCAGAGTTCTGCAGTACAATCACAGTGGATAGGACCAGGGCCGGTTTTAGGCAAAGTGGGGCCCTGGGCAAAAGGTTAAAGTGGGGCCCTAAATGCTCACATATTGCACCGTCACACTCAGACATTTAGGTTACACGTACAAGAGCGGCATTCAGACTGGTAAATGAGTGCGATTTATAATATTCAAGTCATTCAGCGCTTGTTTACAGATTTTTTACACAGGATGATGGCACAGAACAATCACCAGTAGAGCAATCAGTCCTCTACAGATTCATGCTATCGGCAGCACTTCTGCAGTGTTGCCGAGAGCAAGGATTTTTGTTCCTCCGTAAACATCCAATCACCTGATGATGAGCCGCATTTTGCTCGTTTGTTGGGCGATTGCCGACCTGTTTACACCTAGGAACTCCAATCCGTGCTGCTGGGATTTATAAATGTGGATGTTACATACACACAACACACAGTATGTGACACAAACATATTACACCTATACACCGAGCACACACATAGACACACACGGTATGTGACACAAACACTTTATATTACACGTATACACCAAGCACACACATAGACACACACATCCATTCCCATCATTGTATGTCATACAGCCCGGCTCCTCCAGGGAGAGTCGCTCTTTCTAACCTCTTATACTTTGACAAAGAGATGGGGATTGTGAACACAGGACTCCTTATATTGATTAAAAATTACTTACAAGTGTTTAATTACCGTATATACTCGCGTATAAGCTGAGTTTTTCAGCCCAAAAATTGGGCTGAAAAGTCCCCCCCTCGGCTTATACGCGAGTCACTGTATACAGTATACAGGCCACCCGCCCCTTGCTGCAGCAATCCTGTAAAGGAATACATTATTATACTTATCCCTGCCGCTGTCCCGCCGCCACTATCGCGCTCCTCGGGCTTCATCCGGCTTCTTCCGGCTTCCTCCTCCGGTGGGCGCAGGCATTGACGTCATAATATTTAAAATACATTTGCTTTATTCGCCATTTTCCAAGACCCATGATGTTTTAATTTTTGAAGATACAGGGCTATGTGAGGGCTTACTTTATGTGCCCTGAGCTGACATTTTTACAGATCCCATTTTGAGTCAGATACAACATTTTTGATCGCCTTTTATTGCATTGTATTGTAACAACGTGGTGGCCCAAAAAACACAATTCTGGCGTTTTAATTTTTTTTCCGTCACGCCATTTACCAATTGGATTAATTTACTTCGTATATGGATAGCTTAGATTCTTACGAACGCAGCGATACAAAATGTGTTTTTTTTTTTCTTTTTTTTACTGTTTTATTGCTATTTTCAGTTCAGCTCCTTTGGGGGCCCCTAAGAGAGTGGGGGCCCTAGGCAACTGCCCAGTCTGCCCCCCCCCTAACGCCGGCCCTGGATAGGACTTATAGAGATCCCATGTCGACTGTGCTGCCTTTTTCCACAGGCTAAACTGACGTGCAGCGCTGCTTTCTGAGACTCAGCATGTTGATTTATGCTTGCAGAGACGCAAGCGTTTTCTGCGGGAGGACACAACGAAAATCCACTGCGCCCAAAAACCCGATTATTCCTGAATACACGTGTTTTGTCTAGAATCCAGCATGTCCCGATTACCGCCACTTAGCCTTAGGCCATGTGCTCATGCTGTGTTTTTGATCAGTTTTTTTTGTGGTGCATTTTTGTTGAATTTTCAGCTGCAAAACTGTATTGCGTTTTTGATGCACTGATTCATTTTTGGTGCATTTTATGTGTTGCCAATCTGTTTTTGATACTTTTTTTTTATTTTATTACAATGGAGTCAATGGAGAAAACATTTCATTAATTGACACTCATAGTTTTTCTGGATGCGTTTTCTGCCCCAAAAACGTACCAGTAAAAAATGCAGCGTTTGAACAGCATTACTGAAATCTCATTGACTTTGCTGGGCACCACAGGAAGAGATCCATTTTTCATGTAAAAATGGATTAAAAATGCACTGTGTGAACATACCCGTAAGGTACCTTTACCCACAGAGATATATTGCTTGCAATTCACTGGTTTCTGTGAAATCATGGACACCTTGTTCCATTTTGTTGCCATGTACAAGTGGAACAATGTGTCCATGATTTCATTGCAACCAGTGAATTGCAAGCAATATATCTCTGTGTGTAAAAGGTACCTTTATAGTTTAGCTGCTCTTTCGTGACATACATAAAGTGGTTGTATCCTCAGTGTAATGTTGCTCTACATTTGGACCAAATTGAGGAATTTGATGCCACTAGAGCCCTGTTATGCAAGCGGGACTTCACTATGATCAGTATATTTGAGCATTTGATATGTCAAGTACTGGAGAACCTGTCTACTTCGTAATTCCCTGGGTGCGAAATTACTGAAAATGTCACCAATTGCTTACCCTCACCACTCCGCTGATCTAGGTTACTTTTGGAGCTTATGTCTTTGTCCAGCTCAAACTTTTACTTTTTCATAAAGTGTAAATGTCATTTAATTGAAAAAAACAATACTGCACTGGTTGTTACCAATGGTCACACAGCAGCTAAGATGATGATTTTTTGTGCCATGTGACTTATTTTATCAACTTTTTTGTGCGCTTTTAAAAACTGCATTTTATGGCTATGTGGGCATGGCCAGCAATTGATAACAGTGAGCAATGCAATGTGATAGCAGAGAAAGAACAAGATCAGAGATCCTGAGGTGTGTCGGGAGCCAGATGATAGATCAGAGAAGAGTTTGCACTGATCCTGACATTCTGACATTGCTCAGCACTGTGCTGTAGCCTGTGGTAATTGGATACATTGTCACCTCACCAGCTGCAGTCAGGAGCTTTTACAGTGTAGGCCCCACCCTTTAGCCTTATATGGCTGTTTTCAGTGTGAAAACGGATCTGACTGAGAATGAACAATGTCTGCTTCACACAGATTACGTGGGGACACCTTGTGGAAGGTTTATGAATGGTTTTCAACAGAATTTTCTTATGTAGTATATTTGAAAGTATATTTAAATCACTTGCACTACATTATTAAATAAAAATGTAAACTGCGGTTACGCTTTAAAGTTACTTTAGTGTCAGAAATCAGCTCAGTTTATAAAAACGGAACATTGAGTTTCTATTCATTTGGCAATACCTGTCTTTTGACAACCCGCATATTTATGCAAATATCTTGTAATTGGCGTGTTCTAACACTAAGGCTTTGATTTTACTGTACTGTCAGTAGATCTCAGTGTGAACCTATTACTCCTTTCTACGACAAGACACTACAGTGTCCGGATGCCCCAGTTTGTTTAATTAAATGTAATTTAAAAACTAAAGTGTCTCACGGCCCTTCACTAATCCGTGCTCCAAAATCTTATTTTTATACACTGTAGATTTTTTTTTTTCTGTCCCCAAAATCTGTTCAATGCTGATCCATAATTTATAGCCCCGTCCGCAGCGTCTGATTTGTGTTTACTGTCTCCGTCCTCTCCTCGAGCTATGAAAGACTAGGAGAATCGCTGCATCCTAGAAATATATTGTTACCGTTTCCTTGGCAACTGGGAATCCGCTCACGGCTAAGATGAAAGCATGTGGGAGTATTTGGAAAAACTTGCATCTCTTCTGTCAAGAATAGAACTACAAGACAATGGGAGGAAAATTGATGTCTTTTTTTGGGGTGCGAGATAAACAGCATTTATTGTTTTGTAATTCAATGTCGAAGAGGGAAAAAAAAGACATCAATGAGATAAAGAGGATCTCCTCTAAAGCCAACTGTTTACAATTTAGATTTGAAAAGAATAGTATGTGTGAAAAAATATATAATAAACATCCTGCTATGATACAGAATGTAGCATGTTGGCTGAGCGGCCTCCTCAAGCAGGCGGCTCAGTGACCTCAGGAGACATAAGGCTGAGCGCTCATTGCTTATGCCAGGCTCTAATAGAGAAGCACAGCATGTGGCAAGAAGTCAAGAGTGTACATTCGGCTTCCTCCTGAAAAACAAATCTGGTACCCGAACCGTCATATACTCTCACAATGTTTTTCTTACATCATAGCTTGTTACAAATTATCACCTGTCTGCTGTCAGTAAGTAGGAACATTCATATTAAGGGTACCGTCACACACAGAGATATAGTGCATGCAACTCATGGTTGCAGTGAAATCATGGACATATTGTTATTTTGTGCTGTGTCAAATAATAGTGTCCATGATTTCACTGCAACATGAGTTGCATGCAATATATTCTGTGTGTGACGGTACCTTAGAGACACTACTATTGTATCCAGTCTAGACTATTAATATTATCAAACTAAAGCTGTGTCGACGCGTGTATATTTCATAAGCTCTCACGATCTCAGGAGACCAGTTGCGGGCAGCTGGCTAAAGAGCTCAAACTCAGTGAAATCCATGGTGCATTGCCCCCTGGGAATTTGAATATGCAAATGTAGTCCGTAAAGCCTCGTTTAAGAGTCTCAAAGACGGTACTAGCTAGATATCCCTCCAGGAGGGATATCTGCTAGTACCGTCTTTGAGACTCTTAAACGAGGCTCCACGGACTCCATTTGCATGTTGTATATATATATATATATATGGCATTAGCCCCGCCCATTCAACATAGCCACGCCCACCCACAGCCTGCATCTCCACATATCCCCGTCTTCTACACATAGCCACTCCCTCAGGACTGTGCAAAGGGGCGGGCCTATATGTAGAGGTGCTATGAAAGGGGAGGGATGGGACATTGTCTTGAGGTGGAGCTATGAATGATGGGGTTACTGGGAGGGGCGGGGCTATGATGCATACACACGCATTCATTACCATATATGGGCGATATGCCCATATATGGGGATATTACCATATATGAGCATTACAACCATATATGGGCATTACGCCCGGGAAACACTGGGTTCTACAGCTAGTTTATTTATATAGCAGCATTAATTCCATGGTGCTGTACATAAGAAAGGATTACATACATATAGCTATAGTTTACAGTAAACAAATTAACAATGACAGACTGGTAAGGACCCTGCCCTTGCCTGGGTTATATTCTACATGATGATGGGAGGTGACAGTGGTTCGGGGGTGCAGCAGATCCATTGATGGTGAGGCGGCAGCACTGGTGGTGGTGAGGGCGGCAGCGTGGTCATTGCAGGCTTTAGATTTCCTGCAGCGATGGGATTTCAGGTTCCGTCTGAAGAATTAGAGCGTGGTGGATAATCGGGCGTGTTGGGGCGCTGAATTCCACTATCCTGTAAATTCATTAAAGGGTTATTACCCAAGTCATAATATGCTCTGTTTATTATACGTACAAAATTATTGGTATGCCAGCACAACCATTTCTCAATCTACACTGATGTGTAATTGTCAGCTCCTAAAAATTACCCCATAGGTCTCTCTTTACCCTTTGTGGATCTAGACTTCAGCACTTCTAATGCTGTTGGCTAAGCATATTGAGATGCATCTACTGACTGTCTAGTAAAATAGAAGTTGACGCACAGCCAGCTATGCTGAAAATCACACTGAACCAGTGCTTTGTACCTAATCACCCTGCAATGAAAAACTGATGCACACATGACCCATTCTAATTAAATATCTCCCAGAAACCCTCATAGCACCTCATTGTCCGGACAGCCTGGCTTTAGCACAACTCAGCTATGCAATATTTCAGCTATGCATGCAGGGGAGAGCATGACATCACTACCATGCGACCCCAGTTACATATTGACTTACATCTGCTGACTAATTCAAAATGAATATTCACTGCTTCCCACATCTAGGATTATGGGCATGGGGAGCAGTGCATATTCATTTTTTTATAGTTACATACATGATTGCCTGACTGCTGCAGTAATCTGGCAGCTGGGGCTATCAGTGTGACTATTAAAGAAAACATTTCACTGCTCAACAAGCCCATAATACTGCCCACATCTCGACACTGCTTCCTTCCATGATCCTGACGACCTCTATGAACTGAACAGTCAATATTCATTTACTTTAATAGCAGGCACATTTGTTCGCCTTAGCTGCCAGCTTACTGCAGGTACATCCGGACTATAAATGTATCTCCCATCCTTTCCTCTTAATTTTGGGGGAAATAAAGTGTCCTGTAGTTTAAAAAATACGGTGAATAAAAGAATGTCCGTCTTGAGATTTACAGCACTGAAGTAAAAGCAGGGTGCTGCTGGGCGATGCAGTTTTAACATATAAGAATAGGCTTGCACATTAAAGAGAAACTGACCTAGAATCCATGGGCCACATGTATGAGGCACTGGTTGTATGCACACAGCCAGGTGTTTGACTCTAATCGGGTCGTCACACGCGTCAATGTCGCCAGTGATCTATCACTGGCAACATTGAAGGCTGATTCGCTGGTGAGCTGTCACACAGGCAGTCTCACCAGCAATCAGTACCAGCGAGAACACTGGTAACCATGTAAACAAGCGGGTAACTAAGCTGCTTAGTTACCCGCTGTGTACCAAGGATACCAGCTCCAGCGTTTGCTGAGAGGGCTGGAAGCTGGCTTCTCGCACCATCCCTGTTGTCACACACAGCAATGCTGCGAGTCCACCGGGCAACCAGCGCCAGGTTTTAAAGCAGGTTCTAAAACCTGGCGACATCAACCAGCGATTTATTGCTGGTTGATGCGCCCTGTCACACACGTCAATATCACTGCAACATTCATGTGCAGCAGCGATATTGCATGCGATATTGACGCGTGTGACATCCCCTTAAAATGCTGGGGTAGTTTGACTTTTGATCCCCTACTAATCGATCACAGCGTTATGCTCTCTCTGCCTATCCCGAGACAGCCATCATGTTACCTTCTATTTCCCAGACCAGAAGTTCCATAGAAGCTGCAGTATTGACTGTGGTGATCCACAGGGGGCGGCCAAAAGCTGAACCTGTTCAGAAGTCACTAGGTCAGATATGACAAAGCTGTGATAGCACAAGATAAACAGAACCTTTTTATCATGTGCACACCTATGTTAAAAGGCTGTTTTGTTTTTTTTAGATTAATTTGCTTCCTAAAGGCAAAGTTAAACAAGCTTCTAAATAGTCTTTATACTGTTTTGCTTTTGCAGAGTGTCAGTAAGTGCTTTATCTAGCTGATCGCACTGTAGAAATGCTACAAATCCTGAAGAGCTTCTCTCCCTCTTCTTTCTCTCCGTGTAAGGACAGAGACAGGTATCTTGCATGGAAGGGCGAGTATCTCGCAGTGTACTGTTCTTGTCTCCTCATCCTCATGAAAGCGCCGAACCTATGGCTATAATAATAAATAATAAATAATGACTCCCGCCGGCTCCTGCCTCTGAATGGAGCGCAGCAGCTGATTGTGCTATTATGCATCTCCACGCTCTTGTCCAGAGAGGCAGGAGACAGTGAGTCATGCGAGGATCTTGCATTGAGTCTAATGCATAGTGCAGTGATGCATGTGAGATCATGCGGTCTAATGCACTGAGTGGCTGCACAGATCTCATGAACCGAACTCTATAGCCTCATATATGCTGAGTTTATTATCGTTTGTTCTGTGCTTCACAGCCCATTTAAATTGACTGCGAAACACAGATGTGTGAATCCAATCCTTAGAAATAGAAACATGGAGGGCGTACAAAATTATGCACAGGTCTGCAGTTTACATTGAAGAGAGTATCAGAGTGCTGAAAAGGAGGATATCATATGGAGAAAATAAGTGCAATATTCAGTGTGAAGACATCAGTACCCTGGATACACACACAGACTCACATCCAGCCTGTATTACTGAGAGAGAAACTCCCCGAGGAAAAAAAAAATAGAAAACGTGGTTCATGCTGCAAACTGGAGATGTAAAATGAATTAAGAATGCAAATCGAAAACTTGGTGGAAAGATAGGAACCTTCATATCAGAGATGTCCATGGCATTTAAGCAGAGCTGTTCACAGCTACTTAGCAATCTCTATGAAAATGGCTGCATTCTTTGAAGTGTTATTTATGCTTTTATTTGATTGCCATTGAAAATAATCTGGAAATCATCGGATTCATCTGCACTGCTGTAGTTTGTGTGTACTTGGTTTATGAGTTCTCTTTGAAGGCTTTATGCAGTCTGGCATAAGTTAGACAATGCTTGATTATATTGCAAAGTTGGTAAACTGAGATCATCGTCACCGTAATACGTAGCAGGCCGTGACTGATCAGTACGGTGTGACTGATGATGGCTTACTGTAAATGATCGGTATTTCATTCATGCATCAGCTCTGTCATTAGTTTTGTTTTGATTAGTTCCTTATTATAATTCCATACCTGAACGGTTTATCACTTGGGTTTGCACTTCTTCCTGCTGGTGCTTTACTGGAACAGCAGAGAATGTGCAAACTAATAAAGTACGGCAGAATAAAGACAGTTATTCCAGCTCAGAATTTCAAGTTAATATGTCACCTAGCAAGCATGATCTTGCACTGGTGCAGAGTCTTGAAATTGACTGAGATGCAAGAAATTTAAAGTCCCTTGTTGTGTTTCTTAAGATTTGTATAAAGGTTTATTTGCATATTACGTTTTCTGCAAACCATGAAAAACCCTCCATTGCATTTGGCCTTTCTAGTGAATAAAAAACTGGTCCTTTATCATTGCTGTTTCTAATCATTAGCCTTTATTATTTGCACTTCTTCACGTTGGATGGTGGTAGAGGGTTATATTTTACTTAATTGTACAAGTGCTTTGTTGTTGCTATATTGTGTATGCTCCCCTTCTCCCATTTCTGTGTACTCATTACACTCCTGAGGATCTGAAAATTGAATTACTGTGGATGTCTCCTCTCTTGTTCATTCTAGTCCTCAACATGTAGATGTTTGTATTCACCCCCATGAAGTGTGTCAATAGACCTGATTTGGGAGGTGGTTGGGGGGAGGAGAAGCAATACGATTTGGTCTTTGTGTGGGACGCTGAGCTGAGGCCAGCACCACAAAGAGATTTAGAGAAACCTGCATTATCTGGATATACAGTATACTGCTGGATTGTTTTTAAGGATTTTCTGATGGATTGTTTTATGGATTTTTTATATTTTCAAGCAATAAAGGTTCTTGAGCTATGCACACATCTCTCACCGTTGATTGTGGGATGCCGGAGAAGGACCCTGTGATATCTGTACATTTGTGCACTGCTCTATCTTTTTAAAGGGAACCTGTCACCAGGTTTTTGCCATCGCATCTGAGAGAAGCATAATGTGGAAATGGAGACCCTGATTCCAGCGATGTGTCACTTACTGAGCTGCTTGCTGTCATTTTGATGAAATTACTGTTTTCTGTGCTGCAGATTTAACAGTCGGTGAATATGACAGACTAGTAAACTAATGATAATCGCCAAATGATTAAACAGTGATTTTATCAAAGCAACAGAGCAGCCCTGTAAGTGACACATCACTTAAATCAGTATCTCGGGTCCTATATTATGCAACACTCAGATTAGGTTGCAAAAACCTGGTGACAGGTTCCCTTAAAAATCCTTATTTTTTTTTCCTGTACAACTTTACAGATATTTTAGACAGATTCACATAATGCCACTTTCACCAAATATTGTAATGCCTGGAGTAAGGTTTCTGGAAAAGTATTTACAGTAGTTTAGTGCAGCTTTGCAACTTTTTAACGGAAGTTTTAATACCAAATAGTCATAAAAGCTGGTGAAAGATAAAAATATTATGCTTTTTTTTTTTTTTATTTTGTGTCACAGACTTGGGCAGCATATGCCATTTTGAAGATGTTGACCCAAAAAAATATCAGTGAATACAAAAAAACAAACCAGTGACTTCAATAAAAGGCAAATGATAAGTTGATCCTTAGGTTACAATCACACATGGTGGGAAATTCCTAATTCAATGATATTACACATGGAATTTGCTGTAAATTTGGCCATGGATAACAGGCTACTGCATATGGGCCTGTACACATGTTGCAGATTTGTCTACAAAACGTGAAGAGAATCCTGATGCCAGCAAAGTGAATAAGAATCCTAAAGTCTCATGCACACCTTGCTTATTTTCTTCTTTCAGATTTAAGCCATAAACCTGACAATTCTTTCAGCGGTTTTGCTGCAGATTTCACTCATCCGTGTGAAAAATCTGCACAAAAACACAATTTTTTTGCCTCTGTTTTTCCTGCTGAAATAGTTCACATACCCTTATAAAGCTTTGCATGAGGGTAATGTCCATTGTATATATCCACATAAGAATGAGCGAGCTGCAGATATGAAAATTCATCTCGTGGTCTGAATTTTGGAAGAATTTGTTCACCTCCATGTGAAGGAGGTTTTTAATAGAGATGAGCAAACCTGTTCAGGGTTGGTGTTCGGGCAAATGGATAGGATAGATAGAACTCAAATAGATACCGTAGATATAAATAAAATAGATTGATTGATTTATGGGTGGATGGATGAATACATAACAAATATGATAGGGCCGCTTTACACACACAGATATCTGTGACCAACTTCTGAACAGATCTCTGGTTGCAGTGAAATCATGGACACATTGTTCCATTTTGTGGCTGTGTACAAATGTAACAATGTGTCCATGATTTCACTGCAACCAGAGATCTGTTCAGAAGTTGGTCACAGATATCTGTGTGTGCAAAGCGGCCCATAGGCGGGCGTCACACACTACGATTTTGTGAGGGAACTCAATAACGATGTCAGTAGAGTGCGCTCGTGCTCAACACGTTAGTGAGGTGTCACATGTATAGATAACGTTCAGGACGCAGCAGCGATGTTACGTGCAGGGATCGCTCACACAACCAGCGACCGATGCTTGTCAATGATGTGAATAGGAGAAATCGGTCAGGAGATCGTTATTGCGGTGTCGCACAGAACAATGCAGCAGATTGGATGATCGACATCGTCTGATATGGGGTCAGGTTCCCATATCTGTATATAACGATCTGACCACTTATCCGTTTCATGCTGTCACAAGCAATGATGTCGTAGGAGCGATGCCAAATCACGCACTTTCCAGCGATATGTTTGCATACATCGTAGCGTGTGACGCCCTCCATGGACTGATTTATAGATGATAGATAAATACACAGACATGTGAGAGATACATAATGGAAAGATATTTTTAAGTCCATATGTTTGGTGCACAGTATAAGGAACAGATAAAGGAATAATGAAACTTTGTAGTTTATACTATGTCTAACTGCAGACTTTGGATGCCTTTGCTGTGTCTGTCACTGAGGAGTGATGATGATTCATTGAAACTTGCAGGGACAGGAATCTGCCATGTTCCTATGGGGAAGGGGAGACCATGCAGAGCTGAATCAATCAATCTTATGATTTGCCTCTGCTTGTATCCTCACATTACCAGTACACATTATGCATCATCATACAGCAGAAGATCACAGTGTGTATTTGTATCTGCTTGGTGACATGATTGCAATTTGAAGCCTGGACCCCCTGTCGCATAGAACGGTATATCAGGGGCTGGATTGTATGTGTGAACATGGGGCTGGGGGTCATGACCCCTCCCCATACAGAAATGTGAGGGAGTGTGAATGTAGGCTGATCTACGCCCCTGACACATCCACTTGCTTTTTGCTTCTAGTTGAAGCAGACAGGCAGAAATTTGGATTTCCTGAGGTGGGGGCTAGAGCAAAGGAGCAGGTGTGATTTTTATCGATTTATAAGAGATCTATAGATCCTAGAACTGCAGTGTACGGCTCTGCTTCATCATGTAGGAGGGCAGGAACTGTACTAAAAAGTTTTCTCTCACTGGAGTTCCCCTTTAAATGCAATGATAACTATATGGTTATTAGTATACAGTGAATTTTTTTTGCTCTTATAAACACATCTGCTATGATTTTCACAAACCTGCTGCTGTAATATGCTGCAAATTGTTGACCTACAATTTTGCAAATCCACTACCTGCACAGCCATGTGGAGTACCCTTAGGAGAAACCTGATTCCAGCTCACCCAGTTGCTCTATGCTCATCCACCTGGGGCTCCGACTTGCCTCATCCACCTGGGGCTTTTCCAGTACCCTTAGGCCCTGTGTACACATTACACTTTTATTGCGTTTTTAAGTGCAGATCTGTCACAAAACTGCAAAAAAATAAAAAACCTGATGCCAGTCAAGTCAATGAGGATCCTGAAGTGTAGTGTGCACATTAAGTATTCTCTACTTGCAGATTTGGTGCAGAAAGTCATCTGCAGCGTGTCAGTTCTTTCAGACTTTTTTTGCAGCCTTTTTTTCACCCATAAACTTCAATTTGAAAAACGCATGCAAAAACGTGACGACAGCGCATCAAAAAAATGTGGATTTCCTGCCAAGAGATGCAGAAATGGTGCTGAAATTTCTGCAACTAAATACTCAGCATTTGCACATAGCAGTGTTCATATTTACATTAATTAATGTTCCTATATATTTTTCTCTTTAAACTGACTACATATACAATTTGAGTTGCATAAGGAAGAACATACCGTACCTTTTTCTAGCGCTGAGAAACAAATTACCGTAATGGAACTGAATGGAAAAACCTACATAAGGGTATATGCACATGGAGAGTTTTGAGGACGTTTTGGAGCAGAAACTGAGCAAAAATATTTCTCACAAACTTGGAGTTTCTGCCCTGAAAAACTTTGCAAAAAGTATCTGTCTGTCTATAAGGGTAGCTTTACACGTCGCAACATTGCATGCAATTTCACTTGCAACTTACTGGTTGCAGTGAAATCATGGACACATTGTTACATTTGTACACAGCAACAAAATAGAACAATGTGTCCATGATTTCACTGCAACCAGTAAGTTGCAAGTGAAATTGCATGCAATATTGCGACGTGTAAAGGTACCCTAACTCTCTGACTCCACAGCCCTGGTGGTTACCTCTAAATAATTCTTGGCTTCTTACAAGTTGTGACAATGTTGTCGACTCGTGAAGCTCATTATACATATTATTATGTTTTTCTTCCCGTGGGTGAGTTTATTGCAGTCTGTACTGTAACAGCAGAGAATTGCTTTACATTGGCAATTAGTGACAATTTATTATTGTTTGTAGACACGGATTTCACCTAGACAACCTCGTCGTGTTCATTCCTCTATCACCTCTTATGTTAATATTTTACCATCATTAGTCCTATCTGTGTCGTTATGACAGTATCGGCCTTGCAGTTTTCCGCCAACTAAAGGCACACATTCAGCAACACGTAGAAGGGTTATTCCCAAAATAAAACATTATCCCCCTATCATAGCTTGGTGCTAGTTGTGCTTTGACCATTGGGACACCCAATGTTCCCCAGAACAGAACAAGGCTCTGCAAACCCAATCTTGGACAGAGCAGATGGGGCACATGTGGTCATGGAGGACAGCGCTCTGCTTTCTCTGGAAGGCCATTAGAAAATAAATGAGAAGATAGAGCTCGTACAAATTCACTTTTCGAGATTTGGAGCGGGTCTCCTGAAAGTTGTCCAGTCACTTTCGTTCATGGCGCCTCTGTGAACAACACAACCTTTAGGGCCCGTTCACACTATGAGTATTTTGCTGTGTATTTGGTGTGTATATGCAGCAGATCTGCAGCAACATGTTTTCTCAGCAAAGCCGAAGGGTTTTGCTAATTCCTGTCTGTATGGTGCCACTAAAATACGCAGAAGATCTGCTGCAGGTTTTTCTGCACTAAATACACCAATTCCCCTACCACCGCCTCGGAAACAGGCCTTGTGCCCTATGGTAATGTGTGTAATTGTCATTAAAACTTATCGTGAGCATGTTGGTGTTGAGCGAGTATAATCGTTACTATTCAGTACTCGCACGGATAGTACGGTATTTGCGATACTCATTTCTCGGCGAGTATCGCTGGTGCTCATGAGTGATATGTTGATCATGAACGATCTGACACAAATTGCTGTCTCCCTTCAGGACACAAAGGGAGTCGGCACCCGGAGAGAGCAGATTGACTGGTAGGGTCTCTCTGGGGGCACAGCAAAGTGTTGCATGCAGCTGGATTTCTCTACTTCTGCTACGCAATATGCATGGGCATGCAAGCTATGCCTATTCTCAGTGGCGTAGCTACAGAGCCGCGTGGCCCGTTCGGTGGGGGGGGGTGCTGGCGGTCCCGGACGTGTGTGGGGGGTGTGTGCTAGCGGTCCTGGCCTTGTGACAAGCGGGAAGGGGTGCTGGCCGGTGAGAATACCTGCTCTCCCCGGCCAGCTTGTAGAGGAATCAGGGGGCAGGCATTTCTGCGCGGCTGCAGGAAGTGACTTCTGTCACTTCCTGTCCTCCCTCCTCTTCCAGCGCTGTCGTGGCGGGCGGCTACCACGGTAGTTGCACCACTGCCTATTCTGAAAGCTATGTATGCACTGGACTGTCAAAAAGTTAAGTGACATGACACGCAGGACAGAAATCTGCTCCTTCCCCTCACCAAAAACGCATTGTGCACGTGACATCTTTTTTGGTGCATATTTTGTGTGAAGGTGCAGGTTTATGGAGACTTGCACCCCCTTACTAATTCTACCCACTTAAAACCTGCCTGTTTTGAAGGGCATCTGGAGATTGTGAAGTAGTTGAGCCCCATTCTGGAGATTGTTTATCATGGCATATGGGACGGCTTGCTGAAATCTTATGGTGGGTTTACACGCCGCGATATCGGCGTCCAACTCCGATCCAACTCCGACAAAAAGTCACGTGGGTCGGGAGTTGGACCCGGTATCGTTCGCGCGTTGTACGGTTTGAACGTACAATGCGATGCTGGAACGATGCCAAAACGATATCGGGGTTGAATGAGCGTGCTATTCAACCGCCCGATATCGGATGGCCGTTGTAGCAGGATCGTTGCGTGTAAACATCCAACTACGATGTGTACTCGCACCTCACCAATTAACTCCCATGTTAAATGGTCGTTACTGGGTTGGTGGGCGTACACATCGTAGTGACGTTGTTTCCCGATATCGCGGCGTGTAAACCCACCATTAGTGCTCCTTGCATATTTGTCAGAAAACGGCAAACCAGCAAAGTCTATGGGAATTCTGAAGTGTTGTGCCCATGCTGCGTTTTTTTTTTTTGCTGCAGAAAAGGTGCATATTTTTCAGCTTTTTTCTCCCCTTCACTTCATTGACTTGATGTAGAAAAATGCAGGGCACAAATCTGCACCATTTCTGCATAAAAAACACACTATATGTTTGCTCTCAGCGCCGGCACATAGTATTAGGCTATGTGCATGTGTACGTTTTTGATGAGTTTTTCGGTTCATTGTCATAAATCTGCATGCGTATTCTGAAGCCAGCAAAGTTTATGAGAATTCTGAAGTTTTGTGCACATGTTGCTTATTTTTTCATTGCAGATTAGATGAAGAAAAAATCTACAGCTTGTCAATTCTTGGTGCAGATTTGCCTGCATTTTTCAGCTCTGTCACCCATTTGACTTCATTAAGAAAAACACATGGCACTAATCTGCACCAAAACCACAGCAAAAAATGCATCGTCTTTGTGGTGCATTTTTCTGTCAGGAGATGCAGATTTGGTGCAGAAAATGTCTGTACCAAATACTCAGCATTCGCACATAGCTTAACCCTTCCATCGCGTGTGTGTCTTTGACATTAGTTTATCAACTTTTGGTCTTGCTTTAACTAACAATTAGAAGCTAATATTAATATGTGATTACTCAATTGACAATTGTGTCTGCTGCAAAGTTTGGACCCTTGTGGTAGTTTATCACATTTCTTTATTTAGACTATTTTACTTTTGTTATGACAAACTTGATAGTATTTTCTTTGCATATTCTATTTGTAATCTACTATTTATAAGCCCTATCCAGTCTGTCTGTAAGTTTGTCCCCAAAACAGCGCCACCCATGGGACATTTTGTAAATTATAGTTAAACTGGAATGTGAAGAAGACCATAAATTTGATTGATCAGTCAATGAAAACAGTGCCACCTATAGGACATTTGTGACAGGAGGACCTACATACCTTCCAGGGCACTGGCCATTCATTATCATCTGGGTCCTCTCCGTCATACCCTTAAGGTACCGTCACATGCGGCAATTTTTCAAGCAATTTCACTGGCAATTTGCTGGTTGCAGTGAAATCATGGATACATGGTTCCATTTCTACACGGCAACAAAACAGAACAATGTGTCCATGATTTCACTGCAACCAGCAAATTGCCAGTGAAATTGCTTGCAAAATTGCCCCGTGTGACGGTACCTTTAGGAAGGCCCCATCCTGTTGCTGCTGCGGCTCCTCGGTGTACAGGGGGAAAGAGACAGTGCACAACGTGGGAAGAAAGATTAAGAGATCACTCCCGAACCACGTGACTTTTTGTCGGAGTTGGATCGGAGTTGGACGCCGATATCGCAACGTGTAAACCCACCATAAGTGTATAGATGGTAGTAATATAGTCATCAGTCCACTCCAGCCCCTTCCGCTTTCACATCACTGAAGCTGTAACCTGCCGGCTCACTGTGTGGAGTGGAGATCACTTTCTCAATGTAAGTCTGGTGGGTTTACACGTTGCGATATCGGCGTCCAACTCCGACCCAACTCCGACAAAAAGTCACGTGGTTCGGGAGTTGGACCTGATATCGTTCGCAAGTTGTACGGTTTGAACGTACAATGCGATGCTGGAACGATGCCAAAACTATATCGGGGTTGAATGAGCGTGCTATTCAACTGCCCGATATTGCATGGCCGTTGTAGCAGGATCGTTGCGTGTGAACATCCAACTACGATGTGTACTCGCAACTCACCCATTAACTCCCATGTTAAATGGTCATTACTGGGTTGGTGGGCGTACACATCGTAGTGACGTGATTTCCCGATATCGCAGCGTGTAAACCGCCGATGCGATATCGGGAAAAGCGCTCAAAAAATGCGCACTCCCACGCCGTTGCCTACGATATCGCCACGATATCGGGACGTGTAAACCCACCATCAGACTTAACACAAGACTCCCCAAACACTTCCCACAGACGGTCTCCATAAACCTCCTTTAGACCACCCCTAGACTTTCCCATAGACTCTCAATACACTTGCATTGAGAAAATGTAAAAGTGACCTCTGCCCAATACAGCAACTACTGTGCAATTTAACAAGTCGCATGAGTCTGAAAACTTAAATCGGTGAGTACTGCACCTTTCAGGCTATAAGGCTACGTTCACACATTGCGCATTTTTGTGCACGCTTTTTACCAAAAGCATACCTGCGTCTGCGTTTGCTGGCAAAGTGAGTGGAATTGTTCACCGGCTGCAGCAACGGAGATCACACGTGTGGATATTCACTGCTTGCTACGCATCATCTTTGTCGTGGGAAGCAGTAAATATCCTGGACGAAAGATTATACTAACCACCCATCGCTCTCCTGCAGCACCACACATTATCCTGTCTTCTTGTGCTGTTAAGTGATGCAGTGAATGGAGCGCAAGGCAGGACTGACAGCGACTATTAGTTGCCGACAAAGACAAAAGAAGACTGGAAGATGCCGCTGTGCTTCAGGGAAGTAATGGGAGGTGAGTATCTTTTTTTTTTTTTTTTTTTTTTAAGTGTGCGCCGTGATGGAGGCCTATATGCTAGGATGAGTGACAAATACCAGGATATGGGCACATGCATCAGGATGGGTGATCATATACCAGGATTGGGAGGGGATCCAATACCAATATATAGGGCACATACCAGGATGGGGAGAGATCACATACCAGGATATGGGGCACATACCAGGATGGCGAATCATGTACCAGGATGAGGAATTATATACCAGGGTGAGGGATCATATACCAGAATGAGGAATCAGTACAGGAAAGAGGAATTATGTACCACATGATGGGGGATCATATACCAGGATGAGGGGCTATATACCATGATGGGGGATCATATACCAGGATGAGGGGCTATATACCATGATGGGGATCATATAGCAGAATATGGGTCACATACACCAGGATGGAGGACGTGTATACATGAAAGGGGCCCAGGATGGGATATTACTACAAAATTGGGGGATATTACCCCCATAACAGTGTCAGCAGCATATTCCCCCCCCATAAAAGTGCATCATGACCATATTTTTTGCTTCAAAGTTTTCTTTCTCTCCCTATTTTCGTCCTCTAAAAGCTGGGCTTATTTTATGATCTGGTGCATCTTAAAAAATGAAATATTCGGTATATTGCTACTATCGTTACACTTCTATACACAGTTCTCCAGAGTGGGGCTTTAAATATAGGTATTTGGGCTTAAAATAATTGTTGCATTCTGGGTTCATTAAACATTTTGCTACACTTGACTTCTGCAGGCTTTTTGTTTTCTTGCACATTTAAATAAGCTCAGAAAAAGACAGATAATACTTCTCCTGTTAGAAGAAGTTCACTGACAGATTCTCTGATAACTCATTCTGCAGCCAGCAATAGACAGTGCAACACGGAAGAATAGAAGGCAAATGGTGCAACTTTATTTTATAAAACCAATCACAATTTATTTTTTTAAATCTGCAAATACATGCATTTAAGTAAAAGAAATATCCCCAAAGATGGACAACCGCTTCTTGTGATGTCAGTGTATTGGCCTTATCTTGTCCTGGTTAGAGTGCATACGTCAGTAGTACATATAGAAGATACGTCATCAGCTTTATACATTATGGGACGTACGTCAGTGCTGTATAAGTAGATGTCATGCTTTGGTTTCGGCCTTGTGCACAGGTGAGATTTTCCTCCGGGAGGTTATCGTTCAGTCGTTGTATCACCATGTGGTATGTGAAGAATGGGACTCGTCCGGCAACTTACATAAAATTGTCCACAGTTTGCAGGGCACTGACTGATCCTAGTTTACATTATGATGTATTTGTGTCATTGCACTGAGTTATCGGCTCATGCACAGAGGTCTATTGTGGCTCTGTAAGTCTTGAGTTATACAGAATGACCATATAGCGCCTATAAGTCTACGGGGCTCATCTGTTTGTGTTTCATCTGTATACAGAGACTTTATTTCTATATATAACATCTAACCTTGACTCTTTACCGTCTCTTTCCTCTAGATCCGTCATAAATATGTTGTATACACAAAATATTATTTCCAAATCGTCAATGGCATCTTATGGACTTTGCAAACCAGCTTTCACCTTTCTTCTAAACAGTGACTAATTGGCCTAATAACCATAGTCAAAACCTCATCGTTTAATTACCCGCTCTGTTTCATGAGTCAATGATGCTCTGCACGCCCAGCGCAGTGTAAATATAGACGGATGATATAATAACATGTTGGCATTACTCACTGAAATTTTAGTGACCCGGCGCTGACGGGGGAGATCATCCACAATAAATAGATTGGTTTAATTTAGTGGAACATCAGATTTGCAGTTTGTGAGTGGCCAGATTAGATGTTGGATTTAATGATTATACCTTCTAAAATCATTGCTTTATCTATTCTGGTATATTTATCAGATTTTAGAAACCATTGGAGAACCAGAAGCAAAACATCCAATACTCCGAGAGATGAGGTTATGTAGGATATATAGGTGCATCCTAATGAGTTAAGATATCTTTAAAAAGTTAATTTATTTCAGTAATTCAATACATAAAGTGAAATGCATGTATTATATAGAGTCACTACACACAGTGATCTATTTCAAGTGTTTTCTGTTAATGTTGATGATAATGGCTTACAGCCTATGAAAACCCAAAAGGTCATTATCTCAGAAAATTAAAGTAGGGAGGATGAAGGGTCTGAGAGATAAAATATGACCTAAATGGGTATCAAAAACACGGACATGTGAGACAGGCCGTTTTTTGGGGGGCTGTATCCGTGTGTCACACATGTGACACATACGTGTGCTGTCCATGTGCTATCCGGGTGACATCCAGATAGCACACGGACAGCCTATCATTGCATAGTTACCTGCCTCCAGCGCTGCCTTCCGGGGCGCGATGCTGCACTCAAAGCAGTGAATATTACATGAGAGTAATGAGCGGCCCTGGAAATGAGAGGAACAGGGAGCGCTGGAGTGAGGGGAGTATGACATTCTTTATTATTAAGCTAAAACTCCTGGCTCTGGTCCGTGCACACGGATCTCACGTGGAGGAAAACCGTGTGTAGGACGTTTTGGGCCAAAACCGGTCCGTCTGCCGGCCAAAAACGAACATGTTCTCCATGGCAGTTTCTGCACCAAAACCGGTTCCTCACAAAACGCAGCCGTGTGTGAATGTAGCCTTATAGATGTATTAATCTGCACCAAGAAGTTCCACACCATGGGACCTGAGACTGAACCATGTGACCGTGTGAACTTGGACCCAGCACTGCTCGACGCTGCGGGTCTCCTGAGAGGCAGGGCTCCGGGGATGGTGACAGTCACCGTGGTCTCCAAGGGAGCGTAGAAAAGGTGGATGAAAAGCAGGAAATAAGGAAAGGTGAGTTATGAAAACAGTTTTAACGAACGCCACCGTGAAGGTCGCGTGTGTGACCCAGCCTTACAGATCATTTGGAAAGTGCTTTGTGGTTTGCTCCTACCCTATTCTGGGTGGCATTGTACAGTTTATCCATGACTGGTTAAAAGCCGGTTCACCACCTTTCAACATATTTCGGCCATTGTTCAAAAGGACAGCGGAACAATGTTGGAAGGAATCGGGTTTTGTGTGTATAGCGTAGATTCACTATCACAGTATGTTCATACTCTGCGAAAGTGATATAAAAGTGAACAAAAGGTATTAAAAATAGAAAAATAAAATACCTCTCCGCCAGCTGTCCCAGGACCTGAGGAGAAGACGTCTGATCGCTCGTTGCAAGGACCTGAATCATCTGGCCGGTAGCAATCACATGATTCAGGTCCTTGCAACGATTGGACGTCTTCTCCTCGTGTCCTGGGACAGCTGGCGGAGAGGTATTTTATTTTTTTTTTCCATTTTTAATACCCTTTGTTCACTTTTATTTCACTTTCACAGAGTATGTAGATATGCTGCTAAAGCGAAACTACAGCCCCCGACATGTCATATGGGGAGGAACACCGGATTCTTCCCCCCCTCCCCCCATGTGATATCACTTCCTCCTGCGCCCGTGCTTATGGGCACTGGAATAGGCATTGCGTGATTGACAATGCATATTCCAGCGCTTATAATGGCGCCTATGGGAAAAAGCGCGCGCTATTAAGCGCAAAGAATTGACATGATGATTCTTTTCACGTGCGCTCTTTCTCCCCCAAAAGTGCGGCCGAAAAAAGCACAGCGTCTGAACAGCAAAAGTGCAAGTCCATTCACTTTGCTGGGAAATGCAGACACAGATGCACTTTTGAGGAATAGCGCAGCATAAAAAAAATGCGGTTTTGACTCTACGTGTGAACGTAGCCTTAGTGCTTTTTTCCCCCCATGTATTGCCAGGTATTAGTCTCAGAAAATAAAGAGGGAGAAATGTTGAGAAAAATGGCATACTTGACAACAATGCGGTCAGGAATATGGATCGACGGCTCATGTGAGTCAGGCCGTTTTTCTGGGGGCGGTTCAGTGTGTCCAACAAATGATGTTAGTGTTTTTAGTCCTGTGCTATGAGGTGACATACAGAAGCGCTACGGACGCCTATTCGTTGATGCAGTTATCCTGTCCAGCGCAAGCATTCCGAGTTGCGCATGCTGTCTTTGCGCAGTGAATATTACTGAGAGAATGCGGCTGGTAAAAGAGAGGAACAGGGACGCTGGGTGAGGGGAGTATGACTTCTTTATTAAAGTTTAAAACTTGGGCCTGGTCCGTGACACGGATCTCCGTGGGAACCGTGTTAGGACATTTGGGCCAAAACGGTCCGTTCTGCCGGCCAAAATCGATACATGTCTCCATGGCAGTTTTGCACCAAAACCGTTCCTCACAAAACGCAACGTGTGTGAATGTAGCCTTATAGATTATTAATCTCACAAGAAGTTCCCCCACCCATAGGGACTGAGCTGAACCATGTGACCGATGACGTCAGCCAGTCACATGGGAGGCTGCGGGCTCCTAAAGGCCAGCGGCCTGCCGGGGATGAGACAGATCACCGGTGTCTCCAAGGGAGCGTAGAAAGTGAGTAAAGCACAGGCAAATAGCGCAGTGAGCGTTTGGTGCAGTTTTTTCACCAAAACAGTTCTTAACAAAACACCAATACGCTGTTGTGAACCAGCCTTACACAGATCATTTGGACAAAGATCGCTTTGTTGTTGCTACATCTGGGTGGCATTGTGACAGTTTACCATGATGAGTTAAAGCCCCGTTCCACCTTTCAACATAGTTTCCGCCATTGTTCAAAAGTGACATCCAGGAACAATGTTGAAGCGACATCGTTGTTGTTGTGTAAACGCACGATTCAACAACGATAGTTGTTCAAGTCGGAGTTGACAGGTTTTTACAGGAAAACCTGTCAACTTCAACTTAAGCAACCTGGGCATCGTTCGGTGTGACACCGCAATAGCGATGTCACGGTGACTTCGCCCATTCACAGCAGTGAGCAGTGATCGTTCGCGGTGTTTGCCAACGATCCCTGCTCACAACATCGTTGGTGAGTTGTCCACGATATCTGGACGTGTGACACCTCACCTGCGATGTTGCCTACAGGTGTCCACAAAATTGAGCGACTCCCGAGATGGGCAAACATCGTTGTGAAGTTGTACCCGTGTAACAGTACCTTAAGCCACCAAGAGTCAGTCGATTTGGATTGCCTGTTACTTGCTTTTTGCAGTTTGACCCCACTTTACTACATTAACATTGCGATGTAGTTTAGCAGCACACTGTTATCTTCGTCACACCTAAAGTCACCAGTTGTTGACGGATAAATGTTTGTAACTATTACAGAACTATAGGCTTATTACCAATAATGCTGCAGGAGCTGAAAATGTGTATTGGTTAACACGAACCCATAGTTGTATCTGTAATATCTGCCATGATATGACCTGTCTCCCAATGTGACCTGGATTCCCCCCCCCCTTTGTGGTGGTCATCTGTACACAGATTTTACAGGCCCCCTCTTAGCTAGTTAAGTGCTCACACCTGGGAAAGCGGAGCTCCTGTCCATCAACCACTACAGAAATCTGGATTAAAAATGGGGATTATCTCCTTTATTCGGCCTAAACGGTGATAATCTGCTGGCTGCGTGTTCTCGTCTCCAGTGAGCCTCCCATGTTCAGTGGAGTTTAGTTATGTTCACATTAATCCTGGCTGAGACAATCATTACAGATTACCACCACGGCCATTGTTACCGCTCTCACAGGAAAGACATTATTTTTCCCAGTGTTCTTGAACCAGAGGCCGGGGCGTAACTATGATCAGGTGCAGGGGTTCCAATTGCACCCGGACCCCAAAAAATCGCTTTGACCTATAGAAAGACTAATGCTATTAAATATTTGCAATAATTTGGAGCCCCGTTGGAGCTTTTGCATCGGGGCCATGAGCTTCAAGTTATGACACTGCCAGAGGCAATTCAAGAATTTTCTTTACTGGGTTTAAGGATTTCTCTTATGCATTTTCCATCTTGTAAACTTGCAGGTTTTGAATTTATATGTAGAAGGTGATCAATGCATCAAGGCTACATGTTCTTTGCAGCTGCATTTATTTGCCATCTCAACTGTTCTCAGGGGATCATTATGGTTCATTGACTTACATTTACATTGTACTGCCAAATTTGCATCAATCCATAGCAACCGGTAAGACACTTGTGTTAGCTGTGAAAAATGAATCTACGCTGGTAATAACTCATTGATTTTGCTGATTGTTTGCCATCTTTATTCATGACTTTTCCTTCACTTCCGAAGCTTGATTTTTTTTCCTGTTAATAGTAATGTTTTATAACATAATCACGTAAAAGAGCACTGGCACATCCAGAGAAATTAGATCCAGCAGCCGAGGAAAGGCCAAGACCATCTGCAAACCTTCCTCCAATACCACGTCACTAGGATTGCAGCTCTCACTAGGTCTTGTGTAGAAGAAGTTAGGTCCACTATCATTTAGGTAATAAAAATGCACTTTTACGTTTTTTTTTTTAATTAACTGAGAAATGTACAAATTCATGCGACACACCATGAATCGCTTTGTACTGCTGGTACGCTTTAGGGTAGGTTTCTTTACCAATTGTGGAAAAATCTGCACCAAATAATAATAATTATTATTATCATTTATATAGCGCTATTAATTCCACAGCACTTTACATACTGTGATGGATTGGCCGCCGAACCTGGCAGCTCTATAACGCCTCCTCTATGCTCAGGACAGTGAGAGAACTGCCTGAGGATATAAAAGGCCGCAGCTGCTCTGTCAGTGCTGGTTTAGTAAAGCACCTTAGTGAGTGTGGTATATGCCCTCCCGTGCCAGGCCAAAGCATATATAATAACCATCACCCCGTCACTGACAGAGGCCTTGAATAACCCCAAGCACTAATTGCTGCCACTAGTTTCTCGTTTAATATAAGTCCGATCTGTGATCAGGCTTATATAGGGTCAGAAACCAACTCAGGTAGCGTTAACGTTAAATGAGTACACGGACGTGGGGATTCGTGATCGAGAATAAGAACAACTCAAGATTAAATTTATATATTTAATCGCCTTAGGGACACACTAGATATTAATATATGTACTGGTATTATAAGATATTACAAATGGTACAGTCAGTTATGCAAATAAAAGGTAAATGGGATACACACAGAATTACAGACACATGCGATCAGTTACTTTAATGCTGGTGGCACTACAAGGGGCAGCTTGTAGCCATCTGAGTTGCAGGAGTATACTCTGGCTTGATGAAATTATGCCTCAGAAGAAGAATACAAAATGGAGCAGAGGTTTGGCCATTTTTTTTTTTAACCATTATGTTTTTATTAAAGTATATTAGAGGGGGTTACAACAAATATGCATATCACCAATTCAACACAACAAGGCTCTGCATCAAAATGAAAAGGCGAGCCTAAAATAGGGAACATTACCATACATAACAATATACAATGAATAGGAAAGATGAATGAAAAAGAGAGGAAGAATGGAGGGTAAAAGGAACATACCGTAGTTAGTTTCACCATAGTATTTCAGGTTGTACTAATAAGAGTTATATGTCATTGCAATAGTAGTGTATTGCCAAACTAGTCTGTTTCAGGTAAACGCTGTGAGTCTCATCTGTATCACGTACAGTTTGTTCAGGTTGGCCATTCTTGTACTGTAAGAGCCTGTCCCTGTCCTGGCAATTTCCTGCCCCTAGGCTGTTTTGTAGTTCCCACCCCCTGAGATGTGATGAGATATTCAAAAGCTATTATTGGTCATAACATTGCCTGGGAGCGTCGTCAGCGGAAAAAAATGCTCTCATATTTTCGGTTATGATTTTATCTTTGCCATGGTGGGTTACACAACTACTCCGCCGTTATCCCATTGGCCAATATCAAGTTTGGGGTCTTATGAAGGTCACACAATTATGTAAAAATATGTGCTATGATTGTCTATGTCTCTAGATGCGATATTTATGCTTGCCGTATTTAGAGGAGTGAAAGGTCATGAAATACTAAGAGTTATTCTTCAGCGCCTCCTGGTCTGGGCTGTGTGAAAGGGATTCCTTTGAACTTGCAAGAAGAAGAAGATTAATTTTTGCCCCTACCTCGGAGTCCCAGGGTGGTCTTCCTTTTGTATAATTGGTAGGGAGCTTCCATTGTGTGACAACAGCCGGCCAGGAAGACAATCTCCTCAGGTTAATTAACATACTCCTGGAGATTGCATAAGCCTCAGACCAAAAGGTTGGGGTTTATCTCCTAGGAGTGAGATATGGTGGCCTCTGACAAAATGGCTACTTGTAGGAATATTGCTTTATTCCTTACACATACATTTGCAACAATCTAAATATCCTATCAGTATGTCTTTGGAGTGGGGATGAAAACTGGATTGCCTGGTCCAAATCATATACAATAAAAAGAAAACTCACTGTATTCACCTGCCATGGTTCCCCCATGACAACCCTTCTCTGCTCCTCCTGCAGCCTTTTCTGATCCCATCTTGTCATGTGACTGCTTCACACAAATATGATCGCTAGTAGCACAGAGATCTACACACAAGTGCTGCTCACAAGACAACCAGGGAAATAAAGTATAGTGCTTTATTATTTAACACTTTGAGAATATCTTTTATTGTAAACTTTCTTGCATCATGTGGATGACATTTCACTAAATGTCATGGTCCATCTAAACCACAGCTTTATATACAGGCGCATCTCAATGAATTAGGCCGGGTTCACATTAGCGTTTGGAACACAGCGTAATAGAATGCATCCAAACGCATGCGCACTTCATTCCTATGTTTAACATGGAAACGCATGTAACCTGTTGCATTCTTTGTGCAGTCACGGGAATTTGTTTTATCAGCAAGCGCCCGCAAGCACACAAACAATGCATAGATCTCAATGGATACGCAATTTCCTCCGCATGACAGCGCAGGAGAACGCTGCGGATCTCATTCAAATCTCTCCCATGGCCAATTAGTGATCTCGGCGGCGGCCGGGAGGAGGAGATCTCTGCCTCCCGGCCGCCTCCGAGAACTCTGATTGGCTGGCTGGCCACCATACTCATGTGAATGCATGTGGAGAATCTCCGCTGCTTTAACATCAGTATGGCAGCATTTACCCTGCGTTTGCATCTGCATGCCCTCCGCATGCAGGCACAAACGCAAATGTGAAGGCAGCCTTAGAATATCAACAAAAAGTGAATTTATTTCATTAATTCAATACATAAAGTTAAACACATATAAAATATAGAGTCATTACACACAGAGGGATCTATTTCATGTGTTTATTTTCTGTTAATGTTGGTGATTAATGAAAACCCAAAGGTCATTATCTCAGAAAATTAAAGTAGGGAGGATGAAGGGTCTGAGAGATGAAATATGACCTAAATAGGTATCAGAGGCTTCACCTTGTGTGGTTGTGAGAGTCACAACCACTATAAAAGCAGATCACGGTTGCTGCAGTCCCCAGCGTGGTGCATATAAGTAGGGAGGATGAAGGATTAAACACAGCTCTGCTGTATTCCACCAGATATCAAAGGGGGAAAATAATATTGATTTATTAGTCAATGCATATCAGGGCTCCCTCGCCCCTTCCTCAGGACAAATCCGTATCATATTGACATGTTTCAGGGAGTCTTCAAATGTGTTGATTCTTTCTTACGGAATACGGCAGTGCGATTTTTTACCCTTCATCCTCCCTCCCTCTAATTTTCTGAGATAATGACGTTTTGGGTTTTCATTGGCTGTAAGCCATAGTCATCAACATTAACAGAAATAAATACTTGAAATAGATCACTCTGTGTGTAATGCCTCTATATAATATGTGTTTCACTTTTTTTGTATTGAATTACTGAGATGCACCTGTGTATAAATGAGCGTTCACTCGTACAAGAATTGCTGTAGATTTTCTATCTGAAATCTGGTTGGAAAATCCAAAGCATCAGCAAGCAAAAACCATGACATTTAGTGAAATGTCATCCACATAATGCAGGAAAGTTAACAATAAAAGATATTCTCAAACTTCTTGTGGGGCAGCACTTCTGTAGTCTCTGTAGATCTTTGTGCTACCATCATGGGTGTAACTACAATAGGTGCAGGGGTTGTAATCGCACCCGGGTCCTGGAGCCTAGGGGGCCCCAAACGTCCCTTTGGCCTATAGAGAAAGAGTAATGCTATTAAAAATTTGAATAATTGGGGGCCCCATTGGAACTTTTGCATCTAGGCCCATGATCTTCAAGTTACGCCACTTCCGGCTGTACAGAGCGATTCATGGTGTGTCGCATGAATTTGTACTTTTCTTAAGAGAGCCACAAATTGAAAAAAAAACAAACATAAAGTGCATTTTTATTACCTAAATGTATGGTGGACCTGACTTCTTCTACATAAGTCATAGTGAGAGCTGCAATTCTGGTGACGAGGTCTTGGAGGAAGGTTTGCAGATGTCTTGGCCTTTCCTCGGCTGCCGGATCTAATTTACTCTGGATGTGCCAGTGTCTATTCTGAGATGAGCACAAACCCTCTGTATATGATGACCGGTTTATATATTAGCATACAAGCCTGTATATAAGGGCCAGCCCTGCAACATGTACTGTACCTTCAAAGTGACGATTCCTCGTAAAGTCGTTTACTGCTTTTGTTTCCATTTATACAATAAAAAAATCTTAATTGGTTGAACTAATTACCGTTTTTTATTATATAAGCTGACTGAGCCGGCTGTATAATACCAGGAATAATTGGTTATACTGTAGTGAAACTGGATGTGGTGACCAGATTTAGATACTTTTTAGGAAATCTGTTCCATATGGAGGAGTATTGAATCCAAAGTGTGAACTACCTCCTTATAATTATCGCATTCTAAATTTGAGATGCTGGGGGGACAATGCAAAGGAATGTCATTATTGACTGCTTTTGTAGTCCTGTAATCTTGCTGCTGTGCTGTTAAACTGAGTTTTTTTCCCCCTTAGTCTGCTGTTTGCAGCTCTGCAGGTGTAGAGGCGAGTCATAGCTCAGGTGGAGAGGTGTGTCTTAGCATTCAGATCTCCACTTCCCCAGCTTTGAAATAGTTCCACTTCCTTCCACTAGAGGAAGAGTTCATTCTTCTTCTAGGACCCGTGCTGTTAAGTCATTCAGTGCTCTGCTGTGCTATGCTGAGCTCTGTTGAGGTGTGTTTTTGCTGCTGTTGACTTCCATAAGCTGCTGGATCTTTCCGGTCCGTGGGTGGAGGTAGGGGCTCTTAGTCTAGGGCCGATCAGCAGCAAAGGGGTAGGGTGGCGGCTCAAACCTCCTCACCTTGCGAAGCACCTTCAGGAACAGGGCTAGTCAGGGACCCCAAGTCCAGAGCCAGACTAGCTCCCCTGAAAACCCTTGCCCACCTTACCATCTTGCTTCCTGATTCCCTATCCGTTATACCCCCGTGACAAGGTACTGTAAATATGAGATCAGTCCTATTGAAATGGAGTCTATCACTTCCGAAATCCAGAAGAGGACCTTGCACTGAGAGGAGGTAAGTAGTTCACTCATACGTTTTGGAGAAGACTCTCCTTTATGTTCATTTGCACACGGGGTGCTCGGGACACGTATTTGGGCCACCTTTCCTTTTGACTATTTTGCTGCATAGCTCCACCCCCACAGCATTGATTGACAGCTGGTGAAACCACTTTCGACGCATGTTT